>OY728157.1:1818707978-1819957978 GCA_963277665.1 Viscum album
CATCCGCCTTTTTGGCGAATAATATCAGGGAAGCCCAAGGTGAAACACTGGGTTGGATGAAACCATTGCCCTGTAAGTCCTCCAAATGTTCCCGTAGCTCTCGAAGCTCAGCAGGGGCCATCAGATATGCTGGAGTGGATATTGGGGCTGTCCCGGGGTACAAATCAATATAAAAGTCTACCTCTTTGCCAGGAGGTAGTCCTAGAATGTCGTCGGGAAAGACGTCTGTAAACTGATACACCACTACAGGAAAACTAGGACTATGCACGTCAACTGCTCCTAGGATGAGGCTATCCAACTAATGTGTGATGGGTTGTCCTCTCCTCTGCGGAAGTCTATCCTGTTCTACGAAGGCTCCCTTCTCGCTGGTGAAGGAGAACCTGCTCCCGTCAGTGCGTACACATCGCACCTTGCGCCTAATACAGTCAATCTGAGCATGGACTGTAGATAACCAATCCATGCCCAAGATGACATCGTAAGGCCTTTACATCGCTACAAGAAGATCCCAGCCGAAGCTCTCACCTCCAAGAGTAATCTCACACTGCCGGCACTAGTGCGTAATCATTGAGTCTGCTCCCATAAGAGTCTCTAGCCGTAAGGATGGAGCCAACGGCTCTGTCAGAGTCTCCGAGCTCCGAACAAGGGCAGCGGCTATGGAAGAGTGACTCGCTCCTGTGTCTATAAGTACTGCAGCAATGGTGTAATGGACACAGATAGTACCTCGAATCATCTTAGGCGCACCGTGGTCGTAGACCTCCGCTGCCTGGAGCTATGCCTGTCTCTGCCCGCCAGCTCCCTATGGTCGGGGTGGACCTTCTGGTGGTGATGGTGGTAGAGCCTAAAAGCGTCGTCCACCACCTACTACTCGGACAGCTCCTCTGCCTCGTCCGCCTGCTCCCTACGGACCGCCATAGTCGACCCTCTTCCTCTGCATGGGTGGTCCCTCAACCATCTACTGCTCCTCGGCACGGTGAGTCAGGCAGTCACGAGCCATGTGGCCCTACCCACCACATGAGTAGCACTGCCTACCTCTCGAAAGACTGGCCTTGCGCTGTGTGCCCCGCACAGTTGAGCCAGTGTCCTGAGGTCGTCTTCCTGAGGGTCTGGTCTGCCTGGACCCATGAGTCATCCGTCGACTACCTGCTACAAAAGACTCTACTATGTGATGCCCCGCGGTAGGTCTCGCTGCTGATGAAGGCTCAGCAAGAAATCTCTCGATCAAAAGGGATCGCTCCAGTACTCCTTCTTGGGTCGGAATGCTGAGAGAGATCAGCGATGCCCTGATCTCATGCCTCAATCCCTGCTTGAAGGTCCGGGCCTAGATGAATGGGTCTCGTACCATGTCTGTCGAGTAGCGCAAGAGATCAGTAAATCTCGCCGAGTACTGGTCGACCATCAATCTGCCCTGCCGCAGCTGTAAAAGCTCCTGGATGTGCACCGCACAGAGGGTGGCTGGGACGAACTCCGAGCGGAAGAGGCTCTCAATGTCCATCCAGAGGAGAGATGTCTCATCATGCTCCTGGAGCATCAAGCTCCACCATATGCCTGATGACGTGTGCAGTAGGCTTGCTGCGAGGATCACCATGAGGTCTGTTGGTGTCCTCACTAACCTGAAAACCCATACCACTACCTCCAGCCAGTCCTCGGTTGCCTGGTGGTCCCTATCCCTGCCGAACCTGGGCAGTCGATGGCGCTGAAACTCATGCAGTGCACTAAAGTGATCTGCATCGTCAGCGGCTGGGGCTGGTAGCATCGGTGGCTCGGCGGGTAGAGGTACTGCTGGTGCCTCTGCTGTCAAAGGGCCCTGTACCGAGGCCTCATTGCTCGGTGGACTGTCATCACGCTCAACTCTCGGAACCCTAGATGGATGCCATCGTGGGGCCATCCTAAAAAGGAAACAGGTGCGCCACAGTCAGAACAGTATACATGGTGAGCTGACACAAAGTAATCACAAAGAATACATGAAACACACATGCAATCAATGTTTTCGTGCATTAAGTCGGAAATTAGAAGTTAGGGTCCTGGTGTACGGATATGTCGGCCGCCACACTAACACTGGACTCCCTGAACTGATAACCACACCCAATACGCTTAACACTATTTCTTCATATAGAAAAAGATCAGAGTCCAAAGTTCTGTGCTAGAACCAAACTCCTCTGATAACAATTTGTCACGACCCGTCCCCGAGGCCCATGCCGTGACTACCCCAAGTCCGCCTTCCATAGGCCAGGGGCTGGCGACTAGCACTAAGGCGTAAATCCCGGTAAAAGGGGAAGTAATTTCCATTGTAAAGTAAACAAACACCACAGAGCAAGCTAGCAGTAGAAGTAAACACTATGTAAAAACTGGGTACAACAGTAAGTGCGGAAAAGTAAGTGGGCCAGTATACAAACCCAAACTGAAAGTAAAGTAAAACTGGAAGGGAAAACAACAACTGAAAAGTAAAGGTGCAACGTCGAGCTGCCCACCAGAAATCCCACCTGAAGGGTGAGTACAGATAGCCTCCACACCTCCTCGAGTCCATCCGTCCGCTCCGAGAATGTCCCGCCCAGTGGTCTACCTCCAGGTACTGTCCTGCTCCGCAAGCCTCAACCACGATCAGTGTTGTCCGTCGTCTACAACCAACACAACGTAGTGAGGGCATAGCCCGTGCAGGGGTGAGTATAAGCTACTCAGTAGGGACCCCGAGACCCCCGAAGGTCTCCCAGGATCCACAAAGGATAAACCACAAAGGAAATATACAATCACGAAGTTACATCCGACACTGCTTAGGTATATGCCCATAAATATACCTAAGTCATCAATTCTCGTTCGGATCCAACATCCGAGCCTAAGTACAACCCAGTCCACACAGGAAATCAAAACGTAAATCTACACAGGATAGAACAACACAATCCACTTAGGAAAGCAAAACATGTTTTCATCTCAGAGAGGTATACTTCTTCATATAACGATAGAGATGATCAGATGTAGCCACTGATTCATCTAAGCTGTCAGACCCACAAAGGATCGATATGTACTAACCCCCGAAATGACTCACAAAGGATCTGACCCACACAGGATCGATAGGTAACTAACCCCCGCAAAGACCCACACAGGATCAGACCCTCACAGGATCTGTAGGCACTGGCTCACACAGAACCGCTGAGCGCTGACCCACACTGGATCGGACCCACACAGGATCGGTAGCACTGATCCACGTAGGATCACTATGTGCTGTAGTCTTCACCGTCGAATCCACTGAGGATCTCGGTACAGTCGTCATCGTCGTCACAGTCGCAAAAGCAACCAGTTCTAGGGTTCCCACACACAACAAGCTCGTTCGGGAGGGTCCGCTCCACGAGCCGTGAAGCTGATACATCAACTGACACAAAGTCTGGAGTTGATGTATCCAAAAGATCCGTATCTTCAACATGAACTCAGGGTTACAGACGGCGCGTCAATCGGACGCCCGGTCTGGAAGTCATTGGCGTTTTCGTCCCAGGGGCCCTGGTGGTTTTTAAGTTAAATCCAACCCGACCATACTCCACCTGCGTCCAAAACTTGGGCGGAGTAAGCGAAAAGATCCGTCTCACTAAGAGGAATCCAACAAAGTTGACGGCACGTCAATTAGACGTCCGGTGCTCAAGTTAGGAGCGTTTCCTCTCCGAGGGCCCGGTTGGTTTCGTGTACGAACCAACTCGGCTGAACCCAAAGTATTCTAAAACCTTTAGTGAGATATACCTAAACGACCATCTTGATCCAAGGATCGCATCGCAACTAACAGTGCATCGATTAGAGGCCCGTAACACAAGATATGGGCGTCCGACCGGAAGATATTCGGTATTAAGGGGTTCGGGCCCTGTCCGACCTGGCCCGATACCCCCAGGGTCGGCCCGAACCGGGTCGACCCGAACCGGGTCCGGGTCCGGCCGGCTTGGGCACGGCCCGGCCTAGCTGGTGCATCCCGGCCCGTCCTGGCGGACCGGCTAGGCAGCCGGCCCGGCCTGGGCGCGCTGGCCAGGCGCTCGGCCACACGGCCGAGCCATTTGAAGGGGGGCGCCTGCCCCCCTATCTTTGTAACCGCGGCCCCCCCATTATGGGGGCCGCTTGAGCTGATCGTCGGGGGTTTGTAACCCCCAGCTTCTCCATGACCGGTCGGCCTGCTTGGCCAGCCGGCTTCCGCCGCCATGGGACCGGCAATGGCCGGTCCCCCTGCTCCGACACCGGTGGCCCGGAATCGGCCGCCGGTCTCCCTGCTCCGCCGCGGCCCGGAACCAGTTGCGGCCCTGGGTTTGTCCGGCGCGGCGCATCAGAGTCGCGCCCCTTCGCCGCGGCCCCCCTCTGGCCATGGTGTCTTCAGGTTTCTCCGACGCGGTGCAACAGCGTCACGTCCTTGTTCGATTTCACGGCGCGACACGATGGAGCCACGCATTCCTTGCCGCACGATCCCGCGTGGTGCGACGGCACCACACCATTCCCGATTCAATCCACAATAGTAACAAAAAAATAAATAAGGAAGGAGGGTCAGTCGTGTTTGTGCGGTCCGGCCCCCTCTCGTAAATCGATAGAAAAAGGTCAAACTCACGAAGAACGTCAAGGTAGTAACCAGGAACAAAAATAAAAATAACCCCTACCTCGAGCGTAGCATGAATGGAGGTTCGTCAAACGAGGATTCGTTGCGGAAATTCCGTTGCGGAAAGAGACGTCGCGAAAGAAGACGTCGTCAGCGTTGCGGTATACGGCGTCGCGTAGTCGGTTTCCGAGGACTCGACGTTCTTCATCGGAGATCAATGAGTTCTTCGCGTTCTTCGTCGAAGACAAAGAAGTTCCTCAAGTTCCTTAGCCATTTCTCCCAAAGACTCCACAAAAAGAATTAAACCCTTAATAAAATAAGCCCACACTTATTTTATTAACTTGACATTATTTTGAAATTCAAACACTCGCATTAAACACACTTCATTAATATCATAAGTTATTAAAACTTATGTAATCAAATTTAAATTGTGAATTGAGGGAGTTAAGGAATGTGAAGGGGTGGGGTTTGTGTGGGCCCCACCACCCTCATAACCTCCCAAGGGAAGTTGGGTAGTTACCCAACTTCCACCCAATGCTTAAATCCACATAGTGAAAATTAAAATTGTAGTTAAATTTTTATTTTAACTTCCAAAATTTTTATCAACCTCTCTCATGAAAACACAACTCCGGAAAAGGTGTTTCTAAGCAATTACCGGCGCTGCGGTTCCATCGGTGCCCTCAGAATTTGATTCCGAGCACCGATTCAGAAGTTAGAAATTCCTGCTCGTTCGTTCACTGAACGTACCTGAGCTAAACTTCGGATAGAAATTCCAGGCACACCGGGCCTCGGAATCAACTGCCGTCAGAAACTGCATTCTTGTAAAATCCCAAAAAAAAATTAAGAATCAATTTTCCTTGAATTTCATGGGTCCTTACAGAGGGGGTGGTGCATCCCTAGGTACTGCCCATAGGGGGTTCACTCACTATTTTCGCAAGCCATCCAGGTGTCTTGCGCTATAAGGTGACAGTACAGGGTGGACGAGGTTCAGCTAAGGAAGAAGCACGAAGGAGGAGATGCGCGGTGTTGGGGTTCGTTACACACAGTAGGCAGACCAGGTGTGTCATGCCTCGCATGGGAGGAAGAATATGAATAGGGGGTCACGCCACCCCGGTACAATGCCTCCCCCTTTTAAAAGAAATATAATATACTAAATAAAAATAATCATAATAACAATACACATAATAATTATATTAATGATAATAGTAATAATATTATTATTGTCATTGCCATTTATTTCATTAAAACCAAAACACCCCATTTAATAAAACTAGTACTTTGATAAACCCCATAATTAAATTATATTAATATATTATATAAAATAATAATTTTTATTATGTCCAAATTCCCCATTTAAATCAACCTTATTTATTTAATTCATTTTTATCCTTCATTTATTATTCTCTAAATAAATGTTTCATAATTAATTATAAAACTCTATATTAATCATTAAATAATTTTAACATTTATTTAACTAAATAACCACAAAAATAATAATAACATCATCATTATTATTATTCTATCTATCATTTATATAAAAAAACCCAATCCCCTAATTTATTACAGTTTCATTAATATGATAAAAACCCAACCCATAACCCCTAATGTAATTGTCATAATAATAATAATTACATCCATAAAACTAAAATAATTGTAATCTAATTATTATTATTTTTCAATACTTTGATAGACCCAAAACCTCTATTTAATAATAAAGATTCTTTAAATCTGAAACCCCACATTTAATTAAAGGAATCTTTGAGAATCTCAAAAGCCACATAAAATTCTCATAAATGATACACTCCTTTAAAAAGAAATTAAAATATAAAAGAGTAAAAATAATTTATGACACCATAATAATATTAATAACATTATTATTATTTGTAAAGTGTTCCATTTAATAATTAATAGCCATTTAATAATTCTAAAACTCTTCATTAAATTAAAACAGTTCATCGATAAACCCAAAATCCACATTTATTTCTTTAACCATGTTTTAATTAATTATTTATCATTTATTTAATTAAACAACCACAATAATTAAAAATAATTACTTCATTATTATTATTAATATTTTAATTAATCACAATCATTCATATAATCTTCTTTATTTAAATTAAATAATTTATTAAATAGGTTAAACTGCACTGGTTCGACATCAACTATGCGCTGCCCGTGCAGATTCATTAAAGTGGACTTTTCTTGATCTGGTGCTCCCAAGACTCATTGGAACACCTGCTAAAAATTATCAGCTAATTACACAAGTCCCAAAACGAAACCATTGGGTGTTCCAACACTTGAAATAAAATTCTAGAGCTCGTTTTAAAAAAATTACCCATCAATAAACCAAATAAAAAATTTTAGAAAATCTTTTCATTTTAACACGGTTAAAAAACACGGGTCATTAAAGTTAATAATGAATATTTGTAAGTAATATATTTTTTGGGTTGAATATAGAGTTCTTGCAAATTTATTATGGGTTGTTAGGTAAAAACATAATTATATCATTACAAACATTTTTTTCTTTAATATTTTGTATGATAAAATATGTATAATAAAAAATCTATAAAAATACATAAATATATATATATATATATATAACAAAATAGAGAAAATAGGATGGTTTATCAATTATCCATAAAACTAAAATATGACACATAATAATAACTAAGGGGAATGGGTGCTTGAAGTGTTTAATTTTGGAGGAGAAGAGAGAGTTAGATTTATTATTTTTTACATTGGTTAAGATTATAACTTTCATTGTTATTTAGAGATCAAAACAGTCAAATATATAAAAATATTTTTATCATCAAATTTCTACTAATTATTAACCCTAGAACAATTTTTTGAATCATCAATTGACACTACCATAGATCATCCCTTTATCAGTACTCAAAAAAGTGATTTTATAGTGATTAAAAGTAATGTTTTCATTAGTTTTATTATAGAGGGTCCCCTTTATCATACCTAAAAAATAACCAATAAAGTCCCCCTTTTATTTTTTCTTTTTAGGACCAATAAAGGAACCCCTTTCTCAATGATTTTATTAGAACTGGTAAATGCCCAAGCTGTTGTAGTGTGCTCTTTGAATTACAACACATTATAATAAATATAGCTATAACCTGTATGAAAATACAAAAGTATGCAAATATATAATTTAATTGAAATAAATTATACACAATGGGTATAAAAAAATACTATATAAATTTCATGAAATGTTGTGTATAATTAAACTTACAATTACTATCAATAAATAGTGAAAAAAGTAATGTTTCATTGTCTTTGGCAGCCACGATCCCCTCTCAAAAAAGCTTTAACATGGTTTTAGCTTCCAAAAAAATCACCTTAACCCAAGAAAAATAATCCACCTAGGTAGGAAAAAAGTATTATGTTATTAATACTATAAAAAAATATGAAAGAATAAATTAATAAAATTCTAATTTTAAATAAAAGGATACAATTGAAGTTATACTAGTCGCGTTGTGCATCGTATTGAGGTCTGGATGATTCACACACATTAAAAATGAATTATTGATCATTTTACTAATGTATAAAAATAATAGGAATGTATTTTCTTGGTTTTTATTATTTCACTTGTTTATTTTTCTAAAATAAATCTCACTTTTAAATGAAAATTTTCACATGGAGTTAAACTAGTAACATTATACATCAGATTGAAGTATGAATGATTTCTATATGTCAAAAGTTACTTATGGATTATTTTACTCAAGAAAAAATAATTTTGAATTTGTTTTCTTGGTTATGAGTGTGTTACATGTGTTCTTTGATAAAATGTCATTTCAAATGGGAAACACATAGTTTGAGTCATACTGGTCACATTGTGTGTCATTTTTATGTAATACAACTTATTACACATAAAAAATTACTTATGAATCATTATCATATATTATCAGGACAATAAAAGTTCATTTTCTTGGTTTTTATTGAGCGACACACATTTTGAACAAATATTTCAATTTTAAAATAATAACAGACACTTTCAGTCATAACAGTCAAACCATGAAATGGATTAAGGTTTCGTTTATTCCTATAAGTCAATAAATACTTAGGGGTCATTTTCTTGAAGTATAAAAATAATTGTAATTGATTTAAAAAGTTTTCAATATGTCATAAGTTTTTTTTACCAATATTAATATAAATTTTATATAAAAAGACACACTATGAGTCATATCAGTCACACCATGTGTAATATTGAGGTGTGGTTGATTCCTACATGTGAAAAATGACCTATGTATTATTTTTCTAAAGTATCAAATCAATCTAAAAGTGTTTTCTTGGATTTTATGATGTCACTTATTCTTTTTTCTATATTTAATGTACATTGTATAAATAAAGATACAATTGTAGTCATATCAGTCACACCATATATCAGATTGAGGATTTGAAAATTCTTGAAGATCCAAATTGATTTATAGATCATTTTACAAATGTATCAAAACAATATGAAAGCATTTGGATATTTTTTAGTATGTAACTTGTGTTTCTTACTATAATTTCATTTTTAAAACTGGAAACATTCACTTTTAGTCATACCAGTCACATTGTGTGTCGGTTTGACATGAGACTGCTTCCTACATGCCGCAAATGACATATGAATCAGTTTCATAAATTATTAACACAATGAAAGCGTTTTTTCTTAGTTTTAATAGTGTGATACGTTTATAAGTAAAATAAAAATTTTAAACTAATAACTGAAACTCTGAGTCACAACGGTCACACCATGCATCCTATTAAGGTTTTGTTGATGACTACTTGTCACAAATGACATAGGGGCCATTTTACAAAAGTATCAATCCAATAAAAATATTTTTTCTCATTTCTAGGTATATAACATGTTCTTATTACTAAAATTTATGTTTATTTTTAAAAAAATAAACACTTGTAGTCATATGATTCACAGAATGCATCATATTTAGGTGTGGTTTATTCTTACACTTCAAAAACCGAATTATGGATAATTTTTTAAAATTATCAAAACAATATGAATTCATTTTATCAGTTTTAATTATGTCACTGGTTCTTTTTACTAAAATTAATGTCAATTTTTTTTAAAAAATAACTCTTTTACTTATATCGGTCACATAATCCACTGTATTGAGGTGAGTTTGATTCCTACATGAAACAAATTTACATATTGATTTTTTTTATAATGTATCAAAATAACATGAATGTGTTTACTCGGTTTTTAGTATGTCACATGTTATTTTTACTAAAATGAAAATCCATTTAAAAACAAATACCCTCATGGAGTTACTCTGATCACACTATGCATCGAATTGTGGTTAGGTTGATTCTTTCGTGTCAAAACTGACTTGTGGAGTATTTATATAATTTATCAGAACAATCTACATTCTTTTCTCAGTTTTTAGTATGTCACATGCTCTTTTTATTAAAATTAAAGTCAATTTTAAATTAATATACACACTTGGAGTTATACAGATCACAACCTATTTGGTATTGAGGTTTGGTTGATTCATATATGTTACAAATTACATATGGATCATTTTACTGAAGATTCAACACAATATGAATGTGTTTTCATAGTTTTTAGTATGTCACTTATTCTTTTTACTAAAATTAATATCAATTTAATAAAATACACAATGGGAGTCATATTAATCACATTGTGTGTCAGATTGAAGTTCAATTGATTCTTACATGTCACAAATGACTTATGAATCGTTTTTCTAAAGATTCAAAATAATATGAATGTATTTTCTTGGTTTTCAGTATGTCACTTCTTCTTTTAACAAAAATTAGTGTCAATTTTAAATTTAAAGACACACTTTGAGTTATAATGGCCACATCATGTAATAGATTAAGGTGTGGCTGATTCCTACATGTTACAAATTTCTTATGGATTAATTTCCAAAAGTATCAAAACAATTTTAATGTGTTTACTTTGTTTTGAGTATGTGATATGTTTTTTGAAATAAAATATAAATTATAATCTCATCACAATATATATTTAATTTTGTTGTGGATAATTGAGTATTTGATATGTTTTTTTCCTATAACTATCTAAAAAAATATAAAAAAGAGAGAACATGTTCCATTATAATGTAAGAGAAACCCCATGCTTCATAAAACACATCATGTTTCAGGCAGTATGGGATTTACTCTTCCATCACAAAGGAACATGTTCTATATATTCTAGATTATTATAGATATTTAAAAACAAAAATATGACTACCAAAAATATCTTTGAAATAATAGTTTTTAGATAAAAATGATAAAGAAGATAAATTAAAAATGGTAGATAAAATGTTGAAACAATTAACTAAAAAATTGTAATAATTAACCTTTTCATAATGTTTGTATAAAATCTTAACCATTTAATTATTATCATTATTTTAGTGGTAGACTCGGAGTCTAATCTCACAAGATCACTAGTAGATTTGTACAAAACCACCCAAATAGAAGAAAAATAATCCTTATGTATAAGAAAACAATTCCTATGTTAGTAATATTTTATAGAAATAAATTAAACATAAATATGAAACAATAAATTAATAAAATTTCAATTTTAAACTAAAACCATGAAATTTAAGTCTTATTGGGTACTTCATGTATATGATTGAGTGAATAATCATAGTATAGTAGTGAATCATCTTTATTGGTGAAGTCCATTATTTATAATCTCTACGAAAATTAACAAAATTATAATAAGATATTAATGATGATGAAATTAACTAAAAAAGTATATAGAATGATGATCAATTAAATAAGAAGTAGGAAGTCACATATTTATATTATATGTGTATATTCTGACATCAGGTATGATGCCCATTTATTCCAAAAAATATATATTTCTTCTTTTGAATACATGGATTTTAAAATGTTGTAGTAGTACATTCAAAATATAACTACAAATGATTAATAAATATATTAAATTAAATAGTAATTATCTTCAAAAGTACCTCTTCATGGATGTTAGTTTGTTGATAGTCTATGATATCTCTCATAAATTTACAAACCTAAAAACCATAATGTTTTTCATTAGTATTTCTTTTTGAAAACTGTATAAACTTTGTGAAAAATAATTTCTTATTTTATTTGTTTTTTTATGTTGAAATATTATTATATATACCTTTATAATGGTCCACTTTTAGAATTCAGTAGGCTCCTTTTTCACATGGATTTTCCTCATACCATTATTTTCATGATATTTAAACATTGACCTATCATTAAATATTTCTAATTAAAACATAATATAAAATATTAATCTAGAAATTTATTTCTAAAATAATAAATATATTGTATTAAAAGTTGAATATTTTCATCACGTTTGGTCTGTTTGTTGGGTATCCATGCAGTCAATCCAGAAAATAAATATTTGGTGTATCTATATTTACAATAATGAGTACCCAATGTTCCCTAAAAACTAATAATTAATTAAAGAAATTAATATATATTTTATATGATTAATGTTTAGAGTTTTACACCTGAATCCTTATTATTAAAAAGAATCTATTATAATAGGATTTCTTTCAAACGAATTGTCTAGTTTTTCAAATATTGCATCAATTTGAACAGATTCCATTTTTCTTTGGTCTATAAAAGTGATGTGAGGACTAATGATTCCATATTAATGATCATGGGTTAATCCTTTCTATTAGTATTAATATATACATGTGTAAAAAATATGAATTTTATTTAGTCATGATTAACATAAAAGATCATCCATTGGAAAAAATCATGGAAATACACCACATGAAAAAATTTAAAACTGAGAATCCTATGAATTTGTACTTGAGGAATTAATTTAAATTAACAAGAGAAATGAATTAAATAATGTATTATCTAAATATTTGTTCATTCAAATAAACTATTTTATTTCTACCACTTTTTAACTTTGTATCCACATAAAATTTCAATGTTTGTAAATGTGAATATTGATCGAGTAGGGTAAATGTGCTTTTTGATGATATTTTCAATCATTTGGTTAATCCAATAGATGGTTTTGATTCAACCTTTAATTTAACCCCTTCCCTTTTTTCATCTATAATAACATTAATTGGGTCAATCCTTTTTTTATTAATGGTTAACAGTTTATAATGAATATTAAATGAGAAATTAAAACCTCATGGTCGACATGTATTTTTACATGTTTTACATCCATGCTGTCAATGTTCCAATAACATTCCTGACTATATGAATATATGAATCATGAATTGGAATAGATATATCAATGCTCAGTTCATGTTCTATGGTAATCCCCACTCTCTCAGGACCTATTGGAATTTTTCTATTATGTAGAGTGTCTTCTAGGATACTGAACAAAGTAGCCCTTGCAATAAGGTGATGGGTGGGTGTTGATACATATAAATCATATTCATTTTCACCATGTAGAATATAAGTATAGAAATGGTATCAATGTCTGTCTTATTTACGTTTCACATAAAAAATTATTATAATATTTATTATCTCATCAAAAATATATCTTAGAGGGGAATGAATCACCTTAAATATGGTGGGTGTGGGGAGAGATCTTCATGTAGTTGTTGTTCTAAACATGTTTCTTTTCTTTCCCCCCTCCCCATAAAATTTTCTAGAAACTCAAACTTACAGTAAAATTTTTGTCCAAGGGAAGATAGTCTTGATTTCATGTCTTCCATTTCATTATCATTATCCCCCCCTGTTATTTTATTTTCTCAAAATATGTTTATGGTGCCACCCCAAAACCCACAGCTGTTACACGATCATACTATTATGGAAACATTAAGGACATCAATAGTAGGTGTTCATCTAGGATAGATTTTGGAGATTTATGTGTCTATGTTGGATAAAAAAATATAGGAAAATATGTAATAATTGTTATATTATAGTGATTTAAAGAAAAATTATTATTATATCATAATTACATATAGTTCTAAAATTTTGTTTGTGATTTCTTCTATTAGTGTCACATCTTTATTTAAACAAGTATCCTTCCATTGCACATGATCTGGAAGTTAAATAGGATTGGGATTCATCAATCCACATATAAATATATGAACACATTTATTTTGTTGTTTCATGTCACTTAAAATTATTATGGTAGATTAAAATAAATACCAATTTTTATCAAGTAAAGCACACCCCATCATTGCATTATGGTCGGGAAACATTGGTCTTATTTCCTATTCCATATTTTCATCACAAAATTTCATTATGATTAACTAATATTTCATAAGTGTTTAATACATGTATTTTTAAACAATGTAATTCTAGACCCAATGTACCTAAAATGATATCTCCCCACTTTTTCCAGTAAATCCATCCCACACTGTAAGTCTTATCTATTGTGCATACATATGTGTTTGGTGTGGGTTAATATCCCCTTAGTATATTTCATATTAAATTTCATTACAATTGTATGAAATCCTATGTGAGTCATTCTAAAACGCATTAATACAAATTTCATATGGGATTAATCTACTATAAATTCACTCTTCAAGAGATAATTAAGAGTATATTGATGTTTCGTTATTTATTTAGTAAAATAATGAAAGGATGTCATAATTTTATCCTTATTTCTTATCAAATCAGTCTTTTAGTCATGGGGAAAACATGGTTACTCAAAGATACATCAATAATAATTTGATTCCACATGATTATCTCACTGAATATATTAAACATTTCATTGTTGGGATTAATAGGCTGGCTGCATGCATTCCATCCAACCTCAAATTCGGTTCCTTCGAGTTTCACCTTAAATTTTTTTTCTAACACCATAAATCTATGGTGATCATAATTTTTCATTCACATTAGTTATTTTTCATCTACCATTTATTTATGTTTAACATCTTCAATATTTTTCTTCTCTGCATTTATAGCATCGGCAAGTGAAGAATGTTTTTGTTCCTCTATATTAGGAGAATTAATAGGTTGAGGAAATTATTAGTTCTCAAGATTGAGAGTATAAGAACATGTATAAGACATTATCTGCAAAAGTGGTTCAATATTTAATTTATATTACATAAATAAATTATTCATTTGATAATAACTTGAGGTATTTAAATATATATTACAAAAAAACATATACCATAATTATTGAACTCTCTTTTTTAAAGGTTGAAACTATTTTACCCCTCTATTGAGTATCTAAATCCATTAAATATGGTCTCCTTATAATAGAAAGGACCCCATATATATTGGGACTACTGTGAAATGATTCAGACATCCTAATTAAAGGGTCATCCTCAGTTAAATTTTTATCTTACCCTTCATTGGTTTTGGTCGATAACTAAATAATTGACCACTTTCATATTGTCTTATCTAGGAAAAATACTTTTACTGCTTGTGATTCCATTATAAAATGTTGATCTTTATACCCTTTCTTATTGAAATCCTCTTTCAAGAATCCCAATTAATCAATTTTAATATCACTAATGTTATCAATCCCTTTACTTTGAATGATCATCACTTAGAATTTTATATAATCAAACTACCATATTTGTTTGACGATTCCAAAGTATGACATGTACACATATATTGTATTTATATCCATAGAACAAGATACATGATTCTCTTTGGTCATAAGTCTAACTTCACATTTTTCATGGTATCATCTTCATCGTGTTCATTTTTATAGAATGTATAATCATTATTTACATAACCATTATAATATAATACATGAACACTTGGACCTATGACTAACCATCAAAGCCGTTCTAAACTTGAATCCATATTTTCAACTGAATCTTTAAAAATATGGTCCCAAACCGTCCTATAAATTGTTCATTATATGTATTTGATATCCATATTTCATCCCTTTATGGATAAAAATGCCTAACAATTTCATTATGTGTTTCAACTTATTGGGGAAACCTATATAATGTTATGAAAAATGTAAATGTGGGACTAATCTCAATCTGTAATAGAGATTGTGACAACATCTATTCCAAAAATTCCTTCACCCAAAAGACACCCATTGTGATGTGATTTTGGAAGACCAATTCATTCCTCACAAGTAAGGTATTCAGTATAGAATTCAATGGCTTCCTTAACAATATATTGCTTTGCAATACAACCCTCTAGTTCGCATTACCTTTTGACATACACTTTAAAAATATTTATGTACTATTCAATGGGGTACATCCATCTATAATTTACAGGACCACATAGTCAAATATTTGTCACCAATTGAACCATAATATCAAAGAATTTCATCTGGAATAACATTTCAAATTCACATAATACGATGAAAATTCATTTTTCTATAAGTATAAATTTTTTTGGATCTACAAATATTTTGTATATATTAAAAAATTAATCGATATTGCTTACTGTGTGATGGAAATTCTTGTAAAATAATGAAACATGAAGCTATAGTTGTTACATTTTTCATCATTACATTGAATTCATGTTATTTAAGACCCATTAACATTTAATAAATCATTGACATGATATTCATTATATTCGACTAATACCCTAATTGAACCTTTACATCATTCAATAAGTTACAGAATTTATATCTCTCATTTATAGATAGTGTGCAAGAAGCTTGAAGAAGAAAACTCTATGTTTCACCCTTCAACGGAACAAAATATTCTTGTATTCCCATGTCAAAAATGTACATCCAAGCCTTAATTCCATCCATTGTTTTTTCAAGTGCATATAGTAATGTGTCAATGATAATATCACATACATTTTTTCTACATGCATAACTTCATGAAAATTTATAACATATCAAAAATTATAGTATGATAATTTTAAAAAACTATATTTTCCTCCAACAAGGTTTTATAAGGTTTTTTGAAAAAATTTATAATAAAAAGTGTCTATATAATTTACTTTCTCAAATAGTATGTTACCTGTTAGTGGAGATTGTTTTGTAAGTTCTTCTAAACTCCCATTGAATGATTTCATCCAATATTGGTCCTTATATCACTGGGGTCAAAATTTGTGACTTCCTAGAGACATAGTATTCGATGAATGTTTCAACCTAATTGAATATATACCTTTTTCAAAATTCATACACCCATGAGTTCCTTTAATGTTATATCTTAAAAAAAATTTATAAGAATGAAATTAATTTATCATCCCACAGAACATGGTTCTCAACATGATATCTACATTTCTGTAAGGATAATACAACATAACACCTGAATCCCTCAATAATTTCAAATCATCAATAAATGGATCCAAATAAACATTAATATAAATAACCACTTGTATTTTTACTGATATAATCATTGATACTGTAATTTATTTTTGATTCATGCATAACCATAGTGGTAAGTTATAATTTACCAACATAACTAGCCATATACTATGAGTAATGCATTGAAAAACAAATGGATTCACTCCATATATAGATAGCACATGATGAAGGTTTCTCAACTCATTTACAAATTCAGGATACTGATGATCTACTATATTCCACTGAAGAGAGTCTTTTGGGTGATGAATTTTTCCATCTTTATTTCAAGTATTATATTTCACGTCGATTTCCTTGTAGTCTCCTCAATTATATATAGGTATCCAAACCTTGTGATGATTGTAATGTACCATACATATTTCGTATAACCAAATTAATTTTTATTATATTATTAAGCACCACACTTTGGTAATTAATTAAGTAATTTTTAGTCTTTTCAAAATAGAATATAGTAATTTTTACATTCATTTATTCTTTCAAATATCATACCCATTGAACATAGAATTCATTTAGCATAATATGTTTGGCAATAAAGATCATTATATTTTGAGGGAATATCATTCAAAAGAGAAAGTAGTTCAGTAAAACTATCATCACTCTATCCATTTCTAGTTTTAAAGTTATACAACTTCAGTATGGTTGATAATACTGTGTATTTAGAATAACCAGTATACATTGGCGTCTTTTCACAACTCTTTAAATTCTAAAACCATTTTGGACAATCGTAATTATCATCTTGAACTATCATTGTCATATACTCAATAAAATCTTCATTATCATTCGTACCTGTAATCACATACTCAATACGTTATTCTTTATTGTCAACACTTTTAATCATACCACATGAACCATAAAATGAACTAGTGTTATCCCAGTCACTTGTTACATTCACATTTTCCCCATTTTTAGTCCAACATTTATAACTTCAATATACTCTTTGAAATGGAATGTTATATTCCAACTCCACTAGACTAATTAGTCTTGAATAAATATAATATGAACATGGAAAAAGGATTTGGGAAGGTTTATACACATAATCTTTTGAAAAAATGATGAACTCTTTCACACCATATTCATAATATTTTGTCATAGGATTTTCATCCATCCATTTTTGATACATATCCATCCTATTTTATTATGTAATATTAATATTTTGAAATATAAATAAATACCTAAATATGGGACTTTCACATAAGGGGAACCCAAATTTTGAAAAGGAAATTTTTTTTGGACTTAGGTTTGAATTTCAGTGACTACAGTGATAATGTAAATCAAGTGGGTGATACAGAAAATTCATTCAACTTACGTCTTTACATAATAATTGAATTATGGAATACATATATATATATTGATATATATGTGTTTTATAAAAAATGGTATTTGGTATTCTTAACACCGGTACAATATTCATTATTGTATCTTTACCACTATAAAAATTGTAATAACATGGTTATAATTTTTGGTGATATTTATTTTTCATTGATATATTATCCAATCATTATATTTGACAATATAAATGTGGTATTAAATTTTATAATTCAAATCATTAATTTTTTTATTTATTTCTACCCTATAAGATTCAAAAAAGACCTATAAAAAATAACAATGATTAAATTTGTTATTTTTTTTAATAAAAAAATAACAGTAAATTATTAATAAGTTATAATTTTTGTTAACTAATGTGATATTAATTAGTCATTGGTTTAATAATAATAAATTATTAATTAAGAATAATTATTATTAATTACAACACTTATTATAATTTTTAATTATATTAATAAGAATTTATTATGATCAATGATTACTAATTATTATTAATTATTATTTTGTAGTTGTGGGGGTTCCTGAGTGGTAAACCCAATAATCATATATCCAAAAAAGACTAGGGTTTGAATCCTTCCAAACCCCTTAGGGGATTTAAGATGTAGGTTGTGATAAGGATTGTGGCATAGGTAGTGACACATGTGGGTTGATGCATGTAGAATGCTTCACTAGGCCTTCAACACACATTCATGAGCCACTTAAACATGGGCCTTCGAGAATTGTAATGTGTATCCCTCTACCTAGATAAGAATTGGTTATTCATTTATTATTAAAAGAGGTTTTGACCCCAAGATTATTATTAATTATTAGTAAATAATTTTTTTGATTCATTTTCTGACTAAATAGTAATTATTTATATTTTAATAAATTAGTAATTAATAAATATTGATTGTTTTTTGTAAATATGTAATAATTACTATTAGTCAAAAATTAATCATGTTAATAAATATTTGAATATAATTATAAATATATTTATATAATTATATATAATTATATAATTATATTTATAAATATTTTTATATATTTCTATATATTTCTATATATTTATTAATACATGTGGGGAGATGGATGCTAAATAGTTGTGGGTGAGGAAAAACCTCGATGTCACCTATTACTATCAACGATGAAGAAGGATGTGCCAATATGATCTGCCATCACAACACTGGAGAAACCAAGACGTGTTTCCATCCAAGGATGTGCCACCAATGTCGATGCCCTAAAAGTCTTACAGGAAAGGTATTTATTTTTTAGAGGCCCTAAACAATAATTTTCATTTAGAAGGAAAAATGGAGACACTGACTTTAATTGTTCCTCAAATATCAAAATATAAGAATAATAAGATCAATTTTTTTAATCAGGATTATTTCTATAAACTCTTGGATTCCTTTTGTTTATCCATGATTGGAAGGTTGATACTTTTGAATGGTGATAAACCACTAATGGTAGATGGCCTAAAACTCAATTGACCTAAACCTGGGATTCTTATTGTTGGAGGATCATACCCATTAGAAATTTATATTTTCATTTAATATTTCAATCTAAATCCCAGAAATACATAGCCTAGTTGTATAGATTTTATACTATGAATTTGAGAATTCTGTGAATTTCGTAATGGAATCTCTATTTCAACACTCTTCATCAGAATAATTGTAATTACCAGGTTTGAGGTTGGAAATATGGACTTAGTTGGTTTTTATAACATACAAATATTTTTAAATTCATAGTATCATGAATTGGTGAACCTCTTAAACATTATGAAAATACAATTCAAGACACATTCTTCTTCTATGATCGTGTCTTAGTTGATATCAATTTCATGAATCATAGGCCTGATTTTTTCACTCTTACTGTAAATGGTGAAATAATGAACTTAAGATTGAATATGAATAATTATCTTCCTTATTTATTTTTTGAAATCTTGTTGAACATGATATTTTAAATTTTTAGTTGGTTAATAAGATTAATTCCATGTATTCTAACGGAAGAGGGTGGAAATTGGATGGTAAGGGAAGGGAGACCTCATCCAAAGAAAATGTTAAGGAAGGAAACTTGTGTTCCTACAATTATGATCCTAGAGTGAGTATGGGGATTGCTATGAATGTGCAGGTGATCCACTCTTCTCTACAATTTGAAGTCCCTAATAATAGTATGGGTGATGATTTAATCCCTATTGGATCTATGGGACTTGACCCGGTGATCACTACTAGTAGTCCTCAATTTCTAGAGGGAATTTTTTATGAGGTTATCCCATATCAAAATTAAGGGTTACAATTTATGGGTTTATTTTTTTGTAGAAGGTATCTAGTTTTTGTAATCCTAGCCCAATTTACTTTTTTCCTCACTCATCTGATGAATTCATGACCCAAAAGAATAGTTGTGTTCCATAAGGGATATACTTAATTTTTTCGTGGAAAATTAGGTGGTAGTGGATGGACCTATTAAGGATATAACAGATGTTCACAATATTGATGAAGCAACTTCATAGGATCTTTTTGACCAAATTTTTTTTCATGAGTAGTTGATTTCCTCGAAGGTGTGAAAATGCAAGAAAGAAACAGTGGAGAAATAGGGTTTCTAGTTGTTCATTCCATTAAAATTAAATTCACATGCATCTAGTTCTATGTAAATGAAAATATCTTCATAAAAGATTCAAATTAGTGTAATAAATCTTTTACAATTGTAAAATCCAAGAAACTTTTCCTCAAACATGCTTGATGATAATTGTGAGAATGTGCGGTGGTCATATTGTAACCATCCCGACCCCAATCGGCCAGATCTAGTGACTTAAATATTTATATTGGTACTATGAGAAAGAGATAAAATCTCAAAGGCCTAAATAGATTAGTAAATTTAGAAAACGAGTTACTAAAAAAAGTTTTACATTATAACTTGAAATGAAGACAATATAAAATATCTATTAAAAACATCCATAAACTCCTAGATTATCCTAAAATCCATTCATAATATATATCTTTGCGTCCTAAGGAAATATAAAACATAAGAAAGGGGTGAGATAAAATTCTCAGTAAGGGTAATAAATACAGTATAATCTATCATAAACATAAACAATAAGGAAATATGATTAACTAAAAACACATTCCATTAAAACATAATCTTGATCCTAATATGGTAAGAATTAAAGTAGATTCAATAATTCCATATAAATAATCATATGAGAATGGAACTTAACCATGTATATACTAAAAGTTAAATAATCACATGGATTATCAATTACTAATATCATAATGATAGAATTTATAATTTTGGACATATGAAACATACCATCATGTCCTTGACCAAGACATCTAAAACTAAATGGGTAAGGCCTCCCCTAAATCCCAATCTTGTTTGTATTATGAGTCATACCATTTCATTGATGGGCTATATATGGCCCCAACCATAACTTATTATGTCCAACCCAATATTTATATTATTGGTATGAAATATAAACAAAATATATAAATATATATAATTTATATAACTTTCCACAATCAGTAAACATAATCACCAACTATTCTGAGTAATATGGTGAATGTTATCAAAATAGCACATCCACAGTCAAACTGGTCATAAACCATTTAATATAAAATAGTATATATTTTGTCATAAAATATCAAACCAAATTAATAATAATATCAATCATAGGGTGTTGAAGTATATTAAAATACAATAATAAAATCACCGAGGAATTCTTGAGAGAAATACCATTTTTACTTTGTAAATAATAGATAATTTAGAAAAAATCATTTTTATTTGTCATAAAATAAGATTGTAATCATGTATATCCCAAAAATAAATTGTAAGGACAATTAAAAAACTTTTTTGGCATAAATTACATATAATTGAAGTGAAAAATGTAGAAATAGTTTTTCAGAAACTTTAGAAATGGGCCACCTTATTTCGGTTTAAGGGAAAATATAAAATGGTGTTTAAAGAGGGAAAAGGTTTATTTGTTTACATAAAATCAGAAATGAGATAAGATAGTTTTAAAGAAAATAATATTTTTTATAATAATATTTATATCTTATAATAGATTATGGAGTGTACTTTAAAATGGGTAAGATATTAAGAAATACCATTCAATAAGGCTTACTTATCAAGAGGAATTGAAAATGTAACCTTATAAAACTTGTATTTCCCATATAAGAATGATAAATTGATCTGGGTAAAAGATTTTAAAATATATTCAATGAATTTAGAAAAATTATAAAAAATATAAGAATATTTACATTGGGTAAAAGAGAGATAAAGCGTAACACAAATGAAAAATAGAGGTTCGTGGAGAATCTTGTAACACTTTATAATCCGTAGAATCATTTTCACCATGAAATAAACACAATGATATTGATATAAAAATAACATAATATTAATAATAATAGTCATAAAATAAATAAATGGGTATTATAAATACACCACACACAAGAAATAGTGGGGAATAAGTCAAACCTCATAGAAATAAAGGTTAGATAAAAAACCTTACCTTATGCCTGAAAGTGTAATGCATTTGAACATAATGTCCTGGATAATGAAATTATATTCCTTAATAACATAATTAAGAACCTATTAAAAAATTATTTTATTTATTATAATTTTATTAAGTTCATTTATGTCCTTTTTAGTGAGTTATACGATTCTATTTTTTCATTCAGGAGTGTTTGTTTCCTTGGGAATCATGATTACTTCATTTCTATACATGTATGAATGATCATGTAAAATGGAAATAGTTATCATGAATTAAAATTATATGTTATTAATGTACTTACACAAGATTAAATGGTATTATATATCATTTTTTATAGATTAGTATCATTCATTAGATTAAACATTAATGACAACCCTTTACCTTATTTTAGTGTTTTTCGATCATCACACACTAGTTTTGTTTTATTAATTAATATTATGTAGATATACAAGTTCCAAAACACTAAATAAGTTTTATTGTACATAATATATTTTTTTAACCATAAAAATGGTTTTATGACCATACCTAAAGGCATAATTTAGAACAAAAACTTGTCCTCCATGAAAGTGGTAAATTGACACATCATGGGTGGTGTTTTCATTTATAAAATACAAAGGGGAAGCGAAGAGAATTGATGGTTGGTATACCATTAACATAATAAAATTCAATTATATAAATGATAATTTAGTTATAATATCACATTCCATAGGAGATGTTTGGGAATTATAAAAAAAATAAAAGAAAATAAATTGAAAGGTAGAGAGATAGATATATATATATATATATATATATATATAGAGAGATGGTTTTACCTCTTGAATGTCACCTCCTTGAGAACCTCCTTAAGGGTCTTGTAAATGGTCTTTTGGGGAAAATAGAAATAAAATAACGTGGAGGAGTATTTTGGGAAATAACATGGGTAGAATATAAGAAATATTAAAGTCTTAGAATGTGTGAGGAGAAGGGGTGGTATTTATAGTGGAGGAGATGGTTATTTTATTATTATTTTATTCATTACATTTTTATTTTGGATCATGACTATCAATATTGTTTATTCTTGTTATTAAATACAGTAAATAGTTCATGTGGTTTTGAAATAATGGTTTCTATATCACCCATACAACATCCATGACTCAATAATTCTTTTATTAACTTTTAATGTAAAATACCGTAAATTTCGGTATTTTACTATTCACAAAAAATTCAACTATTTTATAAAAATTAAAAAAATTTATTCTAATCATTATTCAATTTTTAGATTTCAAAAATATACTCTATTTTATGGAAATAATTTTCTAAATACGAGAAATTTAATTTGTAATTAAAATCATCATTTATTTGAAAAGTACCGATTTTAAAATTATAACTGATTTTATAACACATAGAAAAATTAATTAATGTCTCATAAAACTATATTATAATCATAAGAAAAAAATAATTCATGAATATATTTTATGAAAATAAATTTTCTTTTATGTTATTATTCTAATTATAAAATTGTGAATTAACATTTTTGTTTCACAAAAATATCGACACTTAATTTAATATTTTTAAGACATTTATCTATTTTTTCCACGATATAAATTTATCATATTTTCATAAATAAGAAACTTTAATATGGTTTATACTTTCATAGTTGATTTTACTATTTTAATTTCTGGATTACTATTCCTAAGAGTCACATTACTATTGCAAAAATCATATTTAATAGTATATTTTAGTTTTTAACTAAGTGTTACATGAAGCATAAACTATCGAAGATGTTAAATTTTAAAAGAGGCATACCATAAATTCTTATGTTGTTACATTATCCCCTCTTCAAAAATTGTTTATTGAAATTTCTAGAATGCAACCTCATAAAAATATTTGGGTAGTTCTTCATCATAATTTTCTCAAATTCCAACCTCAACTCTTAAATTTTATGATTTTTTCAAATTAACTTTAACAGCTGAGTAATCTGATTCCCCAACACTTATTCTTTAGTATCTTGAATCTGGATAGGCTACTCACTGTAAGGTAAATTAGGTTCCAATTCTATTCCTTCAGAAGTGAGTAAATTCATTGGGGTCTGGCATATACATCCTTAATAAAGAGCTGTAGAACACATTATTTTCTTTAGAAAGGCTTGGTGGAATATCAAAATGATAATCCATAACCTTAACTCTCTATAGAATTTCAAAATTTCTAATATGAATAGGGCTCAGTTTCCCTTTTTACCAGACCTTATGACACCAATCTATATAGATAGTTTAATAAAAATATGATCTCCAACTTGAAACTCCAAATCCTTTCTTCAATTATCATTATAGATTTTTTTTACTTTGGGATACTTTGATATGAATTTGAATAGTATTTAAATTTTCAATTGTTTCCTCCACAATTTTTGGTCCCACAATCTTGATTTCACCAACTTCATCCCAAAAACTTGGTCTATGAAATATCTTACTATATAATGCTTCATATGGTTCAATTTGAAAACATGAATGGAAACTATTAGCGTAGGAAAAAAATACCAATGTTAAATACTGATCTGACATACCTTGAAATTTATGTGATCATGATCTTAACATGTAATCTAAAGTTTTAATGGTCCTTTTTGACTAGTTGTTGGTTTTTTGGTGTTATGAAATTCCCAAATGATGTTCAGTGTACAAATCGTTCTAAAAACATTTCTAGAATTTCAATCCAAATTATAGATAATTACCATGCACAATTGAAATAGGTTCTCTATAAAGTCTTGCAGCTTTAATAAAATAGATTCCTTCATGTTTCTCCTTTGGAAAATCCTCTCCTATAGTGTGAAAATATGAAGATTAGGTAAGTTGATCTATAATTACCCATATTTTATAATTGTTTTTGGGAGACTTTGATAATATAGTGAAAAAATATATAGTAATATCCCCCCATTTCCATATAGGAATATGAAGAGGTTTCTTGAATTCTCATGGATGTTGTATTTCATCCTATACTATTTATAAACTAAACACCTTGATACATAATAATTAATTTACAACTTCATATTATCCCACCAAAAGTGTTCCTTCAAATATATCTACATTTTAGTGCTTCTAGGGTATGTAGAGAAATTCAATCTATGATAATCATCCAATAATTCAATTTTTATCTCAGGTATATAGGGAACACAAAGTATCTTTCCAAATTTCAAAATAAAATATTTATATACGAAGACTACCAATTTCCCATATTCATAGCTTTAATTTTCATTTGAGAATTCTCATCATCAGACTGATAAATTTTAATCCTTTACAATAAATATTGTTTGGAATCCACTTGAAAAACCAGTGATGTTTCAACTTAATTGATAATTCTCATAAACATCTTTACTATATCCATGTGTATAGGATCCTTGTTAATCCCCATTTTGTTCAAAAATCCATGACCCTTCTTCTTCAAAGAATCTTCTACCTTATTTTCCGTCCCTAGGAATTAGTAGTTTAAAGAATCATAATCCTTGAGTAGCTAGTCGTCATCTTTACGTCATGTTGAGTTATTTCCATGTGAAGATATATTTCAATCTCTTGTGATCCATATATATACATATCACATATTTCACTATAGGGATGGTGACTCCATACCATTAGAAAATATATTATGGTTGTTAACTCAAGATTGTGAGTGAGATAGTTATATTAATGGGTTTTTAACTATCTTGATTCATAGGAATAATTCTATCATTTTGAATAAGGAAACAACCAATTATTTTCTATGATGCATCACTATAAATTACAAATCCACCATTTTTTTAGTGGTACAGTTAATATCATAGAATTCATGGATCTCCTATTAAATTCATTAAAGCATTATTCACATTCAATTTTCCAAATAAACCTAACCCCTTTATGGGTAATCTTGGTTAATGGGTAATCTAATCAGGAAAATTCTGAACAAAACTCCTATAGTAACCTATTAAACCAATGAAACTATGTAACTCAGTTATGTTCATTGGTGTAGGTCATTCATGAACTACCTTTTTCTTTTTAGGATAAACTGATATTCCATCCCTAGAGGCAATATGGACCAGAAAAGAAACTATTTTAAACTGGAATTTACAGTTCCTAAACATCCCGTAAAACTTTTTTCTTTTAAAAGTCTCCAAAAAAACCAGAAATTGGTTCTCACAGTCCACATAGTTTTCAGAATATATCAATATATTATCAATAAATACTAAAAAAATTCAAGATATTCCTTCAACACTCTATTAATTTGATCCGTAAAAATAGAGGGTGTATTAGACCATCAAAATGGAATTACTATAAATTCATAATTTCCATACCTAGTTCTAAATGTTTTCATTGTAATATCTTCCTTATATACATGAAATTGATGATATCCAGAACAATGGTGAATGTTTGAAAAATATTGAGCTCTGTGAAGTTGAGAAAATAAATCATCAATGAGAGTCATATGATATTTGTGATTTATTATAATAGAATTGATGTCTCTATAGTCAATACATAGTCTCACGGATTCATCTTTCTTCCTAAAAAATATAATATTAAATACTCATGGAAAACAATAGGGTGATATAAAGTTACCACTTAGATCAATAAATAGAATAAAATTTTGATATGTGGGTTCAACAAATGAAAGAAAATCTTAGAAGAACACGTATGGGCATGGTAAGATATGACCTTCAAATTTAAAGAGCTTATCAAGGAAAATAATGACCTAGAGGTAACTTTTATTGAATGTAAATTATATAAAGTTTGTCATTCCAAATATTTTTATTTTATTTGGAATGATCGGGCTTACCACTCCGAGGTATGATGTTCTTTTTACTTCATGAACTCGGTTTCCAACTTTTCCCTTAAAATTTATTTGTTGAATTAAAATTTTAATTTTGGTCTCTTTTTACTCAACTAGTATAGTTATTTCTTCATCTATACTAATTCCATGGTTTTCATTTTATAGATATTCATTGATATTGTCTTTGTGTAAAGGTTTAAATCAATAGAAAAGTCAACTTTCCACACAAGAGGATGTCCTGGTAAATTCATTGGAAATGCATCAACTTATTAATGTACAATACATAAATCCTCAATTTTAATATTTATTTCCACACACAAATAAGATTTTTTCTCTTCATCTCCAACAATTTAATTTGATAGAGCTACTAGGGGTGGATATAGATTAGAATCGGATGATAAGGTTTCTACTATAAAGATAAGGGATTCTACACCCTCCTCTAAAATTGTAATTTCATTCCTCTTACAAGAAATTTTCAAATTATATTTTGAAATTATGTAACACCCCAAGATTTCATGGTACGCTTCTCTTTCAATAATACAGTACCATGTGTTGTACACAAGTTCAAGATTCTAACACACCGCGACCAATCAAAGTAGACGTTATGAATAGTAATAACCACTTTTTGAAATTATATTAATTTTATAATTCAAAATGGACTTCATTTTTGTATTTGGAATATCGAAATTATCCTAAGCTGATTTTTTGTAATTTTCTGAGAACTTCCAATTTTATATGAATAGTAAAAAATACTTAAAAACAAATTTTTTAATGAAAATAATTTATAATGATAAATTATACCATTCAGTGGTTTTAAAGTAGAATTAGAATATATTTTTACCATTGTATCCAATGGTGGTCATTAAAATTAATTTTACTTTGAAATTGGACATAAACAATTGTTAATATTTTGATATATATTGTTTCTTAAAAACAAGCTATTTGTTGTGACAGCGGGAATTAATTATAAAATTAATTAATGAAACATATATGTTTTGAGTTTTTTAAAATAGAAATTATTTTTTAATTTGGAATATCAAATATATCTTATGGTGAATTTTTTTTATTTTTCTGAAAAACTTCAATTTTGATGAATAGTGAAACCACTAAGTGGTAGTTTAAAAACTAATTTTTCGTGTAAATGAAACATTACCACTTCTATGTATTGAATTTTAAAAATCAAACATACATGGTTGTCATTGTGAAGTAAAATGTGGTTAAATGGGATTAAAATATTTTTTGGTGAATAGTAACTTTTATGCTCTATTAATCGCAATTAAAGGTAATTAGTGAAATTTAAGGTAAAAATGATATTATAAAAATATGAAAATATTATGACACTTGTCCTACCCTTATTTGATGACTCATGTCCGACCAGGACAATCCATGGTTCAACTTGGGGACCCCATGGAGCCACTTGGGTAAGAAAATTACATTAATAACTTTTTATTTAAAGTAAAAATAAAATTGTCACAAACATGTGTTGTTTAACTAAAACAATTATTAAATGGGGTTATATAAGTTACCTTTTCGACTATAAATATTAATTGGAAAGATAAAAATATTTCCTACATCATGATAGTTATTATATAATTTTTAGACATTAAATAAATTAAAATTTTTATGACACCATGATGATGCAGCATTAATTAACGATTTAAATAAAATGAAAAGATAATGTAAGATCTAAGACTTACACTTGTCAAAAACCTATTAGATGAGTATATTTAGATCCCTTATCACCTTATCCTCGAAATATATAATTTTTGGACCTTTGAAATCCGAAAATTACTTCATAATAATGTAACATTTCATTACTTTCCAAGAGTGCCCCTCCTCTCCCCTTATAAAAGGCCCCCACCTCTACCACCTTATTCTCACCATCAAAGCCATTTGGCTCAGCCAACCTCTGCCCAAATAATCTCTCAACATACCTATCTTACTCCTAGAAGCCTCACTTTGGGCATAATTATTCCTAACAAAGCCTTTGGCTCAAATCAAAAAGAGTTACCCCATTTTAAGGTAATGTCTTCTCTTATGTTATTTTGTTTTATTTTGCTTCTCCAACCTCTTAAACGATTTTTATTCCTTTATTTTGTAACAAAACTAGTATCTTAAATATACTAGGATGTTTTTATTATAAGGATTTGATTTACTCTTACACATGCCTTTGTCTAATGGTTAAAGAACATATTGTTTCTGTGGTTGGTGAATTTCTACCTCATGAAATGTTGATTGTTCAATATTATTTTAACACCTCTCCTTGTGGCCATTAAGATGTCACTATATTTATATATGATATATATTATGTTTATGTTTTTCTTATTCTTATTTATTTTTCATTTATGGCATACCTTTATGATTTCAGTTATGGGTAAAGGCGACAATTTCATTTTAGGAAGTGCGGACTACTACCCCCTCAAAGTGATTTGAATCGTTAATGCCATATATAGGATGCATAAGGGATGGAGTAAATGATATTATATATGATATTATACTGGAATTATAATATACATTTATATCATTATTATTTCATTCCATTACATACAGAATATAAATGAAAGTAGCGTTCATGTGTAATTACGTCTTACCGTCTCCATGAACGGTGCATTTCATTTCTTACATCTAAATGTTATGTAATATTATAAATGCATGTATATACTGGTTATATATTATATATATGATATCTAAATCATGATTATAATTCTAGATATAATGGATATTTTACCACATGAACAAATTGTAATTATAAGAAGTTTATTTTTAACTCAAGTACCAAAGATCGACAAAACGACTGTTATTAACTTAAATAAATACATAATTTTCATAAATTGGTAATAAGTGTTATAAAAATAATAATGAACTTGAAAAATGTTCTTAAGAAAGTATATATTAACTCTAGTTTATTATTCAGGTTGTTAAAGAACGATTGAGTCAAATCGGACACGAGGTAATGGAACTTCTTAACCCAATTTCCATTCTTTGGCTTAATCTCCTACTTTCAAATTATGTCATGATATTATTATTCCAATATTGTATTAGTACATTCGTTACGTGTACTTATACTGAATACACATTATAGATCTATTTTATTTAAAAAAGTGTTCTTTGTAAGGGACTTCGTCTCAATCTCCTTTCATTGAGGCATATTTGGTTTTATACATAACTTTCTTTTATACGGTGTATATACCCATTTAACATTTACTTTTATTCAAAAGGAATCTTTTATATATGAAGCGTTTTACTAAATGACAAAAGGTAGTGTTTTTTTGTCATACGTATGCGGTGGTAATGACTTATCTACATCCGTGACCACTATTTGAGTTCATGCTTCCTCTACAAGCCATAACTTTTTTAAATGAAAAATAAATACCATGGTTTACTTTTCTTTTATTTTGGTATTGAAAATGGTTTTGATAATTTTTTTATTATATCAATATGTTGTATTGATATCTTGTGATTGAAATGTGGAAATGTTATGTTTCCTTTATGCATGTTTTATGTGATACGATTATGTTATGGTTTATGATATGTTTAAACCTCTTCATCTGAGGAATGCATTGGACTTAATAAGTGACAGGTGGAGCCCACTATAGCTCCTCGATGCGTCGGTAGGTCTCATGAGACAAACTAGTGTCTTGGCACAAGGTCTTGACAAAATCATATTTTTAGTCTGTGAACGAGGCCTTGGCTACGTGGTTTTGACAGTCTGGAATTATGCATTCCATCATTATGAAAGTGGTTATTGATATTGTATGTGATTATTAGAATAGTAGAATATCCATGTGAATAAGTAAATGACATTATTTCATTTTACATTTTCCATATTACATAAAGTTCAAGTTTAAAAGGCTTTTGTTTTAGTTATACATTTCCTTAAATGTTTATGTTTATTTATGAAAGGTTTCGCTATATTTGTATCCTTACTGAGCATCTGAGCTCACCCCTTTCAATGTTTTAATTTTTCCAAGACGTGAAGAAGTATTTTAGGAATGACCAGCAGGGATTGTCTGAAGGGGATATGAGTGTGGAAAATGGAAACTATGTTATTGTAGTTTTTCACTTTAGGATGTAATGTATCATTTATGAATGTATCTAGTGTTTCAAGGCTACAAAACTAATCGGTCATTCGAGACTTGATCTTTTGTGATCATGCCAATGTTATTCAATAATGCACCGACTCTGGGTAACTAGGGTCGGGGCATTAAAGTTGGTATCAGAGGTAGTTTAGTACTAACCTTGGAAGCTAGATTTAGATAAACTCTGATTAGAGCACATAGACCAAAGATAAACATTGAGGATTAGTATAGAAGAACTTCCTAGAATTTTGGTATTATAGTGATTTTGTGAGTTTTCTGAGCAATACATCCCTGTCTGGATACGAGTAGGTAGATACGGCTCTGGTACAAATGTACCTCATTGTAAAACCCGAAATCACCGCTTTGAACAAGACTCGAACAGGAACGGGTGCATGACAACGGGCATTGCTGCACTCTTGGTTACGACACTCCTAGGGGATATGCTTAAGATAATTCTCATTTTCTTTAAAAACCACTATTAAGGGTTATGAGTATATACTTCCTCAAAGAAAATTTTTTATGATTATGGATTATATCCATAAATAGTTCAATTTATGTTAAGTGTTTTGAAGGTCTGTAATTATGTGTTTTGATTCATAAACTAATCTTGTTTATGCCATTGTTTAGAAATGGCACCTAGTGGGAGGAATGGAAACCGTATCAATGCACGCACTCTATGTAGGGATTTCCCTCTTGCTCAAGATAATTATATTGGATCTGGAGATACAACTGGTGCTGATCAACTTATCACCATACTGGGACAACTCACACAGGTTATGAATAATAACCTTACTCGTATAGAGCACCCTGATCGGAAACGTGGAGGATCAATGTTAGACCGCTTCATGAGGATAAAAATGCCAACATTTAATGGGGGTACAAATCCATTAGTAGCTGAGAAATGGATAAACTCTTTAGAGAAAATATTCCACACCTTGGAGAGTAGCGAAAGGAAGAAGGTTGTCATGGCAGTTTACCGCCTCACTGGAGATGTCGATCAATGGTGGTCGCTGATTCAAAACACAAAGGAAGATGAAGAAGTATCATGTATGTAATGGAAGGATTTTATTAAAATTTTCTTAGAAAAATAATTTCCACATGACCATCGAGCAGATATGGAAAAGAAATTTCTGAGTCTGAGGCAGAACGAGGATGATAAAGTCGCAAAGTATGAGGCTAACTTTACAAGGTTAGTGAGGCATGATGCAGATTATATATATAACCCAAAAAAGTAAGATTAATAGTTTCCTTGATGTCTTAAAACCATTTCACTATCGAGCATTAGTTTCACAAACCTTCTCGTCGTACGAAGATTTTGTCTCATGTGCTATCAAGACAGAAAAGGAATTCTCTATGTATTATGACATTAAAGAAGAGCAAGAGAAGAAGATATCTTCTGATCAATCTGTAAATGGAATTAAGGGGAAGAAGGGAAAAGTTGAATATCAGTCCTACAGTAAATGTGGGAAGAAACACCCCGGTACTTGCTTGAAGGGAATGGGAGTATGTTACAATTGTGGTGAAAAAGGCCACCAAGCTCATGATTGCAAGGGAAAGAGAGTTTTTGTCAATGTGGAATGTTATAATTGTAGAGACATGGTACATTATGAAAATTAATTTCCTAAGCATCCTCGGAACTTACCTCAGAAGAGTCAAAGGGATCAAGGCCAAGCATATGCTATCACTACTGCAGAGGATGAAGCTCTGAAATATGTGGTGGCAGGTAATTTAATAGTTTCCTCAAGTTTAGAAAATACATTATTTGATTCTGGATCATCGCATTGTTTCATATCTTCCCAATTTTCTAAGAGAATTATATATTTCCAATTTGATTTAACAAGAGAATTTGCAGTCAAAACTCCTAAGGGAAGAATCATTACAATAAAGTTTTGTGAATCAGTCCCCATTAGAGCACATAAATGATCTTTATCCGCTGATCTCATTGTCATACCGATGATTGAGTTTGATAAAATCCTCGGTATGGATTGGCTTTTGGACTATGAGGCCAAGATTTATTGTAAGAAGAAGGAGGTTACGATTTTTGATGATGATGGTAAGGAACACCTTATCTTTAGAGAAGAATCGTCACCACCTAATTCTTATTTAGATCCACCCCTTGTAGCTCAAATAAATTCAATTATTAGGGAGGAAGAGAATGAAATTACTGAGGGAGAGGAAAGTAATGTTCAAATAGAGGATGTACCTATTGTGAAAGAATATGGAGATATGTTTCTGGATGATTTACCTGGACATCCTCCAGAATGAGAAGTTGAGTTTTCCATTGATTTAATTCCGGGATCAAGGCCTATATCGAAGACCCCTTATAGAATGGACACCGTGGAATTAGGTGAACTAATGAAACAACTAGGGTAATTGAGTAATAAGGGATTTATTCTCCCCACAATTTCTCCATGGGGAGCCCCTGTACTTTTTTTATGAAAAAAGATGGATCTATGAGGTTGTGCATTGACTATAGGGAGATCAATGCTATTAAAATAATGAAAAAGTATCCCCTACCTCATATTGATGATTTATTTGACCAACTGCATGGAGATCAATACTTTTCAAAGATTTAATTTCGATCTGGATACCATCAGTTGTCTGTGAAGAAGGAATACATTCCATAGACCGCATTTCGAACAAGGTACGGGCATTACAAGTTTACAGTAATTCCTTTTGGATTGACTAATGCACCCTCTGTGTTCATGGATCTAATTAATATAGTTTTCAAGGAATATCTTGATTATTTTGTGGTGATATTTATTGATGATATCTTGGTACTCTACAAAAGCTATGAAGATCATGAAAATCACTTACGCATTATCTTGAAGACTCTTAGAAGGCATGAATTATATGGGAAGTTTAGAAAGTGTGAATTATGGATTCAGAAGATTTCATTTCGTGGCCATATTGTCTAAGGATGGAATTTACGTTGATCTTTCTAAGACCAAGGCAATCCACGAATGGATAGCACCGACGAGTATAACTGAGATACAAAGTTTTATTGGTTTGTCATGTTATTATCGACGTTTTTTCCAGAATTTTGCCCGATTGGCTAACCCATTAACAAATCTCACACGTAAAGGGGTTAAATTTTTCGGGACAATAGAGTGTGAAAAATGTTTTGAAGAATTGAAGAGAATATTAGTCGATGCTCCAATATTGACTCTACCATCTGGTAATGATGGTTTTTTTATTTATAGTGATGCATCAATGAAAGGAATTGGTTGTGTCTTTATGCAGAATAATAGGGTTATTGCCTATGCATCATGACAACTAAAAATTCTTGAGCATAACTATCATACTCATGACCTTGGGTTAGGTGCTATAATCTTAACCTTGAAGATACAAAGACATTATCTCTATGGTGAAAAATGTGAGATATATACCGATCACAAGAGTTTGAAATTTATTTTCTCACAAAAAGAACTCAACATGAGGCAAAGGCGATGGATTGAACTACTCAAGGATTATGATTGCACGATACACTACCACCCAGGGAAGGAAAATAAGGATGAATATTCTTTGAGTAGAAAATATCACGGAGTATTGAAAATTATGAGAGTGGAAATGGATCCTATTTTCATGGATCTAGTAAAGATGGATATGGGAATCACCATGGAGGGTGAAATATCAAAACATTTTCAAATTTTTGCCAAACCATCTTTACTAGAAAAGATAATGTGTTCTCAGGCCACTGATGAAGAGTTGAAAAAGAAGATTAAAGCTGTGAGTGATGGGCAATTGAGTGACTTTATGTATGAAGATGGAATTTTGAAATTTTGGAGGAGACTTTGTGTTCCCGATATACCTGATTTAAATAGGGAATTGTTAGATGATTTCATAGTTCCAATTTCTCTATACACCCTGGGAGCACCAAAATGTATAGAGATTTAAAGGGACATTTTTGGTGGGACAAAATAAAGATGGAGATTGATGATTTTGTGTCAAGATGTATGGTTTGTCAACAAGTGAACGATGGAAGGAAACTGCCTGGTGGAGTATTGCAACTTCTTCCCATACTTGAGTGGAAATGGGATAACATTATGATGGACTTTTTCATGGGACTACCAAAGACTCCAAGAAGGAATGACGTAATATGGGTCATTGTTGATCGTCTCATGAAGTCAGCACATTTTCTTGCAATAAGAGAAGATCTACCACTTGAACTTTTAGCAAGACTATATATTAATGAAGTTGTGAGACTTCTTGTAGTACCCCTGTCGATTGTCTCGGATCATGATCCCCATTTTACATCAAGATTCTAGAAAATTCTTCAGAAGGCCTTGGATGCTGAACTTCATTTGATCACTGCTTACCACCCTCAAATAGATGGACAATCAGAACAAACTATTCAAACCATAAAAGACATGTTGAGATCATTCTCACTTGACTTTCAGGGTATGTGGGATCAATATTTATCTCTGGTAGAATTTTCGTATAACAATAGCTTCCATTCAAGTATTCAGATGGCACCATATGAAGCATTATACAAAAAAAGATGTCGGACACCAACCTGTTGGGATGACGTTGGTGAAAGAAAACTTGTAGTCCCAGAACTGGTGGGGGAAACAATGGAAAAGGTTATATTAATCCAAAACCACATCAAAGCATCTCAAAGTAGGCAGAAGAGCTATGTTGACAACCGAAGGAAGGATTTGGAATTTCAGGTAGGAGCTCATGATTTCTTGAAGGTATCTCCATGGAAGGGAGATATACGTTTCGGTAAGAAGGGTAAATTGAGTCCCAGGTACATCGGACCCTTCGAAATTCTAGAACGAATTGGGGTTGTTGCTTACCGTTTGGAAATGCCGCCAAGTCTCTCCAAAGTTCACGATGTATTCCACGTATCACTGTTGAGAAAATACATGCCTGACCCAATGCATGTACTCACATATGAGGAATTAGAACTAGAACCTGATCTGTCTTATTGCGAAGATCCCCTCAGGATTCTTGATACAAGAGAACAAGTGCTGAGAAACCGGATGACTCGTCTGGTAAAAGTTCTATGGAGAAACCATAAGATGGAAGAGACAATGTGGGAACCCGAGGAACTTATGATAAAAAATCTCCCGAGTCATTTTATAAGGTGATATTATAATTAATTTTGTGGACAAAATTATTTGAAGGAGGGTAGAATGTACCACCCCAAGATTTCACGATACGCTTCACTTTCAATAATACAGTAGCGTGTGTTGTACACAAGTTCGAGATTTTAACACACCGCGACCAATAAAAGTAGCCGTTATGAATAGTAATAACATCATTTTGAAATTATATTAATTTTATAATTCAAAATGGACTTCATTTTTGTATTCTGAATATCGAAATTATCCTATGTTTAATTTTTGTAATTTTCTGAGAACTTCCAATTTTCTATAAATAGTAAAAAAATACATAAAAATAACTTTTTTAATCAAAATAATTTATAGTGATAAATTAAACCATTGATTGGTTTTAAAATATAATTAGAATATATTTTTACCATTTTATCCAATAGTGGTCATTAAAACTAATTTCACTTTGAAATTGGACATAAACAATTGTCAATCTTTTGATATATATTGTTTTTTAAAAACACGCTATTTATTGTGATAGCGGGAATTAATTATAAACTTAATTAATGAGACTTATATATTTTGAATTTTGTAAAATAGACATCATTTTTGAATTCTGAATATCAAATATAGATTAGGGTGAATTTTTGGTATTTTTCTGAAAAACTTCAATTTTTGATGAGTAGTGAAACCACTAAGTGGTAGTTTAAAAACTAATTTTTCGTGTAAATGAAACATTACCAATTCTGTGTACTGAATTTCAAAAATCCTACATACATGGTTTTCATTAGGAATTAAAATGTGGTTCAATGGGATTAAAATAATTTTTGGTGAATAGTAACTTTTAAGTTCTATTATTCGCAATTAAAGGTAATTAGTGAAATTTAATGTAAAAATGATATTATAAAAATATGAAAATATCTTGACACATGTCCTACCCTTATTGGATGACTCATGTTCGACCAAGACAATCAATGGGTCAAATTGGGGACCCCATGGAGCCTCTTGGGTAAGAAAATGACGTTAATAACTTTTTATTTAAAGTAAAAAAAAATTGTCACAAACATTTGTTGTTTTACTAAAACAATTATTACATGCGGTTATATATATATATATATATATATTAAATATTTGACTATAAATATTAATTTGAAAGGTAAAAATATTTCCTAAATCATGATAGTTTTTATATAATTTTTAGACATTAAATAAATTAAATATTTTATGACACCATGATGATGCAACATTAATTAATGATTTAAATAAAATGAAAAGATAATGTAAAATCTAAGACATAAACATGTCAAAAACCTATTGTATGAGTATATTTCGATCCCTTATAACCTTATACTCGAAATATATAATTGTGGGACCTTTGAAATCCGAAAAGTACTTCATAATAATGTAACATTTCATTACTTTCCAAGAGTGCCCCTCCTCTCCTCTTATAAAAGGCCCCCACCTCTACCACCTTATTCACAACATCAAAGCCATTTGTATTGTCCAACCTCTGACCAAATACTCTCTCAAGTTCCCTATATTACTCCTAGAAGCCTCAATTTGGCCAGAAGTCTTCCCAAGGAATCCGTTGGCTCAAATCAAAAAGGGTTACCCGATTTTAAGGTAATGTCTTCTCTTATGTTATTTTGTTTTATTTTGATTCTCCATCCCCTTAAACTCTTTTTATTCCTTTATTTTGTAAAAACTCCAGTATATTAAATATACTAAGATGTTTTTTTGATATGTATTTGATTTACACTTACACTCACCTTCGTCTAATGGTTAAAGAACATACTGTTTCTCTGGTTGGTGAATTTCTGCCTCACGAAACGATGATTGTTCAATCTTCTTTTAACACTTATCATGGTGGACATTAAGATGTAGCTGTATTAATATATGATATATATTATGTTTATGTTTTCCTTATTCATCTGTATTTCTCATTTATGGCATAACATTAGGATTTCCATTATGGGTAAACGCGATAATTTCATTTTAGGAAGTGCGGACTACCGCCCTCTCAATGTGATTTGAATCGTTAATGCCTAATGTGGGATGCATAAGGGTTGGATTAAATGATATTATATATGATATTATACTGGAATTATAATATACCTTTATATAATTATGATTTTTTTCCATTAAATACCAAATAGAAATGAATGTAGCGTTCATGCGTACGTACGGCTTACCGTCTCCATGAATGGTGCATTTCATTTCTTACCTCTAAATGTTATGTAATATTATAAATGCATGTATAAACTGGATATATATGATATATATGATATCTACATCATGAATATAATATTGGATATAATGGATATTTTACCACATGAACAACTTGTAATTATAAGAAGTTTATTTTTAACTCAAGTACCAAAGATCAACAAAACGACCGTTATTAACTTAAATAATTACGTAATGTTCATAACATGGTAATAAGTGATATAAAAGGAATAATGAACTTTAAAAAGGTTCTTAAGAAAGTATAAATTAACTCTAGTTTATTATTCAGGAGGTTAAAGAACGATCAAGTCAAATCGTACACGAGGTAAGGGAACTTCTTAACCCAATTTTCATTCTTCGGGTTAATCACCTCCTTTCAAACTATGTCATGATATTACTATGTCTTATCTTGTATTTGTACTTTATTTATGTGTACTTATAGTGAATACACATAATAGATATATTTTATTTAAAAAAATTTCTTTTTAAAGGACTTCGTCTCAATCTCCTTTCATTGAGGCATATTTGGTTTTATACACAACTTTCTTTTATACGGTGTATAAACCCATTTGACTTTTACTTTTATTCAAAAGTAATCTTTTATATACGAAGTGTTTAACTAAATGAAAAAATGGAATGTTTTTTTGTCATACATATGCGGCGACAATTACTTCTCTACCGCCAAGACCATTATTTGAGTTTCGGCTTCCTCTACAAGCCATAACTTTTTTAAATGAAAAATAAATACCATGTTTTACCTTTCTTTTATTTTGGTATTGAAAATGGTTTTGATAATGTTTTTATTATGTCAATGTGTTGTATTTATATCTTGTGATTAAAATGTGGAAATGTTATGTTTCCTTTATTCATGTTTTATGTTATACAATTATGTTGTGGTTTATGATATGATCAAACCTATTCATATAAGGAATTCATTGGACTTAATAAGTGACAGGTGGAGCCCGTTATAGCTCCTCTATGAATCGGTAGGTATCATTAGACAAACTAGTGTCTTGGCATGAGGCCTTGACAAAATCTTATTTGTAGTCTTTGCATGAGGCCTTGGCTATGTGGTTATGATAGTCTGGCATTATGCATTCCATCATTATGAAAGTGGTTATTGATATTGCATGTGATTATTTGACTATTAGAATATTCATGTGAATAAGTAAATGGAATTATTTCATTTTACTTTTTCCATATTACGCTGATGTTCATGTTTAAAAGGGTTTTTTTAGTTATACATTTCCTTAAATTTTTATGTTTATTTATGAAAGCATCTGCTATATTTTTATCCTTACTGAGCATCTGAGCCCACCCCTATCAATGTTTTAATTTTTCCAGGATGTGAAGAAGTATTTTTGGAATGACCTGTAGTCATAGTCTAAAGGGATATGAGTGTGGAAAATGGAGACTATGTTATTTTTTTCACTTTATGATGTAATGTAACATTTTTGAATGTATCTAGTGTTTCAAGGCTACTAACCTAATCTATCTTTCGAGACATGATATTTTGTGATCATGCCACCGACTCTGGGTAATTGGGGTCAGGGTGTTACAAATTAAATATATACATAAGATTATATCAAACTCAACCATAGGTATGATGATAAGTTCAGAAATTAAAGTTGGTTTATATGTCATAAAGAGGACTGAACAACACATATTTATTGCAATAATGTTTCAACAATGAGTCATACTGACAACTCTCTCATTAATGTGACATAGAAATATATAATTTTTAAAGAAAATTGGGAAGATATAAAGTAATTATATGATCCATAATTAAATAATGTTTTTGTTAAATTTTAGTAGAGGTTTAATGTACCTTACACCACATCACTAGGATCTTAAACCTTAGATGTTGTGACTGCATAAGCATGGCCTTGTTCACTTGGCCTTGGCCTTTTCTAGGTAATGTTTCATTGATTATTTGTAAAATAATGTTTATAGTGTCACATCTCTCTATAATTATATCATTGAACGTTGTTATCTTTTTTTCCCCTTGAAATCATGAGCATAATGGCCTTTCTCACCACACCTAATGAAAACACCTTTTCTTTTTAAGCATTCTTTATGGTGTTTCCTTCCAAAAGTTCCACATGTTGAAAAATTCCCCTTTTATTATTCCCTTTATTCATTGTTTTCTCCACCACAATATTCTTATATTTTTTCTATTAAATTCATAAGACATGGAGAATTATTTTTCTATTATTCTAGCACATGAGACCATATATTCATATTGTGAGACTTTTTGGGAGATTAGTGCCCTTTAGAGGAATTATTAAAACCCATAAAATAATCATTAATATTTCCCTTTGAATTGTGTATGTAATCCATAGCATACCTTTCTAACCTTGTAATGTTGGCTTCATAATTGTAAATTTTTTAGTCTTATTTTTTTCTCAAACTCATGAATTGTCTCTCCATATTTTCTCAAAATTCCCGAGGAAAATATTTTTACAATAAAATTTCAATAAAATAATTTTATTCCATATTTTCAATTAATTCCTCCACTTTTTGTTTTTAATCAATGACCACTATTAATCAGTATCTCTAGAGAGATGAAAAAGTTCCATGATAACCTTATCCCTTTCATTACATCCCATAGAGAGAAATATATTCTCTAAGGAAATTATCCATTACTCACCTACAAATGTATTTTTATTCACATTTTATAATGGTGATTTTTGTCCCATGAAATGGTCTAACATTGTTAAACTACATTGTGGATCAGGAATCTCTATGCGAGTAATGTTATTACTCATAACCTGACTTGGTTTTCACAGTATAGTTATATGTTTCTTGTCTTCAGTTGCAGCTCTCAATTTAACCTCATTATCTTGCATATGAGAGAAATCCTTATATGGGTGAATTTTTGGTGGTGTAGTGGTTCCAGGTATAGGGCCATAGAAACTGTGTTTGGTGAGCTATGGTTTCATTTATTAAGAGCCCACTCTTGAGGGAATTTATGACTTCCATGCTCCACTAACCTTGTAGGGTAACCTGGGGTCTCACTGGGTGGCCAAAAGGGAACAGACTACCTAGATAATGGATTTTTGTGAAAAAAACATTTCTGATCAAACTTTTAACCCATGGGACACTCTGTCATCTCAACTGGAAATGGATCCTTCTCAACATGGGCTTGTTTAGATGACCTCTTCATGGGGAGGAGAGTTTATTAGGTTGGAGGGTTCAGAAAGACCACTCTCAGAGATTCCCTTTTTAGAGAGATAAATCCCTACATGGAATATGTTTGTTGATTTTGTTTACATTCCATACACTAGGAACCATTTCTAAATAATTACATACAATAAATTAGGTTAGAAATCATAATGAATAATTTTGAAATATAAAAACATTTGTCTTAAATTGAAAATTTGAACATAGTTAATTTCATAATTATAAACATGGTTTATTTCGGAAGAAGTTTAATTTTAACCCCTTCATAATGGTTTGTAATCAAAATTTGAGTTATCTGAAGTAAATCCCTTGGGACTTACAAACCAAGTGCGCAGTAAGGCCCATTATCGTGTACCAAGATACACCATGTTAAGACCGACACACCTTGTTAGAGTTGCTACCCATATATACATCTGTTCCAAAACCATGTCCACCAGTATTATCCAAATATGGATGTTTTTCTATGAATAAACACATAATTTCCACCATTACAAAATTCTAGGATTCTCTTCTATTCTTATCCTCAAATTCTGTCTTAGTTTTATGTTCTCTAATCTATGTTTTCTAAATCTAGTTTCTATGGTTTCTACTAAACTTCCTCTAATAACCAACTGTAATAAACCCGACCACAGTAGCCCTTATTCAGTGACTTACTTAATTAAATTGGTACTATGTATAAGATACCTCATCTCAATGGAAAGAATAGTTTAGTAGATTTGGAAAAATAGATATAAACATTTGTTTTACATTACAACTTGAAAGGATAAAAACATAGAAACTCCATTAGAGACATAAATAATCTCCTAGATTATCCCTAAAAGTCATTTATAATATACATTTTATCACCATTGGAAAAAATAAATATAAGAAATTGGTGAGCTCAGATGCTCAATAAGGATAATAAATAGAATACAAACTATCAAAATCCTAAAAAATAATAAAATATGATTAACTAAAAACCCATTACATTAAAACATAACATTATATTTTAATAGGTTCATGGGATGAAATTATATTTAAATAGACATGAATTCACCTCACACACATTCCATAATGTATGGACATAGCCCCCCACCCTAGGGATAACCCACCCATTAAGCCTTATTTATTCAATACATGGATCATAGTGCTAGTGGGAATGAATCTCGTTACATGGATCGTAGGCTCACTGGGCATGAAATTCGATTACACGGCCCATAGGCCCAAATATTTTACCCAATTTCCCAATAATGAATAGTGATACTATAGTGTTCGGGATGCTATAGTGCTGAACATCTAAAACATACTGTCGATGCCTCAGCCAACATATCTAAAAATAAATCGGTAAGGCCTCGATCAAATCACAATCTAGTTTGTCTCATGAGGCATATAGATGAATTGATGGGATATAGAGGTCCCCTCCCATCACTTATTAAGTCCAAAAAAATTCCTCAATTGAATGGGAAAAAACATAAACAACATATAAAGATGAAATGTAAATAACTTTCTTTAATCAGTAAACATAATCACTAACCATTTAGAGTAATATGGTAAATGGTATCAAGATAGCACATACACTCCCAAAATGATCATAAGACATTTAATAAAATATGGTTGATGAAATCATAAATGATCAATACCAATTAATAATAAGATTCAACATGGGGTGTTGAAATAGATAAAAATAATCTAATAAAATCATTGAGGATTTCTTGAGAGAAATACCCTTTTTACATTGAAATGAATAGTTCATTTGGAAAAATCATTTATATTTGTCATAAATTGAGATTCTAAAATTTTATATCAAAAAAATAAAAGGGATTTGTAATTAAATTATGTTTTAGGCATAAATTATGTCGAAATTTAGTGAAAAATGTAATATTAGTTTTTTTGAAACTTTGGAAATGGACCACTTCAGTGTTGTTTAAGGGGATATATAAGAGTATTTAAAGTTGAAAAAGTTTTATTTTTTTACATTAAACCATAAATGATAAAATATTGTTTTTGATGATAAAATTAGGTATTTTATAAAAATATTTGTGTCTTAAAACATATTATGGAGTGTGCCTGAAAATGGGTATGAAATTGGGAAATACCGCTTAATCGGGCTTTCTTATCATGAGAAATTAAAAAGGGAACCATATAAAACATGTATTTCCTTATAAAAAAAGTAAAAATAAACTATATAAATTATTTTTAGACATATATACATAATTTAGAATAATTAAATAAATATGAATAAGAATTGAATTTGGTTAAAGAGAGATAAAGGGTAACCTGAATGAAAAATGGATGTTCGGGGAGACTTCCTTACCACTTTATAATTAGTAGATTCGTAAGACACAAGGAAGAAAAAAAATTATATGGATATTAAAATACCATAATATTAATAATAATAGTCATTAAATACATTAATGATAAGTATAAATACACAACATAAGAAATAGTGGTGAATATGGCATATCTTAATGAAATAAATGTGGGATGAGAAAACCCTTTCCTTTTGTCTGAAATTGTTATTCACATGTAGTTAATGTCCTTGATAATGAAATTATATTCATTAATAAAATAATTAAGAACCTCCTAAAAATTAATTTTATTTATTATAATTTTTTTGTGTATATTTATTGATCTTCTGATGAGTTATACGATTAAGTTTCATTGTTCGGGAGTGTTCGTTTCCTTGGTTTTCATGATTGGTTCACTTGTATACATGTACGAAAGATCATGTGTCATGGAAATAGTTATCGAGAATTGAAATTATATTTTATTAATGTACATAAAGAATATTAAATTGTATAATATATCATATTTTTTTTAAAATATGATTATGAATCATTAGATGAGATGTCCACAATAATTGTTTAGATTATTTTGGCGTTTTTCGATCATCACATACTAGTTTAGTTTTATAAAATAATATTATTTATATGAACGTGTTATAAAACACTAAATAAGATGTAATAAATATATTATATTCTTTTTAAACCATAAAAATGGTTTTATTACCTTCCTTGAAAGTGGAATTGAAAAATTAAAACTCATCATCCTTGAATGCAGCAAATCAGCACCTTTGAGACAATGTTTTCATTTTTAGAATAAATAGGGGAAGAGAAGAGAAATAAAGGTTGCTATACCATTAAAATAATATAATTATATAATATAAAAGACACTAGTGTTATCATGTCACTTTGTACTATGGATGATAGGGAATAATAATAAAATAAAAATAAAATAAATTAACAAAGAGAGAGAGGGAGAAGGTTTTACCTCTTGTGTGTCACCTCCCTGAGAACCTCCTTAAGGGACATGGAAATGGTATTTTTGTGAGAAAAAAAATAAAATAAAATGGGGAATAGGTTTGAGAGAGGAAATGGGATAATATAAATAAGATTTAAGTCTTTAGAGGTGTAGAGATTATGGGTGGTGAGGGGCGTTATTTATAGTGGTAGAGGCATATGATTTTTTATTATTTTATTCATTAGTTTATTATTTTGGATAATGAATGTCAATAGAATTTATTATTGTGACAAAATAATTAAACTAGTTAATGTGAGTTCAGAATAATAGTTCATGCATCATCCATGACTCAGTAATTCATTTATTTACTTATAATATAAAATACCACAAATTACCGTATTTCATTATTCACAAAAAAATCAACTATTTTAGAAAAATCCCAAAACATCATACTAACTAGTATTCAACATGTAGAATTAACTATTGGACTCCATTTTATGAAATAATTGTCTACATATGAGTAAATTAAAATTTATGTAAAATCATCATTTCATTGAAAAATATTGATTTTAAAATTATAACTAGTTTTATAACAATTTGAAAAATTAATTAAGGTCTCATAAAATTATATTATAATAACAAGACAATATAATATAAATTTTATAATATATTTTATTAAAATAAATTTTCATTAAATAATTATATTAATTATAAAATTGTGAATTAAATGTTTTTTTCCAAAAAAAGTAATAACACTTAATTTATCCTCATTTAACCATTTACATACTGTTTCCATGATATAAAAATATCATATTTGCATTAATTAGAAACCTAAATTTTATTTATATATTCATAGGTGAGGTTACTATTCAATTTTCCAGATTATTATTCCAAAGAGTCACATTACTATTCCAATGATCATATTTAATAGTATATTATGGTTTTAAACTCAGTGTTTCATGAATCATAAACTATCAAATATGTTAAATTTTGAGAAAAAAAATAACATAAATCTTGGGGTGTTCCATTTAGCCATACCAGTTTTCTAATCTAATGAAAAATGCATATTCCTCTTTTTGAAAGGCTATAACCGAGGAATGTGATATTTCACGAGGAAAGAACTCAAGTATTACACCTCCAGATGACTATAAAGGTGAAAGTGCCACTGAAGGTCTTAGTGAGGAAGTATTAGAATGGTTTTTCTCACAATGGGAAGCCACTTATTCCATGATGGAGCCAGATGTTTTTGGATTCAATGACTACATAGCATTTCAGAATTTGTTGTAAATTAACATTGAAAATGTATTCTGATTAAATTCAATGATGGACTTTATGGATCTATCATAGAAATTCAATAGTGGATCCACATTGGAGGATCCATTTGATTCTTCAACGAATGAGGAATATGAACCCCCACAAAGGGCCAAGGAAAAGAGTGGAGGGAAACATCTAAGGGGAAGAGGAAGGAAAATTGGATCTAGAGGGGCTTTCTAGAATTGATGGGATGTTATCAATTTTTTTTCTCTATGATGTTTCCATTTTGTAACTTTCTTGAATGGTCTCTCTCCTTGTATGCATTTTGTTTTTTAATAAATTTGGAGTCACGGGTTGGCCTCCAAACCAATGGTTGTATCATTTTGGTTATATATGAGTATATTATATTATTAATATAATATATATACACTTATTATTTATATATATTTATTAAAATTTTATAATTATTTAAATATATAAATATATATAATTATAAATATTCATTAATATATGAGTATATTTTATTATAAAAATAATAAATATATTTATTATAATTTTATAATTACTTATATATAATTAAAAGTATATTAATATAATTATATAAAATTATATACGAAAATATATATTTATTTTCATGTAATTATATAAATACTTTTAAAAACATTATATATATATATGAATAATTGATATATAAAATATTATCAAATTTCAATTTTGAAATTGCAATCACGCATAGACCAAAATCTCAAATTTAATTGAAAATCTCAAATCTCAATTGAAGGTTGAAAAACAATAATGAATCCACAATTGAGATAATAATTGAAAATTAAAGAAAACAATCAACAAAAATCAAAAAAAATTAAAAAGGACTAATTATCAAATAATCAAACCCTAACTATAATTTGGGAGGTGGTCGGCTGTAAGGGCGGGGTGGCGGTCGACGATGAGGGGCAGCGTGCAGTGGCTGACACCAAGGGAGGGGTAGCGAGGGGGGATAGTGGAAATAGAGGGGCGGAAGATAATGTAAAGTGGCAAGTGAAGGGTGGTGGGCTGTGGAGGGAATCAAGGGTGGGGGTATTGGATGGAGGGGTGGACAATGGTAAGGGAGGAGTGGAGGGTGATAGATGGCATTAATGTAGGGAGGGGGAAACAGATGATGATAAGGGATGAAGATTGGGAAATGGAGGACTGATGTCATCCGAGGCCGAACCATTAGACTCATCAGACGTTGCGTTGTCGAGCCCGTATTGGTGGACACCAAGCCTACCAAGGCAGAACTTCTAATCCTGCCGAACAACACACCGAGGATGAACCACCATAAAGCATTAAAATTAGATAACCGATGAAGAAAACACCGCAATACTACAAATCTAGTGAAACAAAAAAATAATTCGGTAAATACACCATAGATTTAGAGATGCTTTCTTCGTCGAGAGTAGTGGTGGGGAAAACATTGAATGATAACATCGACAGTAGTGGTTGTTGGTTTCTGTGATATCTTAGAGGTGTAATAGGAGAATACTTGGTTAAGGTTCTTTTTATATGAACCAATAAGGTTTTTTAAAAGTTAATTAAAAAAGAACTAATAAATTGGGGTTTTATCAACACTAAAAATGAAAATGTTGATAAAATCACCGTTTGTTAGTACTTTTTTTGGGATGATAAATTCTTATCTTTATCAGCACTAAAAAAGAGCTGATAAAACTACTCTATCGATAATAAGATTATAGCATTGATAAAGAGGACTTTTATTAGTTCTTTTTTAGCGTAGATAAGGATCAGTCATTATCATCTCTAAAAAAAGCACTGATAACATTCTAATTTTAATACCTTATTTATATATTTAATTATATTTGTTATAATTTTATAATTATTTTAATATATATGTTTTTATTTGTATTTATAATTATAATTATATATATTTATAAATTTTTGAATATAACTATATATTTATTTATTTATTTATTTATTAATACATAAATATATATATATATAATTATAATAAAAATATTTATTATTTTAATATATTTATTAGAATTTTATAAAAATTTAAATATATAGTTATTTATTTCTATTATAATTATAATAAAATATTTTAAAATATTTCTATATAATTATAAATAAATATATATATATATATATATATCACTATTGGAAAATGGGTCTATACCCACAGTTTTCACAAAAACCGTCGGTATAAAATCACATATACCAACGGTTTTCATGAATTGTGGGTATAAGTGAAATTTTCTGACCTATACCCATGGTTCTTGTGAAACTGTGGGAATAGGGTACCCATGTAAGCACGGGAAGCCAAAAAACATTTGCGGGAATACCGCGAGGAACCCTATACCCACGGTTTAAATTAAACTGTGCGTATAGGTGGAATCTATACCCACATTTTTCATGAACCATGGGTATAGCCTTCAGTATATAAGGCCATAGCCACGGTTTAGGGGTATAGACTTTCGTATTAAATAATATACCCACGGTTTATGAATACCACGAGTATATCTTGCACCTATACCGACAGTTTTACAGAACTATCGGAATAGGGTTCCTTATTTTGTAAGTAAGAAAAAATATATACATAGAATAATAAATGCATATGCAATTGAAATTATGCCTAGTGTAGTGGTATGCCAGCCCTTCCTCGTAGAAAAAGAATGAGTTCAAATATTCCACATGTATTTTTATTTAACCTAGTTTTTTAAATATATATATATATAAACATATATGTAAATATTAAAAGAGTTTTATGTAGTGTAGTGGTACTAGACTTCAGCAGTATCACAACAATGCGGGATTGAAACCCGTCTATAATGTTTATCTACATGCAGTTAAAATTAATATTATTAAAAAGATACAAAAAACAGAAACAATATTAACGCATCTGAGTTGGTGGGATGGTGTGGTTTTGTGCATAACGATGCAGAATCAAAACATGCTAAATGATTTTTTTCCAGAATGTGGGTATTGGTCAGGGACCTATCCCGACGCCTCGGTTGCCCACAATTTCCAAAACCATGGGTGTAGTCTATACCCACGGTTTTGGGGGCTATACCCATGGTTTTAAACCTTCGGTATATGAAAATTTTCCAGTAGTGTATATATATAATTATACCTCAATTTTCACACTACCTTGGTATATTTATATAATTATATATGTTTATATCAATATAAATATATATATATATATAATTATGAATATAATAACTATATTTATTATAATTTTATAATTATTTAAGTTTATATATTTATTTATATATAATTATAATTATAAAAAAATATTTTAAAAGTATTTATAAATAACTATAAATATATTAGATATATTTATTATTTAATTATATTTATTATAGTTTTATATATATTTAAATATATATATATATATTTATAATAATAATAATAAATTAATTTATTTAAAACGAATTTTTGTATAATTATAAGTATATTAATATATTTATATAATTATATATATATATATATATATATATTAATATATAAACATATAAATTTTGCAGTTGGGCTAGTGGCCAAGTAGTTTGACCACCCTGTAATTCTACATCTCGCCCAGGGTTCAAATCATTGATGGCCCGATTTTGGGGAATTTTCAATATATTCCACTAGCGTAGGTAGTCTTTGTTATGGTGGGTTTAATATCAATTGGGCCAACGGGTTGTGTAAATAACCTTCGGGCCCTATTCTAAATAAATAAGGCTTGATATGTGGGTTATCCCCTTGGCGGGATATGACCTGCCTTTCTAGCATGTGTGTGTGGTGTGTGTGTGTGTTTGAATGTAATTGTACACCCAAAGCACCTAATATATATATATAATTATAATAAACATATTATTCATTTAAATATCCTTATTAGAATTTTATAATTATTTAAATATATATGTAATTTTTAATAATTATAATTATAAATAAATATATTTAATAATTATTTATATATAATTATAAATTTATTTTTATATGTATATATATTTATAAAAGTATATATATTTTTATTAATATATAAATATATATATTTATAAAATTATAATAAACATATTTATTACAATTTTTTATTAAAGTGTTAGACCCTCAGGGACATATGGTTGGTAAGGAGGCGGAAATGAAGGGTCGTGTAGTAGAAACTCCTGCCAAAGGAATTATTGTTGTGGATGATGAGGGGTTTTAAATGGCCCTTCCTAGAAAAGTAAGGTCTTCTAATGCATCTTTGCAACCAGCAGATCTGCCTTCGATTGATGGGAAGCTTGGTCAGACATGTGCGGTGATAGAAGTCCCTACATCTAGTGACAATGAGGATGGTAACAAACACTCATCCCACTTTGGAAGGCATGAAGGTTAGAGGTAGTGGTGACGAGTATACTATGTAGGGGTTTCTTTAGCCTCTGGATCAAACAACCTCTCTTATTATTGATGATCAACATGTTTTGATAGTGTTGCAACAGCAATAAAATTTTTAAGTAAGATCGTCTGATTCCAAGGGTTGTAGAAACAATTTTTTTCCTTGTGGCTCATGAGGAAGCGGTGGTAGGTTTCTAACATCCCAAACTGAATCACCGGGTCTGGGTCTGATTGCCACGTGACCTCATGTGCATCTCCTCATATGCAAGATGTTGTCTACTTGCAACGATGATTTGATCACATTAGTGGGGGGGGGAAATACCCTCAATGTCAGTTCCTAGGATCAATAATCTACAATATAATAAATAATCAAATAAAATGATGAAAAGTAAATATTGAATACATATAATAAAAATAAAGAAGCTCATGTAAGTGGAAACCTCGACTAGTGGAATGAAAGCAGAATAAGTAAATAAATAAACAATGTATCCTCAGGAGCCTATCCCGATATTCTACTAGCTCCACACACCACTGCACAACCATCCACTATAGGGCCCTTTCCATTCACCAGATTCCTCATGCAATCTGCAATCGCATATAAATTCCCAAGTAGGATGTGAGTACATGACTCGGTAGGACACCACCATTGTATCCCTAACCAGATATGCTCAAAAATAAAAGTGTATTCTATAATAAAATAAACACATAACAAACATAGTAACATACAATAAAAAACATATCGATTGTGCACTAACCAAGAGGAGCCAACACCAATTGTACCTCCTTTATATCTATTCTAGAAATGTATTGTATGCCGATAAGTATCAAAAACCGAAAAAAATGCTGTTAGTGAGTTACTCAAAATCCACAATGGATTGAGTGAAAAAAACCAACATTTAATCTACCTGGCATCAAATAATACATTGAATCCACAAGGCATCGAGTATCTGTAACTTACCTATTAGGAAAGATAGGAAACAACGAGCGCCCCAACAAGATAAAATTGAACATGTAGTGGAAATAAATTTCGTTCCCTCCAAACAAATGAAAATGTGGAGTGAAAAAAAAAATTAATTGCATAAAATAAATGTTGACACTGGTTATTTTTAACGTGGGGAACTCAAAAAAGGGGAAAACTGAGGGACCGAGTCCATAAAGATTGATACACTAAAAACAATTACTACATACTAGAGACTCTCCAATAATGGAAGGGATCTCAAAAATAATACTCTGATAAAATATTGTATCAAAGGTGGAGAGGAAATGCGGTCCGAAGAAAAATTATCATCGATCAAAAGGCAATCGACAAATTGAATTTTCTCTTCGTATTTTGGGTGTTATGAAACAAATTCACTACCTCCCCTTTTATAACAATACAATACACGTTAATATGTGTAACTCAAAAAATTTCTTCTTTGACTGCATGTTTTCATGTAATGAAAACCCGTCATTCACCATTTGATGAGGCCCCCAACAAACTCCCCCTCTGACTCAGGTGGGGATCACCACCTACCATGAAATCAGATGGAAAGCCTCAAATTTGTCTCTAGGTAAACTCTTGGCCAATATGCCTAACACTTTGTCTTCAGTGTAGATCTTATCAAAATCTAACATTCCCAGATCAAGGATTTCTCAGATCCATTGATACCGAACATCGATATATTTTTACTTGTCATGAAAAGTTGAATTAATTCCAAAAAAATGCACTCTGACTATCACGGAATAAAACATGTATGTCCTGAATAAAATTGAGCACTTGAATAAAAGTTTTCATCCAAAAAAAATATTTTCATGCCTATATAGATGCAATAAACACTGAATCTCTGTTAGATTAAACCACACATATCTGCAATCTATACTACCAAGATATAGTTTCCCCACCAAAAGTGATCAAATAGCTTGATGTTGACTTCCTCAAATCAAGATCTCCCACCATATCTGAATATTTAAAGAAACAAATCCTATGTTTCCATTTTCCAAAAAAAATAAAATTAGAAGTACCATGAAGATAATGAAATATATAGTTCAATTCTCTCCGATGATATCTACTTGTATTAGATATAAAATGACTGACCACACAAGATACATGTGATATATCAGGTCTAGTACAGACCCCATCATACATCAAATAGACGATGATAGATAAATAAGGTATCTGTTGCACCTCCTCTCTCTCTTCATCAGTATAAGGTGACTAACTGGTAATGATCATAAAATGCAAACCAAGAGGACTAATAAACACTTTCAAAATATCCATAGAAAATATATGAATAACCTTATCAATATATCTATCTTAATATAACCACCATTTCATAGCCTTCCTGCAATGGTATATCATCATTCCAAGAATCTTTTTTGATTTCCCCAAGTCTGAAAAATACTGATAAAGATACTTCTTCAGTCAGTCAATTCTAGAAGCAGCATGGACAATAATGAGCATAGAATAAACATAATAAAAATTTATAATAATATCATCATATCTAAATGTCAAAATAAGAAACACAAAGATCAGAAGTTTTTTTCCTGAAACCAAGATGAAAAATAATATATTCAAACTTTTTATACCACTACCACAGTGCTTAATTCAATCCATACAAACTCTTATTTGACTTGAAAACATTATTTTATTTACTTGTTTCAACAAAACCCTCTATAAACTCCACAAAAATATTCTCCTCTTAATCTCCACTAAGGAAAGATCTTTTCACATCCATCTTCTCAATCTAATGATCCAAAATAGATTCCAAACCAAGAACAACCCGAATGGAAGTCATTTTGACATCATGTGAAAAAATATCAATAAAATAAATATAATTCTTCTAAAAAAAGCCTTTTAGAACTATCCTTTCCATTTATCATGGAAGATAACTTGATTGTTCAATTTTAATACAATAAATCTACTAATTTTGAAAATATATCTTACCAATAGGTACCATAACCAGCTCAAAATTATGCTTATCATTTAATGATCTCTTCTCATCGTCCATTTCTGTATCCCATTTGTCCTTTTGATCACTTTCCATTGCCTCATAAAAAGATTTCGGTTCTCCCCCTTCATCTATGATCACATACTCATCAACTGAATACAGAGTAGAAATGGTACGATGGTTAGATAACCTCTATAATGGAACTGTGAGTTCATTAATAACCCATGGAAATGGATCATTATAATCGAAATGTGCATTTGAAAAATAAACTCCAACCTATTCAGCCTGAAAAACATTCTTCACATCCACATAATCATCAGAATTAACAATATGTGGTCAATGTTAATCGAACCCTGACTTATTACTAACAAATCCACCAGAAGTTGGAGAAGTAGAGTTTTATCCCTTATCTATATCTATAATTATTTGATCCTCCATAAACAATATATCATGACTTATCAAATATTTTTTCAAAGAATGATCATAGAACCTATACCCAAACTCACCATGTCTATAGTCAATAAAAATATAATGGCGTGATATACCATCCAACTAGGATTTATGATCTCTTGGAACATGAAAAAGATACTTGCAACCAAAAACAATAAAGTGATCATACTATATCTCTTTTTCATACCAAAACATATCAGAAGTGTCTACCTTCAAAGAAACCAAATTTTATAATTTGACAAAATAATTATTAATAAGTAAAGATTCACCCATAAAATTTCAAGGAATATTTTCTTCCAAAAGAAAACAATGAAATATTTCCAACAATGTCTTGTTCATCTACTCTGCTACACCATTCAGCTAGGGTGTATTAGGAGGCATCTTCTGATATAGAATTTCACCCTTGTTGAAACACTAATCAAACAGTACATAATACTCTCCCCCTTATCAATGTAAATACATTTCAATTTCTTATCAGATTCCCTCTTATCTAAAACTTAAAATTTCTTAAACACACTGAGGACCTAACTTTTGGCATTCAAAACATAAACCCAGATCAATAAATTTCAAAAAATGAAGACGATCATTAAAATTCTTATTTTTCAAAGGACCACAAACACTATAATGTAATAATTCATGTACTTGTGACTTCCTATACCATAGATGACCATTGAAACTCACTCTTCTCTATTTTCCAACCATACAGTGATCACATGTGTCTAATTTGACACTCTTTAAATCTAGAAGAATATTTATCTTTTGCAGACAACCAAATACTTTCTCGCTAATGTGGATAATCCTCTTATTCTATATCTTCGATGAAACACTACACTGAAGAACTCAAGTAGTTAAATAAGAAATAGAATCTCTAGTATAGTAAAATCTTAACAGCTTCTTCCCTTGTTCCATAATCAATGATTACTGGAATGCTTCCATTATAAATCACTAAAAGTACCAATATACTCTGAATAATCAAGAACGCTGGTAGAAATAAGATTCATGTGAACCTCAAGTACCTATTAAACATTCGTCAAAATCACCTTAATTTTTTATTGGTCTCTAAACAAAAAGTCTTGATACCTACAACATCAGCACAACCATCATTAACCATCTTCAAAATCCCAAAATTATTTGGGTTATAAAATTTAATGAACTCCTTCTTCTATGTCTCATGAATATTGGTAGTAGTATCAACAACCCAACAAGAATCATCAGAAGTAATATTAATAGAGACATAAATAATAACAAGATCACCCCTGTAGTGGTGGTGACATTATCTTATCTATAACCATTTTTCTTATAATGATATTCCTTCATTTTATTTTAACTTATCAGGTGATTAAAAATACTTCTTAACATGCCATTTATTACCATAATGATCACATTTGAATTCTATCTACTTCGACCTATAATTTATTCATCATTTTCTCTTACCTTGAATGATTTATCCCAATTTTTTTTCCTGGATTATCCCTCTATTATCTATGACTAAAATCCCTAAAGATGATATCTCCTATGTATTTATCATGACAACTTCAACAAAAATATCTTACATAACAAAACTGAATGTCACAGAACCATATGGAGCAGAACTGGTTAGAGTAACACATAAATTCTCCCAAGAATTTGGTAAAGTGTTGTGCAAAAAAATCACTAAAACCTCATCTTCAAAATTAATACCCATAATAGAAAATTGATTAAAACATCCTTAATATTCACTAAAATAGTTATATATACGTGTACCCTATTTTCACATCAAATTTCTAATTTTTTATAAGAAACAATATATTGTTTTCTGTCTTTGAAGTATAGGTCGTCTCAAGCTTCTCCCACAATGTTTTGGTATTTGAGGTGTTGACAATATGGTATGTCACATTATCTTTGACCCATTAGAGAATGCAACCCCTAACCATCTCATTCTCAAATTCCCACTCTTCATCTCACATCCTTTTTGGCTTCTGGGTACTAAATAATGGAAGATGTATTTGATTGAAAAAATGTAAATCCTTTTTTTAGTTTCCACATATGGTAATTGATACCATTCAACAAAATCATTTGACTGTAATTGGATTCCATAATAAATATGAAATAAAACCAAACCCTATGGTACCATTTGTTGGGAATGATAGAGAATGATGAACTGAAAAGCATTAACAAAGATAATGTGCAGCGTAAATAAATTTATTTCCCTCAATACAAAATTGGATGCACAATGAGCAAAAAATAAGTGGAGAACATAAATCTTTCAATCAGAAATTTTAAATGTTGAAATCCCAAAAAAAAGAGAAAAACCATGAGGCTTTTTCAAGAAACATGAATCCCTTATAAATAAGGAGTACATGGATGAGACTCCCAAAAAATAGAAGGGATATCAAAAGTAATACCCCCAAAAAAATCATGGATCAGAGGAATAGAGCAGATGTGGTCTATAGAAAATGAAAATCAAACAAAAGTAGATCAAAAAAATGAATATTCTCTTTGTATGTCAGTGTGTATATAAACCAAGTAATTTCCTCTCCTTTTGTAACAAAACAATCTATGTAATGATTTGTGACTCAACAAAAATGATTCTTTGACAAAATGTTTTTATTTAATGAAAGCGTGTCATGTTCCATTTGAGGAGGCACCCAACAATATCAGCAATCCACAAGGCATCAGGTAACACTCGGAATCCATAGGGCAATACGTGTCAGCTATCTACTCGGAATCCACATGGAATCAATTAGATGCCAGTTTACAAGGTTATCTTGTTGCATAATAATCATCACAATACATCATGCACACACCCCTCTAAGATTAATCAAACCACAACAACCACTAATAATGTATTCACATAACAATATTCCAAAGGAAAACATGACAGGTCATATCATGTAAACAACCATAGAACGCCTCATGAGAATCATAGAATTATCATATACATCAATAGGTGAATCAAACATCATCCTGGAATCAAGCTATCACATCAATCTCATGGAATCAAAACATACTATAATATGGGCTACACACACATCCACATGTGATCACAATTCATACATGATATCAATTAAGTCAGTACATAAATTAAATATAGAAACATGTGTAAACAGGAGCCCAAAAAGATAAGGAAATTCCAACATCAATGTCTTCAGCTTCAGTAGCAAGGATAAACCTCCTTGTGGGGTTCGATAAACCTCCTTACTCTGTTATTATCATAATCATTAACTCTTCAAAGCTCGTTGTTTTTCAAGGGTTCCTAAAACTGAAAAAACTTATTTAAAAAAGTAGTAAAATATCACATGTGATAATAAATTCTCTCTCCTAGATAATTTCTAATAACTGATCTCATTAAAATTATATTTTGATAATTCTTCATGGATTATCATTTTATAATTATATTTTGATAATTTATCATTAATTATATTTGGTTAATTTAATAAAAATTATCATTTTATGATTATCTTTTATTAACTTGATACAAATTATCCTTTTATAATTATTTTTTGATAATTTCACATAAATAAACCTTTTATAGTTATATTTTGATAATTTCTCATAATTTATCCATTTATAATTAATTATTGTATTTTATCCTTTTATAAATGTATTTTTATAATTTCCCATAAATTATCCTTTTATAATTATATTTTGATAATTTTACTTAAATTTTCTTGTTATAATAATGTTTCAATTATCTCCCACAAATTACCCTTTTAATTATATTTTGATAATCTATAAAATATTATTTGATAATTTTAATATTTATCATTTTATAATCTATCAATTATCATTTGATAATTTTAAAAATTTTAATTTTATAATCTATCAATTATTATTTGATATTTTTATATAATTTTCCTTTGATAACTTGTATAATTATCGTTTGATAATTTTAATAATTATCAAATGATAATCTATCATTTATCAATTGATAATTTTAAATAATTATTCTTTTTTAAATTGTATAATTATATTCCTATAATTTTTCCATTTAAATTATCATTTCACAATTAGATTATGATAATTGTTTCCAAAAAATATCATTCGATAATTTGATGTAATTATCCATTAATATTTCATTGATATTTATTTTTGAAAAAACATGTAATTTTCCTTTGATAATTCAAAGAAATTAATTTATAAAAAATTCAAATAAATTTTATCTCAATAATTCCATGGGATTATCATTTGAAAATTTATCTCAAAAGATCCATTTAAAATGCTAAAAAAATGATTTCATGAATTCCATGCTTCCTTCAAAACAAAAATAAGATGTAGGTTCTGGTAGTTAACACGAAACCAATGAAACTAATGGTGCATAAAACCGATCAATATCGGAAAAGATATTGAATTTGAATGTTTTTTAAAATAATAATAAATTAATTAATTAATTAATTGATTTCAAAATGAAAATAGAACTCATCTTAAACAGTAACGTGGTGCACAAGGAGGGACTCCACACATCACCTGGTTCCGGGTAAAGGTGATCAAGGGTCTTCGCCTATCTGTGTAGGGTTGATCTGGAGTATATTAGACATATGAAGATCAATCAACACTGAACCAATCAATCCATTCTGGTATTTGACCCCAAAATTATAGCACACCCCGACCCTTATTAAAACATCCTTTTTAATTTGTAATTAAACTAAATATTAATTACCGAGTCCTTAATTCTACCACATTGAGGCAATGAAAATGAAATGGATCAAAACCATCATTGTGATTTGGGGGGTTTTGAAATCTTCAAGGAGTTTTAATAGAGGTCATGCATGAATATAGGATGAAAATGAACAGAAAATGAAAAATTGATTAATTAATATAATTAATTATTTAATATAAATGTTAAGTTGTATAGTTTAACTAGCGACCTGAACAACCACCCGCTGCAAATACATATTTTACCCTACTTAGGGTAAACCCCTCATTCGGGACCCATCATTGGTGTCATATTTCTCATAAGAAACATTGTTTAGAAGATATTAATTATTAATTGTTTAAAAAATGATTTAAATAATTAATTAAATATAAAATAGGGTTATTTTCATGAGCGAGATATCCAAACACATACAAATGTTATACCCCGCCTAGGGTAAACTGCATGTTTTGGACCTAATGGAGGTTCTATATTTGTCACACGACACATCATTTGGGAGATAATAAATTATTTCCAAAAAATAATATATTACAAATTTATTAAATAAATTATTTTCACAAGTGAGGAATTTAAACGTCTGACGGGTACAAATTTTATATCATGTATAGGGTAAACACCATGTTCCAAGACTAACGACTATATCAAATTTATCTTACAATACAATATTTTGTAGTTATTCAATTATTTTGAATTAAGTTTGCGTTCTTAAGAAAAAATATTTAATAATTTTTTGCTTTCTTCATTGAGACTTTACTGGCCTACGAATGTCTCATCAACATAGTGTCAGACATAGAAAACATTATATTGAATATTCCAAAGTGTTAACTGGTCTTTTTCACTTAAAAAAATATTTAACACATTTATTAAGTTATTTTCTATCATAAATATTTTTTTCTACATAAGACTCTTATAATTTATCAAAAAGGGGGTTTTATTATCTTTTTAAAATTAAATTTATTACAAGGTGGTCATGCACATATGAAAATGTGGAATGGTATTACCCATCTCAATATTTCAATCTCATGAAATCTACTTATTACTATTTTGGAGAGGCTTCAGTCTTGGAATGTGATGCTACAAGGGCAAAAAAAATATCAAGGATCCTCTGTTGGACTATGAGGGTGAGAGGTAACCCCATGGCCTTACATATGACATGACCAAATGATTTGATTTGTAGCCTGATGTTACCTTCAACAAAATTGAGCCATATATTTTTGGATGCATATGGATTATTTGATTGTCCAAAAATTGTTATAAAAACCATGGAAGATGGTTTCTGAAAAAATTCAAGGATTGATTCGGAGGATCTTACATGGAAATTCATCGGCATCATCATTCAAGAGGACTCCTCAAATCCGTCTTTGAGTAATGAGCTAGTGTTTCCTCAACGAGCCAAGTCATGGTAGATAGGCTGACACTCAAAGGAAAAAGATCAATATTTGAAGAATTTGGGTTCCAGAAGGAGTGGTAGGATTATATCTCTTGTTTTTCTTGTTGAGGTCATTTCTAATGTCGTCGAACCTCATTTTTCATTTTATGTTGGTATTTTGATTTTTTTATTAAATTTTGTGAGTGTGGGATTGTTTTCCAACTCATATAAGTAAAAATCAAGGATTTTTTCATTTTTCTTCCTGGGATATAAATTTTTATCCATACCTATAGAAGCACTCAAATGCTCATATTTGGGTTAGAATCCATGGTCTTAACTAGGAGTTTTGGAATCATCTAATCATGAATGACTTAGTTTTCTGTATTGGTGTTCCCATGAAGATGGAAGAGAATACAGTTCATAGGAAATTTGGTTACATTACTAGAGTATTGGTTGATGTGGACATGCAAAAAAAATTACCTAACTCTACCAACTTGATCACAAATGGTTAGAAATTTAAGGTTGATTTTATATATGAGGCAATCACTTCATTCTGTAAATTTTGTAGGCTGGAGGGGTATGATATTTCAGAATGATGGAATGTGAGGAAAATTTAGATGAATGTGGGGTCCTATACCAATGGGAAACGAATTCTGATTCTTTTAAGGAGGCCAAATATAGATAGATGACCCAAGAGACTATCCCCAATGAAAGGTGTAAGCCTCTTAACCAACAACTGTTTATTGGTTCCATTATGAAATCATTAGGTGAAATACCCTTTGGATCTTTATGGTCATGGGGGGATGCAGGAAGGGGAACTTCAGAAGTCTAAAAGTGATGATTCACTAGTTTAATTGGGTAATTCTACCTCTCCATCTGGTTCTACCCTTAATGACGGAGGTGGCTTTTTTTCTAATACTTCCTTTCGTGATGTTCTTTTAGCGGGAGTCCAAAACACAGTTTTAGATCAACGTGATGAGTTTTACTTACAACATTATTCTCAAATGCAAACTGATGCTCAGTTCTAGGAGGAGCAACATTCTCTGAAAACAGGAATGGGAAATAGGTAGAACATGGCCTCTAGGTGAACAAGGCAGGATTTGCAGTTGTGGATGAGGCGATAACCCCAGTTTTAGCCCCTCCAAAGGGACAAGGGGTGTTTAGTCCTAGTGATGTGGCTGAGTCTAGGAAGAATGTTCTGGTTGACATTCTCCATAGTGCTAGCAGTAGGCCAGTCTTTAGTGATGAATTTGGAAGTGTCTATGGCTCTAAAATGATCATTTTAGAGAGACATTCTTTTCTAGAGAGCTATGTTGTTAGAGAGTTGAATCCTCCAATAAAAGGATCCTTACCATCATGGGACACTACTGAATCCTTGGTGGATGATGAGACATTGCAATAACCTATGAAATGGTGGAGATGATGACATCCACAAGGTAGGGTTGGCATCTGACACTTCCACTGATGATGTTATCTTATTTTATGAATGCGTTTTATTGTTTTAGCAGTGTCTGCTAACTAATTTCTTCGTCCATCGCCATCTTACATGTGGTGTTTATTTTCATTAAACAAATTTGGGATCATGGGTTCACCCATGATGCACATGTTTTATTTATATATATTTAAATATTCATATATTTAAATATACTGATATATAATTTAAATCCATTTAAATATACATATATTTATTTATAGTTTTATAAATAATTTTTTGAATCATTATATATATATTTTAATTATTAAAAAATATTAATATATCATATTTATATTAATTAAAACCATGTGGTTTTTAATTAATTTGTATAAATAAACCTTATTTTTGGATATAAATAAGATAGTTATGTGTATATATATATATATTATAGGTGATAAGGGGTACAATTACATTGAAACAGAAACACACACATCACATAGTCTTGTGGTAAGGTCATATCCTCCCCCCTTGGGATAACCCACCAATTTTATATGAACATAGACCCCCTTGCTATATCAGCCAAAATATCCTTAAAAATTATGCTCTGAATGGCCCAAACAACTATGATTTTCCTGGAACGTGGACTGTCGGAAATGTTTCAACACCGAACTAGCCTCCTATATTTCATCAAATAACATGCTGCCTGTCATTATCTCACCAGACTACATGCTGCGTTGTCACAAATCACCGTTGGACCACCGCCTATACTATTAAGTGGGGGATTACTATTCACGTTCAGTTGTAACCACAATGCTACCAAATTATACCACCCTCTCCATTGCACCCCGTTGTTTCCATGTTATCACATTTGCACCCCGATCAAGCATTCCCACCACCTTTTCCACAAACAATAATTCACTTGTCGTCCTATGCACCAGTTGTCTCTCACATTTGTTCCACTATTAGGGCCCCTTCATTCCACACTACCACCTCCACTTCAGACAGTTGTCACTCCTCTAATTCACTTCTCTTCCAATAGACATCGCGCTAGTGTTGTTGTCACACAATCAACACCACACCTCTTGCCTATCCGCTTTGTATGGAAGACAATAGTCATCGCTCTCCATAGAAGCTAAAATTGATGTGTGTTCCCTCTTCACCTTTATCAATGTCTTTTTAGAATTGATAAAGGTAGTTATTTTATCATAGATTTCTATTTTTCTTTGATAAAATCTGGCGCAGAATAGGCATCGATTTGTGGTACGGTCGAGTCGCACATTTTCTTATTCACTACAACAAATTAGCATAAGGGCAGCTCTACCCTTTTTCACCACTAGTAAAAATTACTAATAAAGGGGTACCTTTATAATAACTAACAAAAATTGTTGAGAAAAGATACTTTAATTAGTGCTAAAAAAGATCCCCTTTATCATCATTTTTTACCAGTGCTGATAAAGGGGGTATATTTCAAAAAAATCATTAAAAATAATATATTAATAGAAAAATATAAAAATAGAAAAATAAATTAATATTAATATTGATGTAAATATTATATATATTTTTGAAATATGTTTTACATAAGGATAAATAGAAATTTAAACATAATATATAAGATATTTAGTAAAAATGGTTTATAAAGTAATTTAAAAAATACTTTTAATTAACAAATTTGTAATCTTTATTTAGTAATTGTCATTTAAGAAAAATTTTAATATAATAAAAAATAAAAATAAATAAATTAAAGATCTAAAATATGTTGAAAATACAACTTTGACTTCAAATGACCATAACTTTTGATTTGGGTGTCTGTTTGGGCTCTACCACATATCAAATTGAATAATGTGATGATATCTACACCTTTTCAAAATATGATACCCCCTATTTCATATTTTTGGAGGCCAAAAAAGGTCCATAAGGCCTCTAAAACTAAGTTTTTTGTCAGAGTACCTCGATTTGTTAACATTCGATTGATTTTCAGCCTCATTTAAGGTGGTCTTTTGACCTTTCTTCAACGAGGAATGGATTTATTCCTATGAATCACATTCATATTGATATTACGGTTTTGATATTTTATTGATTTTCACAATGTAATATTATTAATAATAAAATATATACAAATATATAACTTTTTTTTATATTCACACATTAAAATTTAATTTTATAAATAAATAATTAAACATATTTACATATACAATACCTCTCTAAATATATAAGACTTATCTAAATAAAAACTAATATAAATTTTATTTAAAATAAAATATGTGAATATTTATATATCTATATAATTTGAGTGTGTGTATATATATATATATATATTAGTGTGTTTCAATATTAACAAACTGATATATATTATCAAAATATTGTAACATTTTTATATACATATGAATATATAAATTATGTAAATATATATAAATATATATAATAATACTTATAGATACACATAATATATATATATATATATGTGTGTGTGTGTGTGTGTGTGTATGTGGTATATATGTATGTATTTATTTATTTATAAACTCGCACAAAAAACATATTTTGTAAAGGTATTTATAACTTATATTATAGATATATATTAATATAAACATATATATATATATTAATATAAATCATTATTAATAGATGAATATATATATCTAAATATATATAAATAAATAGATATATCATTAAAGGTAAAAACAAAAAAAATGATAGAGTAGTAGAGGTGCAGGTGTACAAGGGAGAGGTCTCATGTTCGAATCCAAGCGGGGGTAGGGGTGCGTAGGCTGGTGGAGGAGGTTACAGCGCTTTAAAGGGGTGCATGGGTGGGTGCAGGGGTGGGGGCAGAGCACTGTAAATGCGGTGGTCAAATTCTTTTAAAATGGCCTCCGATATACAATTTTTATATATTTTTTTACTTTTATCAGCGCTAAGAAATGATGATAAAGACCACCTTTATCATCACTTTTCTTAAGCACTGATAATTGAACATTTTTATCGACTCTTTTTGAGTTCTGATAAAATGTACCTTTATCTGCGCATTTTTTAGTGGTGATAAAAGAGACCTTTTAATAGCTCTTCGATTATCACCGTTTTTTTGGTGTTAATAAATGTGATTTTAACACATTTAAAAGTCATATATATTGTTGTACTTATAGAAGAGAACATATGATTCTTCCAAGAATATAGTAGATCACAAGCTCTTTTGGAGTGAGCGTAACTTTATATAAACTATTCATTGATTGAAGTTGGAAAATTTTCATATATGGTAGGTCATGTAGTTGCTTGGATACAATTGAAAACCCCAATACTCGAGGGAGATATATGAAGTAGGTGGTGAGATTGTATTTTTAACGATGGATGATAATTTTAATGAGGGATTAATTTTTTGAATTTTTTGGTTTATGGAATTTATATTTGAACTTGGCATGTTGTATATTGTTTCTTATACTCATTGTTTTTCATAAGAGTGTAATGGTTTCGGTGCACATGATTTATGAGAACTAATAATTTCAATTTTTTTTCTTATTTTGAAATGATAATTCTCCCTATTTTTTTACTAAACCTAGTTAAAATATAAATTTTTGATACTTAGTAATATTTTGTAAGGAATATATATGAAGACATTTTGGGGTTTCATGAATTTCGGGTGGAAATTATCCGTTGCATGCAATTATGATCAGATTTTAAAGGTTGCAGATGTGTAAATAAAATATTAAATCATTAAATAGCATTAAATTGGGATTTAATGCACTAAATTAATATTAAATAAAAATATCTAAATGTTTCATGTAAATAACCAAATGAAAGAGAACTTGAATAATGTGAAATAACTAGAATAATTATTACATGTGATTAAAAATCAATGGGCATTGATGACATATGTGTGAATAAAATAGGGGAAAAGGAAATTGTGCTAGAATAAAAATGGAATTTGATCCACAATATATATCATTACACATCTATGAGCTCATGTATTCATCATCTAGAATGAAAAAGCCACACATGAAATTCAATCCACCCCGTTTCAGTTTTAATATGACATGCATCAAATTAATCAATCTCCCTTGAATTTTAATTAGACTGTCACCTATCGATGAGAAATAATAACTCCTACGTGCTTCCATCAAGTAAGATTAACCTACTGCCCATGGAAAATGACCATGCCACAACTCACATAAGGTAATCTAGGCCACACCCTTCATGTCAGAATCATTCCCAGGGGATGCCACTTTTGTTTGATTCAAATCCCCTATCCAGGCAGTGTGTAATGAGAGATGGTCTAGGATAGAGACTGTGCGTGATTAAACTAGTTGATCTTATGCTCGCATTAGATTTATTATCATGATCTAAGTTCCACATACCACATCACCTTCAATCACTGGTAAAATTTAGTTGGGGGGGGGGTTATTTTTTTAGATAAATAAAATATAACTTCCAAAAATGTCATAAATAAAAACTAATTTAGATAAAATATTAATAAATAACAACAAACTCCTTGTAGATTAAAGTTTCACCATGATTGTACTTATTTTTTATATCTTATAAGTTTTCTTGTAACATAAATTTTTTAGTTGTAAAGTATTGCGACATTTTATTCACTACATCATATAAGATATATAAACTATACTATAGAATAGACATTCAATAATGCTAAAAAAGAGAGGATAATCGAAGCATGGTGAAAAGGGGGTCCCCCTTATCAATGCTAAAAAAATTCGATAAATGACCCTTTCATCAGTGAAAAAAATTCTGAATAACACAAAATAATAAATTTTTAAAAATGAAATATTACTTGTAAATTAAAAATACAATTTTGAGACAATTTATTAAACATGACCCCTTAAACAGCACTAGGAGCACCCCCCACATCTTTTACAATGCTAGGCTCCACACCCCCATTAACAAGGCTCATAGCCCCTATATCTGCCGACGTACGCCTACCACCTCCGCTAGGATTCGATCCTGAGACATCTCTTGTAATGGAAAAGACATCTCCAGTCCATTTCATTGTGAAAATCCAATGGTTGAAGATTTATAATAGGTCATAGCAACTCATTACATAAGTTTTCCAAAAATATAGTTATTCAATGGTAGGTCGTTGACGGTGAGTCACAACAGTAGCTTGCAACGGTGAGTCACAATGGTGATTCGAAACAGTGACTTACACCGATTTCTCACACCGGTAGCTTGTCAAATGATGGCTCGCACTGCTGACTCACACCGGTAGCTACCATAGGTAGCTCTCCGAATGGTGACTTGCACCGGTGACTCTCCTAACGGTGATTCATTTCTAGTAGATTCCCTTTTTTCTGTTTTTTTTCCAATTTCACCCCTTTAGAAATTTTCATTGACATCAAATGAGTTATATACCATATTTATTGGTTTTTAGAGTCGTTTCTAATCATATTTATCTTCTAAAAACTTTAATATTCCTTTTCCTTCAAACTCACATGGTCTTGGTCAAGATTTGACTTTAATGGATTTTAAAACCCTTTTCTTCCCTTGATTTATGATCTGGCCTTTCTAAAGTTGAGATCTTCAGATCCTTGTTTGATTCCCTTTATCTTGGTATGAGACATCTCAAACCATTCTTCCCTGAGGATTTGTGTGTTTGTGTTGTACCCTTTGGATATTTTTTCCCCTAAATCCTTTTCCTAGTACATGCCCACTCCCTGATATGGCACAATTAAAAAGCTCTTGTCGCTTATTTTCCATGTTGGCTTTCCATCTTCTCTCAATTGTCTATCATGCGGGGTTGGTATCTTCGTGAAAATATTTGAATTGAAATAAAATAAAGATAATAAATTTTTTTTCATATCAATGAATATGGGATAGGTAAGGTGACATATGATCTTACCATTTTATTGATATTTTGATCAAAATTGTGAATTTTATGGGCTATATGCCTACTGAAAACTGTGGCCATTGGTGGTCCTTGGATTCACACAGAATGTTTGTGGATGCAGGTTTTCCATTTTATCATTAATAAAATATATTTAATCTGTTTAAAACATATATTTATCTAAAATAAATGGATTCCTCAGGATAAAAATATTTCTCTGATAGCCCCAGAAGTTAACAAGTTGAATTAAAGAATGTTTGACTTGTTAAATATGAATATGACATACCATGGTTCATGTTGTGGTGTGTTGTGTGTGGGATTAATATGAATTATGTTTTAGTAGGGTTGTGGGCTTGGTTGTGTGATCTGGGGTGGTTCATGTGGTATAATCAAATATCAGGTCCAGATATTGTTTATTTTTGAACCTAGATGTGGTTGTAAAGTGGTGTGGATGTGGAATGGATGGGACATGTTGTACAATTGGGTTGTGATCAACTTATGCAGTTATGTGTTTCTAGGTGCGGTTGGAAGTTGGTGGGTTTTCTCTATTGAGAGGATTGATTGGGCGGAATGAATTTGAAGAATAATGATGACAGTGGTTGGAATGGTTTTTAATCCAAGAGTAATGTGAAGTGGGTTAATTTACCATGATGATTCTTCTTCTATGTGAATTTTTTTGTGTGGACTGTTATTGTTGTGCCTCTTAGTTTTCGGGTAGTAATGGGATGAATAAATGAATCTCATAATGAATCATGGAACGATTTGGGCTGGTTTTAGCAATAGAATGGAAGAAATAAAAATGGAAACATGAATGGGTGTTAAACGTGGAATAAGTGTGAATCTGCATTAGTTTATTAGGATCCTCACCTTCTAAAACATGTTGTTGTGTGTTGTTTTTCATTTTAAGGGTAACAACGAGGGTGGCTGTATTGTAAGTTGGTTATATCTTGTAAACCCATAGGTTGGGCTTGAAAAGTTGAAATTATATATGTATAATTGTGTTTTCCTTGTGGTTTATATACCCACCCCACCCTAGTTGAGCACCATATGCTGAAGACCCCCATAGTCACAGGGAAGGGTGTCTTTCTCAAACATCTTGGTGGGAGGATAGATGAATAACCACCAACTCTTCCTTTCTCCCTCTTTCTAGTGGAGGTATCCAAAGATTCTTCGAGTAGGTAGTGGTTTGTGAGGCCAAGATGTGTGCGGGTGAGCTGTAATTTCCAATGTGTATTCGAAAGGAGAAGAGTTATGCTCTCCCAAGTGTCTTCAGGATGATATGTGTTGCGCTTTCATAGGTTTCTTTGGGATATGATGTGGGATGGGATTCAGGTGTGTGTGGTTGAGATGTGACATGCTTCCTTTTCCAAGATAACAAGACTTGCTGGGAGGCCCTGGTATGTGCAAGCGAGATGTGATGTGCTTTGTTTTCCCAGGTGAAGGGACAAATTGTGAGGCCCAAGTGTATACAGGTAGGATGTGATGTGATTCATTTTCCTAGGTGACAAGACTATCTATGAGGCCCATGTTTGTGTCGGTGGGTTGTGATGTGGTGTGTTGGGAATAGGTGGGAACGCGAGGAATTTTCCCATTAGGAAAGAGAGGTTAATCCATTGAGAAGTGGTACAGGGTACCAAAATCATCGATGTGCTTACTATATTACTTTACATGACTTGCATTACTTGGTGAGTGTGACTTGGTGATGTTGGGATGGCTAGTATAAATTGTTAGGTTTTGTCAGGTTCTACTGTTTTCTCATGGGAGCATTAGTATGCTTCTCTCACTTGTGCATAAGAGACATTGGTTTTCCTACTGAGTATAATTCTATTCTCACCCTACAGATATAAAATATTTTTTCAGGTTTCAAAGAGGATAACGTGGATCATACAGGACCTTACTAGCTCAGATGTTGGGATAGTTGTCGTGTCACTTCATTACCTTGTTTATCGCATTTACTTTGGAGTTCCATTTTATTCGTAATAGTTGTATTATAAATATGCATGTGGGATGGTTTTTGGATTTCAGTTATATATATAGTACATATAGATGTTTGGGAATGGACCATCTTATCTACCAATATCTTCTTAATTGAAAAGGAAAATTCCTCATATTTTTGGAGATTGTATACCCTTGGTGATGGTTGCCACCCAGAGGCCAACTAAAGGTGGGACTCAGGGCTCTTTATCTCTAATTATTTATTACCAACCAAGAAGGGGAATCATTGGAGGGATGGGGTGATGAAGAAATGGGGTCATAGGCTGATGTTAAGAGATAAGATTATTTTTGGAGTTAGGAATAGTGATTATTTAATGGGTGGGTTAGGAAACAGTGTCAGGTGACCTTGTTGTGCGACACAGGCCATTGAAAACCGGATATTAAAAAAGATTTTAGCCTCCGGTGGTCCAATGCAAGGAATATATATATATATATCAAACGACTAAGTGAGGATATACCATTTCCAAGGTAGAGACCCTAGGAAAGGTACACACATCATAATGACTTTTGTTTTTTTTGGAATTTTGTTGTTCTAGGGAATTTAAAATCGATAAAAAATTTATTTAATTGAATTAAAATGAATCTTAAATAAAATTCAATACTACTCAGGCTTAGTAATTATATATTTAGCATTTTTAATTATGGAACCTAGTCATCATTCACATGTGGCTTAGGGAATTGAGGATCATCAGGATGATCCGGTTGATTGGTGAAGGGTTGATCCAGTGAAGGAGTATGGCCAGTGGTAGATAATGTTATGTCCTTTCCAGTAGTAGGCCTTGTGAAAGTATGGTTGTAGTGCTTCAGACATGGAGATGAAGAGCTAGCCTGAGGAGATTGAGATCACCTTCAATTTGATCTGGGCTCTAATGGAGTACTAGGATCCTATTGAATTTAGTCAGATTCATGTAGTTGCACATAAATGGTGGATTCTTTATCTATGTGAGAGGAAGTAGGAATTTTTTCTGTGGGTTGTCTATTGGAATGAGTTCTAGGTGGATTTCTTTTCATCAACTATGAAGCATGAGAATAGGTAGGAACTAATTTCCCTTAAAGAGGGGAGAATTTTTGTGTACATTCATGGGATTAATTTCAAGTGTGTCCTTTATTTTTCCTTGAATCTCTTTCTAGATGAGGGTTCTCATACAAGATTCCTAGGGGAGGGACTTCGTCCTTATATCTAGTAAGTGGTTACTCCCTTTATGTTGTTGAAATACATGAAGGTTAAGAAGAAGGCAGAAGTTATTTAAAAGATGAAATCACAATGAGGTATACCATGAGAGGAAAATCATCATAATTGTTCAATGGGTAGGGTTACCAATTGTATTTCTCAGGCACTAGGGCCTTTGAGGATTTGACCAGAAGGGATTCGACCTCAGTAGTTTCTGTTTCAACTTTCTGGTCCTAGTACATTTCATGTAAACATGGGACCAAGGTGTCTTATTTGTGGAGTATATGGGAATATTCCCAATTAGTTCATAGTGTCCGTTCAAGCTTATTGTTGTGAAGGTGAGTAGGTTCCGCCCCATCCTCAGCAACAGTTTTCAGCTAGGTCATTTCTTCAGTTGGTACAACAGGATCATGTTCCACCGTGGGGAGATGGGGAAAGTAGAGGTCAACCTCAGGGTGATTTTTAGGGACCTATAACTAGGAATGTTCATGGAGGTGGTCAACTAGAGAGTGGAAGAGGAGATATAAATGGTTAGTTACATGCATAAGAGGTAGTAGTTCTGGCAATACCAGAGATCATCATCGGTACGGTCAGTTTTTTTATAACCCTTACTAATGCATTATTTACATTAGGATCTTCACACTCCTTTATTGAACCCACTCAATTCCATGATCTAGGAGTAGACGTAGAGAGACTTCCCATGACCGTAGTGTTGATTATTCTTTTCAGAGGTCATACGAGCTTTTTCTATGTGTTTAGGGGATGAATATTGATGATAGAGCCACATCAGTCATGTTGGGATATCTTCTTCCAACAGATGAAACCATACAATGTCATTCTTGTAATAGACTAGTTGAATTCCATGCATTATTATATCAATAGATCATGAAGGAGAGTGGTGTTTTCCTATGTTGATGGTCGGCGTGTGGTTTTTGTTAGTGAGCAGATTTGTTAGGTGGGTAGTCAGTGTTAAAAGACACTTCTTTCTTTGTTATATGAGTTGTCATTGAAATTAGTAGACATTGGGATGGCGGAGGATCATATAGTTTTTGGTGAATTCAAAGATTTTTTTCCTGAGGAGGTCATGACTTTACCCACTTTACATGATGTTATGTTCGAGATAGACTTCCAGCCCGGTGTTTCTTTGATTTTGATGGATCCTTATCATATATAAGCTTATGAGATATATAATTTGTGGATTCAGATTGATGATCAGATGAAGAATGGATTTATCTAGCTCAGTGTTTCACCATGGGGTGCTCCAGTGTTATTCTCAAAGAAGTTGGATGGTGGTATGAGGTTGTTCATAGATTACAGGAGGTTTGTACTCAATTTCTCTCGAGTTTCAGCTTTATTGGTACCTATGACCAGAAAAGATCAATCTTTTGTGTGGAGAGAGAAGTACCATGTACTGTTAGACTATCTGAAGGGGAATTTGTTCAGTGCTTCATTGATCTAGTTTCCAGAGGAGGTAGTGATGTTTGAGGTGATGTGTGATGCTTCCCATCTGGGCTTGGGATGCGTCTTGATGTAGTAACAAGATGTAACAACCCAAACCATTGTTAACGAAAAATTACTATTGATTTAATTAAATGTCTTATTATATAGAATAATCATATAAAAGATATGAACTTATCTGGATTTATGTTTCTTGGATTTTTAAAATACCATTAATAGTTGTTACCATTGCTAATATAGTCGTTGAACAGTGATCACATGATTAGTATAAATATAGGGCTTTAACAAATCCAATTTACTCAGTAAAATGAAGCGATGACCTCAACCCATAGAATTTCACTATACGAATCCCATTTTTCATTGCATAGTAAAGAGGTATCATCATTGGGATTCGCTCTTGACAAATCCCAAGATGATCTTGAACACGTTAAGCTTGATCGGAACTTTCTATAGGAGAAGTGGAAGTTAAAAGAGATTACCACCCATCCAATGTTATCTGAGAAACCCCAAGAGTCTGTCAGCATCACAAACCTTATCCTAAGGTCTTATGCGGGTGTTTTAAGGGGTTATGTAAAAAGAACCTAGCACTATTATTATGTGCATTATTTTTTTATGGAGAATATACATTCATTTTATTATTGTTACTTTGTAAATTGTTTTTAATGAATAAATAATATTTTTAGTTCATATTCAATTAAGAAATCTATTTTAATAAATTAATGGATTTTTGAATTAAATAATATTTTAATAACATATTATTAATAAATTAATTTGTACTAAATATAAATGATCGTATAATTTTTATGAATACAATTATAATTTTTATTAAGGCTTGAATGCTATTTTTTTCAAAACCCATTAATTTTTGCTAAATGTCATTTTTTATTTTACAAGATTTATTTAAAATATTTATAAAATTATGTAGATAAAATTAATATTATTTTTGGAATCAAGATGTCAAAATTATCTGACGGTGAATTGGTCATAATTTTATGAGACAGTCGAATTTTTGGGTAAAAATTAAATACCGTTTAAATATATAATATGTTTATGACATCATAATGAACATATAGGATGTAATAAAATACAATAAATGGGATATTCTTCAAATATATGTTTTACCATTAAAATAATGTTATTTTAGGTTTATTTTATTTATTTTACAAAGCCTTAGGGGACCCTCCAAGACTTATAAAACATTATATCTTTTGAAAATTATTTCCTTGAGAGTGTGACTCACCTACACATAATAAAGCCTAATATTTTAAGATGTTAGGCCATTATCCTTATAAAATATTTTTTTCAGTCCCCTTTTTAAAGAAACATGGTCCAAACCTATGGGATGGTTTGTGGTTTTGATTATTTTAATGTGTAGAGTCTGAATCATAAATAATATAAAATTACCTCCCATTTCCAATATAAACCCAATCAAGATCACACTTCCTCTTAACTAAAAGCCTTTGTAGGTCAAAACACCTATTCCCTACTCTCTATAAAATCTTCCCAAGGTGCCCCAATCTTCCAAGAAGCCTCTCTCAAGCCTCTCCGAAGTCTTTGGGATCACACTTCCAAGTAATTTATTTTTTCCTTTCTCAATTTGTCCAATTTTTTTATATTGAAATACCTTTTTCATTTCAATTAAAAATGTTGGGATATGATTTCTCACCTCCCTCGTATGTACCTCCTTATTTTTTTAGTGTTATATACCCCTTTATCTTTTAATAATGCCTCTCATGTAGACCCATTACCATGTTGATATTCTGTAAGGGATTTCTCTCTCCTCATTTACATTCAAAAAAATTTTTTGTATTATGAATATAAATCCCATTACATATGCCGAGACAAGTATCTATATAAACCCCGTAATTTCCATTTCATGTACATATTACAAGACATACATATATATCTCGTCAGCCTTTTTATGAATTCTTATGTCACAGAGTTAGGCTGCCAAAATTGAACTGTGATTTTCCAATCCAAAGTCATTGTGTAGTGAATACCATGCTCATTTCTCTATCAAGGGTATTCTCCTTTATGCACATTTACTTATTGATTATAGAGTTTAATGTATGAATTCCACATTACTTTATCATGGAATAAATGATCTTGATTGATTAATCCATCTTATTTGTACCATGGGGCACCTTAATGCATCAAATGAAACGATTAAGAAGGGTGTTCCCAGATAGTGCTCCAATACATTGGGTAAAGATTCATTTCATGATAAGTCAAGTGAAATGAGGGTTCAATCATTATAATTCATGTTAATTGGGGGTTTAAAAATTCTCTATGTGAAATGGGCCTTGTCACATGCTATTATCATGTTAAATGTTGTTGGAACATTTCCATGTTATGATAATCATGTTATGTCATGAAATTACGTTCATGTTTCTCCTGCACTGAATTGATATTACTATTTCCTAACATGTAACATATTATTCATGTTATTCCTTGTCTAATACCTTAATAGTCTTTATATTTCACCACATTCATATGAATTTCCTCAGGTTATCCAAAGCAATTCTAAGTACGAAGGAATGTGTGTGGTCATGTAAAAGAAGTTGTCAATAAAGATGTTGGGTTTTATGTTCTAAGTTGTTTTTTAATGATCCTAATCCCCAAAGATTCTAGAAATCTCGATACTCTATGTTTTATCAAGTGAATGTTTATGTAATAAATTATGTTTAATTGTAAAATAAATAGCATAGTTGATATAGTTAGTATCATAGGATAGGTTTAGTTATTTTGGGGATTAGGATTAGAAAACCCTAATGAATGCCTCAAGGATAAGACTATGTATAATAAAAAAATCCCTATTTTTTGATTATTGAGTACGCGGTGTATCAAGAAAATACATCCCAATCTGGATATGAGTAGGTAGAGGTGGCTCTGGCACAGATGTATCTAGGGGTAAAATCTAAAAACACCACTTTGAGCTAGACTCAAACGAGAAATGGTGCACAACAGCGGGCCTTGCTGCACTCTTGGTTAACTAAATCCCAAGGGATAAGCATTGCTAAATTCATAAGCTCAGTATGAACCATTATTAATGGTATTAAAGAAAATTCCCTTTAGAATATATGTTTGGAGGTAGAACAGGGATAACATAGATTGAGGACTATAAATTCACAAGTTAAGGAAATAAAATTAATTTAAAAGTTATCTTTTTTTTCTTTGGACTACCCTTTATGTGTTACCCCTAACATTATTTTTATTCCTGCCAATGGCTAGTAATAGGATGAATCATGCTAAAAACTGATGCGAAGATCAATGTGATGACAGTTCTAATGAGTTGCCCAATCCAATAGGAGTACGAATCATAAAAATTGTTAGGATAATATCTTGGTTAACTCGTGTTTTGAATAGAAACATGGGTCAAGGTGAACATTCACCCCCCCCCCCCCCTAAAAGAACAAGTCTTAATCGAGAGCTTCATGAGACAACGACCTCCTACTTTTAATTGATCATCTGATCCCTCAATTGATGAACAATAGATCAACTACATTGAAAATATCTTCCTCATACTTTATTATTTAGAACAAGAGAAGGTTCTTCTAGATGATTATAATATGGAAGGTGAAGTCGATCAATGGTGGACTTTGATAGAAAATATGAAGCCTGAGGAAGATATCGAGTCAGTGGATTGAAGGATTTATAAAATATTCTTTTCGATAAATATTTTCCGCAAACCCTCAAACATGATATGGAAAGGGACATTCCCTTAAGTAAAAAAGATGAATAATCGATTGGATCATACGTGGAAATATTCACAATGATTTCACGATATGCCTCTAGATTTATCATTACCCCCAAAAAAAAAATTGGCTCTTCTTTGGTGGGCTAAAACCAAGCCTACTGAAATCCCAAGCGATTCATGACTTCAAGAGATTTTAAGAAATTGTTTGATGTGACCTAAAAGTTGAATTGGATATCAAAAAATCTTAGGGGTATCATTGGGATAAGAAGTGTAAGGTGGAATTTAATTCTGGTGGTCTGATGGATAAATACAATGGTGCTAAGAAAATATAGCACCCCACTTGACAAAGGTGAGGAATGAAGCACCCCAAAAATTGTCTGAAGGGGAAACGGAAATGCATTAGGTGTGGAAGAGAAGGGAACCAGGCTATTAACTGCCCACATGAGAAACCCGAATCTACGACAGAGGAGATGAACACTCAGTTTGACCCTCAACGTGTTGCTCATTTCTTCAACTACAAAGAACCGGTGTACTTTTCAAACCAGTTCCCTAGGCTAGAGATTTTTTTAGGAAACTAACAACCTACATGGTATAAAGGGTTAGCTTTTACCATCACTACCACCAAACTGAACCCTAACAATGACGTAGTGATAGATACACTGGTTATTCATTCAAGAAGAGTGAATCTACTTTTTGATTCTAGATATGCACATTCTTTTATATCCTGAAGGTTTAGTAGAACGATACCAACACCACCACAAATAATGGAAGTAAAGATGTTGGTGAGTATGGAAAATTGGGGAATCAATTCATCCCATGAATATAACTCCTACCCTATCATAATTTGTGGATTTAACTTCTCAAATACTATCATCATACTCCCTTTGATGGAATTTTATTAAGTTCTTAGAATGGATTGGATTTATTTATATAGAGACAACCTCAATTTCTGTGAGAGGGAAATCACACTCCATATGGAAAATCAAACCCTGATTCTATACAAGTGCAAGGATGAGGATGGATATTATTAAACACCATCATCTCAATCATGGATATTACTTCCCTATGAGAATTCATATCATTCTCATATGATTGAGTCTATGGAATCAACAATCCTTGAAGACATGCCTATTGTGAGAGAATTCGCAGATATGTTTCTAGAGGAATTGCTTGATTGTCCTCCTAGAAGAGATATTGAATTCTCAATTGATCTTATACCTGTGGAATTCCCAATATCCATGAATTTGTATACAATGGTTGTTGTGGAGCTTGAGGAGTTAAAGAAACAACTACAAAAAAATCTGGATAAATGGTATATATGCCCAAGTTCCATACCATGGGGTGCACCAGTCCTCTTAGTCATGAAGAATGATGGGTCAATGCACGTTTATATTTATTATTACGAGCTCAAAAAATAATGATAATGAAAAAGTATCCCCTACCCCGAATTGATGACTTTTTTTATCTGCTATGTGGAGTAAAACACTTCTCCATGGTGGATCTGCAGTCGAGATATTATCATGTAAGGGTGAGGAAAGAAGATATCACCAAGACTGCTTTTATTACAGGATACGAGCACTATGAATTCATATTCATTCCTTTCAAACACACTAATTGTCTAATGATATTCATGGAATTGATGAATAGAGTCTTTTGATATTACCTCAATAAATTTGTGGTATTATTTTTAAAAGATATTATAATAACCCCCAAAACCAAGGAGGAGCATGATGAGCATCTAATCACAATACTAGAGAGCTTGAAAAATGAGAAGCTCTATGAAATTTACAAAAAGTTTGACTTATAGTTGAAATACGTCTCATTCTTGGTTCAAAACATCTCAAACAATGGGATATCTATCGATCCCTCCAAGACAACTGTAATTGAGGGATTGCCGAGGCCCACATTGGTGACATATATTCTTAGATTTCTTCTTTGAACATGATATTATAAATGATACGTGAGAAATTTCTAATGATTTCAAACCCTCATACTGATGTAACTCAGAAAGAAGTCATGTTTTCATGGATCTATGAATGTGAAGAAAGTGTCAAGGAGATGTAAAAGAGGGATATCACTACGCCCAAGATCACATTTCTCACAAGTGGAGAACTTTTCATGGTATTCCGTGATTCTTCGAAGAAGGGAAAGGGCTATTTGTTGATGAAGAATGAAATATTCATTGCCAATGCTTCGAGGTAATTGAAAGTTCCAGAAAGAACTATCCAACACATAATCTAGAGTTGGATGCATTAATATTCGCTTTGAAAATTTGGCGGCATTACCTCATTGGAGAGAAATTTGAAATATATACGGACCCAAAAATCCTCATGTATATATTCACATAGAAAGAGTTGAATATTAACCAAAGAAGATGGTTAGAGCTTATCAAAGACTATAACTGCTAAATCCATTACCACCCTAAGAAAGCGTACAAGGTGGCGGATGCTCTATGTAGAAATTACCCAACAATAATTTCATTTATGAGAATTGAAGAGGATCCAATATTCATATATTTGATGAATATGGACATGGGAATAATAAATAAAATAACATCATAAATGCATTCATAAATTATTTCTCAATTGTCTCTTTTGGAATTGTTAATTGATGTTGAAAAGGTTGATATGGGAATTCAGTAATAAGTGGAAACTATCAGAAAAGGAAAATCCTTGGAGTTCAATGTTAATGAAGAATAAATTGTAATATTTTGGTCAAGACAATGCATTCCATAAAATAAGAAGTTAAATAAAGAACTTTTGGATGATGTATGTAGTTTAAATTTCTCTATTCACCCTGAGAACACAAAGATGTATCCAGATCTACAAGGTAATTATTGGTGGGATAACATGAAGAAGGAGATCACTGAATATACATCAATGTGTCTAGTTTGTCAGCAAGTGAAGGCTGAGAGGAAGATTTCTAAGGGGATGATTCAACTATTACTCATACTAGAATGGAAATGGGAGAACATCACTATGTAATTTGTAATTGAAATTTCAAAAGAATCTAAAAGAAACAATGATATCTGGGTTATTGGGGATCGTCATACAAAGACTACACGCATCATCTCAATTCAGAAGGATTTCTCATTTGATCAACTGGCACAAATATACATTAGAGATGTGATAAGGATGCATGGAGTACCACTATCTATAATACCTGATTAAGATCCAAGATTCACAACTATGTTTTAGAAGAGTCCTAAACATGATCTGAATACTGAGCTCAACTTCAGTGTGACTTATTATCCTCTAACTGATTGCTGATTTTAGCAGACTATCCAAATAATTGAGGACATTTTGACATAATTCTAAATGAACTTCAAAGGAGGATGGGATCAACATCTTCCTCTAGTTGATTTCTCTTACAACAATAGTTTGCACCCAAGCATCCAAATGGCTCCTTATGAAACCATATATGGGAAGAGGTGAAAAACACTGACAATTTGGGATAAAGTTGGGGAGAGAAAACTCCTAATCCCATAAATGTTCAAAGAAATGGTGGAGAAGGTTAAGACTATACAAAAATAAAATTAAAGATGCTCAATGTTGACAAAAGAGCTATGCTGATAATCTTCGATGAGACCTAGATTTTGATGTCAGAGATATAGTATTCTTTTGTATATCATAGTGGAAGTGGGTTGTGAGATTTGGGGAGAAGGGAAATCTTATTCAAAGGTAGATTGACCCTTTTGAGATCCTTGATCACATTGGAGAAGTAGAATATTTACTAGAACTCCCACGAGATGTATCTCAAGTACATGATGTATTCCATGTATCACTCTTGAGAAAGTACAAACCTAACCCAACACATGTACTCAATCTGGATGTGGTACCATTGGAGAGTGAACTATCATATGAAGAGAAGCCGGTGAATATATTAGATCATAGAGAAAATGTTGTAAAAAAAGTTAATTCCCTTCATGAAAGTGTTGTGGTGAAACCACATGTTTGAAGAGCAATTTGGGAACTAGAGGAAGTAATGAGACATAGTTACAAACATCTGTTTTAGTGTGGGAAAATAAAATTTCAAGGGTTAAATTTCTCAAGGGGGGAAGATTGTAATAACCCAAAATTTTGTTAATGAAAATTACTATTGATTTAATTAAATGTCTTATTATGCAGAATGATCATATAAAACATATGCACTTATATGGTTTTATGTTTTATTTTTATTTTTAATACACCGTTAAGAATTTTTACCATTTCTAATATTGCTTTTGAATAGTGATCACATGATTGGTATAAATATAGGGCTTTAACATATCCAATTTACATAGACAAAGTAAGTGGTGGCCTCATCCAGTAGAATTTCTCCATATGAAGCCCATTTTTTGGAGCTCAAATAGGAGGTGGCATAATTTGGCTTCACTATTGACTATTCCCTAGTGGATCATGATCACGTTAAGCTTGAGTGGAACCGCCTATGGGAGAAGAAGAAGTTAATATTGATTACCACCCGTGTAATGTTATCCTAGACACCCCAAGAGTCCATCACCATCGTGCACCTTACCCTAAGGTCCTATAAATGTGTTTTAAGGGGTTATGTAACAATACCCTAGAATTATGATTATGTGCATTAATTTTTATAGATAATATACATTAATTTTATTATTGTTACTTTGAAAAAAAAATTTAAAGCGAAAATAGTATTTTTAGTTAATATTCAATCATGAAATATATTTTGATGAATTAATGGATTTTCTAATTAAAAAAAATTAAGAAAATATTATTTATAAACTAATTTTTATTATATATAAATGAACAAATAATTTTTATGCATACAATTAAAATTTTTATTGAGGATTGAAAGATATTTTTGTCAAAAACACATGAATTTTCGATAAATGTCTATTTTTATTTTAAAAGTAAAAATTAAAATTTTTTAAAAATTAATCAGATAAAATAAATATTATTTATTGAATCATTATTTCAAAATTATCCAATGGTAAATTTTTCATAATTTTTTGAGATAGTAAAATTTTTATGTAGTAATTAAATATAGTTTAAATATATAATATATTTATGACATCATAATTACCCAATAAAATACTATAATTGTGATGTTCTGCCAATATATGTTTTTCCATTAAAATAATGCGATTTTAGGTTTATTTTATTTATTTTACAAATCCTTAGTGGACCCTCCAAGACTTATAAATCATTATATCTTTTTAAAATAATTTCCTTGAGACTGTGACTCACCTTCACATAAGAAAGCCTAATATTTTAGGAATCTCTGAAATTTTACTTATAAAAATATTTTTTCCACTCCCATTTGGAAAAAACCAAGATCTAAATCCCTGGTATGGGTTGTGGTTTCGATTAGTTTCATGTGTAGGGTCCAAAACCTAAATAATAAAGAATTCCCTCCCTTTTTCTATGTAAACCAACCCAAGCTCCCACTTCTTATTCACTCAATGCCTTTGGAGCTCAACCTAACTTTCCTCTCATTTCTCTATAATAATAAAAAGGTTCCCCAATCACCCAATAATCCCTTATCAAGCATCTTCCAAGCGTTTTGGAGCACACTTCCATTTAATTGATTTCTTCTTTTCTCATTTTTTCCAAGTTTCATTATATTGATATACCTCTTTATTTTCAATTAAAAATGTTAGGGTATGATTTTGAACCTCCTACATACTGCCGTACTTATTTTTGAATGATTAGATACCCTTTTATCTCTCATTAATGCCTCTCATGTACACCCATTACCATGCCAAAATTCGGTAAGGGAATTCTCTGTCCTCATTTACATTCAAGAAATTCTTTTGTATTATGAATATAAATCCCATTACATATGTTGGTCCATGTATCTATATGACCCCCTTACTTTCCATTTCATTTACATATGATGAGACAACCCTATATATCTCATCAACATTTTTATGAATTTTCATGCCACACCGTTATGCTGCCGAAATTGCATCATGATTTTCCAAGCCAAAGTCATTGTGTTGTGAATACCGTGTCCATTTCTCTATTTAGGTTATTCAAATTTATTCAAATTTAATTATTGATTATTGATTTTAATTTATTAATTCCACATTTCTCAATCATTGAATAAATTTTCTTTATTGATAATTCCATGTCATGTGATCCATGTGGCACATTTATGCATGAAATGAAATGATTAAGAAGGGTGCACCCTGATAGCCCTCCAATGCATTGGGTAAAGATTAGTATCATGATAATATAAGTGAAATAAGGGTTTACTCATGCTAATTCAAGTTAAATGAGGTTTTACTCATGCCCCATGTGTAATAGGCCTTGGCTCATGCTAATATCATGTTTAATACTGTTTCCACATTTCTATGTTATGATAATCCAGATTTGTAATGCCTTTAGGTTCATGTTTCTATTTCTCTCCCTTGATATACCAATTGCTAACACATATGATATTCTTCATGATATGAATTTTTTACTCTCCTACTTGGCTTTATAGCTCACTCTTTTCTTCTACTTGTTCTCAGGTTATCCCATGCAATGCTAAGTTAGAAGGAATGGGTGAGGTCATGTAAAATAATTTTTCAATAAAGATGTTGGTTTTTCTGTTCTAAGATGTTTTGTAATGATCATATGCCCCAAATACACTATACCTCTTGATCTTCTATGTTATATCATGTGAATATTTTAAGTAATGAATTATCTTTAATTGTGAAATAATGAAAAGGTTTATTATACAAAAAGTGATCTCTTATGAGCCTATGTAGCTAGGTCCCCATGAATATAACTATAACACCCATGATCTGGATCCAACAACATTCGTGGTTTCACTGAATTTGTCACAACATTACCTTATTGGGGGGAACTTTATGGTCTTCACATATCACAAGAGTTTGAGGTATATATTTTCCCAACAATATATGAACTTGTGGCAGTGAAGGAGGATAGAGTGCCTTCTGGAATATGATTTTGAGATCTCCTACACAACAAGAAAGGGGAATTTAGTGGACTATTATTTGAGTAGTAAAACAAAGAAGTGTGTTTTTTGAGAATTTACAGATGCATGGAAGGAAATAGAGGAGTTTATAGCCATTCACATGGATGCAAGGGAAGAGAGTGGTAGAGGATTTTTGTTTCAGATTATGGTGAAATATTATCTAGGCAGTAGGTGGATGAGTCTTAGTGGGGATACCTAGAGGTAGAGGCGATGTGTGACCATGTTATCCCTAGAGATGCTCTAGAGGGATGGTAAGAAGATGGCCAGAATAAAATATTGTTCTATGGGAGGTTTTTGGTTCAATAGCGATGCGTGATGGATTCCTCCATGAGTTTCATAACCCACCTATAGTTGTACACCTAAAAATTTCGAAGATGTACCATTTCTTAAGGATGCGATTTTGGGTGGACTGGGATGAAACAAGAAGTGGCGGAGTTTTTTAGTGAAATGATTAGTGTTCTAGTAGGTGAATGTTGAGCACCATGTTCCTTTTGGTTTCTTGAATAATATATATTTACTCTATTTTATGTAGGATGAAATCTCAATAAATTGTTTCATAGAGTTACCCAGGGCTCAGGGGAGGCTATGATATTGTCAAGGTAGTAATGGATTGGCTGATGAAATTGACTCGCTTATTAGAAATCAAAGAGTCAGGCACATTGAATTCCATAGCCAATAAGAATGTGGATGAGGTGATGCCACTACATGGAGTTAGGATATCCATTATCTCATATCAAGATACATGATCTACCTCACATGTCTGGAGGGGATTGCAGCATGATTTTGGCACTCAGTTATGCCTCTGCACTACATTCCACACTTAAACAGATGGGTGGATGGAACAGACAATCAGGATGCTGGAAGATATGTTATGAGCATACTTCTTAGACTTTGGAAGATCTTGGGTATGAAAATTTACCTTGTTATATTTTTCTTACAATAATAGATATCACTATTCAATTCATATGGATTCATTCTAGGCATTGTATGGGAGATTGTATCATTTACCTTTGTGCCAGATAAAGGTTGGGGAGATAGTTGTTCTTATTCCTGAGGTAGTGCAGAGCATGAAAGATAATGTTCATCTCATTCATGAGAGGATGAAAGTAACACAAGACTAGAATAAGTCGTATTCCAATCAAAAGAGGAGGCCCTTGTAGTCTGAGGTAGGGGAAAATGTGTTCTGGAAGTTTTCCCCTCAACGTTGGCAACATAGGATTGATATAGGGAGTAAGCTTTCTCATAGGATCATCAGACCCTTTGAAGTGTTTGGGTGAGTTGGCAATGTGGAATATTAGTTGGCGATTCCACCTTAGTTAGAGGTTATCCACGATGTATTTCACATCTCTCAACTCTGTTGATATATTCATGATAACTCCCATGTCATTGACTAGGGAGACTTGGATATTGAAGATGACACGACATATGTGGAGCCGCCAGTATAGATCAAGGATATCCGAGAGAAGTTTATACATGGGTGGACCATTCCATTGGGTTGCATGTTGTGGAGGTATGGTGGCCTTGAGGAGAGTACTTTGGGAGTGAGAAGCATAGATTCCTGCCTAGTACCTAGATTTGTTTTGAGTATTTCCCTATTATGTTTTACCTTGTCATGCAATATTTCAACAATGTTTGTTATGTAATGATTTTTTGTGTTGTTTCATAATGTGGGATAAAGTCCTGATGTGTGAATAGGGGAGTACCTAATTCCTAATCAACACACATAAATTGTGATGTGATTAAACCCACGTGGGTTAGTCAGTGCTTCCCAGAGCAGATAGTATATTATCATGGAGGATTGAATTCTCTGGTTTTCATGTTCGGATAGTATGGTTTTTGTTCTTTTCTGGTGTTACTTTTGGTTGTTTAGGTCAACATATATCAGTGGAGGTGTTCTTGGATGTTTAGTTTTCCACTCCTACTTTCTAACAATACAGAGTGGTTTAATCATTGGGCATTGATGTGTCTGTCTATTAGCAATGTTTCATGTGTATTGGGATCCTTGAGAGGAATCTTGCAGGGTGTTTGTTAAGAACCCTATTCCTTCAAGCATTGGTTTTGGATTCTCATGGGAGAGAATAGTTTGAGAGGTATCTAATGTAATTTCTCGGACCACTCTGGTCCCTTAATATGTGAACATCCAGTGTTTGAAGTTTTTTGGGAGGTTACGGTGAATAATTTCAAGATTTTTCCAAGATTCTAGTTTTCCAATGGTAGGTCACTAATGGTGAGTTGTGATGGAGATTCATGATGGTATCTCACAATGGTGAGTCAGAACAGCGAATCGTAATGGTGAATCTCATCGGAAGCTCACCCAATGGTGACGTTCACTACTGAATCACATAGGTGACTCGTACCGATGACTTGCACCAGCAGATCTCACCGGTAGGCCACACTAGTATCCCTCCAAATAGTGACTCACACCAGTGACTCACACAAGTATATTTCACTAGTATCTCACACTAATATCTCACCAAATGGTTACTCACACTGGTGACTCACCTAATTGTGATTCATTTCCAGTAGTTTTTCATTTTTACAGTTTTCTTCCAGTTTCACCCCTTTAATGTTTTCATTGATGTAAAATGAGTTCAATATTATATTTAACTCTGTTTGGATCCATTTTCAATCATATATATTTTCTAAAAACAAAAATATTCTTTTTTACTTCCAAACCACATGGTCTTGGTCAAGATACGCCTTTAATAGTTTTCAAAAAACTTTTATTCTCTTGATTTAGGATCTATACTTTCTTAAACTGAGGTCTTCTATTCCATGTGTGCTTCTATTTCCGAAGGTACGAGACACCCAAAACCATTCTTCCCCAAGTAGTCATGTGTTTGGGATGTATCCTTCGGATCTCTTTTTCACGGGAGGATTTTCCTTCTACATGAAAACCCCAAGCTAGGGCGCAAAAAAGAAGTGTTGATCGTTTCTTATTTGAATTAGGTTTTCTGTCATCCCTCGATTTTGTATCATGTGGAGTGGGTGTAAAAATGTAACCTTGTGAATATACTTGAATAAAAATGCAATAATTATAATCAAATTGGTTTCATATTAATAAACATGGGTTGGTGAAAGTGATGCATGATCGTACAGTTTAATTGATATTTTGATAAATATTGTGAATTGTATGGGCTATATGGTTACTCTAAATCATGTTTGTTTATGCTCCGTCAATGAGAAGAGATTTTTTTTGGATGCATGTTTGCATATTTCTAATAAAAAATTTAATATAATTCATTATCCACTTATATTTATCTAAAATAAATGGATTCCCTATGAAAAACATATTTCTACGATAACCATAGAAGTTGAAAAGTGTAATTTAAGAATATATGTCTTGTTAAATTTGAATATTCCTTGAATGGATTTGTGAGGTGGTGTACTATGTGTGGGATTGTTCTGAATTTTTCTGTAGTGGGTTATGGGAATGGCTATGTTATGATGGGTGGTTTGAGTGGAATAATGGAATATCAGTTGAGATATTGTTTTTCGCGTGAATCTTGATGTGGCTATAATGTGGTGTGGATGTGGAATGGATGGGATGTTTTGTACAACAAGGTTGGGATAGGGTTGTGTAGTTATGTGTTGCTGGGTGCGGTTTTTGATTGGGGTTTTTCTCTGTTAATAGGATTGATTGGGTAGAATGAATTTGATGAATGATGATGGGAGTGGATATCTTGGTAGTTAAACTGAAAGGAATGTGAAGTGGGTTAAATTATTATGGTTCTTATTCCTCTATGTGACTTATTTTGTGTTTCTTGTTAGTTTTGTTCCTGTTAGTTGTTCGAGTAGTAATGAGATGAAAAAATAAACTTGTTACTGAAGTATTTAATGGTTTGGGATTGTTTGGGAAACATAATGGAAATAATAAATATGAAAACGTGAATTAGTGTTAAATGTGGAATAATTGTGAAGCCACATTAGTTTATCAGTTTATTCATCTTCTGAAACATGTTGTTGTGTGTTGTTGTAGATTTTAGGGGTAACAGCGGGGGTGGTAATATTGTAATTTGGTTGGCTATTGTAAACCTATAGGTTCGGCTTGAGTTCTTGAAATTATATATTTATACTTTTTTTTCCTTTTTTTTCTATACACACCCTACACTAATTGAGAACCTTGTGTAGAACACTCCCATTGTAATGGGGGAGGGTGTATTTCCTAAATTCCATGATGAGAGAATAGATTGATAGCCAACTACTCTTCCATGCTCCCTATTTTAGGTGGTGGTAGCCGAATATTATTCATGTTGGTAGTGGTTTGTGAGGCCTATGTGTGTGCAGGCAAGCTGTACATTCCCATATGTCTTCGTGATTAGATGAGTTATGTTTTCCCATGTGTCTTTGGGATGATATGTTCTATGATTTAATAGGGTTTTTTGAGATATTATGTGATCTAGAAATCAGGTGTGTGTTATTGAGATGTGATGTGCTTTGTTTTCCCAGGTGATGGGACAAGTTGTGAGGCCCAGGTGTGTTCGAGTGGGATGTGATGTGCTTTGTTTTCCCAAGTTATGGGACTAGCTTTGAGTACTAGGAGTATACAGGAGGGATGTGATGTGCTTATTTTTCCTAGGTGAAGGGACTATCTATGTGGCCCATGTGTGTGTGGGTGGGTTGTAATGTGGTGTGTTGGGAAGAGGTTGGAGCATGAGGACATATTCTATTAGGAAAGAGTGGATAAACCAGTGGGAAGTGGTGTAAGGTACTCAAATCATCGATGCACTTACTATATTACTTTACTTGACTTTAGTTACTTGCTAAGTGTGGCTTGGTGAGGTTTAGATGACTAGTATACCTTGATAGGTACTGTTGGGTTCTACTATTTTCTCACAGGGTAAATAGTATGTATCTCTCAACTATGCATGAGAGACTTTGGTTTTCTTTATGAGTAAACTTGTATGGTCACCCTAGTTATGTAAAACTGTTTTCATGTTTCCTGGAGGATTGTTTTGACGGTTCTGACCTTACTAGCTCAGAAAATGGGATAGTTTTTGTGTCGCTGCTTAGCCTTTTTTTTGGTATTTACATTGGAATTTACTTGTATTCACAATAGCTGTATATTATACATGTATGTGGGATGAATTTTGGATATCTTTTAAATATATAGTAATTATATTTGTTTTGGTATATAAGATTTTATCTCCCGAACTTATCTTCTTTAAAAAGGTTAATGCCTCCCATTTTGTGAGATTGTATACCCTTGGTGTTGGTCACCACCTCGGGACCTAATGGAGGCAGGGCTTAGAATTCATTATGTCCCTTTCTTCATTGCCAGCCCAGGAGGGGCATCATTGGAGGTAGGGGTCGTGACATCTCCCTTGCGTGCCTACACCTTTACCATTCATCCATATTCTTTTGTTGTCTATTTTATGATATATTTAATTATTTATTTTTATTTATTTATTTATATTTATTTTTACACTAATATATATTTATATTAATATATATATATAGTTATGTTAATATATATATTTATTAATTTATTGATATATATATTAAAATATATATAGATATATTTATATATTTATTTATTTATTTATATATTAATATATATTTATATATATGTATAATTTAAATTTTTTTATCTGTATATTTTTTCATATATTAATATATATTTATATAATAGATTTTAAATACATTTATAAAATATGTGTCTATTGTGTGTTAATAAATAAATAAATAACTAGGCACAAACACATACACTCATGTATATTATATGTATACCGATACATATACTTATGCAGATTTATATATATTTATATAAATTATATATTAATATTTGTATACATATATTAGAATATACAGGTAATAAGTACCAATTTGTTAATAGGGACACAGAAAGATACAGACACACACACACACATTATATATGTGTATAAATATTCATATTTTTTTATTTTAAATAAAATGGATATTATTTTTTATTTAGATGTGTTATATATATTTATAAATATATTTTATGTGTAAATGTGTTTATATATTTATTCATAAATTTAATTTTTTTTTTGTTAAATATGTATCTAAGTGTATATACTTAATTATAAATAATATTACATTTTGAAAAATGAAAAAAAAAAAATTAATTTCACAATATCCACATGAGTAAAATACTTGAAAATAAATTGAGTTTCCACCGAAAAAGCCAATAATACCCCATAAAACGGGGATAAAAATCCATCGAATGTTAAAAATTCTGGGTATCTAGACTAAAAACATAGTTTTAGAGAAATTATGGGACAATTGTTGTGTCAAAAAATGTGAATGATGGTTCCCCTATGTCATTAGTGTGTTGATATCATCCTAGGATTCAATTTGATATGTCGTAGAGCCAAAATGGACAGCCGGATCAAAAGTTGTGGGTGTTTGAAGGTTGAGTTATGTTTTCACCTTATTTTAGATCTTTTATTTTATTTTATTTTATTTTTTATCTTCAAATTGTTATTAAATGACTATCAATCAATAAAAATTAGAAAATTATTAATTAAAAATATTTTTCAATTATTGTATAAGCATATTTTACTTAATATCTTATATGTCAAATGTAAATTCCTATTTACCTCATCTAAAACATATTTAAAATATATATATTATATTTATATCAATTTAAATAAAAATGAAAATTAATATATTATTTTTATTGATTTTTTTCTGAAATAAACCCTTTATTAGTACTAATAAAAAGTGCTGATAAAAGGAGGACTTTATCATCATTTCTAAAAAATGATAATAATGGGAGCACCTTTAACAGTGCTAAAAAGGTGATGATTAATGTTATACCATTATTAGTGCTAAAAACTGATAAATTTGTAATTTTAACAATGCTTTTTATGTGCTTTTAAAATCACCCTTTATCATCACTTTTTTTAGTGCAGATAAAGGTACCCCCTTTATGCGTTCTATTAAAGGGAGACACTGTGTAAATACATTTTATTGTTAGTGATACCTTGAATTTTGATTTATTTTTATGTTTTAGATATCATTTAGAGTATAATAAATTTCAAAAAATATATATTTACAACTATTATGTTTTGAAATAATAATATTTTGTTCCATTAAAGTTTTTTTCCATACCTTTCTTTGCAAAATTCTTTTTAATTTTTCAATAATTTATTATATGTTTAGTCAAATAATGGGATGAGGGTCAGGTGATTAAGTTCACCAAGATGAATAAAAATACCTTTGATACCTTTAAAATAAATTATCTCTCCCAGTTTTTAATGATTCTAAACCTTGTTATTCTACCATGGATTTATGTGGCACATGAATTTTTTTTATAAATCTACATTCTCAATAACAGTGTATTCTATTTATCTTGTGTTTCCATTATTCTCTTCCTTTCATTCATTCCATTTTATTTCAATTATATTAACCTCCATAAACACAGGGAGATAACCCAAGGGATAACTCTAGGTAAATTTTATTAGGTTTTCTAAAGTCCCACTAAAAAAGACATCTTAGTGGAGATTATAATAACCATAACATAAAAAATTCTATTAAATATAATTTATAATATATCGGTACTTTCAACGAAAGTGCTTCTATTTTTTTAATATTTGGTGGTGGTTTTTTAATCCACTAAGAATAATTAAGCATACTGAGTGTACATGTTTGTTCGACATGATTTTAAATATTATATTTATAGAATTTTAGGATAAAGTTGGCGGTCAAGCGAGATAAATTTGGGTGATATTTAATTTTGATGATACTTGTTTGACTGGCCATTTATATATTTATATCTAATTTTTCAATGAGAAGAGTTAAAATCAAATAACTATGGATAAAATTTCAATTAATTTTCCTTGATACACACAACAATATACCAAGGGTTTGGAATAATTTTCAGATTTTTCAATTTCAAACCGATTAGTGGATGGTAGAATAAAATGGTCATGTATTGATTGAAAATTCAAGAGATAGTTGAATAGAAAAAATGTATAATGCGTATTTGATATTGAAATAGTTTCATGGTCGATATGTAAATTGGATTTGGCATGGAGAATTGAATTTCATAGAGAGTCAAAATAATGAAAATCCTATCAACAAAATTCAAAGTGAACCACTAGAGGAGAATTCAGTTTGAAATTTGATCAATGATGTAGTTGGATTAGCTGGATACAATTTCCTAGAATTTAATAGATCAATAGAATAATTATTTGTTCCTAATAATGTTAATCTTTCACATATCTTCACGATCAAAAAAATGATTTCTTTGAATTAGTTGAAGATGGGAAACTAGAACAATATAAAGGATGTTCCAAGTATTTGAAGATGTTTTTCTAATTATGTTTTATCATATCAAGTGTATCTATAAAATTTCTAGCAAATCAATGTCCATGATTTTAATGTTTCTTCATGATGCATTTAGTAAAGCTAAAATCCCTACACCATTCTATGAGATGAATAACGTCATCAACAAACATGGACCTGATTATACAATGATACATGCATGCCCTAATGATTGAATACTTTACTTGGGAGAAGAATCTGATAAAGAAGAATGAATAATATGTTATACAAGAATATTGATGTTAATGATAAAAAATAAGAGTATTAAACAATTCCACCAAAGGAAGAAACATAATAATAAAACTCTTGCAAAGGTATTTCATTACATTCCTCTAAAACCACACAATCTAAGATTATTCACATCATCAAAGTCTACATGCGACAGTGTGTGGTGAGATCAAGATAGTAACAATTAATTGGCGAGACATCCAAAAGATTCAACATCATGTAAATTTTTTATTCCTAATATCCATATATTTCTTTGGATATGAAAAATATACAATTTTGATTAGATTTTGATTGTTTTAACCATTTCGGTAAATTAAGTACTATATATACAATTTTTCCAGTTTTTTTGATACCATTTAATATAACTCAATTTATGTGTATAAATAATAATTCTGTCATTATTTTGATGATAATTAATTGAAATAAAATACCTATAAATTTAATTGACGTATACCTTCAAAATCTAACCAAATAATTGTGATAATTATAAGATAACAGTGTTGAAACACATGATGCATTAATGAGAAAAATATTCAAGAATTAAACTACTTTAATGTGGACACTCATTGAATTTATTTAATTATAAAATTTATATTATTGCAACACTCTTACTAGTTTTTATTTTTCGGAATTTAATTTTGATTTTGAACCTCAACGATTACCTCATAGTATAAAACAATGTTCTAAATGTCATCATAAATTTCTTTATTCCTCTAATTAATCCATGTTTAACATAGTACAATTAAATGGATATATTGAATTGAAAAAGACACAAAAGGTGTTATCTGGTTTAGAGATATTGGGACAATAAATGAATGTAACTGAAAAATTTGGAAAATATAATCAGTTTAAGGAATGAGGAAAAGGGTATGAAGTATAATATCTGATGTAGCTGAAACACAAAAATAGAATAAAAAGTTTATAATTTACAAAATTCCTTATTGGCATTTTAATTTGATATGTCATAATCTTGACGTAATGAAAATTGAGAAGAATGTTCATGAATATCTAATTTTTACATTGCTTAATGAGCAGGGTAAATCAAAGGATCACCTTAATGCTGGAAAATATTCATATTCAATGAATATAAAGCATGGTTTTTTTGGAAAATGAGATTGAAAATCATTCTTCAGATATTTTTATAATGAAAAATCATTTGAAAGATGTATTACTTCGAACTATAATGAATCAAAAATGTCCATATGGATATTCAAGCAATATATCAAGTTGTGTTGACTTAAAACATTAAAAGTTACAAGGATTGAAATTCCATGACTCACATATTATGACAAATCATTTTTTCATTATTGGAATTGTATAATAAATTACATGAAAAACCAACTAAAGTTCTATTTGTGTTTTGTAACTTTTTCATATAGATTTTTTAAAAACAATAAATTCAAATAAGCTTGATAAACTTCATGAAATAATTGTTCTGACACTTTTTCATTTTCATATTTTATTTCCTCATTCATTCTTCTCTGTTATGATTCAGTTCACTACTCATTTGGTTTAAGAAGCTAAAAATGGAGGACTAGTACACTATCAATTAATGTATCCAATATAGAGGAATGTTGATATTATTTTTATTTTCATTGCTAGATTAAATTATATCAAATCATTGCGTATGTTTTTAAAATGTTTCTTATTATTTTCATTGGGTACTTAAGTCATTTTAACACATGTTTGAGGAACAAAGGTCAACCAATAGGCTCTATTGTAGAATTTTACATAACCGAAGAGTGATTAACCTTCTGCTATAGGTATTTGGATGGGATTAAGACTAGATTGAAACATGTTGTATGTGTTGAGGACATCTCCACTAATTATCATTCCAAAAACAAGTCATTTGTATTTATAACTATTGGAAGGAAAATTGTAATGTGGTCTAATTTTATACTGATTGAATTAGAGTTTCTATAAGAACATATATATGTGCAACTCAATAGTCTTATTGTAGATCCATATATTGAAGAATTGCAATTCCAAACAAAAAAAAGACTAAGGGGTCGAGCTCAAAATGAGTTAGAATTAATAAAATATGTTAATAATGAGATTTTCAAATGGTTTTCCTATCATGTAATTATATACTCTTATTTATATTATTGATGTGCAGTTATTATTTCTATGGTAAAAATTAAAACCTTTAATATTATTTTATATATAATTAATGTTGATAATTGAGCTGAAATATCAAATGATTTGATGTTTTTGTCTTAAGCTCCTTTAAGGCATGCTAAGAGATGTGATGACTACTATATTAATGGCTTATGGTGATGTGTAATTTTTTAGGAAGAAGAATTGAATACTCAAAATAGTGGTTTATTTATAATTTAAGAGGTGGGATACATTAGAAATAATAATGATATAATTATATTAATCTATTACGTTTTGTTTTCGATTGTATTATTCAAATAAAAGTGGGACAACATTGATAGGGGTATACTGAAATATTTGTTACATTTTACTTCTATAAACTTCTATAGCTTGATCCATATTGGTGAGAATGTATAGTATGATCCATTTATATTGGATTCATAAGAAAAAATGGTTTATTATATGTATTTTGAATACATGATGATTGGAGTGTTTTTGTACACTTAATATAGAGATAATTCTATGATATGGAATATAAAGATCAATTGTTTCTTGGTGATAGTGAACCTCATCAGCCATAAAAAATTGAATTGTTTTTTCCGAACAATATCAAAATAAAATAAAATGAAAAGAGAGGGTGAAAATGAAGCACTCATCATAAAGGAGGTTGATAACAATGAAGATAATGAAGATGAAGATAATTGAATGCAGTACTTGGTAATGAAAATAGTTTACAATTTCTCATTAATAAGTGTTTCGTACATACACACATTGTTCTATTTTTTCATTTTTTTGTAAACAAATTTACTTTCTAATTTTTTATATATGTAATATATCTGAACCATTTTATTGATAGGAATTCCGATAAAAAGAAAATCTCAAGATCATAGCTGATTAACATATCAGAGTACACCACCACTATCGTTAGCTTTATTGGATTATATTAATTTCATTGTACCTCAGACTACTAGTGTGATATCTATTTCCCTAGATGTTTTTTTCCCCCACCACCCAATTCACCTACAATGATGGAGTAGTTTTTCACCCCTCCATTTAGGGGATATTGGAAAGTTACCATTACAAGTATATATTCCATTGTATAAAAAAATATATTTTATTAATTGTTTAATTATTTTTACAAACATATAAATATAAAAATATAAGGGATATAAAAATGAACCTGATAGATGTATGGGAACTGAATTAAATCACGATTATCATTGCATTTGATGAGATCAGGGCACCCACCTTTGATGCTGCAAGAAACTACGAGCATATTCTCGATCAACTTTCTTGGGGGATGGAGGTATTTTCTATTAATTATAATTATTTGATGCACATTACCATATAATAGAATAATTTAGTCTTATTTAATCATGTAAAGGTAATATTAGTTCAATATTCATTGATAAATAATTTAAAATACATGAGTAAATTTTTTTTAATATACTTATAAAATGTTATGTTTAATATTTCATGATTTTTTTTATTTTAATGTCCTTGACTCCATTTCATCCCCATGGAATCTGAAAAAATTGGGCAATAAATGGTGATATTTTAGATATAGATTATTCCATGATTTTAATGAAACATAACTAATCTCTTGAATTATATATGAGAATATTCCTTAAGTCATTTCTCATGAGAAATGGAAGATGTTTGTTGATATAAAATGAGATGAATCTCATGAGGAAATTACATATTTTATAGTATTGTAATAACATATTGATAAAGAAGGGTGAGGGTGTTTGATCTGAAAAAAACTAGAATAAATGTTAAAACAAAAAAATAAATTCATGATTCAAAACAGTATGAAAAAAAGTGGTGAACTAAAAATAAAAACAAAATGGAGAAACAAACATACAATAAAAGATATGCAGAAAAGTAAATAAAAAATAGTTTTATGTGGTTCATACCACATTGGTTCTAATAAATGTTAATACCACCACCACGATCATTTAATATTATGAAAAATATATTAATAACACAATAATCAAATCAAAGAAGAGATAAACACACACGAACCACATAAACTACATGATCACAATGTCCTCATCACATTATGAGCCGACAATGAACCCTTTCCTGATGATGTTAACATATACCCTCGAGCTGGAAAAACTCATGCATGAAACCCTAACACCTAGATTGAAAAATAATAGAATGAAGAAATACAATGTGGTTTCTATGAATAAAAAACAAGAACCCAAGGTTATCCGAAATTTCATGATGAATCAACTCTAGAATGGTTTTGAAATCCTCAAAAGGATGCAGTCTAAACAGAGCACACAAGATATGAGATCACTACTGGAGATGATGACTAGAGTAGGGGGGATGTGATGTTGTGTAAGAGGAACACCATCAGATCCTATCCTCAACTCTTAGAGAATTCTCTATCGAATGGGGTGGAATAAAAACAAGGAACCTCACACAGAAGATGAATGGACATGGTGAGAAATAATGGTGTTCAGTGGAGAGATGAGTGAAGCGACTGGCATTTCAGGCTTGGAAGATGAGGAGGGACAACATTATGATTGATGGGGAGTGAAATAATTGAAATCCAATGTCGGAGTTACAAAATAATTATTGGTTTATGATGCGTAGAGGAACCAGATAGGTTAGGCATCAAAGCACGGGAATCAACAGAAATTTAGAGAAATTTTTTATAGAAGTAGATTTGTTTGATCATTGTAAACAAAGGCTCGACCTGTATGGATCATTGAGGAAACATGTATAGAAAAAGTTTACAAAAGAAAATCAGTCCAAATGATTATCACAAAAAAACATGTCCAACATATATAAAGGAGATTTGTAACACTGAATTCCTAAACAATGACCCTGATAAAAGAAAATTTTCATAATAATAAAACAAAAAAATATTTCATGGAAAATAAAACATGATTTTAATTTCAAAAATAAAATATACCAAATCTCCACATTTTTAAAATAAAATGAAAAAATAATGATATTGTTCTTGAATCCTATCTAATCCTAGATTATCAATAGTGTAGGTATATTTTTAAAAAAGGATAAAAATAAGTCTAAAATATTTACCCAGCATGAATACCACATTTCATGTACCGGTAGTGGAAAATTTCTACTCATACAACACATATACTTCAATAATGATTAAATATTCTTAGAAAACTAATAAATAAAATTAAACCAAAACATTCCAACAACACCTGATCTTCCTAAAAATTTTGATGTCCTCTCGAGCATTCTGAGACCTACAAATAGATAGCATTCATTGGAGGTAAAACATAGTGAACATAAAAACCTAGAAAAATTAAGGATAACTATAAATCCGATGAAAGAACATAATAGATCACGCAAAAACCAAACCAAGAGGCTGATAGGATAAGGATCTCTCTCTAAGCCCAAAAAGCATAGACTGGTTAAAAAACCACAATGCCCATCGGTGGCCCCTAAAAACATTATAGGGCCAGTAATAGGAACATAAAAAGGAGAAAAACTAGAATATATACCTAATTATAATGAATTGATGTAAAAAAGTAACTATAGAACATCACCAGTAGTGAAGTTGGGCAATTATATATGATACCAGGCCATACTGTATTTAATTTTAAAGTTGGGATGATATTTTTTTATATAGTCAGTAATTCCACACTCAAAACATCATAAGTTCTTAATTCAGTTATATTCTTTACTTTGTTTAATATTATTTTTTCATTTTAACTCTAACATTCATTAGTTTAGGATCAGATTTTAGACGACTAAATTCATTCTTCTAACAATGTGTTTGAACTTCTCAAGATAACATAGCTGATTTAAATTCTTATAGGGTGATTGATTCTCTACCATAAATCAATGATTATTTCAAATAATTAAAATAATCATCACGAGAAGTCAAAAAAATAATGGATTGATCTACATAGATTATTTTTATGTCTATATTATCTAAGTCAACCAACAATTTATTAAAATCATAACGATAAACTTGAAGAAAAGAACCAGGGTTTATTTTAAAGGCATAAAGTCTAATTTTATAATATAAATGACCATGAATATACTTAGAAATATATAAATATTAATTTTTATTCCCTATAACCTCATTAGTATTTTTATTCTCAACATCTGACATGAATTTATCACATAAGGTTAACAAAAACATACAGTGGTTTTTATCAACAATGTTGGGGCCAATATAAATATAATTTGTGGAATATTTTCCTTTAATAGAGACAATAACTATAAGATTATTAGGTTATAAGAGAGCATAATCAAATCCATTACAAACAAGAATCAACATTATCTTTAATCTCTACAAGTTAAACTCATTTTCTGTATTGAACATTTCAGATTCTAGCATAACATAGGTAACAATTAACTCAAAAATAAAGGATATGAAAACAATTTTCAAAGAAGGGTGAGGGTTTTCTATCCAAATAAACAAAATAAAATTAACATGGAAGAAAAAAATAAATACGATAATCAAATCAGTCTGAAAAGTAGAGGTGAACAAGGAAGAAACATAAGTAGGAGGAACAAACATACCACAAAAGAGATGCAGAAAAAGAAAGAACATATTGGATTTACGTGGTTCAGACCAGTTTCATCCTACTCCATGAAAATAACACCACCAAAATATTGTATTATTATTAAATACAAAGAGAATGAACACAATAAAGAAATTAATGTAGAGAGAAAAAAACATGGACCACAAAAACTATCCGATCATAGGGACTCATCACTCAAGGATCCAGTAGTGAACCCTATCATAAATATGGTAACATTCTCCCTCATGATGGACACACCGATGCATGAAACCCTGACACCCTAACCTAAAAAGAAAGAGATGAAGAAATAAAATGTAGTGGCAAAGCATAAAAGGAAGAAGCTCACACGGAAAGATCCCAAATTTCTTGATGAATCAACAATGCCATGGTTTTGAAATTCCAAAGAGGATGCGGTCTAAATAGATCTCTTGATAGATGAGATCTCCACCGAAGATCGTGAAAAGAGTAGGGATACTTTGAGGGCATATAAGAGGAGCACCATTAGTTCTTATACTCCTCTCTCAAATTATTATATCTGGAATTGGGTGGAATAAAAAAAGGGAACCACACACTAAAGATGAAAGTGTCATGATGAGTAATAAAGGTGAGCAGCTAAGCAAAGAGAAAAGAGACATACATGGATGGTGCGAAAGAGAAGGAGGGATTGACATATATTGGAGTGAGAGAGGATGGATCGTAAAGGTAATGCTGGTGTAGGAATATCCTAAATGGATGATGATGTGTGGATATAGAAGATAGGTTGGGTAAAAAAGCTCGAGGATCAACCAAAACACAAAAACACAAATTTCTGATGAAGAGCCATCCAATCAATATAATCAAAAACTCATCCCGTATGGGTCACCAAGCTGGAACATATAAAGAAATTGGGACAGAAAATAAGTAGGCTGAGTGAGAAACCTAATAAAAAAGGTCCAACACACAGACAAGATCCTAGTAGCACCAAAGGCCTAAACAGAGGCCCAACCAAAATAAAATTTTCATATTGATAAAACATACAATTTTTTAAAGGAAAATTAATACCTGATTTTAATTTGAAAATAAAAATTTGAAACATAAACACAATACAAATAGAATTTTTATTTATTTTTCAAATTTTTTGTAATAAATATCTAAAAAAATACTATGAATAATGAGAAATAATTCATTCCACATATTTTTGGGTCTCATAGTTTTTTTGAGAAAAAGAAAAATTTTGGATTATATTTTATCCATTATTATTTTTGTTATTTGATTATAATTCAATATTTTTTCTAACTTGATTATATTTTCTAAAAAGGCTAATGAGTTAGGTCACTCTGTTGTATGAATAGAGATGTGGTTTAAAGTCTATAGGATAATTGATGGAAGTTTTGTAAATGACACCACCAAATACATTTAAGTAAGTACTTTTATTTAATATTTCATGTTATTTCATTACTATAAAAATATAATAATGAAAAATAAATTATAAAAAATGAGCCTTAAAACTAATTAAACAGGGATGACTACATAGATCAAATGATTCCAATTGTTTATCATTTGATACATTTATCTATCCACATTTAATTGGGTTTAAGGATGGTTTGTTATTATAAATTATTTTTTAGAATTATGTATTTAAATTAATTAAAAAAATAAATAGTAATAGAAAATTTATTAATTAGATAATATTATGAATTTTATATATTCTAAAAAAATCATTTTTAATATGTTTATATTAACAAGTTAAAATTCATGTATTCTGGGATACGAACCTTTCACAATCATTTTCGGTTTCCTAGAACGATGTAATTACAATCATTTTAGGGATGGAGAATCCCAAACATGTATGGGGGATGGGTTCTGGGACTACTCCATCAGATGTCTTTGGTAAATAATTTTTATTGGTTACTACTACACTATGTTGGGATTTGAGTAGTTCCTTTGATAAGAAACCACAAAGTGAAATTGCAAGGTTGAAATAAAAAGTGTAATAACAAGAATCTTATAAGAAAACACATGAGCAGTGGTGGCCGACAATGGAAAATGATTTATTTTACATATTATAGAGGATAAACATCACTATAAGCAAAGAAATGTCTAGACTTATAGTTCATCCCACCAAGGTAATCTCTAAATTCGATAGACCATTTACACATTTGCAAAGAACACATACAACTTCTTTAAATAAAACTAAAATGAAACTTTAATATTGAAAACATGAATTTGGTTAATTCTAACAACATATTTTTTTGTACTGATGTTTGGATTAAACCTGTATGTCAAAAAAGAAATTATAGATCATTATGTTAATGTTTAAAAACAATCTAAGATTTTTTTCTTAGTTTTGACTCGATAATCAATTTTTAAAGGCACTAAAACCGTTAAAAACATCTGTCAGAGGGTACAAAGAGAAAAAATATATCGTATTGTCATGAAATCAAAGGAAAATTAATTTAGAATTATTTTTTAAATGTTGCAATCGATATCACATCATACTGAGTTGCGGTTTTCCTGAGATTGTTGTAAACACATTTTTAGTGTTTTAAAACATCAAAACGAAAGTGTAACTATAAAAAACACATTAAGTAATTTCATATTGATATTAAATCATGGTAAAATAACCAATGAGTTATTTTTTAAGTTTTTATATTGAAAACAAGTCAATTTGATGTGTGTTATTTTCGTAAGGACTCATTAAGACGTTTTTAAAGGTATTAAATCTGTTAAAAATGCATATTACGAGGTCAATACTAGGTAAACGAAATCAGACTTCTATAAAATTTGTCGAAAATTACTATAAATTGATTTTTGAAATTTTGGAATCGGCATCACACCATTCAGATTTATGATTTACCCAAGGTTCCCATAAACTCATGTTTAGTGTTTTTAAACACTAAAACATGCGTATAATAGTCAAGACCGACGAAAACAACCTCATATGGATGTGAAATTTTGGAAAAAACAGAATTTATTTATTTTTGTCGTGTATTCCAAGAAAACACATCAATACCACATTTTTGTTGTTGGAATGACAAGGTAAATAGTTTTTAATCGCACAAACCATTAAAAACATTAGTCGGGGGGTCAAAACTAAGAAAATTATTTCAGATTTCCATGAAATCATAAGACAAAGACTATAGATTGATATTTGAAATATAGGAACCAAGATTAATTCATTAGTAGTTATAATTTTTCCTGTTTTTCCATAAATATTTGTTGTGTTTTAAAACACTAAAACATGCGTGTAACGGTCCAAAATTTAAAAAATGGACTCATATTGACAACAAATCATGGGGAACCCACCATTTATTTATTTATGATGTTTATTTGTATAAAAAATGTCAATGATATTCCTAGTGTTATTAGAATGACTTTGTAAACAATTTTTAAAGGTATTAAAAAATTTAAAAACATGTATCAAGGGGTCAAAACTAGGAAAACAATGTCATATTTCCTTATAATCAAAGGAAAAAACAGTAAATTTATTTTTGAAATACAAGTATAGACTTCATATCATTATGAGTTACAATTTTCCCAAGATGTCCATAAACATATTTTTGGTGTTTTGGAACACTAAAATGTGTGTGTAATGGTCAAAACCATTGAAAATGAAATTATGTTGACATTAGATCAAGGAAAACCCACAGTTGATTTATTTGTTTTGTGTACACATAGAAAACACATCAATACGACATGTGGTGTTATTGTAATGACTTATAAATAGTTATTAAAAGTAATAAATAATTTAAAAATATTTGTGTGGGGGGGGGGTCAAAACCAAGAAAATAATGTCATATTTCCATGAAATCCGATATATAAGACCATATATTCATTTCTGAAATATAGCAATAGATGGAACATCATTCCGAGTTATGGTTTTTATGGGATGTCTGTAAGAACATTTTAGTGTCTTAAAACACTATAATGTTCATATAATGGTAAAAAAAACATTGAAAACTACCTCATATTGATGTGAAATCTTGTGAAAACAACATTTGAGTAATTTTGGATGTGTACTCGTAGACAACATGTCGATATGACATGCAGGTTTTTCAGAATGACATAGTAAATAGTTTATAAAGGTACTAAAGCATTTAAAAATGTGTGTTGAGGGAGGGTAAAAATATTGAAAATGATGATAGATTACTTTGAAATAATATTAAATGACCATTTATTTATTTTTTAAATGTATGAAATGACATCATGTCATTCAGAGTTACGATTTTACATAGAATATCATGAAGGAATTTTTGTGTTTTAAAACACTAAAATGTGTGTATAACTATAAAAAACATTGAAAAACATCATATTTATGTGAAATCATTTGAAAACCACCTTTGAGTTATTTTTCATTTGTACATGTTTACAACATGGCAATATGCCTTCTTATGTTGTTAGAATGACTCGGTAAACAATTATTTATGGTTCAAAAGCCTTTAAAAACATGTGTTAGGGGATAAAAACTTGGAAAAACAAATTTTAATGAAATTGGAGGAAAATTACCATTGATTTATTTTTGAAATATAGGAACTTATTTAATGCCCTTTTGACTAATGTTTTTCATGGGATGCATGCAAATATGTTTATAGTGTTTTTAAACACTAAAACGTGCATGTAAAAATAAATACCATAGAAAAGAATCTCAAATTGATGTGAAATCCTAGGAAAACAACCTTGGGGATATTTTTGAAATGTACTCACAGAGTACACATTAATATGATGTGTAATATTGTTGGAATGACTCGATAAATAGTTTTAAGTGTACCAACCCTTTAAAAACATGTGTCAGGGGGGGTAAAACCAGGAAAATGTAGTCATGTTTCAATAAAATAAGATAAAAATTACTATGGAATTATTTTTTAAATATAGGAATGGGAAAAACATCATTCTGAGTTACTATTTTCCTATGATTACTGTAAATGAGTTTTTAGTGGTATGAAACACTAAAACGCATGTGTTACAGTTAAAAACATCGTAAAATACCTCAATGATATGTTAAATCATCGTAAAAACACCTTTGCGCTATTTTTGTTGTGTATACAAAGAGAACTAATCAATTTAATGTGTGGTATTGTCAGGGTGACTTGTTAAATCGATTTTAAAGGCACTAAATCCTTTAAAAACGTGTCTCGAGGGTTAAAACAAAGAAAATGATGTTGGATTTCTATGAAATCATAGTAAAATGACTATAGATTTATTTTTTAAATGTAAGAGTTGATGAAATGTCATTTAAAGTTATGGATTCCTTATGATACCTTAAAACATGTTTTTAGTGTTTTAATACAATAAAACCCTTGTGTAGAAGTCAAAAATAAAGAAAATGACCTCACATTGATGTGAAATAATGAGAAAAACCACTGTTGAGTGGTTTTTGATTTGTACACATATAAAACACATCAATTTTACAATATTTTTTGTTACAATGACTTGGATTTTTTTTAAATGTACCAAAACCATTAAAAACATGTATTAAGGGGTCAAAACTAATAAAATGACATCATATTTCAATGAAATTATAATAAAATGACTAATGAATTATTTTTGTAATGTATGAACTAAAGAAATGTAATTTTGAGTTATGGTTTTTCCAGGATACCTGTAAACACGTTTTTAGTGTTTTAAAACCAAAAAATTCCTAATAAATTGTCATAACAATAAAGACCCCCCAGGATGATGTAAAAGTAAGGTAAAACCACTGTTGATTATTTTTTAAAATATAGGAAATTATTTTATATCAAAGTATTTTATTTTTTAAATTTTTAAATTTCAATAACACTATAGGTTGATTTAAAAATTAATTAGAATGATATATACTTATCCCTTTTCAATTTCAAGGGTTGAATAATATATTAAATAAAAATGTTTTCTATTTTCAAAGTGTTTGGTATGATATATTTATTTTTTATGTTAAAATTTATTCTGTTTGATTAAAAAATTAATAAATTTTGTTTCCATCATTATGAATATAATAGGTTTCTTGTATACTTAACATTTCTTTTCATAAATGTTCATGTTTTTATTATTGGTGATAAATTACCGTAGTAGAAAATAGGTTTACCATTCTGATCCATGGAATTGTCTAGAAGGCAGTCATGATGGTTCTTAGTATCCATGGTATGTTTTAATTTCATAAATCATTCTACTAAAATTCTGATTTATTATGTTCTTTTTGAATTTATGACTTATTTTTTGTTCCACTTGATGAGATGATGTGGTTGGTTCTAGTTGATGAGATGATATAGAGGCATATGGGTAATGAAACAGTCATGGGGTTGTCGTATATTGGGCATGGGTTGGTGTTAGAGATGACATAGGTATGGCTTGACTATGTTTATCTATTGAATGAGTTTAAGATGACAAGGATTATTACAAATATAGATGGATGTATATATGATTATGTATGTATGATTTATGATGGAGGTATTTATTATATATTATAGTTTTATTTTATTATAGATAAAAGTTTTATATTAATATTTTTTTAATAAATATTTTTAGAAAAATAAAAAACTTAAATACATTTTTAAAGATGGTTTTTATAAACCATCAATAAATAAATAACTAAATTTACTTGTTAGAGAAATCTTCTATTAACTAATTATAAACATAACCATCTCTAAATATACTAGTACTAGTTAGATTTAATTTAAATTTTTTAAGGTTATTTAAAAAAACTCTGCTAAATAAAGGTAAAACCACTACTAAATGTCCCAAAAATGATACATACATAAACAAAAAATAAAATATAAAACCATATCTAAATGATTTATCACCATGAAATATGTGAGGATTTAAGTATCCACTTCTAAAATAATTAGTGAAGGTTTAAACTGCCACAAGTATAAAAAATATTTCTACTAATTCCATCTTCTTTTCTAATGTCCTTATGCTTTAAAATTTTATTTTTTAAATTATAAATTTAAAATGTAGATAATTGAAATGAGTATAGGTTTGTTATAGTTCTTGTTTCCTTTTATTTTATCTGTTTTTCTCATCCTAGATATTCATTTATTTTCCGATCAATATCTCTGTTATCAAGGTGGTACCACTATGGTGGAGTGATGGATTAATGTATTATCATTCAAGTGGATCCATTATTGTACTCTCTAATGACTAATGTTATCACACAGAAAACCTTATTTAATAATTATTTTATTTTTACTTATTTATTTATATTTTTGTTATGGATGTTTGGGTCACTTAATTATGTTTTTTTTAATTGTAATATTTTTCCCTTGTTATAAGGTTTGGTCCCACTGTTGTCCAATCTATGTGGAAACTGTGAAGGTATGTCTCTCTCATTGAAAGACCAATTTTAAATAGTTGTTTCAAAATATTTCAAACTGTGTGACCAACTTGTGTAGGAACCCATTGTTCCTAGTAAAGGGTGTACTATTTTCCCAGCATTTAAAAAACCAGGAACCCAAACAGTGAAAGTCCTCTTGTCTTGTAATTTTTACCCTTTTATACTATAAATAATAATAATAATAAAATTCAAAAACTAAAATTAAAATTAAACCTAAATTAATCCCAATGCATCACTCATCACCTCATTCCATCATGACATACCCACTTACTAGGTATCCCTCACATACGACCCCTCATTCCAACCTCCTATCATTATCATTTTGTATTTCCAATTTGGTGTTCGATCATTATAGGTAAGTGTTTCCTCATTTCCAAATTTGTTTTCTTTTTCTTCCATTTATCCCCACCTCATAATTTTCCCCTTATCGTGCCGCATAATGGTCAGACCGTAGATGTAGTCTCGACCAATTTTTGGGTATTTTTGTTGTTCCTAGGTGGTGTGATCTCTTTTTTGAGTTTCTTATGTTTTATTTTTTTTTAGTTTGAACCTCATTTGTCAGAGGAAACACCTTCTAAGTAGGTTATCCCCATACTTAGCCTTTTAAATTTAGGGAAATTTATTGCTTGGATTTTAAAATTTAATTCTTAATAAATAGTTATTTTTTTAATTGGAATATAAGAAATCTTTATAGATGAAATCATGATTGAAATCATATTTTCCTTGTTTTTCCCTTTTGGTTCCTTTTTCCATTGAAAAATACATTATTATTTTCCCATAAAAATAGCTATGATCATTTTTAATGTGTAATTGGGTATTTTTAAAGCCTCATGGGTTATTTATAATTTTTTATGAATTGTTAATAGAATTTAACTGAACTCATATGATTTATTCAACTCTGTTATATATATAATTTTATTTTAAAAAAATCCACTTTATCACTTCTTTCTAATACTCATATATCTATATATGTGTGTGTGTGTTAACAATATTTACATATATATGGTCAATTATTTCTAAATTACTTCAAGAGAGGTTTCAAATAAAATAAATGTGAGATTATATATGTACTTTATGGGTATTAAATAGTTATACACATACACACGAGTTTACATATATATATATATATGAAATTTTACAAATTGACATGATAAGATGTGAATTTTTAGAGTATGTGGTATATATATGAATGTGTAATTGAATATCATCATAGAAAGAAGAAGTCTTATGAATATAAAAATTAGTTTTTAGATAAGTCCTTAAGTGAATTTCAAAATAAATTTTATTGTCCTTGTTGATAGTTTCTAAAGCCTTTAGAAAAGTGAATTTCACTTTAATGGAAACCCAAAATTTTATGTTATGATTGGACTTGGACTTAATATTATTTTCATCTTTGTATGATTCTAAAAGTGGTATTAACATTGGTAGTGCAGGTAGGTGATGTGTGACTATAAGTTTGTTTTTTTTATTGAGATTTGGTTGTTCTACTGCACATCCCATATGTATTACAGTTAAAAGCATGAAACATGGGAATCTTGGGTACCTAGGAAGGTAAACTTGGAGAATTACACTAGGAATAACCCACATCACATAGCATGATTACATGGAAACACTGATTAAATTATCAATGATGATGTGGATTGGTTGTCTTGAGCATGATAATGGACCTTCACATACATGGTATGATCACTAAGAGTAAAATGATAATAAATACCCACTAAACCTAGCTACATAGGGATTTCTCATTGTTATTTCTATTATTTACTCTTGTTTTATTTTTTATTATATTTAAATGTAATTTTATTTAGTTACTTTTTCTATGTTTAAATAATAATGATTCTATTCACTTTACTTTATTATATATAATTTCTTTCACTTGTAGTTACATACTATTAAATCTATAATGATATTTGATTTATGTATTCTCTTTTTAATTCTATTATTATTCCCCATTAATTATATAGATACCTACCGGTTCTCTCCCTTTCTGGTACATCAAATAAATTAACAAGTATTTTTGAAACTACTAGTCAAGAGTGATTTTATATTGATTTCTAGAATAGAAATTACATTATGTGAAACTAATATATTATAAAACCAGAATAATAAAGAATACTTAATTAAATGGTAAACCTATAGACTTTTTAGTGGTGGAATACTGATAATATTTATTCTCACTCTTATATATATAATATCAATTTAAGGTTCAGCTCTTATCACTCTCAGAGTGTTGTTATTTGAGTTTGGAAGGAGAGTGACCTTGTCTCACGGGAGATGGTGGTCAAGAATGTCAACTACCTTATTATTATATTATTTTCTTATATTCATATATTTGTTCCTATTAATTTATTTTATTAGTACCTTTCATTATTTTTTCCTAAAATTCCAAAAAATATTCATTTTAAATGTGTTACCTTATCCGATTATGATTTTATTACTTTTAATGGATGGATGGTAGCTATAACTGCTAGTGGGTGAAGAAAATACATTTGGTGGGTTACCTTAGGATAGGGATACTAGGGTAGTGAGGGAGGTTTTTGGTTCTCATTTCTATTTACTACTTTCTTATTTTTCTACTACTTATTTTTTTCTTTCTTATCAATTTTTAGTGTGGTCGTTCGTCCAATGGATGGGTCATGTTGAGTTTTTATTAAATTTTATTCAATTTATTTAATTAATATATATTGGAAAAAATCAATCATATGTGGTGATACATTGATAACTAGGCACTTGTTCCATACCATTGGGATTGGGAATGCCCTTCAGCCCATATCATGAACTGGGTCATGCATCTGAAGGAGTAAAATATAGGGGTGGTTCTTGTAAAAATTTTATTGGATCTAGTTAGGATGTTTTCTATATAAGAACGTTGACTATATTGTGACTATCGCATGTTTTTTAGGATTTCTGGTATATAAAAGATAGGATTCTCAAATCTCAAGAGGTAGGTTATGGGATAGTTTCTAATAACCACTTCTTGTGATGAAACCTAAGTTACCAGAAGTTTCCATCATTTGAATGTTGAATTTGAGTTTTTCATTGACTCTTTTTATGGGTTTGATTGAGGTTTTTCAAAATTTAAGGTGAAATGAAAGTGTAACAGATGACACCAATAGATCTCATGTCCTTAGAAACCATTTGGATACCATGTGGATGGTTCCAAGAGACTATCCATGGTTGTTTCATGATCATCCCATGATCCATCAAACTGTGTGGTCCAACCACATTTGACCACTAGCACCTTTGGAATTTTATTTTGAGTTCCTTTGGATTTGGAAATTGTTTTTAGTTTCATGTTGATATAATTTTATTTGATTTCCAATGATGTTTTCAAATAATTGTTTAGAAAGGTAAGTGTATAATTTTAACAGATTAATGATTATTTTATTTAAATTGATGTAATACTAATTTTTTTAAAGACTCATGGGTTTCTTTCAAAAAGAACTTGTGAAGCTTTGAAATTATTTAAAATTAGAAATTTATGTTTAAATAATTGAAGTGTGAAGTTTTAAATTGGTTTTAATAGACCCTAATGCTTTTAAAATTCTAATGTGTCGACAAAATCATTTTTTGAAAAGTTTTCAAGGTTTTTAAATTCAAATGTGGGATTTTTTAAATTATTTTATAAGGGTAATTAATGGATTTTTATGATTTTTTATTTACTTTAGATGTGGATGTGATTTGGTTATTGTATTTTTTGTTTGTGATTGTGAATTGTTTTTGGTTGGGGTGATTTAAATTGGGATTCAATTTTTTAAAGGGATGTGAAATTTGCATTTATAGTGAAATTAAAATTGTTTTTTTTAATATTAATGATATTAAAATTGGGATTTGGGTTTGTTTTTAAGAGAGTTTGGTATTTAATGTTATCATTATGATTGTGGTATTCTTTTGGGATTCATTTTTTGTATTTTTTGAATATGACTTATTGAAAAATATTGAATATTTTAAGGACTTAGAATTTTTCTATTATAGATTCCTAATCGATTGAGTTATTAAGGTATTTCATGTTTGTTTTTTTATTTGGGTCACTATTTTATTGACCAAGTCATTTGGGATGCTTTTGGTTTATGTTTTTGACTTATTATTGGGGAATATGCTTATTTATGATATTTGGTGGTGACGGTTGTGGAGAGGTATTGTCATTATGATTGAATATTTGTGGGAAACCCTCGATGTATTTTTTGGGTGACTAGAACAAAATTAACACTAGGAATGTTTTTTTCTTAGGCTAGTGTCTTTTTTATTATTGTTGAGATCACCAGGGTTAGTGATTCGAATATGAGTTCTTAGGTTACCCTTGTTTTATTATTGACACCTAAGGTGATCCCACATCATTTTTGAAGATGTAAGTTTATGATTTAAACCTCTTCACCCTTCCTAGATATAAGTGTGGTGATGAGTGTGTTGGTGGTACCTGTTTTTTGAAATCATTATGGTATTCGTTTGGTTGTGTTCTTATTTGAGGATGGGTGGGAAAAGGTTTAGTGTTATTGATTTCATTACCTCTTATATTTTTTTATTGTTACTTTGGTTTTTCTAGTTTAGATTCGGGAGATGATTATTTGAAGAATTAGTGTATCTTTTGGTGGGTTTTTGGGAGAGATTATTATCATAATCTCTTCTTGAGTCCCCTTTGTTTAGAATTTGGATTTTTTTAGTGTCCCTTATGGAGCGTCATTACCATGTCGATCCATAATTCTAGTGGAATACTTAAATGGCATGGAAACCAATTGTCATTTTTAATTCCTTATCTTATTTGTCTGAAGTGGTCTCATTTGACTTGTGAATTAGAAGACATGTTGAGTTTTGAGGATTTGTATTGGAGGTAGAGTTATTGGTCTAGATTGTTTATTTTCCTAGTGAAATTTATTTTTGTGTGTCTTTATTTATGAGTCTGATAGATTTCTCAGGGTTGAAAGGGTCATGGTGGGGATAATTTTTATAGACTGACCCTTATTTTATGATTATTTTATTTTATTTTATTTATTAATATTTTTTTGGATGTCCGGGTCTTTTAAATTTTGTATTTTTTAATTTTTTATCATTTTTTCTTATCTCATGGTTTGGGCACATAGTTGGCTAAACCATGGAGACGTCATGCACATGTGTTTATATATTTTAAATAATGTTTTATTCATGGTTTTTTCATGTTTTTTCAAACCATGAACCCAACCCATGTTGGATCCTAGTGTTCCCAACAAAGGTTGCACGGTTGTTGCATTGTTTGGAAAAAAATGAACCAAAATCATGTGATCCCTCTAGCCTTATAAAAAAATATTCCATTCCAATTTTCTAACCAAAATATTAATAAAAATAATATAAAAATAATGAAAATTAGAAATACCTAAGCTAATTCCCCATGCCTCACTCCTCTTCCAATACTCATGTGACACACCTAATTATATCCCAATTAAACTCAACTCATATTCTTTATTCTACTGAAATTTATCAATAATTTGTTTAAAAACTCCTTTGTGTCACTTCCTTCCAATTCTCATATATGTGTGTGTGTGTGTGTGCGTGTTTTTAAAATTTATAAATATATGTAGTCAAGTATTTATGATGTGATTTAAGAGTTCTTTCAAATAAAATAAATATGAGATTATTCATATTCATTGTGGGTATTTGAGAGTTATGCACATATACATGAGTGTATATATATATGTATAAAATATTATAAATTCACATGGAAGGATTTAAACTTATATAGAAAGAGGTATATATATATATGTTTAATTGTATAGGGTATTAACGATAAGAAGTGTTATGAATTTATTAATTGATTTTTAGAAAATTATTCAACTAAATTTCAAAATAAAGGATATTGGATTAGTAGTCAATTTCTAAATATTTTTGAAAATTTAGGTGCACTCCAATGGAATCCCATAATTCCATATTTTTTTTAATAATTAAATTTGATATGATTAGAATTTTGGTTTGATTCTAAGATAGAGAATTCACATTGGTATTGATGGGAGGTGAGGTGTTTCTATATGCTTATTTTACTTTCTTGTGTAATTATGATTTTGTTTATCTACTACACATACCTTATGTATTCTAGTTATTGGAATGAAACATAAGAATCCTGGGTATGTGGGTGAACATTCTAGGATAAGTATGATAAGCATAAACCATCCTAATAATCTGGATTAAATGACAACACTAACTAAACTATGGTTGATGATGTGGATTGGTTGGCTTGAATATGGGAAATAACATTCACATCCATGGTATGGTCATCGACAGTATGAGGATCTTACTCCCATAATGAACCTAACTACTTAGTGATTTCCCACTTGTCTTTCTCTTCTTTAATAATGTCTTATGTTGTATTATATTAAAAATTACTTTTATTTAGTTTCCTTTTCCATGTTAAAATAATAAAGTGCCTATTCTCTTTTCTTTTTTACATGGGGTTTCTCCTTCATGCAGTTTCATACTATTATCTATATTATGATGGTTGATTTAATTTTCACCTTTTTACTTCTTCCATTACGCCCCCTCACATTATGTTGGTATCTACGGCTTCTCTACCTTTCTGGAACACTAAATAAATTCCCAACTATTTTGATAATTAAAGGTAAAAAATGGATTTTTTTTGACTTATAAAATAATAAAAGGATTATTTTATACTAATGTATTTTCAAACTATCATGATAATGAACCTTTAATTAAAGAGTTATCATGTGGAAATGGGGGTGGTAGACTAATAATAATTTTTATTCGCATGTATATATTTATATAATCTAATTTTTAGGTTCAACTCCTACTCACTCTTGGAGTTTTGGAATTCTAGTTTGGTTTTTGATTCACCTTAGATCATAGAGAATGGGGGTCAGGTTTGTCAATTTCTTTATTTTTATTTTATTTTATTTTATTCGTATAGTTGTGCCTATTACAGGATTATAGTATAGATTTTTATTTTTCATAGAATGACTAGAAATTTACCTTTGAAATGTTTTACCCTATCCAGTTATAAATTTTATTAAAATCTATGGATGAAGGGTAGTTATAGTTACTGGTGGGAGAAGTTAAGACATCTAGTGGGTGTCATTTCCATGTAGGAGAGGAAGATCAGGGTGGTGAGGTGGGTTATTCATTCTCTTTATTGTTTTATGATTTCTTATTTTTCAATTAGTTATTTGTTTCCCACATATCTGTTTCTGGCATGCACATTCGATGTATGGATAGGTCATACTAAATTTTAAATATATTTTTTTTCTTATTTATATAATGTTCATTGGCTGAAATCATTCCCAATTGGAGATTTCTTTTTTCCCAGACACTTATACCAACACATGGGGCCAGAAACACCCTTTGGGCCTTATCAGGAACTGTGTTGGGCATCTGAAGTAGGGATTTATTGGTCTGGTTTGTTACAGAAGTATTTTATTTGGTTCCTTGTGAAGGTGGTGGGTCTGTAGTTCACTCGAGGGTTCTTGGGTGAGATATGAATCAAAAAATTACAATATTAAATGATATATACTCATACATTTCGTTTAGTGTTAATATTTAATATGAATTAGACTAACTATAGTGAGAAAGTGAAGGAACCAATGACACTAATCTTTTGAGAAATACCTTTCCTCTTAAGTAAATTCTTTGAGTCTTCATTGAATGTTTTTTTATTATTTTTTTTTCACCCACCCCCATTTTTTCATAATTAAATATTGATAATAATAATAATATGTGTACTGAATAATGAATTTAATAAATCATATCTTCCTTAGATAACCAGGTTCAGTTCCTTATATACTTTCCAAGTGTTAATTTTTTTTCTTTGGAATCTCATGTCAGCCTTTCATCACTCACTAGAGAGAGATCCAAAGATTCTCAATACACCATCTCCCATATAAGTTCCACTAGGACCAACCCATTGGAGACATTCCCTAAGTGAATACACCTAGTAAATGGTTATCAAAAGAATGCTATCCATCTTAGGATAATACCACATTGATCCACCCAAATCCTTAAGGTTCGTTAAACCTTGTAGTCTAAAGCCTAGGGGAATTTCAAAACATGCCTCTCCAAGAATTCCTAAAACCATATATAATAATTCAACATATAATATTCACTAATCAAGGGAATAAATCCTATAATTTTCACAATTAATGAATGAATTTAGTTTCCAACCTCTAACCACAACCAAAATCTTTCACTTTACCCATTTAATGAATTCTAACATGTATCCTAAACAGCACCAATTTTTCTTTCATCTCGAACAGAATCGAAGTAGTTTCTATCAAAACTGAAAGCTCTACACCATACTAGTCGAGCATCACCCACCACCCAATTCATCTCCCCATGTTTCCCTTATTTTACGATACACCCTCCCTTGAAATTAACTCAATAATCAACCCAGTCAATTTCCACCCAGCAATAGGGAATGACCAACTCACTCACCGCTAAGGCAGGTGAGTCTTACCTATCACACTTACCTACCAACACTAAAATTTTTATCAATAGAAGATGATTTGGCCTCACCCTAATACTAACCCAATTATCACACTAAGATTTGTATCCCAACTATCTAGTGAAGTAATAAACAATATCCAATTTTAATTGTAATAACCCGACTCCCATAACTCAGATCTGGTGGATATTTAATTGCAATGGTACAAAATAGATAGATCATAATAAATTGTGTTTTTCACATTAAATGTTTTAGGAAACTAGATAAAAAAATTAAAAGTGAATTTAATTGAAAAACATATGTTATATCAGTTGAATGCATGAACATTTTTTAATTATCCTTACAATTCTATAAGTCACGTGAAATAATTTTCATGGTGTTTATGGGAAATGTGAGAGAAAATAAGTTAGTGAGATTATATGCTCAGTAAGGGGAAACATAAAACAATTAAACATATATAATTGTGGAATAAATAATTTGAAAATAATACAAGAATTCATTAAAAAATAGATTTGTGAGCATAATACACCCATGGATTGTATAATAATAAATAATTTTTTTGATAAAAATAATTTATCTCATTGTGATGAAATGCATAATCTTGGATATCATAAACATACCATGAAGTCCAATTTCTAATATAATGGTTAAACGATACATATCATACGTTTATCTATGAAATTCCATACATATTCATGGATAAGTAACCAAAAGGTATACATAAAAAATTTGTATATAGAATTGAAACGTTTTCCCATTAATTTGAATAATTTGGATATCTTGGTGATATTATATAGTACACTAAGGGACAATTGGTTTTTTAAAATAGACAATAAAATAAATTTATCAATGGAATGTCAATGAAATAATTGTGTATGGTACATTCATGGTTCAAAAATATAATTAGAATTATGTTTTTAGAAATATATTCAAATTTTCTCTTATAGTTTGTAATGATATTGTGATTCATGTAAAGCATATCTCTTGAGAGTATTAAACCAATTATATAGTTAGGAACATTTATTATTAATCGATTGAATATTGTGGTAATGCCAAATATACATTTTTTAGGGTTACTATGACTTTGAGTATCTGATCAAGTGAGTATATCCACTTATAGTATCCATATATGGTTGTCATTTCTGGGAAACCACACTCTCTATACTTTACCAATGTTTTTGGATGTTTTAGATTTATCCCTTAGGTTTTCAAAAATATTTAAGAATTATAATAATTTATAAAGGTAGTATAATGAGAGGGAATGATGATCTCTAACTGATAATAGGATAAGGAATTTATAAAAATGAATCATAAGAATATTTCATATCAAAATTAAAATTTATTTTTTATGATTACACAAATAAAAGATAATAAGGAATTATAGAACCTTATATTGACATAATAACAACATATTTAAATTCTATAATTGGAGTGAAGAAGTAATTTATTATTAAAAATATATTAAATGGATGAAAAAACATGGAATTACAAGACTGGAAATATATGAAAATTTTCATATAATATCAAAATAAAATTATTGCAATTGAAAATGTGAAGATGTGAATTGAGAACTGTCACCTTGAAAGGTAACACTTGTACAATAACTATTTATCACCTCACCTTTTTCAAATTGGTTATAAATAACTGATGTGAAGAAGAAATACCCATATCATTTTCACATCGGTAGTTATATAACCAATTTTAAAAAATATCTTGGATTTTTCACCTCAGTTGTAAAATAAACGACATTATATACCTTTTAAAATATTATGAATCAATGGGTGGATTCATTTTAGTGTCTTCCATTCTCATGATGGTAGTCTCATTTCTCTCATATGGAAGGACAAAATCTCATTTATTTGATCTATTTGACTCCAATATCATATTACAATCTTCATACAACCTCAGGTTTTGTCAGCCACATCGTTGTGCATCGAAGATAGATCTTATCTTATCTCTTGTAAGCCTCACACAATGGTGTTTCTCCATTTTGATGATTCCATAGAGTGGAAGAACTAACCCTATTTTGTTCAATCTAGTGGACTACAATCATACGTTACCATCATCATACACAATAAGGTTTCTTCAGCCTCATATTTTCATGCTCAAATATATATATTCTCATCTCCAAATATCTCCCCTAAAGGTTCAAGTATCTTCTAGAAAGTATATTACTTTCATCAATTTTACATTCACTAAATTTTGTGATATAATGAAATGAAGAACAGTAATTTACCTCTATATTTGACATAATTTGTCAAAATTTATTTTATATATTTATTTATAAAATATATTTTCTTTTATCAACTTTAATGTTTTAGGTTTCTTATTCATTTTAAATTCAATACACAATCATGTTGAAAAAATAAGAGTCTTAACTCTTGATGAATATACACACCCTTCTTGCTATTTCAATTATATATATTTTAGATTAAATTGAAAAGTATTTAACTTTACAGAACTGAGTATTATTGATTCTTATATTTTATATTAATCCATTATTATCTATATTTCAAATATTATTATACTATTAGTTGAGTATGAGACATAATAAAATTTATTCCTTCCAAAATTAAATAATGTCTTAATGTGTCAACATGAATATTGAAAATAATATATTTTTACTACTTAATAGTAATAATTAGATCAACTATAATAAATCAACATGGAAAAAAGGGTGTTATGTTCTTCTAAATACTAATACAAGATCCACCCTTCAACTATTGGGAGAATGCACCCTATTTTTTATAAAGTTTCTGAACATACATGGTCACACTGTTTTTATACTAATGAGGGTCAAACCAAATATATATAATACCCAAATGAGAAAAAGGAATATTAGATACAATAATTAATTTCCATGGATTTTAAGATTATTTTTTATTATAGTTCAATTCAATGTAGTTTTTTATCTAGTAACCTTTATTTCCACATACGAAACAAATAACATCAGTTTTGAAGTTATCCCTCTTTACCATTGGTTTCTTAGAAAAAAAGTATAGTAGATCCATTTAATTATTAATATTCATATTATTTTTAACCATAATTTTTGATTTTTCCACATACGAATAAATTTATTTACCTTTTTTATGTTCTTGTCAACATGGATAACCTTTTCCAAAATATATTAATGTGGTTTCTCAATACTATTTATTATTTAATCATAAACAAAATTGGATTTACTAGGTGATCAGGATGAAATAATGTAATTTATATAAATATCCTATGTTATATTTCAATTTAACCATATTCAGGGTAATCATTTATTTTTTTAAATCTCATCTAACCATTTAGAATCCCATTGTTTAACAACTCAAATTAATCTTTTCATGTTTTTTGACCCTTAAAATTTTCATTTTTTCAAATTATTATTATTATCCTTTTTTTATATTATATATTTTGTTTTATAGATATCATTGTATAGTTTTTTATAATATCATATGGTTATATTCTTTTTATTTTTACTTTATAGATGTTTGAAAGGAATCCATTTCTTATTTCATTCCACCTGAATGAATTTTCTCATCAAAATTTTCTATTGTCCATATAATTTTTACCTTATTTGTTATCTAGATTTCTTATTTTCATTTATATTCTATATATTTTAAAAATTACTCCCTTTGTAATAAAGGATAATAAATACATTAAATGTAATATCATCTTATTTTTCAATGTAATTTTATAATTCTATTATAATGTAATTTTCTTCTACATCAACACCATTTAATGTTTTTTATTTTCCATATGATAAATACTATAACGAATCCAAATAACTTATTGTTTAGTATGGATTATGATCAAATTTCCAGAATTCAATTTTAATTAAATTTATTTATCATGATTTCAATATGATATGTTATAGTAAATATTATTACCTAATTTTCATTATAAAAATATATGACTCTAATTATTATTTGTTGTGTGAATGTATTAAATCTCTCTAGAGTATTGGGAATATATTAGGGTATTTATCACACTATTTTCTCTAATTTTGTTAGATTTAAAATTTTACCTTATATTACTTTTCAAAATTACTCCTTTTGTTCAATGAAATATCTCTTTTCATTGGATAAAGAATATAATAATCATATCTAAGAGTGATATTTGTAAGAAATTAGATAATTAAATGTTAATATTTTCTTCCAAAATAGGTGATTATTCACTAATATTAGTGTTATATATTTTATTAGAGTTACTATTTATGTAAGAATTTTTTTCTCAGGGAGTGTCTTAACTTCAACATCCATCTTGTTTTCCTAGAAGTTATTAGTTCTTACAATACTTATATAATTAATATCTTATCATCAAAAACATCATTATAGTAAATTATGATCTTATATTATTTTTCAATTTTATTTACGTTCAATTCGGTGAAATATTCACTTGATATTTCTAGATATTTAGTCCCTCTTCTAAGGGTTTCATTAATATTTTATTTTCCAGTGAGCCTCTCTTTTAAACTCCACTGATATAAATTTTTTCATTTGTTTAATATTATATTTTATAATAATTATAATTAATATTAAATTTTATCTTTAATGTTATTAACTTTCTAAACACTATATTGACAATCATTTAAAATAATTGCATGATTTTACTGATTAATAATACCACAAGTGTGCCTTCTTGATTATCATTATAATAATATAGAATTTCCCAATATAAATCAATTTAATCACCATTATATTCTTTTGATATGATATTTTTTTTATATTTATTATATATAACAATGAGTCAAATTTAAGATTATTTTAATTTGAATAAGTGATGAATATGAAGAAGGTGTGGATGCCTTTTTTTATTTTTCTGAATGAAATTTCCCAAAAAAATGAAATGTTTTTCTATCCATGACTGAAATATTTAAATATGTAAGAATTTAAAAATCATAGAGATAAAATATCATTTTCATGGTTTTAATCCAAGTTATAGCCCTTGGATTTTTTATTGTGAAACAATGCATAATTTCATATATATTGATGATAATATATTGCAAGGTGATAATTCTAACCAAATTAAATAAATAATTCATGATATTAAAGCATATGCAATTGAGAAGCAACTGTAGATTGAGAATTTATATGGTGTTGCTAAAGAACCATTATATTCTGGTTGTACCAAATTTATGGTGTTATCGATGGTATTAAAATTGATAATCCTTAAGGTAAAACATGGATGGAGTGATAGAAGTTTTACAGATTTGACATAATTTTTGAAAGTAATTATTATTATTGACAATGATCTTATAGATTTACATTATAAAGAGAATAAAATATTACGACCAATGGGATTATTCTATAATAAAATTCATGCATGCATGAATGAATATGTTCTATATAGGAGAGAATTTAAATTTCCTTTCAGGGTGTCATAAATGTGGGAATTCAAGGTATTAGTTGAAAAGAAAATAATAAGTTAATTTAGCATGTAGAGAGGCCCTAGATAATGAATTTTGGTATATTCTATTATCTCCTCATTTTAAACATTAATTTATAAATTAACATGATGAAAAAATGTTAAGATGGAATGAAGATGAATAGATATTTGATGGAAAATTATGGCATCCAACTAATTTTCTATATTGGAAGAAAATCAATCAATGGTTTCCAATATTTATAAATGATGTTATAAATCAGAGACTTAGACCATTCATGGATAAAATTAATCCTTATAGAAGAATTATTATAACCCATAGTTCATGGACTATTTTATTGGTAATTTACATCTTCTCTCCGGAATTTGTTTATGTAGTGAAAATATGTCATGTTGAATTTAATGATCTATAGACCAAAAAAACCATAAATGATATTGTTGTTTTCTTTTCACCATTAATTTATGAATTGAAAAATTTATGGGGGGAATGTATGATTGTGTATGATTCTAATAAATTGAATTATTTTCAACTATATGATATAATTATTTTCACTATAATTGAATTCCGAGCATATGGAATATTTTATTGATATAGTGGTAATGGGAATAAACATTGTCCAATTTGTGAAAAATATACTTCATATTATTAACCACATCATTGGAGGAAAATAGTATACATGGTTCATTAATTTTTTGTCTATAGACCACACTTATTATAGATTAAAAATGGAATTCAATGGATCAAAATAATTTTACGTTTTTACAAAACCTTTTTCTACTGATCGGTATTTTGAGATGGTGAAAAAAGTTTATGTGATTTTCATAATGACAAAGAAATATATTAAATATATGAATATTTGGAAGAAATGGTCAATATTTTTTGAGGTACCAAATTAGGGATATCATGAGGTCAAACATAAAATTTATTTCATGCACATGGATAAGAGTATCTATAATAGATTGATGGGAATATTGTTATATTTTAATGGAAATAATAAATATGGTTTGGATGAAATAATGAACCTAATATAAATGGGAATACATTTGGAGTTAGGTACCATTCCTGATGGAAGGAAAACTATTCCTACCCCCAAATTATTACAAATTATCCAAAAGGGAAAATTCCATTTTTTAATGTCCCTATGATACCAAAGTGCCACAAAGTTATTTATAAAATGTAACGAATTATGTAAATTTAATGGATTTCAAGTTGAAAAGTATGAAATATCATGATTTTCACATCATGACACAACATCACACACTAGTTACATTAGGTAGAACATTATCCATATTTTTCATAATTACTATCTTGAAGGTGTGTTATTTTTTCAATTCAATTTTTAATATGGTGATTGATCTGAATTATTTAAAAAATTTGGATAACCATGGGTTTTCTATATTTGTTCAATTGGAAATGTAATTCTCTTTGATCTTTTTTAATATTATGGTGAATTTAATGGTTCATTTGGTGTATGAAATAAATATTTACAAACATGTATATCTACGTTGGATATATCCTTTTGAAAGGTATATAATGATATTTAAGGGGTATTTTAAGAATAAATATCTACCTAAAACCTCCATTTTTGAGAAGTATATTTTGGATGAGGTTTCATTTTTTTAAATAAGATATTAGTCTATAGTAGAGCTTATCAATTTTCCTAAAACTCCCACCAATGAGTTAATTATGGGAAAAAGGATATATGAGGCTTGAGAGTAAAATCATTATTAGGTGTAAAGATAAAAAATTACATTTATACATCTTTAAAAACATAAATTTTTATCAACAATATAACAATTTCATATTAATCCAATTAATAACGATATGTTGATTTTGAATGAACTTAAAAAACTTTTTCTCCAATGATTAAAGATACCATGTTTGGTAGATCAGATGCATTGAAAATATTGATATGGGTAGTGGGTGGTCCAAGTTAAAATTTTATAACATGGTACCGGTTTGAAATTAATTTATTAACATTACTTATGAATTATTAGGACTATAGAAGTGTAGTTCATAATAGTAGTGTATTTTTGTTCGCAAAAGCAGTGTATTTTTCATGTACTAAAGAAAAAAATCCAATCTCTACATAAAGTGACTATTATGAAGTCATTGATAAGATATGGGAGGTTTATTACATTAAATTTCTTATTTTAGTGTCTAAATGAAAATGGTCTATCAGTAATAATCTTATCATACGTGATGAATTTTCAATGACCATAGTTAAATTGAATAGTTTGGAATACAAAATTGATCATTTTATAATGGAAACACATGATTTTTTTTCTATGCTCTTGATCAATTTGATATAAAATGGTCAATTGTTTTATACTGGAAAATAGTATAATTGGGATGATTAACATGGTAAATATGCTGATTTATTTGTGATCCCTACATACATATAATCATTAATAGATAATATTGATGAGAATAACATAGATATGGCTTCTACCAGGAATATTAAGAATGATTAAGTGATTTGGAAAAACAATCCTTTAGTACATTTTAAATATTACTATTAACATATTTTTATTTCTGGTTTAATTTTTTAAAAACTATTAAATTGTAGATATTGTAATTTTATTTTATTTATTAAAAAACTTATTATGACTAATAAGTTATTTTTTGTTTATATTAGTTTAGTTTTTATTATTTTACCATGTTTACCTTACAAAACTTATCTATTAACTGATTTTGTTGAAAAATATGATTTATTACATTAGATCATTTTAACCATTACACACCATTTTTTGATTTGTTTTTTTATATCATTTCAGATATCATTTATGTTGTTAGCACGTATTTAACTACTCTAAAAAATATGAATTAACATGTAGAAGCTATAACTATTTATCAAATTTGGGAATTTGGGCCCCCAGCTTGGGCTTACGGGTCTTAGAGCCATTAGACCACCAAGGCCTTCAGGCCATAAGGAATTTTGGAATAGGGCCTTTGGGATGGAGGTAATTTGGGTCATTGGGCCTTTGGGCTACCAAGGCCATTGCCCAATTGGGCCTTCGGGCAACCAAAAAGGTTTTCGAGCCATCGGGCCACAGAATACCAAGAAGTGCCCTGGAAAAACACATACGAGTAAGCCCAAAAGAGGATTCAGAACAAGTAGCATCCACCAGAGTAGAGTTAATTATATTGGAAGAATGAGAGGGTATAAATATTTCCATTGATACTAAGAACTGTGCAACTTTTCATAATGCAATTTTATCAGACCATCCATGTGAGGTGGGGTGCTAGATTCCTTCAACAATGAATATTACGGGGAGGGGTAATTCTAAAGTGTAGTTAGGTATTGGGCCTTTAAAATTTCATGTAATGGGGCTTTTCTAATGGTCCTTCTGTTCATGTATATTCCTCATTCCACTGGGCCTATAAGTCATGTTAGGTTTCCCCATAAATCGTTAAAAGGGGTATTATCTATTAATAAATATATATATATAAGACCTTTGGGACTTCAGAAAAATATGAAAAAATATTTTTTTAATTTAATTTCCGTTTTTTTAACAATTTTTTATTTTTCATTTAAATTTGTATGTAATAGTTGGATTTTTATATTTTTGAACTAATTGTTTATTACTTTTATTTGTAGGATAATGACATATCAATGAATTGTTCTATCACATATTTCTGGAGATGATCATACACATACCACTAGTGAGGAACATACACACGATCCTATTGATAAACCTCATCATCCTTCATTACAAAAGAAATGTACTTGCACAAGGTACAAATGGTTTGAGGGTTGTTAAACATGGCATCAAAGGTTTACCAAAATTATCAGTTTCAAATAGCTAGGTTTAGATAATACCAGTTGGATTTTATGATAATGGTATTCTAAGAGGTACAAATTCAAAATAATTGATGATTTTTATATCACTATAAGACAAAATAAAATTTAGTATTTAGATTGATGATTTGAGAAGTGTTGATAAAATGAGAATATCTCACTTGTGGGATACCGTTTTGGTAAGATAATTTGTTATTATTTTACTTATATTGAAATATTTATAGTAATATGTGTCTTACTTTATTTATCAGATGATATATGACATACCTGATACTGATGGAGTTAGAAAAAAATGTTTATCATTGGTTGCTAAGAGATAGAGTGATTTTAAATAAAACCTCTCAAAAAAATTCATTTTTGGGTATAAAAAACATCATAATAAATGTGATATATATATATATTTATAGATGAAGATACATAGAATATATTTTTATAAAGTAGATGATGAGATGATTTTTCGGTAAGTTCATTTTTAACTTTTAGATTTTGTTTTTATTAATTATCATATCAATGATTTATTTATTCTCAATTTATAGAAATCGAGGATATCTCAATAAGAGATCCAATCTAGAAATGTGTACCCTCATAATTTATCTCTAGGAGGGTATACATTATTGGATTAATAAAGGATTAATGAAAAATTTCAAAATCAATGATTTGAGTCTTCAGGATCCACAGAGGTTGAACCTCTCCCCCTCTCTCTAGATATGTTAAATTAAAGAGGTCTTAGATGGGAAGAAAAGTAAAATTTCTCATAGAAGAGTCAAGGGTCATAACTGAGAGAATTTTTTGATATTAAAATTATTTATAAATGATAAATATATTATTTATATATTTTAATTCATTAGGAATTTTTTTTAAATATTATATACAGGATTCTTTTGAGGAGTAGGGAATATAGGGGTCTTTATAGTTGTTGTTAGGAAGGATATTTTTGTTACAACATTTCCATGTGCGTAATCTTATTAAATTTAGAATGCTTATAAAAAATAAAATATTTGGAATCTGATGTTTAGGATATTCATGTGATGTTGAAGAATAAGATCCAAGCTCTTCGGTAGTCGATGTTTGCAGGCATATAATGAAAATTTCATACTACTGGTCTCACTCCTCCACTTCCCACAGAAAACCTCACTCCAACTTATCATACTCACACACCTCCTCTTATATACCCCACTCATTCTAACCATACTCCCACACCCCCTTCTCTATAGGTTCCCAGGTATTATGAGTTATATGTTGATGATCCCCAATATTATATTATTTCATGGGAGATGATATATTGTATTGGAGGTACCATTAATCATCAACACATTAATCTATAAAATCATAAGTTTACTATACAGATATAATAGAAAGATTAACATGAATACTATTACCTGAAAATGCAGTGATTAGAGTTGTAAAAAGTATTTTCCATTTTTTTGTTTATCTATCTTGAGTTTTTCGATTAATTTCCATAGAGGTATGTGTATATTATTTCTTTCATTTCATTTTTCTGTTAAAATTATTTTAACATTTTAATGTTTATATATCTGTGTATTTTTTATTGGAATACTTTAAAGGAAATTGAATACTATATAGAAAATAATAAATATAATGTTTTATGAATTTAGATACAATTTTTACTAATCATGGTATATTTTAAAAATATTAAATTTTTTTGTTTTTTTTATGAGATTTAAATGAAATCCTACATTTGTGGTCATTTAATAATTATGTAACTTTTGAAAAATGATATCACAGAGCTTGTAACTAGAGATCAGTTGGGCATCAACATGATTAAATTTTTTTCTATGTAAGATGATTAACCAAAAATCCTTTCATGCATTTAATTTATTAAAAATTTATACTTATGTTTATTTTGTATTAGGTATCATTATACAATTTTTAACTATAATGAAAAGATAGAGTATATGGATTTATAGACCCACAATTTATTTCACATATATTGAGGATAATGAATGATATATAAAGAACAATTTATATTATCAAATGATTTGAAAATAATACCAATATTCATTGTTGTATGTTTCCTTATCTTCAAGAGTATGAAACATATATATCAAAAATTGTTATATATCTATTAATATAATAACCACTGACATTAAATTTTCTTATATATTAGTTTCCATTAGATCTTGTGAATTTTTTTAACAGACAAGACACTTTACTTACTATGCCCTATCCATGGTGAAGTGAAAGAAAATTTTATGAATCCATTGAACATGTATGTTTGAATATTTAAATATTTTTTATTTTATAATTAAATTTAAATTAATTTTATTCATATTATTTTAAATTAGGTCATGTAATTTCTTTAGGTAAACTGCATGAAAAATAGAACCTTGATTAGATATGTAAAAGAAATTTTGAATTTTCTTTACAATTAGTAACTTTTGGAAATATTACTTAAAAATGTTATTTTGAATTGAAAAATTATTTTAATCAAAAATATCATTAAATTGTAGTTAATGAATTTTGATAACATGTGTTAATATTTATTTTTGGAATACTTTCATCATAGGTAGTTATGAATTTTTACAATGATATATTTTCTATATAAATGTTTCCTTAATATTTAATTTGTCTTATTCATAGTACATTCTAAATGATTTATTTTTAATTTGTACCTCTTTTATGACCCTTGTACTTATATTGTACGAGAGATGATACATTTTAAAATTGAATTTTTGAAAAAATTTATAGATTTGATTGAATTTATTTTTATTTGTAATATATATTATAAACTTGAATGTTAAACCTATAAGTTTTTGTACTTCTCTTTTGATAACTGTGTGTTTATCTATTTTTTATTGGTATTATGTTGCTAACTACTAGTGAGGGGAATAATTAGTTGAAATTTATTAAAAAAATTATTTTTCACATCAGTTATTTAATAACCAATATGAATATTCTTTTAGCATTTTACCAAACCATTTTTCTAGAAAATAGATGTGTAAAAGGATCTTTCATGTCAAATCTCTGATAACTATCTTGAAAAATAAATACATAGAGGCCTTTTCATATCAGTTATGAAATAACCAATGTGAAAAAGCATTTTCCCCATCAATTAAAAAATCATCATGGTAAAGATGTTATCACGTCAATTATAAAATAACTAACGGGAAAACCTTCCACAAAAAACTATTTATAACATCTATTTTTATTAATCAATATTAAAAACTTATTTATAAAATTTCCTATAATAATGTTATGTTCTAACTGATGTTAAAAAGTAAAAAACCCATTTTTTCACAAGTTTAGGTTTTTAAATATTGAGAATATAACTTTAGAAACGTAGATACTTCTTAAGGAGAATCTTGAGTTAGAAAATGAGAGGGTAACCATGCACAATAATTTTAGAGTAAAGAAAAATGGGATGATGGGTGTATATTTATAGTCAATATGTTTTACTTGTTTATTAATTTCAAAGTATGGGACATAGAACCTAGGTTAATAAAAAAATGAAAACCATTAACCTTCACATGGTTTTTTCAATGAACCAAAATATTATCAATGAGATTTACCTTCCTAATTTATACATGTTTCATATTTAGAAATGTAGGATAATATAAATCAAATTACCTATATTATATAACCAATTTTTTATTATATTTAATTTAACATTACATTTACAATATAAATATACTTACTTAAATGAAAAACATTATAGCGAGACAAAAAAAATAAAAAATATAACAATAATATGAAAATTTAGATATGACTGATCCCCTATAATGATCAGACTAAAAAATAATACTATCAAAATGAAGCAGAATATTAGAAATGAAGAATTCATTTTTTTTAAAAAAATATGCAACCTTTTGAGAAAATAGATGTGAATGAAGAATGAATGAATTATGTCGTATGTATAGAAGTTTTGAAACCCATATGATCATTACATATTAGATCGTTGGAATTATAACATTACTATTTGGAATAATAACCAATCCATTAGAATAGTAGCCCCAACTATGATATATTTAGATAATATTTAGTATTCTTATAAAATAAAAATATAAAAAATTAAAATAATGATAAAAATAAATAATGGTTTTGAAAATGATAAAATTAATGTTTTGATTTTTGTAAAAAATTTATTTACATTTTTTATGTTAAGTATAAAAATTGAAAGGAAAGTTTATTTTTCATAAGGGATTCACCTTGTAGCCTAGGAAAATCACAAACATTATCTTCAAATGTAGGGATCTTTTATTGATCAACATCGAGATTCTCTATACGTGGTGTGAGGGAAATTGAATTTCAGACTTCTTTGCCTCTAAAGAATCACAAGACCCACTTATGATATTTAGTTCCTTTATTTATCTTCCCCTAGGCGGTATGGAGGTGCACGTAGAGGATTACCTTTGACTCACTTTCTTCAGACCCCCATGAGCTCTCAATTTTGTGCTTCCTCATTTTCCTTTGATATTCATCTTCAATAATTATAATTTAATTTTTTGGTTATAATATATTTTTATAAGACCATATGTAAATTTTCATGGTTTTAAAATTGATCATAATCTTAAAATTAATATTTTTCAATTAAATAATAATTTTTTAAAACATAATTTTCTCTTATATAAAATATAATTTTTATAAAATTGATTTAATTACTAGAATATACACATTGAAATTATTAAGCAAGAATCTTTGGTATATGTCTAAAATTATTGATTTTTTCGAATAGTGAAACACTATAAGATATGTTATTTTACATTATCAGTTAAATACATGAATAAATAATCCATGGATGATGTAAGAAACCATTATATCAAACACACATAAATCAATATATATATATATATATTACATGATTCACCACTTTTGATAGTCTTGAGGAAAAATTAATAATCTAATGAATATTATATTCAAAAACATCACTCTCATCTTCTTATAAATACAATCCATCACCACCCTTTCTCCTCACACCATCAAAGACATGGATGTTTCACAAAAATATACCAAATTTTATCGTCAATTTTATCCTCTATAAAATCCATGAACTAGTCTAACCCAAATATCATTCCACAGAACCTTATGGGGTAGACTAAGAAGAGAGACCCAAAGGAAAAGGTAAATTCTCAACAAACCCTCTTTAAAATTTGTTCTTCTTCTGCCTCCCACACTTAAATTACATTCACATTGACATAGTAATATCAGTATCCAAAATATATTAATTTATTATTATTATGGTGGAATATCCATTTTCTACTCTACCCTCAATTAATCCTTAAATAAAAACATTGTTCCTATTATAGTCAATTCACTGCCCCATGAACAAACCATATGACAATAGAGAATAATAATTATATTTTTTTCTTATTCTCAATTATTTAAATAATAGTAATGATAAATAAAATTAGATATGTTCATCGTTGTTATAAAACTCGCCCATTTGAAAAAACCATATGATAATAAAACGAATAATCTCTAAATAAGGCTTATTTATGTATATGATTGGAAATCAATAAATTTTAAAATTATTTGGAAACATTAAATCGATTTTATCACATCTCTTGAGTCATGATACCAAACCATATGAACTCTCATAATTTCTTAAAACTAAAAATACCTTGAACACATGACACAAACAACCATAGAATATTGAATATAGAAAACATATCTCAATTAAATTACTAAAAAATAACATAAAATATTAATAATAAATAATATATAGTAAAATAAGTTTTTTAAAATAAGTGTTTAATAAATTTAATTTTATTATTTAGAATGTAAGTGAAATTGAAGTGTGAATCTAGACTTTAGGTAAGGGGGCTCTCAAAACCACCCATTTTTTGGGTTTTTTCTTTTATATATACCTCACTTTATCTCTCTATATTACCTAAATAAATTTTTCTAAATTATGTATATATTTATATTATATATGTACCGTTAATATTCTCCCATTCTTTGTTAGGGTTATACATGCCTTTCATTCATTTCTCAATACTTTCTTTAAAATAAATCTAAATTAACGTGATATTTTTATCCCTTAATATTTTCATTTAACACTAATTTGAATTATATTACCCATTTAATTATTTCATAAAATTATACCTATTTTATGGTTATCAATTTTTGTTTACCCTCATTTTTAAAGAAAACACAACATTTTATTCTTCTGTAAAATTCTTTTAACAATTCCTTTAAATATATTTTTAATGGTTAATTTCTATACCCAAATATCTACCCTTTCTTAAGAAATTTTCAAATAAACATCATATTTGAGGTAGATTCTTATTTATCCAATGTTGAACATACATAATATTTAATTCTCTCTTCTCTTTTTAATTTTTCTAAAATATCCTTTGATTATTCTTTGACGAAAAACTATGTATCCCATTACATTACAAGGGTATTTTTTATGATTTTAACTTATTTTTAATTCCATTATTTGTCACACATATTCATGTACATATTTAGAAGGGTGCAGACATATAGCGCTCCAATGAGATGGGTAAAGTTTATAACTCATGAGATGACATGTATAGGATAAGAGTTAAAACCTAATCTAGTATGGGAATTTGGCCACTATGTTATGTTTTCATAGAAGGTAGACTTAAATTATTCTTATGTAATGTTTTTTGTAGTCTTTAAATTCCTATTATTCCATAATATTATGATTTCATAATCGTTATGTCATTCTCCCATATTATTATTCATAATCGTCTTCATTTATAATGCAATGTTATTCTATTTAACACATATGTTATACTTTGTTATCATGAAAATTAACATATTGGGATTTATAAGTAACCAATTTTGATTATGTATTACCTAGGTTATCCTATGTAGTTTTATAATATCAAATAGATCTAGGAGAATATTATGGATTTTAAAATAAATATTTAGTACTTATGATTTAGTTTGATGTTTTAGGAACCTAATATCTAAGAGACATTGTTCCTTTGGATCATTGGGTTGTGTTTATAGGATATGTATGTTGAAGAAAATTTAATAACAAATTTAATAGATTTGGGTCATTATAGTTGGAATTAAATCTAGATATAGTTATTTTTATGTATTAGGGAAAAAATATATTTGAAAAAATACTAGGTATATGTCTAAGTATAAGAAAACATCTTGAAATTTTTTTCAAGTATGGAGAGAGTGGTTTTTAGGAAATGAAATCCATGTTGGGTTACTATAGGTGTATATGGAAATGTAAGATATATACTAGGGGTAATAACCACAAATGGGATCATATGGATTTAACCCAAAATATACATGGTTCACAATAAAGAGGCCTTTATGCACACCTGGTTTCCCACTCCTGGGGATATGCTTTGTAAAATTCATAATATCTGTATAAACCATTATGAAGTTCATTAATATATTGTTATTATAGAGAACCTAATACTAAATGTAACATTAAAAACCTGGATTGAAAACTAGAGACTCATAAGTTAAGATATAAATTATATTTATAAGATATTAGTTATTATTTAATAGTTTCCATTTTTATATGATTATTTTCTTAATTATTATCATCCATAATTTTCAATTATTTTAGTTTATGGAGGGAAATAGTCGAAAACATTCCAACAACATATGTGATAAGAAATGTGATTTTTTCACACTTGAGATTTCTAACCTGATGAGAGAAGGTTCTAGGAATACCATAGAAGTACTAAATCAGCTAACTCAAGTTATGAATAATTAATTGAATGGTATTGAACACCCATATTCTCTATAAAATAATATGTTTCTATTGGTTCATTTGTTAAATAAGGACCTCATTATCATATTTGATCTTATAATCCCCTTATCAAAGGAAAATGGATTAGCTCTATTGGCGGGAAATTTTGTTCCTTCAATGATTTGAACAAAAAAAATCATATTCGTCATCTATATTATATATGTAGAATCTAATAAGTGGTGGATACTAATAAAATACACTAATACCAAGGAAAAATTGAATCCATGGAATGTTAAGGATTTAAGAGAATATTTTACATTAAATATTTTCCCTGAACTCTCCATATTATTATAAAGAGGGATTTTTTGTATTGAAGACAAAGGAATAAGATTTTACTGAGTATTATGAGTAAAAATTTATAAATATTTTATGATATGCCTCTGTATTTTTCATCTAAATAAAAATTAAAGTGGAATAATTCTTTAGTGGATTAATGGTGAGTTAGTGAAATGATTTAGTGATTTGATATTTTGAATGTTATGAATATATTTATCATCATTACCTTAAGATTGAAATGGATATTGGTGATTCTTAGTGTTCTCAAGGGGTTGGAGATCAATATTTGAAAATGGAGTTCAATTTGGGGGGATCAATATATAAATCACACGGATAATCGAGAAACCATCTTTACATGTGTCAAAAGTGTTTGAAGAATCATCCTGAGAACTATCTCAAGTGAACAGGGAGATACTTCATGTTTATAAAAGAGCAGAATTTGGCTAATCAATGATGAATGGAGATGAAGAAGCCCAAAAATTAAATTTAACAACGTACAGTTATGATCAAACCTCCACATATAGTTGAACATTTCAACTACAACTATATTAGGCATTATTCAGTACAATTCTTTAAGGCAAGGGTTCTAGAAAAAAATTAACGACAAAAAATTGAAGACCAAGAGAGGAAAGAGGGGATTCTGCTATCACTACTACTAGGTGGACACTAATAATGAAGTTTAAAAAGGAACACTAGTTTTCTTTTTTAATGGATTAATTTTTCTTTTATTTTAGTTCTACACATTTTTCCATATCATTTAATTTTAGTAAAACTATTCAAATACCACATTGAAACATGATAGTTTATTTTTTATTGAGAACTTCAATTTGGGAAATTATTTCATCCCAATTATATAACTCTTACCCAATTAATATTTTTTTATTATAAATACTTGAAAATATTATCTCACATTAGTGGAATTTGATACTATACTTGGAATGGATTTAAAGTCATTATATAAATCCAACATCAACATACCGAAGAGGGATATCACTCTCCATATCCTGAATCATCAACCTATTTTATACAAGTGTAAGGTGAGGATGAATATAAATTTTAATATTCTTATCAAACATGAATATAATTAATTTATGACCATGCAGATCTTTCTCAAATTATTGAGATAAAGGACAAAATAGTTATTGAATAAATGATTTTTGTGAGGGACTATACTGATGTTTTTCCAACAATTTTTTGTGTTTTCATCTTTAATGATAGGTTTATTTCTACATTGAACTTTTAACTAGATATTTTTCAACATCCAGGAACCCCCTACAAAATATCAACCACTAAATTTGATGAACTAAATTAAAATATATAATAGAATCTTGACTAGGGTTTTATATTCCTGCGTGCTTCACCATTGGGTGTGTTGGTATTGTTTATCCAGAAGAATGATGGGTCATTTCACCTTTATATTGATTATAATAAACTCAATAAAATAATTATAAAGAATAATTTTCACCTACTAAAGATTTATATCTTATTTTATTAGTTATATGGTGCCCAATAATTCTCTATGGTGGACCTTCAGTCAAGATATCAAGAATTAAAAGTGAAGAAGGAATATATTCCAAAGAAATACCTTTTAACAAGGTATGGAAACTATGAGTTCATAGTGATATTGTTTATACTCACTAATGATCCATAAATATTCATAGACTTAATGAATAATTTCTTTAGAGATTACCTCCACAAATTTATGGTAGTTTTTATTAATAAAATTATAATATAATACAAAACGAAGGAGGATCATGGGGAGCATTTGAGTATTTTTCCAAAGACATTGTGAAAGGTGAATCTATATAAAAATTTCGTAAATATTATTTTTTGATAGAGGAAGCACCATTATTGGGGCATGTTATCACCAAAAGGGATATATTTGGATCCATCAAACATAAAGGTGATCGAGGAGTAGCCTAGACCAACACCTGTGAGTGAGATATATAGATTCATTAGGCTAGTTCAGAACTATCAACATTTTTTTAGAAACTTATCATGATTTTAAAACTCGCACAACAAGATAGCTCAAGAGGTTGGGAAGTTTTTATAGACCAATTAATCAGATGAAATATTAATATAATTGAAAATAGGCTCATGAATTCACAAGTAATCACATTATCCTCTAGTGGGGAACATATTCTTCATATACAATGATTTTTAAATTAATATATTGGGTTGTTTAGTAAGGAAAAATAATAAATCAATAGCCAACACATGATAGAAATTGATAGTATATGGGCATAACTATCCAAAACATGTTATAAATTTTTTAATAATTATTTTCAAATTGACGATTTTGTGGAATTATATTTATTGGGAGATGTGTGGAATATATATCAACCATATGGTCCTAAAATATATATTCACATAGAAGGATATTAATATGCACCAGAAAATATGGTTATAGCTAATCAATTACTGTGATTTCTCAATCCACTACCATCCTTGGAAGGTGAATTAAATGGGGGATTATCTAAGAAGCAGGGATCCTAAAAACACATCAATAATAAGAATTGATATGGATCCAATATTCTTATACTTAAAAAGGACGGACATTAAGGTATTAAAGGAAGGAATTACATCCTAAATAGATCAAACAATTTCTCAACCATCCATTATGGAGAAGATAATGGACGCTCAAAGGTATGATATTGAAATATAAAAAAACATGAAATATATAAGAAAATTGAAATTCTCATATTTCAAAATTTTTTAATGAGTTTTAAGATTTTTCTCACAGTATTGTATACCATCATAGCATGAGATAAAGAAGGATTTGTTGAATGAAGTACATAGATTGACAATATTTATCTACTTAGGGAGCATGATGATATATCGAGATATCTAAGAAAACTATTAAAGGAAAAATATTAAGAATAATATTATAGAATATACATCAATGTGTATGGTATTTCAAAAAGTGAAAGAAGAAATAGAAAATACTATAGAATTATGAAAAAAAAATTACCCATATCTTCATGGAAATGGGAGAACATAACCATGGAATTTATCATAGGCCCTTCAAATAAAATCAATGTGAATAATTTCAAATGATCTGTGGTGGTCTAAATTACAAAAACTTTTCATTTAATTTTAATTATAGATGAAATCCCAATCAGTTAACTTTCATAAATACACATAAGATAAGTGGTGTGGCTATACGAAAAAACAATATAAATTGTATCTGATTGATATCAAAGTATTATCTCAAAGTTCCAAAAATTCTACATCATGACATAAAAACTATTTCGAACATCAGTGTGAATTAGCACCCTCAAACTAATGGTTAATCGTAAAGGATTATCTAGAAATTTTAACGAATATTGAGATCAGGATCAATAGAATCCATAAGGGGATGGTATCAAAATCATCCTTTGGTCGATTTCTTATACAACAATATCTTCCACTAAATCATCCAAATGGATCCATATGAAACCCTATATGTTAAGATATGTCAAATAAAATTTTATTGGGGTGATGTTTTTGAACATAAGATGTTGGTACTTGAAATGGTTAAAGAGATGTAGGAATAGTTAAGACCATTTAACAACACAGTAAGACAACTAAAAGTTGAAAAAAGATCTATGCTGATGAGCATTAGAGAAAATTAGTGTTTTATGTTAGAGATAAAGTTTTCATCCATATATATCCATCATTGACAGTCCTGATACTTGGGATGAATGGAATGCTATGTCCCAGATACATCAACCCCTTTGAGATTATTAATTTTATTAGAGATATGACCTATAAACTAGAAATCCCTACAACCTTATCTCAAGTATATAACATATTTCACGTATCTCTATTGAGGACGTAAATACTAGATCCATCACATGTACTGAATCTATAAGTTTCACAATTGGACCATGATATCTCCTATGGGGTACAACTGGTGAAGGTCCTTAACCATAGATACAATTTTTTACAAAATAATACTACTCACTTAGTCAATGTACTATGGAGGAACCATAAGTACGAGAAGGAAACATGGAAACTGAAGAAGTAAATGACATAGAAGAAACATATTTTTTTCATTTTAGTTGGTAAAATTATATTTCAGGAATTAAATATATGAAGGGGGAAAATGTAATGACCCATATTATTATCAATGAGATTTTCATTTTCAATTTACACATGTTTCATATTATGTAATGTAGTATTATATAAGTCAGATTCAACACATGATAGAACAAATAATTTTATTATATTGAATTTAATATTAAATTTATAGTATAAATATACTCAATAAAATGTTGAACATTATAATGAGAAAAAATAAAAAATTACAAAACTATAATATGAAAATTTATATCTCCTCGATCCCCTAGGATGACCGCATTCATGAAAATCACTGTATAAATGAAATAGAATATTAGAAATAAAAAATCCATTTTGAAAATAAAAATATATAACATTAAGATAAATTAGAATTGAATAAATAATGATTGAAATTCAAGGTTTTATATAATATTGTACACACATACACCCTTATAAATTTTACAATTGGAATATTAATCTGACTATTAGGAATATCAAACTATCCTTTAGAATAGTAGCCACAAAAATGTAATTATAAAATAATAAATAGTTAACTAATAAATTGAAAATAACAAAAATTTATATCAGGATAGAGAAAATAAATGTATTAAAAATGATTATAATAAGTGTTTTTAAATACATATGTTTTATTTATATTTCTGTGATAAATATAAAAATATAAAAGTATAAAAATATAAAAATTTAAAAGAAAGTTTTTTTTTATAAAATGGGTTTATAAAATAAGATTATTTTTTATTATAATGAAATTATAATTTTATTTTAACATATGTAAATTTTACGATGGTCAGAAAATTGTTCATACTTTTAAAATTTGAGTTTTTCAATTAAATTGGGATTTTAATTAAAAATTGATTTTATTAGATTTAGAAAATTATTTTCATAAGATTATTTTCATTTTCTGAATCTATAAATTGAAATATTATTTGGGTTTATAATCAGTATTTTTTTTGAAATCTTTGACTTTTTTGTGAATAGTGAAATACAACAAAATATCGTATTTAACACTAGAAGTTAAACAAATAAATAAATGAATCATGGATGATAAATGAAAACATTATGTAGAACATTAATGGAAAATTTTATATATATATTCACAATATTAATTACTATTTATATTCGTGATCTAAAATAATAAACTAATGAATATTATATTCAAAAAGAGTCCTCTCTTCCTTTTATAAATACCACTCTAACCCAAAAATTCTACTCACACCTTCTAAGACATAGTTCTTTCCCAAAATTTAAATATTTCTCTCCCCAACCCTCTCTTAAACAACCTCCATGTATGGGTCTTACACAAAAACCATTCCAAGGATCCTTAAGTCATAGCCTAAGAGGAGACACCTAAAAAGAGGTACGTTCTCTACCAAACCTCTTTCAATTTGGCCATTCTTCTACATCCAAGATATGAATTCCACCAACAATAATATAGTAACATTAGTATCATAAAATTAATTATATTTTATTAGTGGGGTTTAATATCTATTTTTCTCCTTCCTCTCAATAATTATAATTTCAAAACTTTTTTCATATTATGGTCGGTTCAATGGCCCCATGAATGTAAAATTTCATTTTTCCACTACCACATTTCATGAAATGGTTTAATTTAATTATTAGGATTAAAAAAGATATTAATAAAAGTATTTTAATCTGTTTCTTATTCAATTTTTTTTTAAATCATCTTAATGTTATATAAAACCCAGTATGGTTATCATGGTTGGTAAACCATTTATATACACTAACCATATAGAAATTAAACCTAAACCCTCTAAATCATGCTTATTTGTGACTAATATGGAATATCAATAACATTTTAAAATATTGTAGACACATTAATTCCATGTCATCACATCTTGGTAGTTATGTAACTAATCCATATGAACTTTTATAATTACCAAAAACTAATATAACCTTGGACATATAACACAAAAAACCTCAGTATAATGAATGTAGACATGATATCTAAATTAAATGACTATAAACTTACAATAAATATTAATAATAAATCAAATATATTTTTATTATTTTATATATCATGTATTTAGTAAATCTATTTTGATTATTCATGATGTTAACTGAAATCTAAGAGTGAATCCAGACCTGGGGTAATAGAACTATCTGAACCACCCTCTTTTTTGGTTCATGTATTCTTTTCTCTACCTCACATTATCACTCTATTTACTATTATATAATGATTCTAAATTATATTTATATTTCTTATTAATATATACCTGTATTATTCTCCCTTTCTTTTCAACATTTATACATCTCTTGCATTTATTTCTCAATACATTATTTAAACTCCAACTGGACTTATCCGAATTATTTATCCTTTAATAATTTCATATAAAACTCATTTAGAGTATTCTACCCATTTCATGATTTAATAAAATTAGAACAATATTATGGTTAAATATTTTTCATTACCACCTGTTTCAAATAAGACCCAATATTCATTCCCTATATAAAAGTCTTTTACTAATTCCTTAAAACATAGTTTTAAAGGTTCTTTTATATACCCAATTATTTATACTTTCTCATAAATGTTTTAAATGAAATCCATATTTGAGACCTATTATTATTGATTCAAATATTATTATCCAAAAATTATAATTCCTTCCCAACATTATAATATTTATGAAACTTCCATTCATTGTACTTTAAGGAATGACTATGTAACCCATTACATTCCATGGGTATTTATTATGATTTTGAATTATGTTTTATTCCCTTATATGGAATTAATATTCATGTATATGTTATGTTGAGTTCTCTATAATTGATCTATAATTCATTAGGTAATATTTATATGTCATTAGATTACATTTATGGGATTAGGATGTAAACCTAATCCAATATGAGTCTTTGTCTACTATGTTATGTTGTCTTGGTAGTTATCCTTGACTAATGCTTATGACATGTTTTAGGTTGAATCCACATTCCAATAATTTCATGATATTGTGATGAAATATTATTTATGGAATGGTTATATATGACTATTCACAATCCTTTTATTTTATGGTATCATGTTATTCCATTTGAATCATATTCTATGCTCTGTTATCATGCTTATTCACATACCCAACTTTATAGATCACCCATTTTGTTTATGTATTACTCAGGTGATCCAATATAGTTTTATATGTTTAAAGTAAACTAATAGAATATTATATATCATAAGATAAATATATCATATTTTAGATTCATTTTGATGTTTTATGAACCTATTAGCCTAAATACACTAGGTCTTTGAATCCTTGGGTTGTGTTTATTAGATAATTATATGAAATATTATTTAATAATATGTGTAATCATTTTGGTTCATTATAGTTTTAACCCATTTAATTTTATATGCAAGACATGTTTTTTGGATATAAATTTATTAAGAATGAAGATTATTTAAAATATATATATTTTTATCTGGATAATATTTTTATCCAATTTTTTTTTAAATTATATAAAATATACTTTATGTTTTTAAGACTCTTTATAAGCTTGTAAAATTAATTTTAATACCTAAAAATTCATTAAATTAATAAATAATCCCATTTTTCGTTAATAAGTCATTAATATTACTCATTAATTTATTTATAAGTAATTATAATTTTCTAATATATAATTTATATTTTTACCACATTTTACTTTTCACCAAAAATTTCCATTGTCTCAGAAAATAATGAGAAATTAACCATTTTATAATTTCAACATGTTGATTCAAAAATATAAATTAAATTTTTTTAAATAATCCTCCATTTTTTTGGAATCTAATAATTAAATAATATCACATGTGTATTTCCAAATCACACATTTTGTGACTATAATTGAAAACCCTTCCCCTTTTTATTTTAAGTTGCATGTGTGTAATTATATTATTATTCATTATTATGTATAAAAAATTAATAATTAATTATATTATCATTAAATGATTTTATTTGTAAATTGTTTATATTTTATTATAATCATAATTTTTTATATTTCCATTTCATTATAAAGTATTGTATTATTATGAGGAAAAAATATAACCTTCATTACACCATAGATTTTTTTAATGAAATTTTTATATACTATAGTATAACTTTAGGTATTACATTATCCACATTAAATTATAAATTCTTAAAAATCAGGGGTGCATATCAATACTTGAAAAAATGTGGGCAATTTCTTCTTATTGTATTCTTTGGATCCTATGTTGCTTCTTCCCACTTGTGTTTCCACTAATGAACTATCACAAGTCAGGTGGTTGGATTACGTAACACATTATCTCTTGTGTCAATAATTTGTATATTCACTTCATTATATAAATGGTTAGGTTCCAACACTATTTCATTGATTGATATTATATATGTTGGGTCTTGAATGTACTTCCTTGAAATCAGAATAAAAATTATCCCTGTACTTTAGAGAGGTTGAGTGGAATATCTAAATGATAAGCCACAACTTTAATTCTCTCCAGAATATAAAATTTCATAATGTACCTAAGAATTATCATCACCATATTATCAAACCATATATATACCTTCCTTGTTGATATATTTGAGAGTATATAATCTTCTACTTTCAATTTAAAGTCTTTTCCCTACATATGAGCATACATTTTCTATTTTTTATGAGCTGCATATATATGATTCCAAATATATCACACATTCTCACTTCATTAACTATTGAGTTCTATAATAATTATCCTCATTCCCCAAATTCATCCAAATATTGCATAATATGAAATATATATCCATAAAAGGCCATATAGGTTCCATTTGTATGATTTACTGGAAGCTATTATTGCACCCAAATTTTACCGTAGGTTGGTATTGGTCCCATGTTCCTTGGAAGTCAAGTAAACCTGACCTCTAAGGTTTTTATGTTTCTTTCAGACTACCTATAAATTTTTAAATAATAGGTGATTATAAAATACACCTCATTTTCCAAATCATATTTAATAGTTATCTTTTTTTTTGTGAAATTTGGGACATGATTAGAGAAAATTTATAATGTATTACATGAAATCTTAAAATTTCTTTGAAATAGATCATTATAAGGTGTTTTAGGGGTATATCATCCCTGATTTTTAATAAATTTTAAAACTTAGTATGTCTATACACAATTAACCATATACCATAATTATTCATAGATGTATTAGGAAGTCCAGTAACAAATTCCATTAAGATGTTTTCCCACTTCTATATTAGTATAGTGAGAGGTTGAATGACACCGTTTGGAATTTTTATCTTATACATTACTTGTTGGAATAACATTAATCTTAATACAGTCTTTAATTTAACACTTAATTTTTTCCCATTATAATTTATCTTCTAGTTCCAAACATCATGGTACTACAAAGGTGTACAGTAATGAATGTGCCATGTGAATTATCTAGTAGTTAAATCTTTATTTATGGTATTAATGGTATTTATAGTCTCTTTATAAATATAAACACGCCATATTAATAAATAATTCTGAGAAATATGTCATCTTTAATGGTTGTGATTTTTTTTTCATAAACCCTTTCCATCTTATTGAGACCTACATATATTCTATAGTAAAGATGACTGGGTTATTATTTAGAAATTGAATAATGATTCCATTTACATAATAATTTATATATATATATTTAAAAAATATATGAACATAGGATACTTTTACATCCTCATCATTTATATAACTCCCTGATCCTTCCTATATAATGCATCAACAACTTTTTTCTTTCTTATGGTGGTAGTTTATTTCACAATTATAACATTTGGGTAGTTCCATCCATCTCCATTGTCTCATATTGATATATATCTAATTGAATATATACTTAAAACATTTTTTATTAGTATATATGTTAATTGTTTCTTTGTAAATATATTTCCTTTATATTTTTTGTTCAAATATTAAAATATCTGGTTCAATTCAATGATAGTTTTTTTCTTGATTCCTTGTTTCCCTAAATTCATAACAAAACTACTCTATCATTTTTCTTAAGGGAACACCCTATCCCTTTCTTCTATGAATCAATATATATAAAAAAATAATTCTTTTATAGGTATTATGTTAATTACTAGAACATTGATCAATATTTTCTTCAATACCTCAAAGATTTCATCACATTGTTTAGTCCATGTGAATTTGGCCCCTTTACATGTCAATTTGTTTTACTAATTTAATGAACAAAAAAAATTCAACATATCACCGATAGATACGAAATAAAATTATCAAACTATTTATATCATTTATATTTTTTTCGTGTGGTCCTTTTTTAATAATAATTTTCATTAAGGGTTTGACTGATATTTCATCATTGGAGATAATATGACCCTAAAAATAAACTTATTTAATCCAAAATTCAAATGTACAAAATTTTTCGTATAGTTCCTTTTCCTTTACAGTCTCATGTAAAATCTAAAAATAATCTTCATTTTATTCATGGAATATAAATTATATCAAGATATCAAGAATAAGAACCATAAAAAATCATCAATATTATTCATGAATACTTTATTCATTAGATCCATGTGTAGAAAGGTTAAATATGCTAACCGAAAAGGAATTATTATGAACTTATGATTCTTATACCTTCTAAAAAATATGTATTTAGTATATAATACTTTTAAAATTTTAATTAATGGTCAAACAATATTGTTAAATCTTTGAGAACTATTGGTCCCCTTGAAGTTAATCAAATTTATCATGAATGTGAGGTAAATGATACATTTTCTCTATAGTAATGGAATTAATATGTCTATAACCAATGAAAAACCACATAAACTCTTATTTCTTTTTCCCAAATTAAGTAGGTTATCCCTAATGTGGAATAATAGGAATTAATCGCTTATCACACAACACCTTGTAGTTGTTTCTTCAATTTCGTGATAATGAATGTTATATATGGGATTTTTATCAAGGTAAAGGTAAATAGAGAATTAAACAACACATTTAGATGAATATCTAGTCAGTTCATCTAGAAATACATCAATATAATCACTCACAATGGATAAATACTCTATTATTATGATATCCTTATCAATCATCATTCCATATTTAATAACATTTTCATTAGGATGTGATAATGTAGGTTGTCTTAAAGAAGACTCAAGCAATGATTTATTTCTATAAAAATGTGATATTATATTCTAGACTCATATGTTGTAATATCCTTATCAAGATAACAAAATAATTCATTATAATTTCATTTCAAAACTATCCAATTTATTTTATCAATGTTGACCATTATTATTACCACAATGTTTTCTATTAAAGTACCTTCTTGTGTTTTAATAGAGATAGAGAAATATAATTTCATTAATATTATATTTCTAGTAGGAGTACTAAATAGTAACTCCTTGTTTAATTTATCAATGGATGATTCAATATTCTTAAAATACATATAGTATATAAAAGAGTGCATACATCCAAAATAAAATAATTTATAAGATAACATTGAGTTTATGATCAAATAGTTGTTATAACGTCACATGAGACCTCAAAATATATCATTGTAATTGAGTAATCCAAATATTTCTCCATTTTCCATTTTTGGTGTTGATTTGATCGATGCTTGTGGAATTTATTTAAATAGCGTTCCATCTCTTTATAATTGAATCATTGAAAATTTTTGGCTTATTTTTTTCCCTTTTAATAATTATATTGATAGCTCCTATCTCTACACTTTTATTAAACTCTTTTTCATTCAATAAATCATAATCTCATTTCATCCCTTAGTTATTTGTTATTAGAATTCCCCCCCCCTTCATTTTTTTACATTTATAAATTTCTACTAGAGTGAATCTAAAAACCCTATTCTTCACTTATATTCCTTTAAAAGTAAAGGACATGGAGAATTCCTCCTTGGTATTGATAGAACATATCATTTTTTCCTAATATTAGGATAATTCTTGGGAAACTAATTACCTTTTAAGGATTTTATTTATCCCGTCAAATCAGTGATCAATATATATTTTTCTATTACATACATTTCCCAAAACATGCCTCTATAACCTTGTAAATAAATCGTCATAATCAATAACATCTTCTACTTCATTTTAACTCAAGTTAATTAATTTATTTTACATGTGAGCCATATACTCAGAAGGAATGTAATTTTCAAAGAATAACACCTTAAAAGATATCCATTACATATTCATTATCTCATATTTCTTCTTGGGGGTTTTGAATAAAAGAATGCCATTTATCTACATATCCTCTTAAATTATATAAAACCATGATAACAATTTCTATTTCACCACATTCAATGGCAAGTAATTCCTTCTCTAGGTACTTGATCGATTGTTGAGGAACTAATAGATTTGTGGTCCAATTTATGTTTGATTTTCTATACAAGAAATATCACTGTTCATAACCTGATTTATCTTCCATAATATAGTTATATTATTCTACATTAGATTAACATCCTATTTTAAATTTCTATTAAGGTAGATCCCTACATTGATTATAATCAGTGAAATATTTTTTTTCCTTACATTATGTTCCATTTATAAAAATGTCATATACTTAATTACTCTATGAAAAAAACCGTGTATTAAAAATCATAGTATATAATTCAGATGCATTTATTTTATATTAATGTAATGTAATATTAAAATATCTCAAGAATATCCTAATGGATATCCATATATTCTTGTTCTCTAACTCTGTTCTTATAAACCTATTTATTAAGGTTTCTATAGAACTTTTTCGGATATGAACTCCGACACCCCAAATCTAGTATCATATATCTGATTGTTATTTTATTAGACTAGGAGAGAATATATAGACCATAATAAATAGGATTATAAAGATTATTAGTTTTAATAAACTAGATACATAAATGAAAATTGAATTTTATTGAAAAATATAATGTACATCAACCATATACATAAAAATTTATTAGTTATCCTTTTAAATCTGCAATTCACATACAATAATATTCATGGTGTCCTAGGGAAATGAGAGAAAATATAATTGAGTGTGATAAGATACACAATAAGGGGTAGATTATAAAATAATCTTTCAGAATTAAACATGGAATCAATAATATTATAAGAATAAACAAATTCCATAATAAATAGCATTGTGAACATAATATATCCAAGTATTAGATAATAATAAATAATTTCATAGATAAGAATAATTGAACTCATTGTGATGGAATGAAAAATTCCAAACATCATAAATAGATTATGAAGGACACATTCCAAGAAAATATATATATATAAAGGTTTTTATTATAATAAATACCCAATTAGTTTTTCTTATAAAACCTATTGATTCATTAATGGGATATATAATTTCTTTTCATACTCATCACATAACAAGTCTAGTGCATCTATCATATAAAGAGAATGAGTAAAAAAATATACATCATACTGTTACCTAAGGAACCTCATACATAAGAATGGACAAGTAATAAATATTTATTCATATATAAATAATTAATACATGGAATGTTAATATTTACAAATTTAATGGAACAAAAAGAAATTCTTGTTGAATATCCAACAATCAATATATAAATTATAAGATATTCATAATTTAAAGGTAAGTAAATTTATCAATTGACTGATAGTAAAATAATTTTTTGTAAAACATTTATAGTTAATGAATATTAATATAAATTATTGTGTAATAATATATTTAAATCCATTATTAGGGTTCATAAGGATCTTGTGAGTCATCCATAGTTTATAACCTTGCAGTATAAAAAATGGGAATAGTTAGAAAATTTGTTTCTACAATGAGTGGCGAATGAGTTAATAATAAATCAAAAAATTTAGGGTTATTACCCCTAGGTATATCTTATAATTATCTTTCATTGCCTTTTATTATTGATATATGGAATAAATTTATAATAAATCACACACTCTTTACATTACCAAAATGATAGGCTTTTTTATATTTATCCATTATGTTTCCACTAATGTTTGAGAATAATAAAAACTTATGAAGTTATTAAAATGAGTGGTAATGGTGATATATTTTTGATAATATAATAATTAATTAATAAAAATAAATTATAACAAATGTTCATATTTAAATGAAAATTAATTGGAGAGGATTACACAAATAATGGATAAAAAGGGTTTAGGTCCCTTATATTGACATAATAATGACTTAGGAAAAGGATATAATGAGAGGAACTAAGTAATATATTATTAAAAATATATCTAATTGAAGATAATTACATGAACATAAACTCATGGGAATATGTTGTAAATAATTTAAATTAAATCATAATATAAGGATTGAAATTGAAAAGGAAAATAGGAGGATTCAAACCCCTTACCTAAAAAAGGAAACTTCATCAAACATGAGAAGAGAACATTAAAACAATATAAACTATTTATAGAGAATATTAATAGAGAAAATGATAGGAAAAAAATGACCATGAAATTTTGAGTGAATAGGAATTGGGGGATGGGTGGTTATTTATAGTTAATGAGGTTTTTTTATTAATTTCAAAGCATGGGGCTTGGATCATTGGTTATTAATAAATAGATAATAGTTATCCATACCATGGTTTTATCCCATGTTATTTGATATATATCTATTGTTTTTTTAAACCAAAATAAATTAAAATATTTTATTTGGAATGTGGAAATGATTCTTATTCAAAAAAAATTTAAATTTCAGAAATATATTTTAAGATTTTGAAGACTCATTATAAGATTGAAAATTTTATTTTACTACTTTAAAATAAATTTTTTTAATAAATAAATCATTTTTTTAGAAATATTTATATTTATAAATAAATATTTTACAAGTCATTATGATGTCTTAAAACTTATTTTGTATTTATACCGTATTACATTTTTTACCCAAAAATTTTAATCTCTAAAAAAATTATATGAAATTCACCATTGTATAATTTCTATGTGTTGATTATAAATTAAAATTAATTTTTATGAAAATAATTCTCTATCTATTTAAATTTTATTTATTAAATAATATTACACTTGTGAATTTAAAAAACATGCATTTGGTGTCTAAAATCAGAAACTCGTATCATTTTTATTTTTAGATACATGTGTGTAATTATATTATTTTTTATTAATGTAAGATCATAGGATTTTCTTGAGGTACAAATCTTTTTTTGTATGTTAAATGTGTTTCTTTCCTTTTTTTCATAGACCCTAGGTTGGGTCATGGGATGGTTGAGTTTTGTTTGGGAAAGAAAGGGGAAAATAGTCTAAAATCTGTCCATAAGAGAGGTACACATCGTGTACTTGGTCTACATGTTGTTTACTTTAAGTACACTCCATGTACATGACTGTCACGATGGGTAGCCAGTCTAGCTCAGAAAAAAATAAGATGGATTACACGTCGTGTACTTGAGGAACACGTTGTGTACTTGTCCATCATGGGTTTTTTATAAAAGAGGCAGTAGATCATATTTTTGACAGATAGTTTGTTTTCTCTCGTTTTTTGAACCCAAAAAACAATGTATTCTAGATTTTCAAGTATTGAACCCTTTCTAGACTATGATTTGAGTAAAGTCTATGACATTGTAACTGAATTAGTAAGTACTAAATTTTTTCGTCATTATTGATTCATTGGAATAATCACAACACTATTTAGATTAAGGCTCATATTCCTAAATAATATATTCTTCATATGTTCTTCATATCTCATCAAAAAAGTGGTGAATCAGGACATGATACTGGATGAGTTGTCTACTTCCAAGGTGAGGTAGGAGGTCTATACATTTTTTCTTCTTTTGTTGGTGTTTTCTAGGGTTCGGGAGAAATTCCATTTTTCCGAATTTCTGATGAGGTCTCCTTTCTGATCGCGTAGCTTTTAGTAGTTGTAGTTGGACCTAGTAAGGTTGACTATGGGTTCTTTTTAGGTGTGTTGGCACATGTTTCCCATTTCGAGGTCCCCTAAGGGGTGAAACATAGGGTAATATCTTGTTTATTCCTATTTAAACCACCCAAGGGGTGTGTTCTTATGATTTCCTAGTTTGAGGAATCCTATTAATGACTTAATAGCTTGAGTATATAGTTTGGGACAAGTACTACCTCCTTGATCATTGAATATCATGTTATTCCTCGCCTATTTTGAAATGATGGCATGTTAAATGGATGATATGGGTGGGTATATCAATATTTAAATGAATAATGATATATTAAATGGTATATATGGGAGGGTAGGCCCATATTCTTATGATATATGGTTTGTATGAGTGGGTATACTCATGGATTATTCTTGTTGATGTGAGTGGGTAAAATATCATTGTTATAAATGTTTAATTTGAATTATTGAAGGCTTGGGTGCTTAATTTAATGGTTTTATAGATGCCTTGGACTTCACACCTTAGACCTGAAATGCAGAAGTGGATGCCTTGGGTTGATTCTGCCCTTTGGGACTTGATTATAGTGGATGCCTTGGGCCTTACTACCCCTTAGGATCGAGATTATTTGGGTTTTCATAGGACTTTCGATTTCCTTTCTCCTAGAACCCGAACGAGTGCCTAACCGAGTTACCACCAAGGATTCCCATGGGGATCAATGGGATTCCTCAGTCACACTACTTAGATCCAAACATCCATGGTCAAGACATTATTAATTTGAAGCCTTGGTCTACTGAAAACCTGGATCAGGCCCTCGGGGTCTTCATTTCACTATATGGTGTTGTATTGGGATGCTACTTCACTATAATACATGTCCATGGGTTACATGTTCACTTTATATATAATGGAAATGGGTTTTAGGATACAGATGGATGTACGGTGTGGTCGTGTGACTTGTTTAATTTTTATATCTTCCTTGTTATGTAATGACTCTCTTTTAGTTGTAGCATTCAGGGTTGTTCACTTTTACTTGTTATAGTAGACTTATGCCATGGGAATATGAAATTACCCATTTTTTACACATTCTAGAATCTTTGTATAATTTCTGTTCGAATTGTATAGACCTGGGTGGTTTCCTATTGGTATGTTTGTCTCACACCCTCTTTGGACCTCCTTGGGGAACGAAACAGATTATACAGTTTCATGTAATGATAGGGGAAATCTCTATAGTACCAGTTGTAGACTGTGGCTTTGGAGAAGGGGCTCATAGGACCAACCAGAGACTTGTGATGATGGGAGACCATTTTGTTCTTTTGTTAATTTGGGGACTTGTATTATATTACACTACCTTGTACCTTCTTTGTCTATTTTATGGACACTTGTACTGTTAGTGTCATTTTTTAATATGAGATAATTCTAGTAATTGATATGTATATTATTATATGCATGTATTAAATTCAGTTGTCTTATTATTTATTCACTTCCTCTATTTCATTTTTTTGACATATGTTGTGATACTCTGGTAGTGAGGGTATTGTCTCCCCACTGACTCAACAAGGACCTCGCTACTAGTCGACAACCTCTATTGTTTGGGGAGAGGGACTTGAGGCCTTGTGACCAACCGGGCTAGGGGCACTATTTCGGGTGGCATCTGCATCCAAGACATTACAAAGTGGTATCAAAGGATTTTCCTTTTTTTGGTTGACTTACTATTTGACGACTTTAAATAGGGATAGAATGGAAATGGAGGTTGGTAATAAATTGTACCTTGGAGTAGCTACCCACGTACATGGAAAAGGAAAATTTCCTCAAATTGAGATATGATTTTCTAGATTTTTATTATTATAGTTGATTTGAATTCACCATTGGGTGATGAACTTGATTTCATCTATAACTATTCATGCAATTTTGGGGTCTATTTCAGTTTCAACCCGATGAGAAGAGATTGTGTCATCACATGCATCATATAGACACTTGTTATAATCGCATGCCATGAATTATGTCATGCCATCTAGGATGAATTTTACATTTCATGCTATTTTGATAGTTTATGTGATATTTATGAATCATGTTGTGGTATTTGGGTGTAGTATACAAATGTGTGACGTCATATTTCAATCCATAAAGAGTCTGAGCCCTTATGAATTTGTAAATGACACACAATTAAAATGTAAATGTTGAATGAACTTTTTTTATATATTGTTTGAATGAGATACAAGTTTTGAGATCATGAGGTGTTATGGGACCTCATGTATTCGAAAATTGGTAAACCCATGGTAAAATATCCTGAATAACTGAATGTGAAATGGAAATGAAAACTCAAATGAAAAATGAAGACTTTACCTATACCCATCATTTGAGTGTGAGAGAGGCACTATTTCTAGTGGTTGGTTGGCTATTCTCTATACAATCATGGATTTAGTATTAGCCTGCGAGTTTGAATTTCATTATAGGAGGTTTTTTTCTTGTACCACACATTTAGATTTGTGGTTTGATGTTGTACTTTTCTAAGGAATGATTTTGGCATTATAGAAACAGGAAACCACGAAGACCTACAGTGGTGTGACACGATAGAGGTGATGACCATAATTCAAAGATGGTGGGCCATGAGCAACCACTTGATCCTCCTATAGTGCCAGCTAAAGCACCTAAGTTTGTTGAGAACATAGGTTTTGAGGCACCATTCTCTGAGGGTTTATTCTACTATATGTAGACATTTCAGGGAGCACTATAACTAGCATTGACTATGGCTATGTTGAAATGGGTTTTATAGCAGTAGAATCCTCTTTCATTTTTAGGGGATGGTGGACCACAGGTTTTAGAGAATTTTATAGAGGACACATTATCAATTTTAGAGCATCTGGAGACGCCTCTAGAGATGAGGGTCATGATCGTGACTTACATTCTGCGTGGAGCAGAAAAGCATTGGTGTGACGTCTGAATGACAATGATGGGATATGTTATATGGGTTGGAATGTGTTCAAATCCCACTTATATGACTACTTTTATCCTGTGACACTATTAGCTGAGTGGGCTAGTGAGTTCATGCATCTAGAGAAGAGAGTGATGATGGTTATGGAATACTCAGGGCATTTGATAGAGATGCAACGTTTTTCACCGATGTATCTTACTAATGAGGTTTTGAGGGAGAGATAAATCGAAAAGGGTCTTAGACAAGCTATCAAATCCCAGGTCAACTTGTCCTTTTTTCCTTCTAATCACTGAGATTATGAATAAGGCGCTGATTATAGAGCATAACCTAATAGAAGTTGGGGTTACATAACAGGGGAGTGTTGTTTCATGCCCCAGTAGATCTACTTATCCAGGAAGGAAGCGTCGTTTTTAGGCTTCCCACGATTTGAGTTATAATCATGTTGTGGGTAAATGCAGCTTAGTATTTTTCCATCAGTGTGGTAGTCAATGCCACATGAAAAATCAATGCGATCACAACTCAGTATAGTATTGATATTTTGGTAGAATGGGGAACATGAAACGGTTTTGAAGGACCTTCCCTCTAGCTGTGAGTGGTAGGGGTCAGCACTAACATCTGGTTAAGGATAAGGGTCTTTAGCTCAGCGCTAGGCTGGGAGCTAGAGCAGTGTTGTCCGGTCAGGCCAAGGCAGTGGTGTTCTCTGCCATGGTAGCCAGACATTGAGTTCTTATAGGCAGCAAGGCAGATTAGCTCAGTGTAGCCAAGTAGGGTCACATGGCTGTGGTACGGGCTAGACTTATTCAGTGCAACAGACCTAACAGGAGCATCATCTGAGATAATCTATAGTGATAGGTATGGTTTTATTAGCTTTTACTATTGCATCATTAATTTTCGATACAGGTGCCTCGCACAACTTTATCTCTACATGAGTTGTAAAGTTCCTTGGGCTTATTGTTTTTCTTTCAAAGGGAGTTTTTATGCTAGCCATACTATTGGGAGTTAGAACGAGTGATTTACACTAGTGTATTGGGTGTCCCCTTGAGGTCAGAGGGTGTCAATTTATATAGGATCTTTATTTCCATGAGATGATAGGGTTTGACATCATTCTTGGAATGGATTGGCTCACATATTATTGAGCATACATTGAATGCTATCATCGGAGGGTGAGTTTAACATCACCAGAGGGTGCAGTGTTTGTTCTCAAGGGTGAATGGGATGTCCATGCAAGAAGAGCTTGACAGGAGAATCCTGGGCTTGGCGGAATGAAAACCCAAATTTCGAGATTGTATCTCGATGATCTGGGAGTGAGTTAGGAAGAATTTCCTATAGTGGTTGAGCACTTCATGGATCTATTTCCTGATGAATTTTATAGATTACCTAATGATAGAGAGGTTGATTTCTCCATCAAGATAGTTCTTGGAGATGCGCTAGTATCCATTACTCCTTATAGGATGGCTGTGGTGGAGTTGTTGGAGCTGAAGAGGTAGTTATAAGATATGGAGGTGAAGGGTTTTATTGGACCCAATACTTCTCTGTGGGGTTCGGTGGTCTTTTTGTGAAATAGAAAGACGAAACACATAGTCCATGCATGGATTATTAGAAACTGAACCATTTAATGGTTAAATCCTATATCCTTTTCCTGGGATAGATGACCTGTTTGATTAGCATCAAGGAGCTTGAGTGTTCTCGAAGATCGAATTGAGGTCAGGATATCACCAGGTGTGTGTTTGACCTTCATACATACCTCTAACAACCTTCCATAGTACGTATGAGTTATATAAGTACCTGATTATGTTGTTTGGTCTCATGAATGCATGATAAGTTTTCATGGATTCATTGAACCGAGTGTCCCATCCATACCTGAATTCTTTTTCGGTGGTTTTAATGGATGATATATTGGTGTATTCTCACAATTTACACAACCATTCCAACCATCTTGAGATAGTTATGAATACACTAAGAGAGCATCATTTATATGATAACCTCACAAAATTCCACATTTGGATGGATCAGATTCACTTCATGGGTCACATTATCTCAATGATAGCAGTGTTAGAGGACCTAGAGAAGGGGAGAGCTTTATTTTACTGGGAGTATCCCAAGAATTTTTGTCTCATACAGAGCTTCTTGGGGATATCTGGTTACTACATGAATTTTATGCAGGATTTATCACACATATAAGCACCATTGATAGGATTGAATAAGAAGGGTGTGATGTTTGTGTGGTAAGAAACCTCTGAGACAACCTTTTAGGATATGAAAGCTAGGATGACGTCATCACTAGTCCTGATACTTCCATAGTAGGGACAGAGTAACATTTTTTACTATAAGGCTTCATGTATGGGGTTGGGGGAAGTACAGATGCATGGGGATCAAGTTGTAGCATTTGGGTCTCAGCAGCTGAGGCCTCACTAGAAGAATTACCCTACTCACGATCTCGAGTTATCTACGGTTGTTCATGCGTTGTACTGTTAGAGGAACTATTTACTGGGATAGCGTTTTGAGGGGTAAATAGATCAAAAAGGTCTCAATTATATCTTTACGCAACTTGATATGAATTTGAGGTTGTGAATGTAAGTGGAGTTCTCGTAGTCCTTTGACATCAAAATTTCCTACACGCCTGACAATGCCAATGCAGTAGTTGATGCACTGAGTAGGATGACTCATATACAAGCATTTCAGCAGGCTAGTAGCGAGTTCCAGCTTCTGGAAATGTTCTCTAAGATGCATCTAGAGGTGTTTGACAGAGAGGGGCAGGTTTTTCTTCTAACCTTAGCTGTTACCTCTACCCAGTTGTATAGATTAAGAATGAGGTAGTTATTTGATTCAGAAGGCCTAGTTCTACAGGAAGGTGAATCAAGTGAGGACTCTCCTCCTTGTTAGATGGTAGGAAATGATGAGATCATTCACATCCATGGATGTGTCTGGGTTCTATGAGATATATGTATGGAGTTTATGTGGGGGTTTCATGTTTCATCTTGGGAAGTTCATCGCGATGTTACCAAGATGTATGGTGACTCGCGATGTTTGTACATGTGGATGGGAATGTAGAGATAGGAAAATTGTATTGTTACAAGTAGTTCCACCTGTCAGCAGGTGAAGCTAGAACATTAGTGACCAACTACGATTTTAAAGAAGTTACCCATCCCATATTGGAAATGGGATTATGTCACGATGGATTTCATTATGGGTTGGCTGAGGTCACCTTGAGGAAGTGATGTTGTGTGGGTTGTTCATGAAAGGCTTACAAAGGTCACTCATTTCTTGACGATCAAGGAGCCCTTCAGTATTGATGATCTTGGAATGTTTTATATCTGAGAGTTGGTACGACTTCATGGGGTCCCATGAACAATCATTTTGGATAGGGACACCCACATCATGTCATATTTCTGGCATAGATTTCATAGGGTGTTGGGTACACAAGTTCTTCCTATCACAACATACCACTCTCATACTGATGGAAAATCATGGCATACGATACAGGTGCTAGAGGACATGCTGCAAGAATGCTTCCTAGATTTTTGGGGCTCTTAGGAGAGGCTCATTCCCCTATTTTAGTTCACCTACAATAACAGTTATCAGGTGACGATATAAATGGAAATATATGAGGATTTATACAGAAGGTTATTCCATTCTCCACTGTGATGGTTAGAGGTAAGTGAGACAGCTTTACTGGGACCACATCTCATGTAGGAGACTTCTGAGATGGTCTAGTTGATTCAGAAGTGGATGGCTCCTCCATAGTCTCATCATAAATCATACGTCAATCACAACAGATGATCTCTAGAGTTTGAGGTATGATATCAATATTTCATGCATGTTTCACCCGGGTTTAGACACAGGTAGATCATGAGTTAGGGTAAACATTCACTAAGATAAGTCAGGCCATTTGAGGTTCGAGAGAGCGTATGTTCGGTTTCCTATTCGTTGCAGTTACCTCAGAGGTTCCGAGCCATGCACGACATCTTCCATGTATCTCAGCTGCGCTGTTATCACTCATACCCATCTAACAATTTTCAATAAGAGGAGGTTGAGCTCTAGGATGATGGATCCTTTGAGTAGCATCTGATTCATATCATTGATAGGTGCAAAAAGGCCCTCCACGTCCGGTCAGTTCCTATAGTAAGGGAGCATTAGTAGAATGACCATTTAAAGGATGAGACATGAAAGAGGGTGGATGAAGTACGTACTCAGTGGCTGGAGTTGTTTTTAGACAAGTCTTGACCACCCCTCAGAGATAAATCTATGGATGATGTTTTATAAGGGGGGAAGATTGTAAGATCCCAGGTTTTTCTTGAGGTACAGATCTTCTTTTTTTGGTTAAATGTGTTGCTTTATTTTTTGACATAGACCGTAGGATAGGTCATGGGATGATTGGGTTTTTTTGGGATAGAAATGGGAAAACATGATTTAATCTGTCTTTAGTCAAGGTACATGTTTTGTAATTAGTCTACGTGCCTTGTACTTCATATACAGGTCGTGTACTTGGCCATCACGACGTGTAGCCAGTCTGGCTCAAAAGAAAATAAGTTTGAGAACATGATGTACATGAGGTACAGGCTGTGTTCTTTCCCAATAGATTTTTTTTATAAAATAGGCATTAGGTTATATTTTTTATAGATAATATGTTTTCGCCCATTTTTTAACCCAAAAAGAATCTATTCTTGTTTTACAAGTATTAAATCCATCCGAACTCCGATTCAAGTGACGTCTGTCACGTTTGAACCATATCGGTAAGTACTAGATTCCCATTTAGTCTTTATTTATTATTTGAAAAAATAAATGTGCTATTTGGGTATACGGTCATATTTCCTAATAATCCATTCTTCGTCTGTTCTTTAGATTTCTTCAAAATTGGGATGAATCGGGACACAATACTGGACGACATGTCTATTACAGGGGAAAGGTTTGTGGTATATACATTATTTCATATTTTCTTGTAGTTTTTTGAGAATTTGAATGAAATTCCATTTCTAGGACTTTTTTTTCATGGTATAATTTTTTAGCGAGTAGATTTTAGTAGCTCTAGTTGGACCTGGTGAGGCTGACCATGGGTTTTGTTTAGGTGAGTTAGCACTCGTTCCTCATTTCAAGTTCCCTTGAGGGGTTTGTATTAATGGAATAGATTTTCTATGAATGATTAAACTAACCAAGGGGTGTTTTCTTGTGCTCTCCTAGTTAGAGGAAGCCTGTTAATGACTTGATAGCCTGAGTATCTTGTTTAGTAGATGTAATTTCTTCTTTCTCTTTGAATATCATGTTATTCCTCACCTATTTTGATAGAATGGCATGTTAAATGGATGATATGGGTGGGTATAACTATATGTAAATGATTAATGACTTGTTAAATGGTTTATATGTGTAGTTAAGTGCATATGATTATGATAAATGGTTTGCATGAGTGGGTATACTCATGGATTGTGCTTGTTGACGTGAGTGAGTATAATAACCCTGTTATAGATGTTTAACTTGAATTATTGAATTCTTGAATGCATAATTGAATGGTTTGAAAGATTCCTTAGACTGATCTCCTTGGATATAGAATGTACTAGTGGACACCTTGGGTTGATTCTACCCCTTGGGTATTGATTCCATGGGGTGACATGGGCCTTGCTACCCAGTAGGATCCAGCTTATTGGGCTCACGTAGGAGTTTCTACTTCTTTTCTCCTTGGACTACAACCAGTGCCTAACTGAATTTCCATTAGGAATGCCCATGGGACTCTATGGGATGCATTGGACACGCTCCTTGGATCCAGCCCTCTGTGGCCTAAATTTTATTAATTGTTTGACTTGGTCTACTAAGACCATAGATCCGGCCCTTGAGGTCTATATTTCACTATAGGGTAAGGATGTGGGATGCTAATTCATTATACGGAGTGGTCGTGGGATACTTGTTCACTTTATACAGCGTGGCTATGGGTTGTAGGGTACAGATGGATGTACAACATGGCGGTGTGACTTGTTTACTTGTTATAGATGCCTTGTTAGTATCCGAATATCATTTGGAGGTAGCATTGTGGGTTGTTTAGTTTTAATTGTTATAATAGACTTATTCCATGGGAATATGAAATAAATTACCCATTGTTTACACATGCTAGAACCATTGTGAATTCTTGCTAGAATTGTATAGACCTAGGTGGTTGCCTTCTAGGATGTTTATCTCACACCCTATTTTGGCCACATTGGGGACCCAAACATATTATATAGTTGTAGGTGATGATAGGGACAATCTCTCTAGTATAAGTTGTTGATTGTGGCTTTGAAGCAGGGGAGCATAGGATCAAGCTGAGTATTGACATGTTGGGATAACATTTTTGTGTTTTTTTTCTTTTTGTGACTTATACTATGTTAACTTTTCTTTGTACCTTATTTGGCTATTTCCTAGACACTTTTACCATCGGCATCATTTTTGTATATGTGATTCTTATGGTTATTGATATGTATATTCCAATCTTCTTGTATTACTTTTAGTTGTCTTATTATTTATTCACTTATGTTATTTCATGCTTTTGACTTCCTATGTGATACTCTGGTAATGAGGAAATAGTCTCCCCAATGACTTTCCTAGGCCCTCACTGCTAGTCGGCAGCCTCTGGCTTTTTGGGAGATGCGCTTGAAGCTTTGTGGCCAACCAGGCTCGGGGCACCGTTTTGGGTGGAATTCAGGTCCAAGATGTTATAATTAATATATATATATATATATATATATTATTAATTATTAGTTATTAATTATATTATTACCAAATGATTTCATGGTATTGGTTTGAGATTTTATTATATACTTAATTTCCTGGGTTTCTATCATCTTATAATATGTTTTAATATTATAATTAAATAATAGAGTTTTTATTATGTAATTTTTCTATGATGAAATCTTTTTTTACTAAACTAAAATATCAAGTATTAAATCACTCAAGGGTGTCTACCCAAAATACCACTTTTCTTGCCCTATCACTATAGGTTTTTTATGTATCTCAATAAATCGCACCAACTAACTACATACCCAATGAACCGACTCACTAGATTCTAATAATATAAGACCGTAACACCCATGAAATAAAGATATATTATCCAACCAATAGACATGAATAAACCCTATATTACCCATAAAACCATCTACCTACTCTATAAAGGGATATATAACCACCCTATGGTTGCATAAAATGACACTATGACCATTTAAAATATCCATCATGAACTATTACTTCTTAACCAATAGTTACCATTATTGGAATAAAAATATTTTTCTCCAGACCATACACTAGGAACCTCAAACACAATCCTACCCCCTAAGGGGTTATCAACTATCAAAATCATGACTGAAATCATCATATTCCATCAATATCTAACAAAAAATATATTAACAGATTCTCTTAATTAATATGCTGAGAATAGTTTATTTTGGGAAAAACTAAATAACATATTTTTTAGAATTTAATTAATCAAAGAAAACTTCTCAATAGTTTCTACAAATCACACTTCCTTTAACAATTTTATAAACCTTTTCCTCTTTTAAAAACCATTTCACATAGATATGTACACACACAAATTAAAGGGTAATATTATATGTATGATATGATTCATGAATTCATGAAATCTTGTTACACTATACTATGAGTAAAAACCCAAATAAAAACTCAACAAAAAAATCATACTTTTATAACACATCAATCAAAACAAAATTAAGAAATAAAACATGACCACAAACTTTGAAATATATATTTTTCTTTACAAAAAGGTATTAGAGAATAACTAATCTATTATCCCATACAAATTTTCATATATTTATATATTTAACTATAGATTAAAAAACTAGAGGACAAAAAAACACTGCTTGATAACATTTTTAATACCTTTATTGAAATAATCAGAATGAAAACCTAGTATGATTTACTCAAGATCTAAACCAATACTCCCTAAACACAAAAGGTTTCTAAATAGTGGAATTTATGTATAATAGAACATGATGAGATTATAATATCTCTGTCATCATATAGAATAACATGTATATAATTTAATCAATAGAAAAATATTAGAATATGTTCTAGGTTTTATAGTGAATAGAAAACCATCTATAATACCTAATATCAACACGTTATAATAGAATAATACCCATGATCAATATACATATATACATCTTAAGGGTTTCCAACTATCTTGATCAAATGAAAAATTAAATAAAATATGAAAATAAGGAGAGAATAAACTATAAAAGCATGGTCCCTCTTAGTAGTAATATCTTAAATATCCCGTAGTAACATAGGTTAGATTTATTATATAACTTATCAATTGATAGTGAAACATGAATATCTATATGATCATAAAAGTAACCATGAATGGTGTGATAAATAATCTTAGTATGGAACTAATAATAGGTTTCCTATAATATAGAATAACATGTAGTGTGTATATACATTAAAAATACATTCGCATCACAGATGATTAATAAGGTCACCCCAATACCTGACCTCAGTTGGTTTTTCTATTTCATGTGGAAGAATCCATCTCACATAAAAACTAATTGGAAACTATCCTCTCAGTCAGAAAAGTGTCACATAACACATTTCAATCTCATGAAACAAACTTTCTCATAACACCTTTTTCTAAATCAATGTATAGCTTCAAGACACATTTTAAACCATGTAACCAACCACCACCCTCTCACTCAGGGTTAGGTCCCACACCACATCGCATGTCATGTAATCTACCATCGCCCTTTCACTCTGGGTGAGATCTTATAACCTCATCATGGTTCAACAAAATCCATGTAGGGTAACATATGTTCTCCCCCTCTAAATTTGGGCTACGCCTCATAAACACATCATTTACCAAATCCCCCTCTATTAAGGTGGTAAATATAGAAGCCTATAACTCACGGAAAGTGATCTTATAAGTTCTCATCCTCAACCACATGATAAAAATTATTCTACACACACACAAATAAACATGGAACTATATCCCATTCCTAGACCCCTAATTATCTAATACACACTTAGTGCATCACTAGATAATAACCCACAACAAATATCCCTATCAATTTCCTAGACTCGTCTCACTATACCCGACCACCACACCCATACCTACAATATCAAAACATCCCCAAAGGATTCCAAAGCATGATGCTCATAATCAATATATAACATTGGAATCTAATAACACTCATTTATACCCATACCAATATTCAACTTAATAAACACCTGACCCCTAAGGCAATAAGGGAATAAAATCATCATTCGCAATTGGATCACTATCACTAACAATTTCATCCCAAAACATCATCAACCTATAAGAAAACCCCAATATTTCAATGTATTATTCTTATAATGTCTCTAAGAGATTTTAATAATTAAAATAACAATGTTTTTTACTTTATTAATGCTACTCAAGTCAATTCAATCATCCTCCATTCCCTAGTAACATTAATCCTTATTATATCTCCCAAATCTATACACTGATCAGTTATACCATAATCGTTTCCCATACAACATACACCAAGTTCACTATACAAGAAAAACTACTAAAACCTAAGGAAATATACAGATAATACCTCCCTTATAAGAGAGACTTTAAACCCAAGTGAAACACATAACTGTCCCTCAACCTCTAATAAGGGGTTTTGGGGCCCATAAGACACCCAACTCACATACAATGAACTACATGATGCACAATAGTTTCCATAACCTATAACTTGGGAATGCCTCACATGAGAATATAAATCATCTTGAATAACCATAATATAGTCCATTCATCATTGGACACATTATTTTAAACCACTACTGGGTCCATTAGGCCTATGAAGAAGAAACACCACATGGAGATATGGAAGTCTAGATACTATAAATTCCCCCAAACATGAAGGATGTTGGTCATTCACACAAAGTATAATTCTTCCTAGCATACCACACTTTGGGATACACATAACATTTTTAAGAAATAACAAACCAATATACCAAGAGAAGCACATTCACATCGCATAAAACCACATGGAATATACTGAAACATGGAGGAAAACACCCACCGAAATCTTATAAGACAAACTTAACTGATTTCAGGGATTGACCGAGTTCCATTCACCTAAAATCAAGAAATTAAACAAATATTCCCTAAAATGAAGATTATATCACCACAATGAAAAAATGAGAGGAATAAAAAGGAGGGAACTAGGGCTTAATTTTTATTCTATAAGAGTAACATCCTACATTATATAGTATATACATCCATTGATAAATGACATCATGATGGATAAAATAGGGAATAATATGGGGGAGGGATTACTGGGGATGAGGCCTTTGGGTGGTTGGTCACGTGGTAAATTGAGTTCATAAAGCCAATATTAAAAGACATTTAAAAATAGTTTTTTAGTATGGGTGTGTTAGTATGGAGTTAATATGAAAATACAGCCAAGTGGGGAGTGAATTAGTCTTTTTATTAAAAAATGAGTTGATGAATGTAAAGGTTATATTAGAATATCAGAGTAATTAAGATTTGTGAAGTATACAATAATGAAAAATTACATAACATATTTTGATAGTGGATTATATATAAATTATCTTAATCCAATCTGGACCCCTCTCACATACTGATAGATATAGAACCCATTATAACTATTATAATGGAATCTTATAATGATTTTTTCGAGATAGAGACACAACCTAATCAAAACTCCATTTTCACCAAAGAGGATTAAACCCAAATTTACCTACATTTTTCTATCTATAGTAAAACCCAAAACAACCTACCCTTTTACCTTGGAGGAACAAACCCATGTTTGCCATTATTTTGGGATTCACAACCTAGTTACCTAATATTATTTTATATTATAACCTATTCAAATTATATAAAAAAATAAAGGAGTAGAAATAAGTGAATCTAAAAACCCAGATTAAAGCATTAATGATTGATTTTTAAGGTAGATATCAATTCTTCAATAATAATAGATCAGATTATTTCAATTTAAATGGGAGTAGTAGTTGATCACCAAAAAATGTTGCACCTATACAACTCAAAAATATATTTAACCTTGGGTATATTGTACTAGTTCTATCCACTCTATGTATATAGTGTTCCCCTTTTTCACATTGTCTTTTAATATTTATATATTTTACCATTTATTTTTCTATAAAAATAATATTGAGTGGTACATGTTAATTTCCTATGTAAATATCAATGTATAAATATTTTATAAGTGAAAAAATAAATATCCTATATATATATATTCCTCAAAATCCATTAAACCAAACAAAAACTGTACAATGGAACAAATTATGAAAACTATTAAATTATTAAATAAAAAAAATTAGTATATTTAAATTACTACCGAATAATATTCAATAATTAGCCTTCGTATTTCATCCAATTTGAATTTGGATATTTCAATTTCCAAAAATATTATCTTGAATTTCAATTCATGCTCAGTACCATGCGAATAGTATTTAATTAATCATTAAATAAAATAATACATATTCACATGCATTCTATATAATTAAGGAGTAGTTTTAAAATGAATAAATCACTAATAATGTTTATATTACAAATGAAATAAACGGAAATGTGATGTAATATGTTAAAAAGGGAATATTTACAGGTTTTACAGTATCTTGCTGAAATTCAAGGAACCATGTAAGAAAATTCCCATAGGTTATTTTTACATATCATTTTTCATCCATGTGTCTAAATCTCACCACATTAGAAAATTGATGCCACCAAATTTGGATAGGTAAATGTCTAGTAAGAGAATTCATGTAAGGGAATTCACATAGCTGATTTATGTAAGGGAGTTTATATAATAGTTTTACATAAGAAAATTTATATAATTTCTTTTAACTATATACAAAAAGTAATGAAAATTTTAAATAATTATCACATAGTTGAATATCCATGTAACTGTTTCTCATGTAAGAGAATTACTCAGATAGTCGAATTCACGTAACAGATTATAGTTATTTGAAATATAGATTGACTTATCAAATTTAAATCCTAAAACTAAACATCTGAATGGAATAATTATATTTAATTAACATTGAATTATATTTATAAAATTTTATTATATTTTTAAATAATCAATAATTATCTTAATTATACTTATATATCATAATTTATCATCAAAATACTGTAGAAAATTAATTCTGAAAAAATGAATTTTTTCAGATTACAAACATTCAGTAATTATATATTATTTTATAATATGATAGAAATATATTCATACATTAATGTTTTATAATAAAATGTAGATAATTTTTTTATCATTCCAAATCAATAACAATCTCTTAATTTTGAGTTCAATAGCACATAATGGTGAAAATACAAAATTTGACATATTCTATAAAACTGACTATGTGGTTCATGAATTGGCACCATGGATTTCAATTTTTCCACATGGTAAACTATACAAGGGATATGTAATAATATTAAAAACACATCAAAATTATATTTCAAGGTCATAAATAAAATATTAATCCTAGTAACTCAATGTTATACTTATATAACATGTTTTGAAAAATAAAAACAAGAAATCTAAAGATATTGTAAGTAAATAGTAGTTAGATATAATCAAATTTAAGCATACATTAATCAAATCATAATAAAAGGATATCAATATTATTAAAGGAAATAAAACACAAATACATCATTATAATTATAAAAACATAATGTGGTTCTAGGATCCACCCAAAATTATATCTCTTTTTTATAATTACAAAATGTAGTATAATTCCAAAAAATCATTCCTATTCTGAAATTATAAAAAATATAATGTTTCAATAGAAAAATTATCCTATATTTGAAATGATAAAGTTTATTCCTCTATTTTTTTTACAATTTATATTTCATAATACTGAAAATATATATTTTTAAAATCTTTTGTACACAATTATATTTTAAAACTTGAATCAAGGAGCCACTTTAAAGTGAGCGTAATTTTAAATGTTGTGTTTTAAAAACAATAATAAACCTTTACTAGAATATCATTTTATGCATAATGAAAGTTTATAAATGAAGTTAATATTATTTTTTAAATATGAAAAGACTTAAAATATTAATAGAATACATCAATATTTATATAAATTTGTCAGTAATAAAATGAAAAATAGATAATAGATTTCAAATATTTCATGAAAATCTGAAAATTTTAGCAAATAAACAAACATAAACTCCCCATAATGTCATTCCATATAAATGTAAATTTTTATTTCCATTATAACATGTTCAAACTTGATTTTATCAAAATTATTAGATTTTAGGGTCTCATTAAAAATATTAGCTAGTAAATTTTCTATATAAATAAATTCCATAATTATATTTCTTTTTTATACATGATATCTATGAAAATGAAAGATATCCTCAATGTGCTTTGTCCTAGAGTGTTTTAAGTGTTTTTTATGAAATATAAATATCAGGATTATTTTTATATAAAATTGTAATATTATCAAAATAAAAAAAATCCAAAAGTTCTTTTTTAATCCAAAAATGTTGATCACAACATGACATAATATTTATATATTATTATTCGATAGTTGATAGTGAAATATAATTTTGTTTCTGTGAGTCCCTTGGATCAAAATATTTGGAAAGTAAATAAATCATACCAGAAGTACACTTTCTATCTATTTTTCATTGATAAAAAAGTAAAATTATAGTAGCATGTTAAATCAAAGTTAGTTAATATATTATAAAATAAACCAAGGTTCAAAAATTATTTAACATATCTAAATATACTTTTATATATTTAATATAACATTAAATAGGTTCAATTTTCTATATATAATACATAAAAAATGAACATGTTAAATCCAACCTAGAATTAATTAAATATAATAATAATCCAATCATGAATCTGTAGGATTTAACATCAACATATTATCTAGATTTATATAAATGCAACTTGAAAGTAGTACTCAAGGGTGTATTTTCACTTTTAAAAAAATCTAACCCAAATCTATTAACTAGTTCTCTTCAATTGTTATATTGATTTAGAAAAATATCATCATCAATTTTAAATATTATCAAACCAAGGAAGAATTTAAATTCTTTAATCATACCCATATCAAATTCATAAGTCATCCATTCTAAAAATAAATTACAAATATATAGATTTAAAGATAACAAAAATAATATCATCAATATAAATTGGTATAATAATTAATCATCGGATCATTTATTAATAAACAAGGTAGGATTAACCATTCCTTTTACAATTTTTTTTTCCAATAAATAACTTGTCGTCCTTTTATTACAACCTTACGTATCTTGTTTCAAACCATATAATGATTTATATATAATTTAAAAACATAATTAGTATGTTTTAAATTTTCAAAACTAGGAGGATACGTAATTTATAATTCTTTATACATGTAACCATTTATAAAAATGGTTTTTACATCTATTTGAAATAATTTGAATCCTTAAAATAAACAATAATATAATAAAATCTTAATTGATTTTATCCTAGAAAAAGTTAAAATGGTTTCTTCAAAATCAATCCATTATTTTTGAGAATATCATTGAGCCACTAATATTTCTTTATTTTAATTATATTTCCAGACTGATCATGTTTTTTATAAATATCAATTTTGTTCCACTAACATGAGAATAATTTAGTGAAACAACAAAAGTAAATTCATTTTTCTTAGTAAAATGATTTTACTCATAATATATATCCAAAATATAATTAGAATATTCTATAGGATCATCAATATTATTAGGAAAAATCAGAAATAAAATCCTGATAAACTCAAACATTCATAACATATTTTTTTGTCTGAAATTTTAATTCCGCATTACCAATAAATTTTCCTATGAGATTATCTCTATAAAGATTAAAATATTTTTAATTAATATGTTTACATTTATAATATGTATTCTCCCTATAAATATGTGATTCATTATCTTGGGTTCCTTATTCTTCAAAATTTTTCTCTCCAAAGTCATCCCATGTTGATCAATATCATCATCTCTTTTATTGAAATATATTTCATGAAACATTACATGAATAGATTATTAAAATACTAGGGTTATTTAATTTTACACACTTTATTCCTTAATATTAATTTAAAATACTAAGAAAATTCATTTATTATATTTTTTATTAAATTTATCTAATGTTTCCTTAGAATTTAGAATGAAAAATTTACATCCTAAGAATCTAAAATATCATATATTTTTTACTACTTCTTAAATATCATAATATTTATTTTTCAACAAGGGTATTAAAATAATTCTATATTTCACAAAACATTACGTATTAAAAACTTATACTTAGTAATATTAAAGAAAGTTTAGCTCATTTAACATGGTACTAACCATTTATCGAAATGTTCTAATTTTCCATTCTACTACACCATTTTGTTGTGGTGTCCTATGGGATTAAAAATTATGAGATACCCATTTTATTCAAAAGAATAGATAAATTATATATTTTTTAATTCACTATTTTGTCATTTATTATTTTGAACCAATTTACAAAACATTATAAAGTGATATAATGTTATAGATTTAAAATTAATAAATTAAACCCATTTGTATCTTGTAAAAACATTAATAATAACTATATCGTATCTCTAACCTCAAAAACTATCATGTTTAATAGTATAAAATAAGGATATATCAATAAGATTGAGGTGCCTAATAATTTTTAATTATTTTATTGAATTGAAATCACTTTTATGTTGCTACCCTTTTAAGCAATAATCATAAAAAACAAATTGTCTACTTTAAGTTCAGGTAACTATAGAATACTTTGGTTTGTGGATAACTTCTGCCTAAACCTAAAATTAGCATGTACCAACCTCCTTTTCCAAAAATGTTATCATACTATGAATCATTCAAAAAATTTAAATTTTTATTACTCCATTCTTCTAAATTAATTGAAAAACCTTACCTTCATTATTTACATAAAATAGAATAGATTTATCCTTGAAAACAATGCATTTATAATTTAGAAATTTAACAATCATTGAATAATCACACAGTTCTGAAATAATTTTTATATTATCTTTCAATTATTTAATATATACATCCTTATAAATAATAACAAAATTTTAATTTACAACCCCACCAAAACCTTTTACAAAGCCTTTTGATTTTTTTCCAAACATAACATTACCTAAATCACATTGATTGAATGATATAAAATTTGATATATCACCATTAATGTGTCTTTATAATCCAATCTCCATGTACTAAATATCTTTTTTTATTCTCCTCAGGTAGTTTTTCTATAAAAATTGATTTATGAATGATTTGGTACACATATGAATTTGGATCTGATAGGATTTGAATTTCATCTTTTGGGAACCAAAAAATATTTAAAACATGTGTATATGAAACATATTAAAGATAATGATTTATAAATTATATCCTTAGTATGTCCATGAGATTGTGTAAATATTAAAGGACATTCAATTTCAAAATTACAATTCATTTTTCATCTAAAAAAAGTATCATTATATGTACTTCCATTACTGCTCTAAACAAAGATGGTCGTGTTCATTTTAGAAAATTATTATCTTATTAAAGTATCATTATCTTTTTGATCATTTTATTGAAACACATCATTTTATCAATGTTTTATCTACCTTGAAAAAATGGATAAATTTAACATTAAACTATAAACATTATTTTTTATCTATTCATTTTTATTAAAAAATTTATCAAAATCACTTACTTAATATTAATAATAGTAAGACATCAAATAAACCACTCTCTTTAATTTGTAATTTTTAGAAAAACTGTTTTCTCTATATTCTCTTGTAATTTTCAGATCTGTATTAGAATAATTTTTCTCATCTAAGATAGATTTATTCAGATTCTCACTTTCCTTGAAAATATTTATAAATTTTCTCTTAATGATATTATACAAACTAGTGAGTTTTTCAAATTTATGTTCAATTTTATCAACTTGTCTAACCAATTACTCAACAATGGGTTTTTTAGAATCAAAATTAGAATATTAATAATAAGTAGAGTCACTTACTTGATTTGATAAAGCCATTAAGAATAAGTATGAAACATACATTATAGTACCATATTCCTCCACTATAATTGAATCCTCAGTAAAAATACTTCCATCACCCCTTACCTTATATTATTTTTAATATTTATTTCTATTATTCTAGTCCTTATTTAGACTTGTTAAATCATACGTGATGTGCCCCATTTTATTACACTCATAAAAAATTATATCTTGAACATTATTATAGATGAAATTATCTTTCATTTTCTCATTATAGTAATCCTTTGGATATTCCTTCTGACATCCTCATGAGTAACATTCTCTATTATATATATCCACCTTTTGTAACATTGTAAATATCTTTCTTATCACTACTATGAAACTCATATTCATAAGAGTAAGCAGATAAATATTATTTTAATGAAATTACCTTATAATTTGAATTATCTTCTTCATAAATATTTTTAATCTCAAAATAATATTGTAATATTGATATAATAATTTCATCAAGAGTATATTCTTTTAAGTTCTTACTTTCAACTATATCAACCTTTTGGAATTAGACTTCTTAGGAAGTTGTCTAAGTAATATTTCAAGAAGAACAATATTTTCAAGAGTTTCTCCTAAAGAACTCTTACCATTTACAATACTAGTGAATCTATGAAACATTTGATTAACAATCAATTCTTTATCCATTTTATATTCTTAATATTCACCTGTTAACATTCCCAACTTATTTCTAATAAGATTATATAAGACAAGATGTTTAACATGGATAATTTTAATGATTTTAAGTGTAGTCTTACAAGAAGACATATGAAAATATAAATTTCTATTTATTTTACAATATAATATATTCACAACCTTACAATTTAACACATAATTTACTGTATTATTTGTAGTTAATGATTTAGGTTCACCTTATGGTAGCTTCTGTGTATTTTCCATGATTTTCCAATGATCAATGCTACTTTTCTTTAAGAATGATACTATTCAGGATTTCTAGTATTCATAATTAGCTCCATAAAAAAGATGTGTTTTGAGGTATTCTTCCATTATTTGAGGTAGTTACTGCCATATTAAATAGATCTTTTCACCTTGATGGTCATTTTAGGATATCGTTAACATAAATAGAGTAAAAATATCAATTTTGGGCTTTATCACTGATATGAATTGTTGTTCCAGGGTTAAGATGACAATATTCTCAATATGGGGATGAATTGGACTTTTATTAAAAAAATTAATTAATGAATTTAAAGGTTGTATCATAATATCATTTTTATTAAATTTAGTGTAGTGGAAATAACAGAAATTGAACATATGATACATTTATAGTGGTTCAGATCTAAATGATACCACTCCACTCTCTCCCACTCTCATGAACTAAGAGAGATAAAACCCACTATAACCACTATAATGGAATCATAGAATGACCATTTCTCTCCAAGATTCCCAATCTAATTTAAAATTTATTTTCTCCTTGGAGGATGAAACCCACATTGACCTACATATTTCTATAGAGTGGTAAAACCCAAATAACTTTCCTTTTTCCCCCAAAGGCACATCCCAATACATGGGTTTTTTTGGGAGTCACAACCTAGTTACCTACTATGAATTGGGTAGTATAACCCATTACAATTCTGAACAAGAAAAAATAATAGAAAGAAGTGAATCAAAATAACTAGAATACATATTTATTTTTTGAGGGATGAAGTAGAAATAAATTCTCTAACAAAAATAGATCAAATCATTTCAATTTTTCTGGGGGGCAGTAGTTGATCACCTAAATGATAATTAACTTTTATTGTTCGAGAATACACTAAACCTCATGTATATCTCACTGGTTCTTTCCATTAAAAATATATAGAGATTCCTTTTTCATATAACAATTCAAAAATGAATTCTTTTGCTTTTTTATTTTTTTATGAAACTAATTTTTAGTTTTATATGTTCATTTTCTATGTAAAGATCCACGTGTAAATATTTTATAAATGAAAAAAATAAATTTCCTATATGTATTCCTCAATATCACATAATAAATAAAAAATAAACAATGTAACATGTTAGAAAAATTAATATAGTAGTAAATAAAAAGTATTAATATATTTGGAATACTCTTATATATTAATTAAGACTCTCCCTTCATATTTCAATAGATTTGAATTTGGATCTTTCAATTTCCAAAATTGTATCACAAATATTAATTCTTGATGAATACCATAAGAATCATATTTAGTTCATAAATAAATAAATTAAAACCTTTTTTCACAGCTCCATGATAATGAATGAAAAATATTATAATGAACAAAACTTTAATAATGCTTATAATAAAAATTTGGAAAATGGAAATGTGATATTTTTTATAAAAAATTGCACATTTCTAGGTTTTAAAATATCATCTAGAAATTCACAGAATCAAATAGGAAAATCTATGTAGGTAATTTATACGTATCCATTTTCATCCATGTATCAAAAATTCCCCACATATGGAAATCGACATAGCTGAATCACGTGTGATAATATCATGTAAGAGGATTCATGTAAGGGAATCCATATAAGCTATTTACACAATGTAATTTATGTAGTTATTTAATATAAGTAAATTTGAGTAATTGTTTTTAACTATGTATATAAATTATTCATTTATGAAATATGTTTCACATAGAAAAATATCCATATAACTATTTCACATGTATGTGAAATTATCATGTAGCTTAATTCACATAACCAATTATGGTTATTTAAAAATAGATAGATGTATAAAATTTCCAACATGAAACAAAACTTCTAAATGGAATAATTTTTTTTGGGTATAGTTGATTTATATTTATAAAATTTCATTATCTTTACAAATAATACTGAAAATTATTAATTAGACTTCTATAGATCTGATTATGATCAAAATAGTATATCAAAACTGTTATGAATAACAGTATAGTTGAGAATAAAACCATATAGTAACATCTAACCTAATTTGAAATATGAATGAAATAAATTCAAATTTTTATGTATTCAAATTAAATATATATAATTCAATTTCATTTGTAAATAGACAATAATTACTTACCTTATGAAATTTTGGTGGAACTTGAGAGGTAAACCTTATAATATTGCATCCAAAAGAACATGGTTCGAATCCTAAAAATCAATTTGGGTGATTTAAATTGTAGGTGGTGATAAAAAATGATACTGGAATGGAGTGATGTACGAATGATTCACACCTGGGGACACATGAAGGATGATGTATACAAGGTGTTGAATTAGGTCATCGGTCCATGTTCATGGGCCACGTGGCATTGTGCCTATGGGATATGTAATGGGTACTCCTATTCATAGATAGAAAGAGGTCTTTGATTCCATAATAAACAGATGACTGACTGAAAGAAGATTAAATTTTTATTTCAAAAGAACTTTTGAGGAGAAATTGGGAAACCAGAGTGACATCGAAGACGTAAAGAACAACCATTCATCCATGACCAAGATCATCAAGACCAAATACAATCCACTTCAAAAGTACGTCCACATTTCCATCGCTGCTCGACTAGCTGTCCCAGGAAAAAAACACGGGCCCGGTACCGATGGAAAAAGCCTTACCCTCTCAGAACTTCCAAATCTGGATAGCATTGAAAATGTGGACACTCTCTTCTATGAACATCTTCTAAAATAGTTTGTTGAAAATAAATTATATGCAATTTCTCCAGAACCAAGGCCATAGTGCCACAAAAAAACACAAAATGGAATCCAAAAAAACCTCATCAAATAAACATAGACCAAATCCAACATATTCACCCCAAAACTATAATCCTCTAAAACCAAACATAAAATCCTCCAAAATCCTAAGTTTCACTGATCTTCCCTTCCACTTCCATATCACCATGTCCAGTATGATGCACGCCACAAACCCTCATGAGAACATCAAAATTGGAAAACCAAGAAATCTAGATTCAAACCGAAAATGACCCACTAGTAGGCTTCGAAACTCCAGAACGCCGGAAAGCAGTACCACTATCGTGCACCACAAGTTAAAGAGATCCCTAGAGAAGATTCATCCACAGCATTTCAACACAAAAACCGAAAACCGAAAGAACATGCGAGGAATAAAAAACAAATACAAACACAAACTGGCACATAGATCCTGTCAACGCCTTCAAAAACTCAGATACCACAGCAGACCACCAAGTGAACATACCAATGATAAAGTTGCAACACTCAATTGCGGAAACTGGAAATCGACCACAAAGGCAATTAATAGGGTGCATTACATAATGAATAAGGAGGCCATGGAACAATTCCCCTAGGGACATCTTTTACGTTAAAAGTAGAATTGAATAGAATGACGATGGAGAAATTGACTTTAAGTTATTCATAAATTTTTTCAGTAATTCAAATATCTTGAGTCTGAGGTTAACAAGGGAGTTATTTTTCAGATTATGGAACTCATTATTGTTTGTGATGCTAATGATTAGTTATATATGAGTCTGTACTCCAAGGACGAGATAATGTAAGTAATGAAACGAAATTAATTTAAATTAATATTTTTTCTATAATTGTTGTCAATATATTTGATTATTAAATAGCCTGTGTGATGATAATTGAAGGATGGTGTTCAGAATTTTAATTATTGTTGATAATTTTTCATATGTTGAAAAAAAAATTTATTGGAAGAGTTCCTTCACATGAATATGATATTATGTGTGATGATCGCAGTGATGTTCTTAATGACCAAAACATGTGTAAATTGTATGAGGATATTGCACATTTTTTATCACATTTGTAGAAGACTTGATGACACTAATTATCCATCAGTTTTTTTGAGGAAATGTATAAAATTAGAGATGGATAATGTTTTTATAATATTATATGTTTGATAATCAAATTATTTATGAATTGAGGAGTTAAAAAGAGGAAATATATTAGAAGTGCATGATGAATATTTTAAGAAGAATAAGTATTTTATTGATGATTCTTATGTCATAAGTGAGAATATATTTGTAACCATACTATATAAAAAATGAATCATTATTCTATCTAGACAAGGGGTGATGTATCCATTGATTAGGTGGGTATCCAAACCCATAAGTAATCTAGTAGGGATGAGATAATACAATTTAATAGGAAAACCTAATCAAAAGGGAAAAGGAGTAACAATGAACCACCATATAGGGAAGCATGGTGATAGAAGATGGAGTTGGAATGGCGTAGTGCGAGGGTGTCAAGTTTACGGGACTAATAACCACTTATGGTAGTCTGACGGTCATCTATATATTATAAGGGAGTAGAAAATTGGTTTCTGTTTTGATATAGGATCATTCAAAGCAGGATACAATAGCTCTAGAATGAATTGTGATTGTTCAATTTGTCAATATAATCATCAAGACCGTCCATTCTCATATGTACACCATATTCTCCACCCAGCCCATTTGAGAGCACATATTTGTTGGCATATCACCATGAAACATCATTTGAAGCTATAAATGAGACATTCAAATAATGTCTATTTATTTTGATGACTCCTTGGTGATCTAAATCTCACGAAATTCTCTTTTCATGATAAAAAAGAGCAAATCTATGCATTGAAACATATAAGAAAATATTATTCTACCTTTGAAGGAGATGTTTTGTGATGTGATGTAGTGAATGAATGAACTCATCAAAATGAATGGATCTATGATTTCTGGAGGTATAGAGTCAGTGGTATTTTTTCTATAAATATTATTCAAGTATATCTTATTATGTGTGAGTTTTATCACTCCTTTGAGGGAGTTATGGAGTGATATAAAGAGGAGGATTAAGGTATGAAATTGAAAAATATCTTTCCATGTTCTTGATTCATTATTATTACACTTTACATGTTTACATTATGTTTCTGCAAGACTATTACATGATTTAATTTTTTTACTAAGAAAGATGTAAACATGTAAATAATATAAAAGCACTGCATATTCATTTATGTAAAAGACAAGTAGCAGTATTTCATGAGTGTTTGATAGATACATTTCACACTCATATTGATGCACAATGATATTATTTTCAAAGTAATTGGATTGCGTTGAAATTGTCTCCTTCATATTTCAAAGAGTGCACTATGATTCTCTGAGCCAATGTATTTCACCTTACTATAATTTATGAATTTGAATGAGACACTATATTGAGAAGGCTATATAAACTATTATGCAATAATGAAAATAGTTTTCAAGAACATTCATGTGTGAATCTCCTGGTAAGAAGGCTATGTGAAGATGAACAGTGTTTATCATACATGTGTTCCTTTTAAAAGACTTGGTTCTGTGAAGAAATGAAGAAATAAATACTGTACGCATATTCTAATTGGTTATTTCACAAAATATGTTGAAATATAGAGTTATTATGAAAGTAGTTCTATCAAAATAACATTTCAGGTATACTGTTCATATAACGTTCTTGTGAAAATGTAGAGTTGTGTAAGTTCTTGAATGTAAGCTAGTACATTCCCATGATTTTCTCATAGGCTGAGCAAGTGTTCAATGTATGTGTGTACCATATATATAGTGAAGTGGTAGGATTAAGGGTAGTGGGAATTTTTTTTGATTGAAGGAAGTATAAAAATGTACATTTATCTAGTTGATCACATACACAGTTAATATTTTCAACCACTTATATAGTACACAAAAGAATAATGAAAATATACTATTTGATATGTGTTCTTAAAGATAACGTCGAGTATATTTTATCAGATGATATACAAATTATTTAGAAATTGAAGAATAATATGAGTCTGTGCAAGGTTCATGCATTATTAAATACATACATGCACATGAAATAGTACATAAATAAAATAAATAAGGCTATGAATTGAATTCTATATGTATAAATAAAATTCAATCTACATTCCATAATAACTATGAAATGTGTTTTTGAGATTATAGGTGGATCATTATATTAGAAGGCAACTTGTAGTAAAATGAGGAATATTCAGTTGTTCATTCTACTACTTTAGTGAGTTGAAGGGGAATTAATAACATCTATTATTTTAGAAGGGTATACTGACTCAACTTTCATGCAGTGTGTTTGATTACATTCAGTATAATTTGAATAGTTTTAGTTAATGTGAAAATGTTCAGAATAAATTTATTCCTAGAGGATCGAATATAACGATTAGTTTTGTGTTTCATTGGTAGCATGAATTTCGTGTTATATTTATCATTGTGTTTTGTTTCTTATTTATGAAACACTTGTTGGAATATAGTGTAAATATCACTGGTGGGATGCTATTATAATTTTGGAAAAGGTTTCTGCATACCCACCATCATTTCAAGGTGATACCTAACCAACCCACTTGTAATTGTTGACTGATTTCATAGTTGAGAATTTGTGTCTTAGATCATATCGAACAAAAAAAGGATTTAGTCACCCACATCAAGGGTGAAATTTGTAAAAATATTGTGTGTTGTTCTTCAATTACTTTCAGTGTTGCATATGATATAATTGTGTTTGTAAATAGTGATTCTCCATTCACTATAAAAATTACATAGGTTCAAATTAAAAGGGGGTAAGAGAAAAGACAAAAATACCTAAAAAATTTGTGTATAATGATTCAACTGCCCTCTCAGTATACCTAAAATATCCACAGGGAACTTCAATTGGTAACAAAATGAATTTTTTAACTTGTATTCTATCTATATTATTGTCCCATTAGTTTTTATGAAAACATATATGACATGAAAATTTTTATTTGAAGAAGCTAAAGAGTTGTCTCAAATTGAAAGACTAGTTCTTATCTCTATTAGTGCTAATAAAAAAATACAATAAAAACATTGAATAATATACATAAAATAGGCATGAAATGTGCGAAATAATTTCAAGAACAAAAAGGATTCATTACACACAAAATAAAATCAGAGTGGTATTCGATAAAAAATATTTTTTAAATAAATTGATAATGATCCTTTTGATGAGTCTGGTTCAAGTATTGTTGAATAATACTTTATTAAATCACTAATTTTTTTTATCCAGAAGTCAAATATTATCTGAAGAACGTTTTTACTAAGGTTGTCACTTACATATTCGATTTTATCATGGAAATATATGATTAAAAGTCACACATTGAAAAGGAAGATGAGGATATTGAGAAAGACTAGGAAAATAAGTTTAAAATATGTAAACTTATCACACAAATTAATTATTCCAAATAAGAAACTATATCTCTTTTCAATGAACATATCTCATATGTTGAAGAATAATTGCAAATAAATGTGTGTGATAAATAAGTAACTAAGAAATTCTATATTGAGACGGTTCATACACTGGGAAGAATCTGATAATTCTATCATAAATATAAAGGAATCTCGGTTAGAAATATAATATAAAGATGATACTTTCATCCCAGTTGAATAATCTAAAGAAAAACTTTCATTTCATTTCAATGAAATATTCACTTTGATTGAAGATGAAATATGAAGGATTGTTTTTGAGAAGAATGTTACTGAAATAGTTCATATATAGGTTGTCCATACATTTGAGAAACTAAATAGAATCTCTATAATTGTTAGATAATATTATATATAGGTTAGTAAAAAGAAAATTACAGTGTTTAATAATTATCTCCTAATGGTAAACAAAATCCATGATTATGAAGTTCATAAAATGGAGAGTCAATGGGAAGAAAAATTGTGTTTTTTGGAGGATGAGAAAAATGTCCTCAACATGAATTGTCTTGAAATATAAGTATTTTGAAAAATATGAAGAAAAAACAATTAAATATTTCTCATAAATAATTTTACGATATGGTGAAATAAAATTAAGAATAGAATAAATTTATAAATTTGAAATACCTTGAGTTAGAGGTCATGTTTAGAAATCATGAGAACATTAAAGCTGAATATTCATAAAATTCTAAGATTAGAAATGATGTCATGTGTAATTATGAAAAGAGTCCTACATATGAAGAAACTCATTCAAGTGGAATAAATAGATTGATGTTTGTACTAAAAGATTTATACTTCTGATAATAAAAATTAATAAGAAAAGATTCTATTTATATTGTTTAAGTGTCATTGAAATAGGTAACCCTTTTTCCAAAATCTATTTTTATTACTAATATTGATTCATCTACAAGTATAGGTAATAAAAATAATTATAGTCAAAAGGGGTGAAGAATACTAATGATAAATCCATCTTATCTTCAAATGTGGATGTCAATAAGAGTTAATTCATGATCTCCACAAAGAGATTAGATAAATAATCATATTATCCAAATACAATAAGATGTAAAAACAATTTAAGTAGTAGCGAAAGAATAAATCATTATTTGTTGGCTATTGTTGGTGCTATTTGAAATTTGGGAATCAACAAATTGACTCGTGTCATAATATTTCTATGTATGATAATTATAGAAGGAAAAAATTAAGGGGGATTATATATAATGTTAAGATAAATCCTTTAATCATGAAGTATAGTTCACAGATGAAGATGAATATGTCTATCAAGAATATATTTGAGTTTCTTGAAGACATATGTGATTATTACAATATATCTAGTCATAATTAGGATTACTGATGGTATGTACAAACCATGCACTATGAATATGTTGATATGACGAAAAGACCACATCATATGAAAAGAAAAAAAATGCAGATAAGTCTACCTTGGGGTGTGATCAGGAGAAGAGTGTTAAGAAAATTGTGAAGAAATACACAACCAAGAAGAGTGATAAGATGAATGTAACACCTAAGAAGAATGTGATTTTATTTTGGATGAATATTTCATTTAATGGACATTTACAAAAAGGCCATAAACATCAATTCTATTTAATGTATTCTAAAAAAGAAAAAATAATTTAGACATAGAAACAAATAACAGGATTGAGTTTCTATATGAAAATCAAGAGGGAAAATTTGAATATCATGAGTGGTTTCTAAAAAGAATAAACTTATGATTTTTGGATATTTTTTTAGACATTAAAAAATGTATTAGCATATTTCTGAAAAATGCATGGCACGGTTGCATGAAAAAATAGAAATAGTATGGAACAAAAGAAATTAAACAATGGAATATTATGTTAAAGATGTTACAATGAATAAGGAGTATATATAAAAGAAGAAGATTAAGAATGTACCAAAATAATGCTTATTAATATGGCCAGAGTAGCTGGAAATGGATAAACATTTGGATTATGAACAAGATAATGAATGTGAACTACTTGCTATTGTGAATTGTCCCATTCAATCTAAGATGAATGATGATGAAATCAAGATTTATTTTATATCCTTAAATTATAAAATTTTGAATTTCAAATAAGGAAAAATCTTTACGAGTTTTCATAAATTTATATCATAATTGAAATAATTTTCTAAGATGAAATATAAATCTCATCCTTGCTACTCTAACTAAAAATCATTGAAGAATAAATTTATTCCCATACATACTTTCTATTTGATTCAACTATGTAAGGAACAAAAGGTGACTAATATATTCAGGGGGAGTCTTTATGATATGTTTTCTATGAAAATATTATAAATTATTCAGGAGGTTATCCATCATGGAGTTCATTATTCCAATTGAATATAAAATTATTCATAAAGATCATTATTGAAGAGAGAAAATTATGATGAATAAGATGGATGAAGCTTCTCCATCTAGAGGGTGAAAATATAAAGAACTACTAATTTTTAATATATCAACTAGTAAAATTAAATATTTGAATTTGTAGAAAAGGATTTATTTCATGATTTAAAATTCTATAAATTGAATCTTTTCATTAAAAATTTATTGTCTCATAACCCATAATGAATAGAAATTTTGATTCATAATGTGGGGAAATGATAATTTGATAAAAAAGTAAAATGGATTGATGTAGGGAAAGTATATTTTTGTAATTTTATTTGTTTAATCTATTTGTGAATTTGAATATGTGATGTTAGTTGAATATATTATGAATAACCCTTGAAACATGGTTTCATTGTTTTCATTATATTCTGAAAACATTATTTACAGCATAGTTTTCTAAATTGTTCACACTTTTCTTATACACCTGGTTATCACACATAAACATAGATATTATTACTTAATGACTCAGTTCATTAAGAATAGTGATTCTCCATTTCTCTATAGAAAATAAATTTTAATTTCTAATAAGTTAAAACACTTATGATATGAAGATATTGATAGAGATAATAATAAAAGTTTTGTTTTTAAAGAATGAGATTAGTTAAATTATTTCCCAGACTTATCCCTTTGGTCTTATAGTCAAGTAAGGGGCATTGAATTTGAAAGTGAAATGGGCACTGACAAAAAATTCATAGGGGAAGATTAAAGAACCCAAATTAATTGAAATTAATATTTGTATTGTAATTTTTGTCAATAAAATTTTTTAATATAAATTTAATGTGATCAAAATTGAAGGATGATGTTATTCCTTGGAATTATTGTTGAGAATTATTCATAAGTTGGAAAAAAATTTATTGGAATAGTTTCTTCAGATGAAGAAAAAATTATGTGTGATGATTTCAAAGTAATTATTAATGACCAAAACATGTGTGAATGTATGAAGAGATTTCACATTGTTTATCATATTGGTAGAAGATTTTATGACACTAATTATCAATCCCTTTTTGAGGAAATATAGAAATGTAGTGATGGATAATTTTATGATAGACTTGGTTATTTTATTATCAAATGATTGATCAACTGAGGAGTTAAAAAAGATGTAAATATTAAGATCAAGAATGAGGAATATTTTATGAAGAATAAGTATTTTAACATTAATTCTTATTTCATATGTTAGAATAGTTTTTTAAGTCTACATTGTAAAAAAATTCATCAACAGGTCAGCTAGCCAAGGGAAGCCTCATCTACTAATTATGTTGGAATCCCATCCCTTTTGATGGCTAGCAGGGTTGAGCAAAGAGAATGGAATAGGACCACCTACTCAAAAGGGAATGGGAGAGGGGATGAACCACCATTCAGGGATGCATAGCGGTGGACGAAGATGGTGTCACAAAGTGGTTCTATGGATTCATGTGTGTGAGACTAATAGCAATTTATGGTTTTCAAAAGATCCGTCTTTTTTAAGTGAGTGGAAAATAGATTTTTGTTTCGATGAGGGGTAGTTTATAGGAGTTGTTTGTAGATTTGGACTGAATTATGATTATGTGATCTATCCATATGGTTATCCAAGCCATACATTCTGTTTGGAATGTCGTCTTATCCACCAAGACCATCTTAGAGAACCTGTTCATCAAGATATCACTATGAATCATCATCCAGTGCTTGAATTGAGACATTCAAGACCCATTTATTTATTATGATGATTCCTTGGTGATATAAATATCACGAAAATCTGTTATCATGACAAAATTAAGAACAAATCGAATAATTAAAATATATAAGAAAATATTTTTCTTCCTTTGAAAGTGAAGTATTACGATTCTTGGTAGTGAATGAATGAGAAGATGAAAATAAATGTTTTTATGAATTTTGGAGGTACTAATTCAGTGTTACATTTTCTATAAATACCATTAAAGAAGTTCATTTTCTGTGCGAGTTTTTTCACTCCTCCAAGAGGGTTTTTGATAGAGAAAAAGAGGAGGCAAAGCGCTTTGAAAATTAAGAAGCTATTTGCATGAAAATGTTTCATTCTTATTAAAATTTACATGTTCAGAAGATGTTTGTGCAATAAATTTATGTAATTTAATTCTATTTTATGAATTATAAGATAAAAACATGAAGAAGAAAGAAGAACCTCATATTAATTTATATGAAGGAGATTAATAATTCTTATGTGAGTGTTCAATCTGTTCATTACAGTCATGGATTACTATTTGAAGAATTGATCTAAAAAGATATTGGATGGCACTACAAGCATCTCCTTTCGATTTCATGAAGTACACTAAAATTGAAATAATTAATGTATTTCACCTTACTATAACTTGTGAAGTGGAAGAAGACACCATATTGAGAAGGCTGTGTAAATTTTTAGGTGATGAAGAAAATAGTTTTCATGATCATTCATACATGAATCTGTTGTGAAGAAGGCTATGGGCAGATGGACACTTTTTAGAATACTTGTCTTTTTTTATAAGAACTTTTATCCATGAAGAAACCAAGATAAAATAATCCTCTATGCATATTTATACTAGTTATTGTGTGAAATATGTTGAAATATTGATTTCTTACGAATGTAGTTCTATGAAAAGAACATTTGTGGTATACTATTTTCCTAACATACTTTTGAAAATGCATAGTTTTGTAAGTGAATAAATGTTAGTAAATGTAAAATATTTTCACATAATATACTAAAGTGATTAGTGTGTGTGTTTATTATATAAATAGTGAATAAAAAGTATTATGGGTAGTGGGAATTTCATTGATTTAGGGATGTAGAATAGTATACATTCATCCGATTGAGCACATACACAGTTAACATTTTCAACCAATGATAATCTAAACAAAGTACTATTGAAGAGACAGTATGTGATATGTGTTCATAAAGGTTGTGAAGATTATATTTTCTCATGTGATAAACAAATTATTCAGGAATTGAAGAAGTATATGAGTTTGTGAACGGTGCTTTCATTATTCAATAAATAATTGTACATAAAATAATGCATACATAAAATAAATATGACTGTGAATTGAACTATATATGAATAAATCACACGCAATCTAAATTTCTTGATATGTTTGAATTTTATTTTTGAGATTAAATCTGGAGCATTATATTTGAAAAAAAAATGTGAAGTAAATTGAGGATTCGTCAGTTTTTCACTCTCTTATTTCTGTGATTTTAAGTGGAAGTAATAACTTCTATTATTTTACAAGGGAATACTTAGTCAACATCCATGTAGTTTGGATGATTACATTTCATGGTAGTAAAATATATTTAGTTTAAGTGAGCAAGTTAATAATAAGTTTATTCTTAGTGCCTCGAAGAGGAAGATCAGTTTTATGTTTCAATGGATGATTGGAGTTCTTTTGATATATCCCATTATGTTAATTCTTCTATTTCTGAAACACTTGTGGGATTACAGTAAAAAGACGAGTTGTGAGATGTCAGTAAAATTTGTAAAAAGGTTTATACCTACCCACTATGGTTTTACGGTGATACCTAACCAATATACATATAAATTTTGATTGATTTATTAATTTAGAATCTATGTCATAGATAATCCCAAACACATTAAGGATGTACTCACTCACATTGGGGGAAAATCTTGTAAAAATATGGTGTGTTGTGCTTCATTTTCTTTTATTTTTACATATGGTATAACTGGGTTGGAAAATAGGAAAGATCCAATCACTCTAACAAGTATACAGGTTTGGATTAAAAATAGGTTTGATAAAAGAAAAGAAATTTCAATAAAATTGGTTTAAAATGATTCACCCACTTCTGAGTGTACCTGCATGATCCACTAGGAACTTCAAGAAGATTCTATGGTGATTAAATCCTTAGAGGAAGAATTTTGTTTGATTTATGCTAGAATGGCCTAATTAGACTTTAATAAAGAATGAGTGACAATGATTAATGACCCTGATTATATCCCTCATTACAATATCAATAAAAGTAAGATTGTTATGCAACTGTATGTCAAAGTCTCAGATAATATGGAGTTATATTTGAAGGATCTTATTCAAATAGTGTTTAATTATGATAAATTCATTGTTCATTATAGTCTTCAAAGTTTTAATGGTTCCAATATGTTAAAAATAATAATCAATAGTGTTGAGGTTCTTGTTGTTTTTTAATTATTTTTTATATAACTTGTTTGTTCATGTTCCCACTCATTAATCTGTTATGTATTTTCTAGAAAATCAAATATAAAAATAATTTGAGAGGTGATGAATTAGGGTAGGACTATAAGGTGAATTCTTAACACTCCTCCCCATGGTATAAAAAGAATAACTAGATTGGGTATTCACAAAGAAACACCCCTCGGATGCACTATGATACCACCCCTAGACCACCATTGACAGAGAAACCACATAGTTTTAGTGTGACACATTTCTACCTAGTAGCTCTCAGGGTGAAATTCCCTATAGTGAGGTGTGATTCACCACTTTTAATAGAATTATTTATTTTACATAGAGAAAACATCCTTTGACATTCACTCAATGCCCATGAATGACTTCAAAACACATTGAAATTCTTAAAAACAAGTCATTAATGTGAACTAAGTCTTATATTTCCATTATGAGTTTGATTTCTTAATATACTCTTTGTTCTTATGCTTAAAATTAAAATTTACCATAAAAACAATAACATTTAAATTAAGGGGTCATTACAATATTTCTGAATTGATTTCTCAAGAAAGAATTTTTTTTATTATAAAACACCTAATAATTTTATACGATGATGATGATAACAAGGCATACTAGTCAAATAGGGAATTATATGCTTCAAAAAATCTATATTGTCTTAGTATTCTCAATTAGATAATAATTTTAGTAATTTCAAATTAATGAGAAATGATGTAGATAAAAAATTTCTGTATAAAAATATCAAAGGAAATATAATTTATAGTATAGATCTATATTAATGATATAATATTTAGTTGATGTAAGAATTAATTTTGTGAGTAGTTTATAATTTTTATGATAATAAAGTTCAAGATTTAAATCATTGGAAAACATGAATAATTTATTTGGTTTAATTGATATCATTTGGGTGAGTATATATTCATCTCTGAAGTGAAGTATTTGAATGTGTATTCAAATAAATTGAAAACACATAATTTTAAGAAATTTTTTACTCCAATTAATATTGTAACCAATCATAGAAAAATAAAAATTTAATATTAGTTTATTTCAAAAAACATTATATAATTTTTACATGGTTTATTTACATGGTTAAAAAATTATAGTTTCTGGGTCTTGTTTTATCCTTGTCAGGACTCCTCCTGAGTAGAAAATGTGATTGAGAGTGATCCACAAATCCCACCACAAATGGATCATAGGGTAATTACTAACACTAAGTGGATGAAATAAAAAATGGGATACATTAACCTTTATTTTACGTTTTTAAAACCCCCAAAAATCCATAAAATAATCAATAACAAACTATAATATAAAATAAATGAACATATGCAATGGTATACAACCCACATGAAACAATAAATGATTCACAAAAAAGGAAACATAAAAAAACTCTACCTACTCTTATATTTATCACCTTGTAACTGAAGAGATGTTCCCTAATACCACCTTCGTCTTAATCAAGTAAGTATAGAAACCAATAGATAATAGTATGGAGAGTATAAAAGTATACCTAATAGTTTAATTCCCAAAACTCTCTAGTGTCAATTTAACATGAATAATAAAGACTTTTTGAAATATATATATAGATCTAATAAATTTTTCAACATTGACATAATATTTTAACACTAGTATCATAAAAATATCCCCTTCATATCATCTACCACCTCTTCCACATTACCACATCCAAAACACCACATAAAACTCAATACATACACACCATCATAAAAATCATATATGACCCTCCACAAATCTCTATCATCACCTCTACTAATGGTATTTCTTCAGCAATAACATTTATCCACTAATATAACTAAAAGAGTAATAAAAAATGAATATGACGACCATATGAATATAAAAGAAAAAAATGCATTATGGTATGGATATAAAAATAATAACCATACCCATGTTGAGAATAAAAAATCTCATCAAACCAATTTAGTATAAGGGTATACCAAATCCATTCATACCAAATAAACATTAGGGAATAAAATATCCTACCAATGAGTGTCATCAACAAGTCAAAAAATATTAGCCTAATTAAATATATAAAAATTAATATCACATTAATCAAAACATATGTCAAGTCACATCATTAACTATTAACATGTTATGATATTTTAGAGTATATACAGAATTTATAACACATCGATAAAATAATCATCCTATTCTATAATTAAAATATTATAACCATCTAATATGAAATACATATTTTCCTGAGATACATAACTCAACCTTCCAAAGGCTAAACTATGATTTTACCTATAATACCCCATCATCAAATATCATCATAACTAAAATGACATTGTATTGATGTTTTCGTTTGTTTTTTCACTTCTACTTATAGTCATTATCAATTCCATTATGAATATCTTTTTAGATTGGTGATTGATTGAAGTATCCACCCATTATGGAAGATTTGAATCTCCCATGATTGGTATATGGGAAAGGTGATTGAGAAGATACATCCCATATATTATTCAATGAGAAAACATGATTTAGTTTCTTTGGAATACACGGATGGATAGATTCAATTTGGTATCCCATAATACATCATATGATCAATAAAATAATCTTCATTGGTAATTCACAACCAATGTGGATGGGACGATTCTAGGCTTTTCTAAAATAGTCTACAATTAAAAGTGAGAGTATCTTGTTTTAACTATACTTAATAGATTGTATATCATTAAATAATGAGAATAAAAAATTTAATGTATGGAGGATAGCTATATGTAACTGAATAACCCATCTGAGGAGAATAAATCATGTTGGTTATTTCACAGGTAGTGTTTATAATCACAAGGATAAATGTTGTCATGAAAAAAAGGGATCTGTATTTTTTTGATTAATTTTCACACATGAGATATTAGATGAAGTTTATGAAATTCTCCCATTTTAATATTTTTTTGGAGTTTGGAATTATTTCAATAATTTAAACAACAATTTTAAGAATTTGTCATATTTTTTTAGAGGTTGGAGAACCTATTAAAGTAATTGGATGTTATTTAGAAGCTTATTGTTGAAATATGGTTATTGATGATAAAAAAGGATCAATAATTCATTAAATACATTGCATATAGATCATAATAATTCACTCCAAACGTATGTCTTTAGGCACTAACTGTAATTATTTTATGTCTAATGAATATTAAAAAAGGCTTGAATATATGACATCAGCTGCATCAAACTCACGATCATAAGACATAACTGTCAATATTTAATCCAATTGTACGAATTTTATAAAATATTCTACTTTGAGATAATGAAAATACAATCTTTAGAATATTTAGAATATATATCCATCGTAAGGATTCATTAACATAATTCTACGACGTTCCTAGATAAAAGCATTAACTGAGCATAAATCTTCACAATGTGGGTGACATTTTTAGAAAGCAGATGGATGGAAATGATGTACCCAATGTAGAACATAATTGTTTAATGTCATGATTTTTGAGTAAAATACTCTAGAGACCCCAACATTATATATCAACATATAGGAAAAATTTATCTTTTAGCAAGATGAAAATTTTATTTTTAATATTCTAGAATCTGATGAAAATAATATAAATTCTTGATGTTGCAATAATTTGTATTCCTTATTATAAACATCATAAAAAACTAGATTTATGTGTGATCCAAAATGAGAATAATAGGAATTTGATATTCATCTATGGAAAGGGAAGATCAAAGCATTATTAATAATGGTTTATATAGAATTATTTAATTCTAAGGAATTATAAATCTTATAATGTTGAAGATGTGATTTTGAGTTCGAAACATCATGATGCATAGAGAATTCATGATTTGAGCTTGATTTAAAAATATTTAAGTGAGTAGAACCACTGCATGTTTTTATTAAAGTTAAGGAAAAATTAATTTAGTTTTCATGAATAATGAAGATGAATTTCCATTGAACCTAGATCATCTTTTTATTAAATCATATGTCACTTTTATTTGAGGCTGTTCGAGTGTCTATAAGTGGCTCTTATGGAAGTCTGGAAATTTTCATAAGACATAATAAATGAGAAGAGTTTTAAATTTCATAAATAATGAAAATAATAAAAATTTACATGATTTATATATGATTGTTTTGTACTGTAAATACCCCAAGAATAATTATGTGTGGATTTTTTTGGAATATTTTGAGCAGAAGAATCCATATGTGCTGTAAAAGTTTCATGAAGATCATTTTAGATGAGTTTCAAAAGAAGAATCATTTATTGATGGATATTTTTTTAATACTCATTTAGAAGAAAAAATTTTACATGGGAATAAATTGAAACATACATGGGGTATATTATTATAGTGATTTTTTTGGGTGGATAATTTTGTCAATAGGTTTTCCATTTATAAGAAATTGAAAATGAAAGGTAAAATTAACTTAGATACCTATGATCATGACTTGATAAAAATATCAAGCATAACAAAATATAGAAAAGAAAGTTGATTCTATTTTATTTCATATGTGATAAATGTAAGAATATGATATAATTAAATCTCTCAAATAAGAATATAAATACACTGCATGCTACAGTGAAGAAGAAGAAAAATGAGATTTTATGCACTATTCTGAGATTATTTTGAGAGAGTTTATATAGAGAGAAGAAAAATATTCAATAACAACCATGGTTAGAGATTTTTTATAAGGATCTTCTAGATTTGAGTATCATATGATATTATTGTGTGATATTAACATGTTATTAGATTAAATATAACATATATGAATATATTCTGTAATAATGTACCATTTTTTATGAATCTGTTGAAGAGGGCCTAGAAATCCAAGATCCTATGTTTAGATGAAGAGGATATTGTCTGTGGATGATATGAAATAATTATACTGGTTAGAGATATATTTAAAAATAAGATTTATTAATTAAAATATTGTGTGTATATTTTTCATAACTATAGAACTTATATGATATAGGGTATATAATAAGACAACCATTTGACTCAATGACTAACATATGAAGTCATTAAAGGATAATAATGGGAAGCTTGTAAGAAATGTACTATGAGATTCAAGCAAGTTGATGGCATGACTTTTTTCAAGATAAGATCATTGAATCACTGATTTGGTAATGGGGTGAGAGGAACCATCCACTTTTAATTTAGTAGTATTGATTATTGTTGAAAATCCATGATTATTGGGAATAACTAATGATGACATAGTGATGTTTTTTACCAAACCTTATAAAAATACTCAGGTTTATGTGCCATTATTTATTTGATTATTTGAGTAATGATGTGTTACATAAGATGGAGTGGATCAAGAGAGAATAAGTAAGATATGTTTAATTTATATGGAATGAAATACATTAATTTATTTAAGTTAACACTGATTCACCCATCCCCTCTTATTGGTCCATTGATCATTTTATAACCTCAAAAAACTCTTCCATTTCATAGTTTTTATCAAATAATTATTTAATAAGTATCAGGGTATAAAATAGAAACATATATAAAATAATATATCACATAACATCATTTCATAAAAAATCACAACATGTAATCCACATCATTAACTTTTCCAATTATTATCAGTCAACCACTTTTTTATCATCTAATTCACATCATTACACTATGCCAATTACTTCCAATAATATTTATTATCATTTCTCAACTTCCCATTATTCCATTTTGATTAATTTCAACTTTTAAGACTTATTTTAATAAATTATGTTTATATATCCCTAATTTTACATTAATAGAATAATTTACCCACCTCACAACAAATAAATTATATAAATTCTCTATACACACAAATTATAGAGATTAGAATCCCCTAAATCATAAAATATTAAATAACTAATTGAATATTCATGAAATATAAACAATTAAATTACTATCTCTTTATTCATAAAAAACTCCTTAATCACTCAATTGACACATTCAACTCATTGAAGAAATAAATAAGAAGGTTTAATCATGAAATAATAAAAAAATAGATCTATAATTTCTCTTACTATTGATTTAATATTTTATCTATTGAATCCTCTAAAAAAATCCATTGAGGTATATTTGAGAGCCTAAAAATATCAATTAATTTCATAAAACGACTTTCAAGGGTAGAAAATAATTTAAAAGGACTCAAATGCTGGCTCGAGGTGGTTTTAAATAATTTAAAAATAATTCCAACAAAAAATAATTGTGTTTCCACAACCAAAATGTAATATGTTTCAAAATAAATGATAAATTTAAAATTCAATTCATGTTGAATAATAATTAGTCAAAAAAACAAACTATTTTCCCATAAATTCACTAATAATTTATTCCGTAAATATTGCATTAAAATTAATCATCAAGTGTTTCATTACATTTCCAAAAACCATGACATGCCACCTTCCTCATGTTGGGGATTAAAAATCACAACTTCCCAACATAACACAACATAACATGTTTTAGATAAATAACATATTTTTTCTATAGAGAATTACTATAGGTATACAAAACTTCCTTCAAGCCATAATGAAGAGAAACATTTTAACTATGATATGATATTTTCAAACCGATCATGATGTGTTTCCCAAGTTCTATAAAAAATAAACCACTTCATTCTCCTCCTCCTATAAACTAAACAAATTAATTTGACCATCCTATACTAGAATCATGAAAAATATTATACATTTTTTAAGTGAAATGGTTTACATATTTGGTTGAATTTCTCTCATTACATAAATTTTCATCTTTTATCTTCTTCTCAAACACCCATAAAACTCACATAGTAAGTGAGAATATTTTTATATATTGTTTATGATATTCCTAAAAAAAATACGAAACATGTAATTTTAAAAAAATATAAATAAATCATCCAAAATATGAGCATTTTTATTTTGATTTATTTTATCCCTAAAATCCAACCAAATAATTATAATATTATATTTGGAAATTATAATAATCATAATATTAAAATATTTACTACATTATATATGGACCAAGGATTAAAATAATTTCTTATATTGGTTTCATCTATAAATACCATTTTCAATTACTGCACTCTGAACCTATATTTTTTCATATAACTCATACCAATGAATTGTCTCATAAATGAAAAACATTCTCTTAAAAATATTGAATCTATAACAATCACTTCAAGTTCTATATCTTCCTCAATATCAACATCAAAGTAATAAACCACATTAGTATCCTAATATTGATATTTATGATTATGTGATACATGTAAATAATCATAAACTCTCTCTATCTTTGGTGGTATCTATAACACCATGATATTTATGACATTTTTCTTTTAAATATATTTAACTTCATCAATAGATTGCATTACATGAAACTGTGAGTTTATGAGAAATAAGATATGTTGTGTAAAATATTATTATTTTATTTTATCACCTAGATATTAAATTGAATGGAAAGAATTTTATTAACTACATTATGAATTATTTATAATTTATCTACTAAATATAAATTCATAGTAAGTAATCACTCAATTTTAAGTAAAGTTATTATTCATCAAAAATATATTTTCTTCAAAAATGATTTTGTTTTTATTTTTTGGAGAAAATATTATAGTTATTTTTTGTAAATTTTAGAAAATATATTTGATATAATGAAATAAATTTTTTAAATCAACATATCAAAATTCTTTTTTGGTGAAATTTTGGAATTTTAATGAAAAGGTCTATTTTTATGCGAATATTTTAAAATACTATTTTTTATAAAACTATAATTTTATTTTCATATAATGTATCAATATGATTAGAATATAATATTAGAGTAAAAAGAGAATTATTTATTTATATAAAGTACAATTAACTTTATTTTAATAATTATTTTAAATGGTTTTGGTATAAGTTATTTTTTGGCTTAATAATACATTCTCCAAAAACAATTTTTCCTTTTCGTTTACACATTTATATTATATGTAATTTAAAACACTTCTTGAAATTGAGTATTAAAAAATTTAATCTATATTTATAATCAAGAGGTTCAATTTATTTAATATATTTCCCATTTAGTTTTGTGAAAAATGAATAGTAACCATGGTAAAATTTATCACCTCGGTAAAAGGTAAATCGGGTAAAAATTGGTTAAAACAAAGTGACAAGGTTATAATTATTCATATTAATAATTATTGGATGATGATAATTATACCCCTTATAACATTAGGATACAAATGGATCTATTTAATGAGTAATTTTCCATAAAAAGATATTATATATTATTTAAACCCAAAGAAGTGAAAAAATGTCACTCTCTTAGTTTTAAACATCATTTTTGTGTTCACAATGGGACATAATATATTTATGAATGAATATTAATATCATATTTTTTCCAAATTAAATTATATTTATGATGATAGATTATTTATAATTTTTAGGAATCAATAATTACCTTAAATACATACAAAATAACAAAATAGTATTTAGTCAATTAATGGAAAAATATAACAAATAGTATTAAAAGTGTTAAAATTAATATAATTAGAGATAATTAACAAGATCCAAAAAAGTTATATATAATAATAAAATTTTCGTTATTTATTAAATTAATTGGTTAAATTATCTTTTTGTCTTAATGTATTTAAAATCAAAGTAATGAATAATCTCAAAATTGAAAAAACTAATATTTTATGAAAATAATATTTTATTAGATTATTTAAATACTATAAAAATAATAAAATTCATAAAAATGTATGAAATATAGTCTAAAATATCACCACTTAAAAATTTATATGTCTTTTTATATATTTGGTTTGATATTTAATTTATTAAAAATTAATCTTTTGAGAAATTTTAAAAGTGTTGCTAACCTCCATTATAAAAGGGAACATCCTATCTCTCTTATTTACTACAATTTTAGTCTTCTATAACGACCATAAGCTAAAACATTGTATTTTAAACTTTCTTATACACATTCTATAGGTTGTTTTCTTCATAAAAGACCATCCTTACAACCCTTAAGAGGGTATCTAATGGTGTCATCTCAAAGAAGAAGTAATGTCCTTAGCCTCTCACCTTATTTTTGACTCTCCTTTTACTTCCACTAAATATATTATATTATTAATAAAATAGAAAATTATGTATCCTAAATATGTCTAAATGTTATAATGATTACTAATCAACCATTATACATTATTGTTTCATCAAATGGGATGTGAAAATATCGTTCATGTGTACCTACGACTTACCATCTCCATGTAGTTGTAGAATTCATTTTCGACGACCAAATTCAATGTATTGTTAATATGATGGGTTTAAAGGTTATATATATGATATTTATTAAATAATTATTCTGATAAAAAAATAATATCCTATATACATATTTACCTTCAAAACTGTTGGAAAATGATAACGTTGTTCGCACATACGTGTGAACTACCACTTCCAGGAAGCAGTGTGATCCATTTTTCACTTCAATTTTACATTAATGTTAAGGAGGAAAAATATGATGAATATAAATAATATATATGATATAATAATATTCTATAAATGTTAATTATTATTTAGCTTTCTTTGATTTTATCCCTTAAAAAGTGAATACATGTTCATGCGTACGTACAACCTAACATCTTCATAAACTCTATAATTCATTTTCTATCTCTATCATTATAGATAATTTTATATATATATATATATAATTAATATTTGGGATAAAAATAATAATATAAATGAATCTATTATATTTCTATAATAAATTGAAATTTGATATAGTACAGGTAATTGTTTATTTCACAATCTCTTAATTATTCGGGATTATTTAGGTTTAAGACATGGTTGGGCAGTGTTTCTAATCCATGTCCATGTTTTCTAAAAAAAATCAAAATTTTTATTATAATTATTATATTTTTTTGAATTCATTTTATCTATGTTTTACTTTTCATAGAATGTTTTGAAAGGAATTTTTTTTTTCCCAAATAAGGTAATTAGTTATTTTTAAGAAAAAAATATTGAAAAAATGCTATTTTTTTACATATAATTAATGAGTGGATTTTAATACTTTAATTATGACTCAATTCATTGAATACTCTTTTACAATTTTACAAGATTATTTTCAAATAAATTTCTTTTCATTTATAAGTGCATAATTTTTAATAATAGAAGGGATGTTTAAATGGAAAAGTTAGTTTCCTCCAAAATTTTTCTTAAGTGATATTTAAAAGTAAATTTTCATATAATATGACATAATTTTATATTAATTATAATTTCAAATGGATACTATACAAGGATACCATAATTATTTTTTCTATCTATGGTTTATATTTACAATGAAAAGATGAAATGTTTATGAACCCCATTTCTTTTCTTGGGTTCTGATATGATGATTATTTTATGACAATGTGAAGAAAATATGTATTTTGTTTATTATGTGATAGGTGGGGATTATATATCCCTATAATTAATTGGGTACATTATAATATCTCATGAGATAGTTATGGTAAACAATACAACATTCTTGATCTGTTACGGGAAATAGGTTGATCTTCTTGATCTGTTATGGGATATAAGTCAATGTCCTTAATACACTATAGGAAAAAGGTTTTTATTCTTAATATAAGGGTCTTGGAAGTTAAACTTTACATTTGAAGTTGTTTCTAAACTTTTTATAATACCACACGCAATTTTAAAATGAACCTATGGTTTAGGATTGAGTTATGATGAATATTCATTATTAGAATTCATGTATTTTGTAATGTAAATGTTTTATTCCATAACTCGTGTTAATTATATATTTCAGATTAAGTATGGACTTTGTATTTTATTTTAAACATATCATACCCTTATTCTTATCTTATGCTGGAATATTATTATCAATTAATATATCTTATGTTTACACTTACTGAGAATTTGAGCTCACTCTTTCTTATGATTGTTTTCCCAAGGTTATGACGAAATGTTTTATGTAGGTTATGTCTATAAGGAGTTCTAAATTTGGAGATATTTATAACATATTTTGAATATAATTCAATAAATATGAATATTTTATAACTATTATTCAAATATAAAAAACATATATGGTCATCCAGAATGTTTTTTTGTACAATGGGTTGAATATTCATCTATTAAGAAGTAATAATTATGTACAAAAATCCTAGGTCATTATAGTTGGTATCTAGGAATGATTTTTAAACATTTTGATATTAGGGTTAGAATTTTTTTTGAAAAACCTAGGGACAAGTATATGTACAGGATAACATCCTATATTTTTGGTAAGGAATTGATTATGTGATTATATAAATAATTACATCCCTTTCTAGATATTACATTTGGATTTGGATCTCATAAAGTTGTGTGTAGGGAAAATTATATAGAAAAGGGATCATGATATACACTCAATCAACCCTTGGTATATGAAAACATTCCTTTCTGCACACATGGTTTGACACTCTTGGGGGTATGATTTGTGTTAATCCATATTTCATTTACAAAATATTATAATGGATTTGAAAATATAACAATCATGGATGACATAAAATAAACCTAAGGTTTCATAGATTAAAAATGTTTCATAATTTAGACATCCTTTAAATTATTGTGTAGTTTCCCATAATGATTATGGTTTCCCACACTATACTTATGGTTTTAGATAATACGTGGAACCATGAGGATTCAAGTTATCAGTGAATGTGATGGATAATGAAATGATTTTACTCTTGAGAAAACAAATGAAATGAGAGTTAGAAGTAGAAACCTTGTTATTATTCCAAATTAGAAATATTATAATATGATCAAAAATCTCGACTTAGGTGATTTTACTGACATGCCTTTGAATAATAAAAGATATTTTTTATGATGACCATAAAGGGGATAATGACTAAAATTAATATGAAAATGTTTTGGGTGTGGAAAATATGGACAAATAGAAAGTAATTTCTAAGGAAAAAATAATTGTTCAGTTAAAAAAATATATTGGAATAATGGTTTCAATAACATATCATCAACAATTGAATGTTTTAAATGTGGAATATTTGGGAATTATGAATATCGATGCCCAAGGGGGGAATCATGAAAAAAGGATAATAATTTTTTTATAAGTAATTTTTTTTCTATTGGTTATGAATAGACTATGAATGACATATGAAAGGAATGGAATATTAGGGAATAAGATGATGAATCTTGTTAATGGATTAAGAAGTAAGTTGAATAATTGGAAGGATCTAGTGTTGGAATTTGAGAAATATATGGGAAAACTATTTTATGAATAATATTCTTGTTTATAATAGTCATGAAACGTATATGGATTATTCCTATTTTATTATGATTTAATGATTTGAAATTAAATTTTGAATGGTACCAATATCAAAGAAAAGTGATTTAGTAGAAAAATTATCTTATTGTAAAACACATGATTGAGGGAAAGATTACCCTTTATAAATTTTAAATATGGAGATATTAGTATTTAGTTAGGATAAGTATATAATTAAAACTGATAGGATAGTATTGGTAAACTTGAAATTGGTTAGTTATTTGATTAAATTGATATTTAAGTAATCTTTGTTAAATTTTATTCAATTTTGGATTTAAAAAAATTCAATAGTTTGTGTTTTTATTTTAAGATAAAGGATAATGTTAATTTTTGTAAGCATTCATTTTTCATTAATGTTTTATTGTAATTTATTTTATTACTATGTTTCTAGATAATATATGAAAAAAGTGATCACATATTAGGTATGATACATTTAGATATAATTTTTGGGATTAATGATAAATTTATTTTATAATCATAGTGAATTTATTTCTAAATATTTGTATCTTGAATTTAGTCAAACATATTTCAAGGAGTTTTAGGATCAACTACTCATGGATTATATTCATCCAAACCATGTGAAACAGTTTTTTGATTAGAAATAAATGTATTTATTCATATTGGATAACATATTCTAACTATTTTTTTAATATCAAAATAAATAAAGAAGAATCCTTCTAACCATTTTCGGATTTTGTGATCTATTATAAGTTGATCATAGTGCTTGAAGCATGAAAAATTATTTTTAAATATTTATAATTTGGAGAAAAGGTTGAGGTTACAATGAAAATTTATTAAAGGATGATATTAAAATTATCATGTATGTATATTTCATTATTTTAATAGTATGGATAGTAAATAGATTCCTTAACCCAAGGAAAAGGATCTTAAGACCTAAACATTGTTTCCCTATAACCATAAATTTTGATGAATTGGTGGTATTTTCCACATCCATGGTTTAAAATTTTGTGAATATTAACATTTACATTATCATTCAATTTATTATTATCAATGATATATGGGAATTAATTTTATTCCATGTATATATCTTCACTTACCCATAATGTTCCCCTATTTGGAATCCTAGTTGGTGTAATCCAAGATGACATTTGTACTTCCCTTTCTCTATTCTCAAGAGTTTGTTTTATTAACCCTTATTATGATGTGGGTTTTCAAAAAGAAATTTATAAATGGAAAAACATTGATTATAGAGAAACAATTGTGGGTAAGAAATTTATTAATGGAAGAATAATGTAACACCTTGATATTTTATTATTTTTTTCATTCAAATTCATTTAACTAATCCGATATCTTTTGTTACACACAACCATGAGTTTAAGAAAGATTATACATACCATTTAAATATTATTGTTTATTTTTATCACCATTATATTAAATTATGGTTTATGAATATGATTCAATAATTTATTAATTACACAAAAATACAATACTAAATATAAATTCTTACTATGTAATCACACAATTTTTATTAAAGTCGTTGTATTCTACAAAAAAAATGTTTCCTTCAAAAATGACTTTTTAATTTTTTGTGAGAAAATATTATAATAATTTTTTATAAATAGAAGAAAATATATTTGATAAAATTAAATTCTTTTTTTAAATAAACATATCAAAATTATATTTGGGGGATGTTTAGTTATTTTTCTGAAATGATTTATTTTTTTCACTTAATAGTGAAAAATACCGATTTTTATAAAACTATCATTTTATTTTCATATAAAGTACCATTATGATTTTAATTTGATATCACAGTAAAAAATGTTTTATTTATTTATATAAAATATATTTAAATTTAATTCCATCATAATTATATATGATTTCGGTATAAGTATATTTTTGGAAAATCAAAATCATTTTTTTAAAAACTATTTTCTGTTACGTTCCACACATTTATATTACAATTAATTTATAAAACTTATAGAAATTTAATTTTAATAAATATATTCAATATTTATAATTATATAGTTAAATTTTCTAAATAATACCCCTTTAATTTTTGACAAAATTAAAATTAATTGTGTTATAATTTATCATTTCAGAAATGGGTAAATCTGGTAAATCTAAGTTAGAACTAAGTGATAAGGCCATAATTATTTACAATAATTAATATTAGATAAATGAAATTACACCACTATGAAATTATAATTGAATTGGAATTATTTAATGGAAAACATTTCTATGAAAATGACTTATATATTATTTAATCCAAAGGAAGTGACATAATTCCACTCTCTTGGTTTTATATATCATTTATATGTTCACATAGGGAAAAAATATGTCATGAATGAATATTAATAGTAATTGTTTTCCTAATTTAATTATATTAATAGAGGAATTTTATTTATAATATTTAGTAATTTAATTACTTCTTTAAAAACTTACACAATGCCAAAACAATATTTATTCAATTAATAGAAAAAACAAAACAAATGGTATTAAAAATATTAATATTAATATTATTTTAGACAAAAAATGAGATTAAATACTTTAATTGATAATAATAACATCTTATGGATGTATTAAATTATTTATTTCTAATTTATTATATTTTTTAAATTTTTTATAAATAAAAGTAAATAAAAGTGTGATAATTGACAAAAAAGATATATTATGGAAATGATATTTTTTAAAATTATTTCAAAATAATATAAATTGTAATATAGGGAAAATGGGATAAGATATCATATTAAATATCACCCCAAATCCATTTAAATTCATTTTATGTGTATTTGGTTTGACATTGATTTTATTATAAATTAATCTTTTAGGAAATTCCAAATTTGCCCCCACCTCAATTATAAAATTGAACCTCATCCCTCAATTCATTACATAACATTGAGACTTATTTATTTACCATATCATTAGAATTATCTTTTAAACTTACTTAATGACATTATATGTGTTTTTTCTTCTCAAAAGGCCGAACCTAGATCCCTTAAGATAAGATCAAAGGCAATAACCTTAATGATGATGTAATTTCCTTAGCTGATCACTTTATTTTTTATTCTACATTGACTTAATATAAATATGTTATATTAGTCATGTAATAATTGATTAAGTAAAAAAATATTATTAAATGTTATTATGTTTATGAAACCACTATTATCCATTCCAGTGTCATCATATGGGATGTGAAAGTATCACTTGTGTGTTTATACAACTTACCGTCTCCACGTAGCTGTAAAATTCATATTCCATCACCGTCATTAAAATATGTTTAATATGATAGGTTTAAGTTTTATATATTATATTTATGACATAATTATTATTATTAAGTGATAATATCATATTTATATTTTTACCATACAAACCATTGGAAATTGATAACGTCGTGTGTGCATGTATGTGGACTACCAACTCCATGTAGATATGTGATTAATTTTTTGTTTCTATTTTACATGGATGGTAAAGATGATGGATATGATTAATATATATTATATATTATATATAATAATTATTATATAAATTTTTATTTTTATTTACCTTTCTTGCATTCCATCCTTCAAATAGTTAATACAACCTTCAAGTTTACGTATGACCTATTGTCTCAATAAGCATTGTAATTAATTTTTGACCTCTGTAATTTTGAATGAATTTAACTAGATATATAATTAATATATATGATATAATAATGATTTAAATTATTATGTTAGATATTTATATAAATGAAAATTTTTTATATAGGAGGTTAAATAACTTTCAAAGGAAGCCAGACCAAAGGTAAGGAATTTTTATCTCACTCTTATTTCTGTGGGACCATTGTTTATTCACTACATGATTCATTATTATGTGGTAATAACTATTCATGGATTTATTTTATGATTATTATCATGAAAATTATGGGATATACTTATCCATATAAATTTTTCTCTTTCATGGAGCTTTAATTCAAATGATACAATAGTAGTAAGAGTTTATTTCAAAACCTCATCATTATTCAGGATTGTTTGTATTTAAGTGTATATTGTGGAATATTTCACTTCAATGTCCATTTTTTGGATTTTTTATTCACATATGTTTTCACTACCCTCTTATTATTTTTAATTTAATTTTTACCAATGATATACTTTTTAAAAATGGGTTGAAGGAGTATATTTGCCATTTCCAAATGAGGTAATTTTTGACTTTTTGGGAAAACGTTTAGAAAAAATGTTCATTTTAACTTAAAAGTAATGAGAATATTTACCTTCCATAATTTTTCAATAAGAACATTATTACTCTTTATAATTTTAAATGATTAATTTTACGGATTTTTTTTAATTTATAAAAGTAGAACATTTTTCAAATAGAAGTGATTTTTGAATGGAAATGTTATTTTCCTCAATAATTATTTCAAGTGATCATAAAAAATACCTTTTCATATAAGATTAAATCATTTGATGATACTTATAAATTTATAGGGATATTATCCTACTATACCATCCTTATTCATTCTCTGTATGGTTTATATTTATAATGAAAAGTCGAAATATTTTGGAAACACATTTCTTTTTTTGGGTCCTAATATGATGAATGTTTTATGATCTTGTGGAACACATATGAATGGTTTTTATTATGTGATGGGTTATGCCTATATATACCTCAAATTAATTTGGAAATGTATAATATCTCATTATAAAATTATGGTAAACAAGTTGATGTGCTTGACTCATTATTGGAAACAAGTCGATCTTCTTGATCTATTATGGTAAAAAGTCGATGTTCTTGAACGTTAACCTTGAAATATAAAATGGTTACTATACATATAATGATGAAGAAAAAAGTTATAAAATTAAATTATGGTTAATTAGAGAGTTATACGGAATTTCTATTCGTATGATTCATGTCATTTGAAATGCTGATGTTTTATTCCATAACTTATGATTTTGATATTTCTCAAATTTGGCATGTACTTGTAAGTGATGTTCAAAATATCATACCATTATTCATATATTATTTTTTCATATGACCATTGATTTATATGTAAAAAAACTGATATTTTTGAAAATAAAACATTGTTCAATAGTATTTTCGACATGCAACACTGAGCTTAAACTACCAGTGAAATATAAAACCATTATAACCTAGCTGTTAAATTAGGAGGCAAGAATAATAATATCTAATTTATAATATATATATATATATATATATTATACTCAATAAAACTTATTGATAAATTTTCAGTTAATAATCAATCAATTTATAGTAAATTAATTTTATCCTTCAAAAATATGTTTTCTTTAAAATTTATTTTTATTTCTTTTACGAAAATATATTACAATTAATTTTATGTACCTTTAAAAAAATTTATTTTATAAAATGAGATTAATTTAAAAAATCAACATATAAAATTTTACGTTTTTTTAAATTTTGGGATTTTTTGGAAGAATATTGATTTTTTAGTGAATAGTGAAAATTACTATTTTTTTAAATGTGATTTATTTTTAATAAATTAAAAAATTAAAAAATACCATTATGTTTTGAATAATATTTTAATTTAAATAATTATTATTTCTTTATATTTAATCTAAATAATTTATTTTTAATCAACATAATGTTAGATTCTAGTATAATTATGTCTTTCGGTATAAAAGTGGAATTTTTCTGAAAACTGTTTTAAAGTGCATAATGCTTCTAATTTTTAATTAATTAAATAGAACCCTAATAATGAATGATTTAAATTAAATTAATATATTAAATTTTAATAAAAATTATTTTAAATTAATAAATTAATTTTTATTAGTTTTAGAGTTAATATAAAATAAGATTTTCCTTCAAAAATTAAATTCCTAAAATCACTCTTTTTAGAGGCATCTACTGGTTTAATTTCAAATTAAAAATTTCCACTTATGTTAATTTAATTTTGTAAAATGGATTAAATAGTTTTATCTATAATAATTTATTTTATCTAATAAGGTCAAATTAATATTTTCCATAATTAATAATAAAAATAGTGAAACACATATATAGAAATTAAGTTGAAAACTGGTTTACTGAGGGTTAAAGTAATAATATAATGTTCAAAATGACATAAAAATTGTATAAAACCTATTGTATGTAAATATTTCGACCATATAATGTATAATTCTAGAGAAGTATCACGTTTCAATCCTTTTAGTCTATGAATATCGTGTATTCTCTTTTTTCCTTTCAAAAACTACAAGCATGCCAGCCACCTAACTTATAAAAGGACACACCCTCTCCTCTCTTTTTCACACCTTCAAACCATTTTTTAAGCCAATAACTATAAAAAAATTCCCAAATTCAATAACCTTATCCGTGAATTAATTTTTTTGTTCATAAATCCATTATAGGAATACTTTAGGTATAATCCTAAACAGGTCTTCCGATATGAGGTAAAAATTAAAACTATGAATTTTTAATTTACTTTTTTTACACCTACCTAAAATATTATACAACTATGATCATACAATAACACTAGTATATTATATAAAATATATTTTTATTATATTAATTTAATAACATAAATAAATATCCTCTTCCATTAATTTGGATACAGAATCATCATTCGTGTGTACAGAAGACTACCAGCATTCGAACCGAGGTCATTCATTTTCCATCATCACCTCTCAAAACATATTTTAATGATGAATTTAAAGTATATATATATATATTTAATATTTTTAAAATTTATATAATTATATATTTATGATATCACATATACCTTCATACTTTCCATTATGTGGTGGATATGAAAATGTCGCTCATGTGTACGGTTGACTACTTCCTCGTAAAGCGATGTGACTCAATTTTCATTAATACCTTACACATAAGGTAATAAAGAAAAAAATTAATGAATATATGTTAAATAAATTAAATAATAATGATATTAATGACATATTTATCATTATTTAAAGATAATATATCATTTTATTTCTTACAATGAATAATGATAATGTCATTTGTGGACGTGTGGACTATCACCTCCCCGAAGCGATGTGATTCTTTTCTCATAACTAAATCAAATGGATGATATATATAAGTATATTTAAATAAATAATATTTTATTTTTGATATTATTATAATTATTCTAAGATAAAATAATTATACCTTTTTCCCATAATTATCATTGAAATATGGAAACATTACTCCTACCTATAAATGACCTACCATCTCTTTGATCATAACGTAGTTCATTTTTCATAAACAAAATTCTTGATTGGTTTTAAAATTATAATCTATAAATAAATATGATAGTTATTTAATGATTATTATTATGGATATATGTAAATAATGACCTCTTTGACCATAGTCAGCATAATAAAGATGTTCTAAAATAATAAACCAAACATCCCCAGAACACCCAACATGGACATAAATAATTAAGTATTTAAATATATATTTATAAAGAAATAAAATAAATTATTTAAAAATAATATGTTAAAAAATGAAAATTTTATTAGAATATAAAATTATTTATGAAACATTATTATACAGGAGTTAAAGGATATTAAAGGAAATTTTGGACTCAAGGTATGGGGGTTTCCCATATCCCTTTTACTTTAGTGAGAAATATCCTATATTCACCACTTATTTATATTGTGTGATTTATATTCTTCACTTTTTAAATTTAATATCCTTAATAAATCATAAATAATTGTATTTTAATTTCAATTTGAATTATTTCATTCCAGGTGATTTGACTTGAATGTTACTAAGTGGTAAATAATTTCATAACTCGGTTTATATTTATTTAGTAATATTACTTATTCATTATATTTGATATTCTATGATTATGTGTGTAATGAATAATGGTTATATTATTATTTTTTTAAATGGTTTTATGTGGATTTAAATTTTATACAAATAATATATTAATTTATAAATTCTCAAATTTAATTTTATGATTTTGTAAGGATTATTCATTTCAAATAAAATTTATTTGAGACATATGTTTATGATATACAGTTATATTCATTTCTGAGGTGTATATACTACCCTTTAACATGTTATATCCTAAAAATACTTAATTTCATTATATTTAAAGTATTATTTTATGTTATTCTTTTAGGTATCTTACGATTTAATTGTTACCGAAGTAAAAAATTATTTATTCTACAATATTCATTCTGTCATGATTTTTTATGTTCAATATTACTTTTAAGGAAATAATATGATCATATGTTATTGAAAAAAATCCATTTATTATCGCCTTGTTATGAATTTGGTTAACATATTTTTTCCATATCTTAAATTATTTATTAATTTGACATCAATAAAGTCATTTGTAAGTGACATTAATCCAGTATTTTCTTTTAGATCGAGTATATTTATCTTCTATGACCTTATTTTTTATAAACATTTTTCAAAATGATATTTTATTTAGTTAAATGATCTAAAAAACCCATTTTAGAAGATATTTTACCTTATATTAATTAGTTTTAAATTGAATTTTCCTATCCTTTTCCAAGTGGGTCATTCTTGTATCCCTTTATCAAAATGTTTTGAAAAGAATGTTTATTTTTAACACTTATTACAAGCTCATATTTTTACACTGTTATGTTAATTATATTCATTGAAGATTCATTTATATGTTTTCAAATTTATTTTCAATGAAAATTATTTTCTTAGTAATTTTTTGAATTTTTATTTTTTAAAAGAGATTTTCAAAATGGAAATGAGATTTTAATAATTTTATATAACCTCTTAATGTTATGACCATTCAATATCATCAAAAACACGTATTATTACTAATGATCAAATGTGGATATTTTTTAATAATACCATCCATTTTATTTCATTGGATGTATTAAGAATGTTGAATGAGATTCTTATGGAACATATTTCTTTTCTACAGGTTTATCATGTTTCGAAGAGATTCTTATGAAACACAATTTCTTTCCGTGGGTTTATCATTTTTCAAAGTGATTATCATATAACCCATTTCTTTTCTATAGGTTAATCATGTTTCAAATAGATTATTTTGGAACATATATATTTTATATGGGATAATAAATTTATGAAAATAATAAATGTTATTTTAATGAGTTTATGATGAAATGTATTATCCATATAATTTATCCGTGATACAATTATTGGTAATTGTTTTCAATTATGGGTGGTTATGTTATAAACTATTTATGGGTGGTTTTGTTATAAACCAAGGATGGGTGGTTGCATTATTAACCAAGGATGGGTCGTTATGTGATAAACTGAGGAAGAATGGGTTCTTTATATCCTTATAATGAAATGGGTAATCCATAGATAGATGTATTCCATGTTTTCTATTCCAATTATAACGTTGATTTGATAATAATGGTATAAAGATACCAATATATTTTATCTATGATTTCTATGGGTTTATAATGTTTCATATTATCGTGATTGATATCATATGGCTCATGATTATTGATTCTAACAAATCATTCCTTTATTAAGGCCTTATTCCATGTTCTCGTGATTTATGATCCAGGTATTGATGGGTTTGAATATTATTATGTTGTATTCAAGAACTATAACTATGTCATTATACACATATGATCTTCTTCTGATCACTAATGACATTCAATTGATAATTATTATGTTTAACATTATAGATAATTTTATGCCACCTTTCTTATTTTTCATTTTCCCTATGTTATCAAGTATAATGTTGAATGAATTATTTCTAGAAGGGTTTTATATAAATGATGTTGATGACCTAATATGGAATATGAAAATATGGGTATAGTGGGAATGATAATATCTATAATTATGGGGTATTGTTCATTTAATAGTTTTTCTTAATTCAATAAATCTATAATCCTAAATGGTTCTTGAAAATTAATGTGATCCAATATTTCAAATTATATTTTAATTATTGGATAGTGAAAATTGGGTCACCGTAAATGTTATGAAAAATTCTTCTTGAATATTCATTATTTGGAGAAAAAGAAGATATTATGGTGGAAATTAAAAAAGGATGATATTATACTGATTAATTAATTATTTTTATTTATTCTATTTATCTATATGAAAAATGAATTTCTCAAATCTAATAAAAGTATCTTGAATCTATTTTTTTTCTAATTACCATAAATTCTGATGATATCAATGAAATTTTTCACACCTCTTTGTTTTATGGGTTTTTTGGCTGTTAAATTTCTCTTGATCTTTCAATTTATTGTTATCAATTTTCTATGTAACTATGTATCATTATTTGGAAATTAAACTTTTATTTCATGACCAAATATTCTCTGACCAACCATGTTCTCCTATTTGGAAACCTAGTATGTGTAATTTTCAATAACCATCATACTTCCCTTTCTCTTTTATCAATAGGATGTTTTGTTAACACTTTTTATGACGTGGGTTCATAATTATAATATTTTAAAATATCCAAACTTTTACTACCAAGATAGAGTTAAACTTGTGAAAATGAAATTTATTTAATGGGGGAGTATGGAAAACCCTAATATATTAGTCAATAACGCTATGTTCAATATCAAATTAGACATACAACACTATGCTTAAACGACATGCAAAATATATAACAGTTATAACCTAGACATTAAAATTGTGGGTATGAATAGTGTTAAGTACTTTATAATATATATATATATATATACTAATCAATGTAATTTATTGATATTTTTTTAGTAAATAATATACCAATTTATTCTAATTATATTTTATTCTTCAAAAATATGTTTTCTCTATAAATGATTTTATTGCTTTTATGGAAAAAACTATTATGATTACTTTTAAGGGATTTTTTTGTATATTTATATTTAAAAATTAACTTAATTTATTATATATACATATCAAAATAGAATTTGGAAGAAATTTTGTAATTTTTTAGATGATGTTGATTTTTCAGCAAATAGTGAAAAATTCATATTTTTTTGTGAAAAAAATTATTTATTTAAAATAAATTAAGAAAGTTAAAGTACCATTATATTTTGAATACGAAATAATGTAAAAAAAATTCTTAAATATTTATATTTAATAAAATTTATATTTTTTTAACATCATATTGGATTTTAGTATATGTTTGTCTTTGGGTTTAAAAATGGGACTTTTTTAAAAATTATTATAATGTGTTTAATGTTACCTCTCATTAATTAATTAAAAAATCCCCTTAAAAGAATGAATTAAATGAAATTTATATATTATATATAATTAAAAATTAATTTATATTCACAAAATAATTATTATTAGTCACAGATTTAATATAACACCATCTTTTCCTTGAAAATTACACTTCTTGAAAACCCATTTTTTCATGACGTCTATGGGTTTAATTTATAATTAAATTTTGAAAATTATGTAAATTTGGTAAAATTGATTAAATATTTTTAATAATAATAATTTATATTATATAATAATTTAAACATAATTTTGTATCCTTATTAATAGTAAAAATAATAAATATAAATTAATGCATTAAAGGTGAAAACATGTTTACTAGGGGGTTATACTAGAAATATAAGGGTCAAAATGATGGAAAAATAATATAAATCCTATTTAGGTGCCATATGTTTACCTTAGCATGTATAAATGTTAGTAATTATGACTTTTCGAGACTTATGGAATGTGAAAAACATGGGTATAACTTTTTATTTTAAAAATTTACAAGTGTGCCACTCAACTCACTTATAAAAAGAAACCATTATCCTTTATTATTCATACCTTAAACCTATTTTGGTTCATAAAATACCTAACAAAGTAACCTAATAACATCCATACCCACATTTTAGAAGCTTTATTTTGGTCAGAAATATATTTTTGGAATAGTTTTGGTATAGTACTAATGAGGTGTTCTAACAAGAGTTAAAATTCCTAACTATGCTTTTTTGTTTTAGTTCTTATTATAATTAATTAAAATATTATTAAACAATGATAATATAAAATAATTTAAATATAATATGTATTGATATTTTATTATATTAATGTAATAACCTAAATACAGCTTCTATTCCATCAAATAGGAAACGAAATCACCATTCTTGTGTATAGAGGAATACCACTTTGCGAACCAATGTCATTCATCTTCCATCATTGCCTATCAAGAATTCTTATAATGGTATATTTAATACATATATATATATATATATATATATTATTTTTATCATATTTATAATTATAGAGTTATGATATCACATATAACATCTTACTTTCCATTCCATTGGGGATACAATAACATCACTTGTGTGTACGGTGGAGTACCTCCCCACGAAATGATGTGATTTGTTTTTCACTAATTCATTGCATTGAGGGTAATAAGGATAATTTTAATGAATATATGGGATATACATGAAATGATAATTATATTTATTTAAGTATTTATCATTCTAAAAATATAACATATCACTATCTTTCTTACACTAAAAATGATAATGTCGTTCATGGATTTGCAGACTACCGCCTTTAGAAATAGATGTGATTAGTTTTTTTTTCACTAAATCACATGTATGAAATAAATAAGTATATATAAATAAATAGTAATTTATTTATGATATAATTATAATTTTTTAATTATATAATAAATATATTCTTTCCATAATTATCATTTAAAAATGGAAATGTTGCAAATGCATATGTACGACCTACCATCTCTATGATCGTAATAAAGTTCATTTTTCATAATTTTTTTCAGGATGAGTTTTATAATTATAAATTATTAATAACTATGATAATTATTTTATTATTATTATTTATATATTGAAATAATACACTATTTTACCATAATCAACACACTGAATTCATTTTGAAATAATGAATCAGTTGTCCTCAAAACACCTAAAATAGACTTAATAGATTAAGTTTTCAAAAATATAATTATAACAAAATAAGTTGAATGGTTTATGTATGGGGTATTAAATCTGAAAAAAATTATAAATAAATAAAATATTTTATATATACTTTTTATGTTGGAATTAAAGGACATACAAGGAAAGTATGGACCTGAGGTAAGGGGGTTTCTCGTCTCGCTTTTACTTCTGTGATAAATATTCTATATTCAATAGTTAATTATATTATTTGGTGTATATACATCACATTTTACATTTAATATCATTAATAAATCATAAATAATGATATTTTAAGTTTCAATTTGAATCATTACATCCATGCAGAATTGACATGATTGTAACCCAGTGGTAAATAATATCTTAACTCAATTTATTTCCATTGGGTTATATTACGTCGTCATTGTATTTTATATTATATGATTATGTGATTAATTAATTGTGGTTATATTACGTTTTATTTAAATATTTTTATGTGTATTTAAATTTTATATACATAAATTTTTCTTTGATTAATTCTCAAATTTAATGGTATGATTTTTGTAAGGGTTATTCATATCAAATTCTCTTTCTTTCAAACATATGTTTATGATATGAACCTATATTAATTTTTAGGTTTATATACTTCACATTAACATGTTATATCATGAAAATAATTATTATTTTGGTATTTAAAGTATCATTTGATGTTATTATTCCATGGGGAATACGATTGAATATTTTACAAAGTGGAAAAGGCGTTATTTTACAATCTTCTTTTGTTTGGGACTGTTTCAATTCAGGGTTTCATTCAAGGAAATAATATGGAAATATTATCATGAAAAAATATATTTATTATCCCCTTATTATGAACTTAGATAAAATATTTTATTTCTATTTCCCCCCTTATTGATTAAATAAATATCAATAAGTTCGTTGTTTAGTGACACTGATTTGGATTTTCTTTTAAATTAGGTATATTTCTCTTCTATATGCTTGTTTACCTAAATTTTTTTCCTAAATCATCCTTTATAAAAATAAATTATCTCCTAATCCATTTTACATGATCTTTTACCTTATATTAAAAGATTTTAAAATTAAATTTCTTATTATTTTCTAAATAGGTCACTTTTGACAATATTTTTCAAAATGTTTTGTAAAGAATGTTTATTTTTTAACAATAATGAAATGATTGAATTTTCCTTCCATAATTTCGATTATTTTCCTTGAATTTTAATTTATATATTTCCAATTTATCATCAGATAAAATTATTTTTGAAATAATTCTTTTTAGTTTTTTAAAGTGAATTTCAAAATGATAATTTTACTGTCCTCAACTTTTTATAACGTTTTAATGGTATTTCCATTCATAAATGTTAATAATACATGTTGTTAATTATGCTAAAATAGAGATATTTTTTAATGATTCAATCCTCATTCTTTCTCTAGATGGATTAATATTGTTTCAAATTGATTTTTTTGGAACCCTTTTCTTTTCTATGGATTAATCATGTTTAATATAGATTTTTATAGTACACATTTCATTTATATATGTTATCCATGTTTTAAAGTGATTTTTATGTAACCAAATGCATTTATATGGGTTAATCATGTGTGAAATATATTTTTACAAAAATCATTTCTTTTCCATGGGCTAATCAAGTTCTAAATAAAATAAATACTATTTCAATGATTTTATGATGAAATGAGTGATCTATTTAATTTATTCATGATACATTTCTGGGAAATTATATATAATGATGGGGGGTTGTGTTATAAATCAATGATGAGTGGTTATGTTAATATAAGGGTTGGTTAGTTATGTTCTTTACTAAGGAAATGGTGTTCCATTATAAACTAATGACATGTGTGTCTATTATATCCCTACAATTAATTTGGTACTCAAAAGATGGAAGTCAGCCATTTGGGAAATTCCAATTGTTAGGATGATTTGACGATACTGTTCCCAATATACCATTACATATTATATATTCTTTCTATGGGGTTATAACACTTATTATGATCAATATTTATATCACATGGAACAAGGTTATGGATTAGGATGAATCTTTCCTTTTTTAAGGCCTTATTGCATGTTTTCATGATTTATGATCTTAGAATTTATGGGTATGAATATTATTATGTTTTGCTTATTCACTTTAATTATTTCATTATAACCTTATGTGCATCTAATTATCACTAATGAGATTTAAATATTAGTGTTAATGTATACCCTTACTAAGCATTTTAACACATCCTTATCATGTTTTCTTTTCTAGAGTTTATCAAGTATGATTGGGAATGATTTATGTCATGAAGTGTTTCATATAGATAATGTTGATGCCTAAAATGAAATATGAAAATCTGGGTACAGTTTGAAAGATTCTATAATGAATTATTGTGTATGGTCTATATAATATTTTTTCCTAATTATATAAAACTCTAAACCTAAAAGGTATTTGATAATGTAAGTGAACCAATATTTCCTTTTGATATTGTAATTTTTTGTCAGAAAAAATTAGGTCACCTTCTTTGGTGTCAAATTTGTAAAATTAATGTTTATGATTTTTTTCAATTGATCAAGGAGTGAGGCTTGAGGGATTTTATATGGTATATCTCATATTTTCTATTACGGAGTATTTGATCTAACCTTTCTTATGTTTCCTTTCCCTTAGGTTATAAATAATTTTTTTATGTGGGATATGTCTATAAATATTAATAAATGGATATATCTTTATGGGAGATGTTGATGATATTTCTTGGAATTAGAAAATTTTGTATCTAGTTTTCAATGAAACTAACTTATATGATCTTCATGCATATTTTTTAAAATATATATAATATTCATATTTTTAGATTTAATATTTAAATATAAAAAAATTCTAAGCCATTAGAGTATCACTAATAGATATTCCACTTCACCAATGCATTCGAATCCATAGTAGAGTCTTAAGAACCTTTAAAAAACCCTACTACCTCTACTAAACTTAAATTGACCTTAAAGGGTTGAAATACTTAAGAATACATGATAAAAAATCTCAAAATCCAATAAAAATCTTCTATGAATAGCATAAGAATTATCATTACTCTATGATATCTTCATTCTCTCTCAAATAAAGTGTACTTAGTCCATTTTTTATTGAAAATAATATGGCCCAATAATCATCACATCACAAACATCATCCCAATACAAGGGTGATTTTTAAAATCATCAATAAAACATGTAAAAATGATCGTTCATTCAAATTAGTGATAAATAATATTATTATAAAACGCACCCGGTGAAAATACAATAACCATGATCCAACAAAAATTTATAGTCAATGCCAAAAAATCATTACTCTTGCATCTGAATCATACACAGAGTTTGACCACAAATATATAGATGAAATGAATTTATATTTCCCAAATTTTTAGATAATTAATTTTACATTCTTATCAATATCATTAATTTAAATTGAGGGTTAATATATAAATTTTTTATCCTTATATCCCCATGAATATTTTATACTTATTTCATATAAATTAACATCAATATATCCATTGAAATTTATTATGTGATCTTAAATAAATTATCCAACTACATTAATCTATGAAAATGTACCTAAATAATGTTATGAATTCTCAAATCATGAGGAAACCTATTTAAATGAAATATATGAAGATATCCTCTCCCTCCCATGGGTCAATAATCAAGGGCTATAAAAAATATACCAAAACATGATGTTCAACTCTCTCTTACTTAAATTTATGATATATGGATACAAACACACAATTGGAATTTTTATCCCTAGTCACTAAAAACACTTTTTCAGAAATAAGATACATCTTCCCAAAACTTTTATTGACCTTTATGTTTGATATATGAAACACGTATAAGACTTGCCACAAAATATTTGAGGAAAAAATATCTTCTAATAGAAAACCACCAAATGTTTCTCATCCCCTGTATAACCATAAAGGTAATTTTTATTAACTACCTAATATATCTAAACTTTAATGTAAGGGTATACTAGGGATTTTAATTAGTCCTAAAAAATAATTGAAATTAAGATTTACAGGATATATAAAAACTAATATGCTAACATGATTCATGTCTATAATGAAAGTGAATGATAATATCTACAATCATCTATTTATCCCCTTATTCTTATGAAACATCACTATGAAACTAAATAAATAATAGGTGTATGCACAGGTACACCCCATAGATAAATAAAATGTTTAAAGAAGTTAACCTTTCATTCTAACAAAATAATATTTGAAAACATCCCACAAAATTAATTTTGATGATGTAAATCCAAAAAAACTCCCAAAATATTTGGGACACTCTTCCTCAATACATGAGTAAATGAAAATTAAATTGAAAAATACCACTATAAATAGATCAAGATGAATCCTAACCACCCAATCCGTCAATCTTATAGACACTTCTTAGGAATTAATTACCCCAAATTTCATAACCAACAGTGTAAAAGGCCATAATGATTCCAAAAAGATGTCTTATAAACGTTTTATTACATTAACATCATTAGATGATACCTTGAAAACAAGTCTATCATCAATAATTAAATATAAAAATCTGACTAATCAAATTATTAATCAATATTTCTTATAAAATAATTATTTTTATTTTTCACTTGATTCAATCGATACATAATCACTAACTACTATTTACATTCATAGATAATAAAATATAATCATTCCATTGAGACACACTTGGGTGAGTAAAACATCTATGTAACACAACTTGATTATGAATCCATAGATCTTGTTGGTCAGTATGCAGCATCCAATAAAAAATCAATGATATCCGATATTTACTTGTATATAACTCTATATAAATGTTTTTCCCATAATATAGTGGTAAACTAGAAATTTATTCTAAAAATATATCCAAAAATATACCTTACCACCATAGGGAATTCCTTCACCTCTAATAAAATGTACAAATAATTAAACATAATTATTAATATATAATGGTTTGGAGATTAATTTTGAACAACCCATTACATTGATCTCTCTATTTGGGGAATATAGTATGACGTAAATCAATATATAAAATTTTTACTATTCTTTAGTATAAATTAGTAAAATCATGCCCAGAATGGGACCATTACAATCAAATTATGGAATAATATGGTCTCATATCCAATAATAATAGATCACAATTTTTATTATTTCCTCTTCTCACAAACATTAATTCATGAATCACCTCAACTAAACTCAACTGATCTCCAATTTTATTAGATAACTTGAGAGGTTTATTTAACCAATCTATAAAAAGATCAATTCCTATTATTAAACAATGTCTAATAAATGAATATAAATAAATAGATAAAATATAATATATAAAGGAGTCCAAAATATAAATATTGTACCTCACTCCACCTTAGGTCCTCCCAGTACATAAGTTTTTACTGTATGAAGTTGTCCATGAAAAACTATCTACCAAACCATACAAACTACACACCACAACTATCATAAAAATGTATAAACTAAAATAAAATTTTTATTTTATATAAATTATAGAAAATTGATTTTGAAAATAGAAAAATAAATTAAATAATAAAACATAATGATTTACATAGTCCATAGATAATCTTTAAATATATGAATATATAGAATACTGTCAACTCTATCAGGGATATAAAATTAAAAAACCAAGAAGAAAAATATAAATCCTTTCTTGAACTGTGATCATTAACCATGAAATTATTCTACAACACACTATATTATTAAAATACCAATATATGTGTAGTAATCTAAAATAATCTAGTACTCTATATCATTATCATTTTCACACTCTAATAGATTATTTAGGCTTACTATAATAGTCCAAAATATGAGTCAAGGATATTTGGATCCAAAATCCCTAAATAAAGGGAACATCCCCCTACAAACATTATTTACCTATTTATATAAATAAAATTGTGGAATAAGCCATAATGGTACTCAATATAATCCAATAGTAGTTTTCACAGATCCATCAAATTGATCAAGCTCTATAATTAAAACAATCTCTCATTTAGATTCAGATTTGGAAATTGACCTCATTCTATGATCCCATAGTGCACATTCCCTTATCCATTTCAATATTTTTTTTAAATGAATTATAAGGAAATTAAAATAATTCATCAACATCTAAATAACCACTAAATTCATCAATATATCTAATAGATTATTAGTTCATCTATTATTCTATATTATCAATATCCTATCTTATATCAAGTATCCAATGATTTTTTACTTAAATTTAACATTCTTTATGAAAGAATAAAACACTAGGTTATTTGTAATATGTATCCAAAATTAAATAATATATTACAATACTATTTTCTCTAACTTTCTATTCTAAAACTATATAAATTTCATTAAAAAACACAACATTTCCTAGGTATCCCCACGACATTTTATTAACTAAATAATTTTTTATACAACTCCACTTTAATCTAATAAAGAATCATAAAATACTCATCATACTATCAAAATGCCTTAAAATTTTAGTATCCATATATTCTTATAATTAATTTACCTTTAAAAAGTGTAGATAAAATTACCTTAATCCTTTCATGTTTTTAAATATGCACTTTATGAGTTATCAATGATGTTTTCTTAGGTTAACCATATGCCTTCCCATAAATCCCACTACATGAAAAATATTAAGTCATATATAAACCATGAAATACATAATGTTTCCCACAAATAATTTATTAGGAACCCCTTCCATGTGCTAAATTCTTTTATCTATATTTTTTTATTCTCCTTTGAAAATATATAATGGAATTTCATAGGAATAGAAAATGGATTCTATACAACTATACTGAACCTAATAAAAATGTTTCCAATGGTGATAGATTGTAAAAACATCATGGTTTTGGCCACAAAGTCTCTAGTAATATTTATCCCCAATATCTTATTATCTTCTCTATGTTATTTTTATCACAAAATCTATAAAAAAGACTAATTTAACTCAAAAATACTTTTAATACATGATAATATATTTAATAATACCATCTTTATAGATAAGAAATATAATGTATCTCTTACAAAATTACTTAAAGTAGCTACACTGCTCCATATCACATCATTTTATTTTTATTCATAAGTGGAATAATATTTTTATACAAATTTATTAGTACTTCATTAAATGTTTAAAAAATTCTTTAAAGTTCACACACATCTAATTTTTATCCATTACCTCAATAAATAACTTTATTTATGTAATATAGATATACATCATGATATATGAATGAAAAAATGTATTATTTATATCTTCTTAGTAAATATAAAAATTATATGATGAAATAATAATACGAACAACCTTGATTTTGGTGATATTCACTATATGTGAGAAAATTTTAATGAAATTAGTATCTTTATTCTTGGAAAATATTTTCACCACCATACTCACCTTGTGTCTCCATATGTTATCACATTCCTTTTCACCCAGATATAACCATTTTTTTACACCTAATTGATTTAAAATAGAAATGGTTTTATTTCATAAATCATGATAAAATGTTATAAGATAAAGTTATACTTTATTACTTAAACCCTTTTTTCTAACATATTTATATTCATAAGTACATAATAATTAATTATGTCTATATTTTTATTCAATAATAACTATTATATGTATAATGAATACTTATTTATAGGTACTATAAACTTAATTGATATTCTAAAATCTACTCATGAAGTAAGCTCACTAGGTTTATTTACTATATACTCGGGTACACTTTCAATCTCAACTTACTCCTCAAACCCCGATTATTCTCTCTCACATTCATTTTCTATTGAATTGTATTTTTTATTCATGGTTTAATTATTAAATATCGAATTATTACTACTGATTACTATTTAATTAAAATTATACAACAATTAATATCCAAAACAATCATTATCATAGATAATAATGAAACCTATTTTTTTATTTTCATCATGCATTTATCTTGTATTCAATTAATTTTTTATATATAATAAACTACCATATAATCATAAATATGATATATTTTTAACAATTTTAATGTTGAAATATTATCAGGTAATTGTTCTCCCATTATCACATATAATTTTTTTTGATAAGACAGATTTCCATATTCATTACCTCTATCCAAAAAAAATTCGGTTGCACAATGTATAGCCATATACTCATGACAGGTTGAAAAAATTCCATATTTATTCACTCAACCACACCCTTGTTTTATGGGGTACCTAAAATAGTATTCTACAACCAAATTCCTTTAAAAATAGAAATTTCATTGAACTATATACTCTCACAGTCACCTTTTTATTCAAACCATGGATATTTTAGATTTGAAACATTCTAATTCTCCACTAATGTTTTTAAGTTATGAAACATACTACACAAATCAAATTTATTTCTTATAAATTAAACCCATTCCATAATTATTTCATAATTGAAATATATAACACAATATTGTGAACCTTTCATGGAATGGACTAGTAAAGGTCCCTAAACATCAATGTACACCGTGTCCTACTTTCTAGTATTTAGTGTTCAAAAAAATTTCATAAAATAAAACTCTATTGGATTTACATAGATATGTTATTCACATATTATACCCTCTATATAATTGAAATTATGTGATATTTGTTTCTTATCTTATTCCTTTATCCTCTTCTTACTTATATGATCTAACCTGTAATGCCACTACTATGAATCACCATCATGGTTTTCTTTAATAACTATGTCTGTAAAAGTATATATGATATTTTAGACTATTATATTCTTCAATCCATGGGATATTACTATAACTAAATTTATAATATTCCTTATAAAACCAATTAATGTGTTTTCAAAACATATATTGTCATGTTGGTGACTTGATAATAGGTATTTTCTCAACCTAAAGTGATATCAAACATCTTTTAGAAATGAAAAATATCTCTTTAATAATTTTTTATTTTGCATATCCTCTTATAAAAATTTTTATTGGTTTATTATTAGTAAGATTGACCCTGATAAAATTTCTTAAAATATATATTTTGTGTAAATAATTATCTGATATGGACTGAAATTATGCTCCCAAGTCTAATATCCAAGATTATATGGTACTATCCTTACTTAGTAAAAACAAATCATCAATACACTTAGTTTTTTGGTTTTTTTCTGCATGCCATCATTTGATCATTTTAGTTATTATTTAAATTTATTTTCTTATAAAAACTCTTGTAGTTAAAAACATAACCCTTATACTAATCTCATCCATTTTTTCTTAATTTAAATCTTCCTGCATTATTATTCTGCTACATAAGTCTACCCCATTCTATTTTATACTGACAATTACCATACAATATACTTCGAAATCCTCTCTAAATATCCTCACTAAGGATTATATCCCTCACATAATTATTTAATTGTTTATATCCTAAATAATTTATGAAACCTGTTATAATAACTTCTCAATTATCTGATAACAAATACAAAATTAATAGTTTATATATCTTCTCCTACAATATAAATAATACTAATTTTAATTAACTTGAATGTTTCTGAATGTTTTGATTTAAAAAATTAATATATTACCTTTAGTTATATTTCTATTAAATATCCATCACATCAATTATACCTTGTTGGAAACTGATGGCTTTGTATAAATGTTATATAGTGATTCTATCAACCTAGTCACTTTCTTGTCTTCTTAAATGTTTATTGACATATTCTTTTCCAATTTAATATTAAAAAAATTTATAGCTGCCAATGTATTACATTCATCACATTTTTATCCATTTCATTATGTATTATACCTATACGTGTCTAGTGTATCTTTTTCTAATAATGAATTTCATTGATTTAAATTCTAGAGAAAATTAAGTTAAACCTAAAAATTTGATTGATCTATATGTTTCTTTCTTCCAAAATAATGATTTAAATAATTAAATATGACTGTGATCTATTTAATTCAGGCATTGAAGATGATTTTTAAGAGTGTGAAATATCTAACAAAAAAATGGATCGAAAAACATGAGAAAAAAATTGATCAAATAAAATAATATAAATAGAAAGAATTAAAAAAATTATGTGGTTTGAAATGATTCTATTTGTTTGTGGAGGGACAAAATAATTTTCACTTTTTGAAGGAGATGAAATTATAATGAAATGAAAAACCACACAAATCCTTGTTCAAAATTAACTTAGTTAGTGTAAAATGGTTTTGAAATACCTTTCATAGTAATGGTTTTTAATTTTACACAATCAATATCTTTATTGTAGTATATAAAGCTAGTGTACTCACTCCTAGTGTCAGGATCCAACTATGATAGAGTATGAGCTTATAGTTTTTTTGTCCTAACATCATTTGACTATCCATGAAATATAATTACCTCAAACTACCACTTGAAGATTGATCTGGTAAAAGATATCCTATCATGCTCGAATAGTGTGAACATTATATTATACATCTCAATATGTTATCATCAATTAAGTATAGTAAAGTATCAATACCTTAACATCTAAATGACCATCGACTATTCTACCATATCTATTAGAATTTTGGTTCCTCAAATCATATGAGATATCAACTTCCTATCCCATATCAAATGAATGTTGAAGTTAGAGTTTAGATAAATATTATTCATCTTGGAATAAAACATTAAATTTATTAAAAAAAGTATCACACACTGAATATTTTAGTGAAATATAATTTCACCTCATTTTATGTCAATATCCTTTAAGTTATTCTTTATCCAAACCATATTCTTTTCATATTTTTTCACAAAAAAAATATACTTTTTCTATGGTAGATAGTGCCACCACCTTATGTAACTAAGATAACCAGCATATGGAAGCCCCTCTGTAAAATATAACCTATATAAATCCCCATAATTTTAACATAAACTCCATGGAAAATATCCACATATCCCTGTAATGAAATTTCTTTTACAAAACATATAGATACTTTATTTATACCCTTTAAATACCTAGATATCCACTTTATGGAATCCTAATGTTGTTTTATGATTTATCCATATAACATCCCACAAATCCCAATGTATTATTAATATCATGCTATGTGAAAACCATGGGATACATCAATCATTCCAAAACATATTCATAAAAAACCATCAATATATACAAACACTCTTTCCCTGTCATTTTTTCTTACTCAATGAATAACATAAGATGGATTTTTAAATGAATATAATATTTATTTTCTTATTTTACACTACACCTCCTCAATCCTTTCAATATATTCAACTTAAAGAAACATTATGTTTTTATCTACATGATTTAAGTGATCTAAATCTCTATAATATTGATAACTTTTCTAAGGTATATAACCCACAACCCCTTAACCAAATTCACTTTTAGAACATCAATCATTTCCTTGTATAATCCTTAAATTATTATTCATCTATTAATAAAATATATCTGATGTATCAATCAATTAATGACAAAAATCGGTATAATAGATCCATGGAACATCATTTATATAAATATTTCTAATAAAATGCATCAAACATTTTTTTCAGATTCCTTAGTTCATACTTTTAACCTAATAAACATTTACTTTATTTTCAAACCAGGTAATTATTTCTTAACTCAACATATCCGTATAGTTTTATATATATATATATACTCATATATTTATTTATAAAAGAATATAATTTTTATTTTAATATTATCAAGATAAAAATCCTATAATGAAACAAAAAATAAAACCATCCGGATGGTGGTGAGCTTCATTATATATGATAAAACATCAGCGAAATAGACACCTTCTTTATACAGAAATAAATTCACCACCAACATATCCTTATTTCTCCTTAAACTAAGATATTTTCCATTCACATGGTATTTCAATTTTATATAATGTATTTCATTCCATGTGGATAGGAAGTTATATACAACATCTTGTTAACATGGAATGAATCGAATTCCTCCATTATTTCTAAATCAAACTTGATCAAACCCTTAATTTTCATTTTTTTCAAAAAAACATGGATATCCAACATCATTTAATAAAAATATTTCAAGGATGACGAATAAATATACAAATATATTTTCACATTGGTTAATCTAATAAAATTATCTATAAGAGTAGACTCTATATGACTTATTTTGCATGATTAAGTATTACTTTAAGCCCAAATTTCTAAAAGAAACATGACTCTTATCTCCCTCCATTAGTTTAAACAAAATTCCATTTTTTAAATAAAACATAAAAATAAATCACATTGTGACTTATAATGGAATTTTAATTCTCAAAATTATTGATGGTATATCCAAACTCCTCAACATTATAGCCAATAAAAACACAAGTTTTAGTCTTTATATAAATATTTTATCTTTTATTACCATCAATGTGACTTATGATAAAATAAAAAAGACTCACAAATGAAATATTTAAAAATCATTTCAATATGAAATCTCCCCATGTAAAAAATTTTTTATTTCAAAAGATAGATTCAAATTTTTATGATAGATTGATATAATCACCACCTCTGTTTAGAAAGAATTTGGAAACCCCGTGTGTAAAATCATACTCTTGAACTATTCATATAATTAACAATTCATCTAATTAGTCACACAATTATATTTTAGTGTATATTAAATTGTATTTTGCCACAAAATTCCATTAGTAGCATTGAATTCCTTGAATTCTATATCATCATACCCTCCTATGTTGTCAGACCTCATACAAATTCTATTTAAACATAACTCATTCCGCACTTAAGTCTTCCAAAGGGGAAATATAGTAAACAATAAGGATTATTTTTCCAAAAGAAAACACATAACTTCTTTGTTGGGTAATAAATAATTATCAAAAAAATAAAATGACCCAATGATTAAATGAACTGGTATAAGACCTCAAACATTAGTATACACCATAATAAACATTACATCCCTCAATGTTTTGATTTCTTAAAAAAAGACCTTATTGTTCTTTATTATGATGTAGATTTTTAATATAAAAATACCCCAATAGCTTTAAAATATATATATTTTATTTATTAATCAATACCTACAACCCCTTCATATTCATGTGACCTAACCTTGAACACTATAATTGATAATTACAAATAGAATGTTCAACTACAACCTTGTATATGTATTGTAATGTGATTTTATACAATATTAATTTCATTAATCCATCATCTATGACCATAAATAACATTATACTATTCCATTACCCACCAATGAATGCGGGACTAAAATCTACATAATTATGTTAGCTTATTGATATAAAATTTTAGCTTATCATAGACATATATTGAACATATTTTACAATGAAGAAACTATCAATTCTAGTTTTGATCTATTTGTCATCCCTTACCATAATTTATAATATTTGACCATGAACATGATGTTACATGAAAAAATTACATGAAATACAATTTTTAAGGAAATTATTTCTTAATATAGAACGAAATGATGCTCCTAAGTCGAAAATCCAAAACTCTATAGGTATTTCCATTGTTAAAAAATAATACCCCATCACTACTATTTGATATTGTGATTATTGACATATTTTTATTTTTTATTCTTATCAATATAGCCTATATTGATGTTTACTTTATTCCAAAAACTCTATTAGGCATGATTATTAGTCACATATTTATCTTGATCCGTCCATATTAATTTACAATTTTTTATTTGATTATACTATTATATAAATTTTCTTTATTACTTTGGTGTATAGATAAAAAAAATAGAATCTAACCAAATATTTTATTTAAATATCTTCAATGATTATTATTCCTCCTATATCATTAAACATCAATTTTTTATTTCTGAGAGAACTATTTATGATAATTATGATAACATTTAAATTATGAGGTAATAAAAATAACAATACCATTTCACCTAGATCATCATTTTTTATAATTTTAATTAATTTTTATCAGTATGGGAAACTGTTTAATCCATTTATTTCATAGTTAAAAATCTCTAATTAATCATATTTAGATTTAAAAACCATCACATCAGGTACAAATTTTCCAATATTGATGGTTTCTCTAACATGATTTATAGTGTTTCCATCAACCCAACCATAATCTTCACAAATATGATTGAATACCATGAATTTTCTAATATAATATGAATAAATTTTAGAACATATCTATAAACTAATTCCAAATTATCCCTCAGCTTTTTCTGAAGCGACGGGTTGTCACACAGTCTGCGTGTTGTCCTTTTTCCAAAACTATATAATTCTTAAAACATTCCCCAAAACGAGATAAAATCTTCAAAAATAATCATAACATATTTTAACCTCAATTTTATCTCATGCCTTTCATTTTCCATCATAATATATAATAACCCATAATTACCTCAAAAGTAAGGATCATATAAACCCTAATGGTTACCTTTATAATTATAACCTGAACATCCACATCGATTGGTCATCTCGTACACGATTAATTACAGAACATACCAAGGTACAAGTGGTTGATCATGACTCCTTGATAGGTGGTTTAGAAAAACCACGAGTTTCCTCATTAAATCCCCCATTTCATCTAGTCTCTTAATCAGAGAACCACCACAGTTTCCTTCAAACCTATTGTCACTTTGGTGCCTATTAGATCCATCCTTTAACTAAGAACAGAAATGTTAGTGTGAGTATATCAACAAAACCATCATGTACTAGTGAGGAAGATAAACACTAAGATATACTTACTCATTAACTTTATCTAAAACTAGGACTCTTTCTGAAATCCTAACCATTATGGTAATGTCACTTATTCCTAGAGAATACCCCAACCTCTAAAGTTATCTAAACTGACCTCTGATACCAACTATAAGGCCCCGGCCATAAACCTTACTTAATATTGAATTAAATGAATAATTCACATTGAGGATATTTTCAGATTTAGAGTTTTAGAGAATTAGATCATAAATCATGAATTGCATTCCACATTTAAACAAAGTGGTTGCATAAAAGATAGAATTCGTTTTTTCCCATCAACGGAAACATATTTAAAATAAAACATGGATTATTTCTTGACACTTACTTGACACTATCATCATATCATGCAACTTTCCCTTGACCTGTGAAAAACATTTCAAAAATATGGGATGAGCATAAAAAGCTCAGTAAGGAATATAAAAGTATGAAAAGAAAACATTAGTCCATGTATGAAATCATAATTTCCTCATAAAACATAATCATTTTAACATACCTCATCAAATCATGAATAAATAATAGAAATCATAAGTCATAAATGTAACTTGAGGCATTCATAACATTCTTACATAGGGAGTAACCCTCTTGGTTACGTTTGGAATACCCATCATAGTATATTCCCTAAATATCTTCGGAGAAACCTTAACGTTTAACTCCTTCGCGTTACCCAATTCATTAGAGAGCTATATCGGGCTCACCTGCCCTTAGTTTATCACGGAACCACCTGTCTTCATAATAATGCCCAAGAACCATAACATAATCATAGCACATAACATAATCATAAAGGAAAGATAACATTCCAACATTTCAATAACAATATAACATTTTATGATATTGAAATAATGAATCCATTCTAAAAACCATTTTCAAAACCATTTAAAACATTTAATGAAGAGATATTTAAATCAAAGTGTCCCATACCACATTTAATCTTTCAACATTTTAAACCATTAATATCCATATAAATAAATCCTTAAAACTATTTTGAAAACATGGATATTAATGAGAAATATTTATAAGAATAAATCATTAAAATATTTAAAACGATATTTTAGTTAAAGGGTTTTTAACAAAATGAGAGACACTTGAATACAATAATTGAGTAATAACATTTAATAAAAACTTTATAATACCATGAGAATAAAGGGATTCATGATATAATATTCCAATGGACAGTATATACACCATATAAGAGTGAATTTGTGCATAACAACAATGAAGTCTCAATGGAAATGTAAATTGAGATGAAATCCATTATAAAGATGGTATCCTTAAATTAAGGATAAATCAATCTCATAATTATGTGTGACAAATATAAATACACCCAATATAAGTGGATATTAAGTGTAAAATAGTCAAAGTTCATTCACACATATTCAAAGGATGACATATTCAATAACTACAGGTTGAACCCAATGAAATCGAAATTGGGTTAAGAAGTTCCCTTGACAGCCTAACGGCGTCACATCAAATTTTAGAAAAAGAGTTCATGAGAGAGATAAAGGGTATCTCATCACCTGGACATAAAATTTATGGAAATAATGATATATAAGAACATATCCCCACATAATAAGATGAAAATTAAAAGACATAACAAAATAAGTCTTTTAAAAAGAGGAGGGTCAAAGGTTCTCTTACCGATTTGGGTAACTTTCGAAACGTACACCACATGAATGAAGGACTATACAACATTGATGTAAATACTCATAAATAAAATTATGTTGCACAAAGAGTATAATAATGGACAGTACATACACCACTCAATGTAAATAGTGGAAAACGTAGCATAAATGTCACAAGAATAAAAGTTAGATGAAAAACCCCTTACGAAAACTCGGTACCCTAACGGCGCCACTTAAAACTTTCAAAAATGGATTTATGAGATAAAATAGGGTCTCTAATAATATGAACATAAAAATTATAGTATTAAGAATATAAATTAACATCCCCAAACATAAGAAATATGAGATTAAATGAAATGACATAAAAGAGAGTACTAAAAAAGAGAAGGTTGGATCTCTTACGAAAATTCGGCAGCCTAACGGCGCCACTCAAAACTTTCAAAATGGATTGATGAGTGAAAATATGGTCTCTCAACATATGAACATAAAAGGTAAAGTAGGATTAATATAATATAACATCCCAATCATAAGAAATATGAGCTTAAAAGGAATGACATAAAAGAGTGTACTTAAAAAGAAAGAGAGGGGTAGGATCCCTTACCTCAAGTCCAACTTGTCTTGTTCGTTTATTTATATTCTTGAATAATAAACTTTGGTCAATTTGTAATTGCTTAAGGACCTATTTTAAAGATTATTATTCATTTCATATCACATATTATAATGTTATAATAATTTTTTAATAATGTTAGTTCATATCAGACGTTTTTGTCGATGTTTGGTACATGAGTAAAAAAATGAACTTGTTTGAAAATGATTTCCCATGTAGTTATAAGTAAATCAATTAAAGAATAGTATTAATGATTAAAATATCATATATATCCAGTAAATATTCATTTTATACTATTACATAACATTTGGAGATAAAAAAAATGAAAATCATCGTTCATGGAGACGGTAGGCCGTATGTACGCATGAACGCTGCTTTCATTTTTTTGTCATATTAATGGAATTAAAAATAAATTAGATATATATATATATTATAATTATAGTATAATATATATGTTAAATATGTCACATATGTTTATTAATTTCATTCTTTATACATTCCATGTATTGCATGAACGAGTCACATCACTTGAGGGGGCGGTAGTCCACACTTCCTCATATGAAATTATCGCGTTTACCCATAATGTAAACCATAAAGGTATTCCATAAATGAAAAATACATAAGCTTAAAGAAAACATAAACATATTATATATCATATATAAATAGAGTGAAATCTTAATTTCCACCTTTTAAGGTGTTAAAATAATATTGAACAATCATCGTTTCGTGAGGCAGTAATTCACCATCCACAGAAACAATATGTTCTTTAACCATTAGACAGAGGTGTGTGAAAGTGTAGCTCGAATCCTTCTTATAACAACATAATAGTATATTTAATATACTGTTTTTGTTACAAAAAAAAGTAATAAAAAGATTTTAGGGGTTTGGAGAAGAAAAATAAAACAAAAGAACACAAGGGAAGACATTACCTTTAAATTGGGTAACTCTCTTTGATTTGAGCTCAAAGGCTTCCTTGGAAAGGATTCTGCCCATAGTGAGGCTTAAATGATGAAGAGAGGGATGTGGAGAGATGAAATGGACCGGGTTTGTCTGAGCCAAATACTTGAGAGGTGTGTGTAAGGTGGTAGAGGTTGGGGCCTTTTATAAGAGGAGAGGAGGGGCACTCTTGGAAAGTTATAAAATATTACTTTATTATAAAATGATTTTAGGATTTAAAAGGTCCCAAAAGGATATATTTAGAGGATAAGGTGATAAGGTTTCTAAATCCACCCATCCAATAGGTTTGTGACAATTGTAAGACTTAGATTTCACCCTATCTTTCCATTTTATTTAAATCATTCATTTATGATGTAATCACTGCATCATCACGGTGTCATAAATAAATTAATTGATTTAATGTCTAAAAATTATAAAAAAATAATGATGTATGAAATCTTTTTTAATTTATAATGAATTTTTATAGTCAAATATATGACTTATATTACCCCATGTAAAAATTGTTTTAGTAAAACAACACATGTTTGTGACATTTTATTTTTAACTTTAAATAAAATAGTATTTATGACATTTTCCAACCAAAGTGGCTCCATGGGGTCCCCAAGTTTACCCAATGGATTTTCTTGGTCGGACATGACTCATTTAATGAGGGTAGGACATGTTTCTAGGTCATTTCATATTATGAAAACATTATTTTTACCTTAAACTACACTAATTACCTCTAATCGCGATTAAAACTTAAAAGTTACTATTCACAAAAAAAATATTTTACTCCCATTGAACCACATTTTACTTCTTAAGGACAACTATGTATGTCGTATTTTTGAAATTAAAAACACAGAGGTGGTAAAATTTCATTTAAACGAAAAATCATTTTTTTAACTACCACTTAGTGGTTTCACTATTCATCAAAAATTGAAGTTTTCCAGAAAAATACAAAAAACTCACCCTAATATTTATTTGATATTCCCAATTCAAAAATGATGTCTATTATAAAAAAAATCAAAACATATAAGTTACATTAATTAATTTAATAATTAATTCCCGTTGTCAGAGCAAATAGCGTGTTTTTGGGAAACAATTAGTATCAAAAGATTGACACTAGTTTAAGTCCAATTTCAAGATGAAATTAATTCCAATGAACACTATTGGATTAAATGGTAAAAATACATTCTAATTTCACTTTAAAACCAATTAAAAATATAATCTATTCATATAAATAAATTAGATTAAAAATAGGTTTTGAATTAAAATACAACATTTTTCACTATTCATTAAAAAATGAACTTTATCAGAAAAATACCAAAAATTTACACAAAGTAAATTTTGATGTCCCAATTCTAAAGAAGAGTTTTAATTTGTCAAATATAACACATAAAATTGTCAAAAAGTGGATTTAAAAGAGGTTCTCCATCAAAAGGCGGTTAATCGACCTTTTAAAGAATATTAGAATGTTTATGCTTAAAATTGGATTCATTCGCATTTTTAATCCTCTAACATTTTTTGTAAAAAGTAAAAATATTTGACAAACATATATAATCATTTTGTAGTTATTTCTGTTCATTCCAGCCATTACAACAGCTAGGCATTAACTACCATTTAAAATAATATTATTTTATTATTAGAGTGCAACGTAAGATTCCCAAGAAACTCGTTGTTGCGTATTGGGTACGCCATCGAGCGTAGCATCCCCTTTAAAGTAATATTAATATTTTATTCAAAAATATGGATAAATGTGAAAATGTCATATTATTTATTTTCCTGGGGTGTTACATCCTTCCCCCTTTTGGGAATTGCATCCTCACAATTTTAAAATTGGGCTTGGAAACTTCATTGAAAATCCCACATTCGAACAAGAGTCAGTAAAAAATCACTTTAAAATAAAGAAAGAGAAGTACAAAGGTCACCCGAGTTAACCCATAATAGGATTCCATGTAGGAAAACATGGATATGGAGGAAAAAACAAAGGGTCATGTTTTGGGGGAGAGTGATAGAAAACATGTTTAGGAGAAATTTAACCATAAGAAAATCAGAAACTTGTGGTGGGTTAAATGGTATTCGATTCCCCCGTAGGAAATTTTAATAGACAACATTTTTGTTTTAAGTTACTTTTCATTGAAGAATTTATTTTTAATCTTAAGGAAACATACTTACTTGTCATGTTGACTTTCAAATTTTACTATATTTCTTACACAAACTTGTACTTTCCCCAAATGATGAGTATTTAGGAAGACTTGTTTATATTAAGAGAGCTATAATCAACTACTAGAGAATCACCTAATCCACAAAAGAGAACTATATATATCCCATGTCTTTAGACCTTAACCAAAACTAAAACCTAAAAGGTTAGTATGAGATCAGATATTACTCAAAAAGGGTAATCCTTTATAAAAAAATCTATTCTTAATCTCTAAAATTTGTCAAACAATACCCAAAGTTCAACAAAGACCATTCAATAAAAAATTTGTCCATAAAATTCTTCAAAGTAAACCAAACTAAGATTGAAACCCAAATATTTGAAGGATTTAATCACATAGTCTTCCAAGATAGAAATTAACACTTATCTCCAAATAACATCAGTTTCTCTTAAAGTCTCATATGGAAAAGTAATTACCCTAATCACATATCCTCCATGATAGGTTAATAATTTCTACAGATAACCCAAAATCAACTTACTCTTAATTCATAAAATCATCTAACTAAAAAAAATAAGTCAAAATAACCAGGGACTTCACATAGTCCAGTGGTAGGCGATAAATACCAGTCGCACTTTGGTTGTGGGTTCGATTCCCGCAGCTTTGTCCAATGCAACGGGTTGTCACATGGTCTGTGTGTTGTCCTTTTTTCAAAACTATATAATTCTTAAAACATTCCCCAAAACGAGATAAAATCTTCAAAAATAATCATAACATATTTTAACCTCAATTTTATCTCATGCCTTTCATTTTCCATCATAATATATAATAACCCATAATTATATCAAAAGTAAGGATCATATAAACCCTAATGGTTACCTTTATAATTATTACCTAAACTTCCACATCGATTGGTCATCTCGTACATGATGCATTACAGAACATACCAAGGTACAAGTGGTTGATCATGACTCCTTGATAGTTGGTTTAGAACAACCACGAGCTTCCTCATTGAATCCCCCATTTCATCCAGTCTCTTAATCAGAGAACCACCACAGTTTCCTTCAAACCTATTGTCACTTTGGTGCCTGCTAGATCCATCTATTCACTAAAAACCGAAATTTCAGTGTGATTATATCAATAAAACCATCATGTACTAATAAGGAAGATAAACACTAATATATACTTACTCATTCACTTTATCTAAAACTAAGACTCTTTCTGAAATCCTAAATATTATGGTAATGTCACTTATGCCTAGAGAATACCCCAACCTCTAATGTTATCTAAACCGACCTCTGATACCAACTATAAGGCCCCGACCTTAAACCTTACTTAATATTGAATTAAATGAATAATTCACATTGAGGATCTTTTCAGGTTTAGAGTTTTAGAGAATTAGATCATAAATCATGAATTACATTCCACATTTAAACAAAGTGGTTACATAAAAGATAGAATTTGTTTTTTCCCATCAACGGAAACATATTTAAAATATAACATGGATTATTTCTTGACACTTCCTTGATATTATCATCATATCATGCACCTTTCCCTTGACCTATGAAAAACATTTCAAAAACATGGGATGAGCATAAGAAGCTCAGAAAGGAATATAAAAGTATGAAAAGAAAACATTAGTCCATGTATGAAATCATAATTTACTCCTAAAACATAAGCATTTTAATATACCTCATCAAATCATGAATAAGTAATAGAAATCATAAGGCATAAAGGTAACATGAGGCATTCATAACATTCTTACATAGGGAGTAACCCTCTTTGTTACATTTGGAATACCCATCATAGTATATTCCCTAAATCTCTTCGAAGAAACCTTAACGTTTATCTCCTTCATGTTACCCAATGCATTGGAAAGCTATATCGGGCTCACCCGCCCTTAGTTTATCACAGAACCACCCGTCTTCATAATAATGGCCAAGAACCATAACATAATCATAGCACATAACTTATGAATAAATTAAAGATAACATTCCCACATTTCAATCACAATATAACATTTTATGATATTGAAATAAATAATCCATTCTAAAACCCATTTTCAAAACCATTTAAAACATTTAATGAAGGGATTTTTAAATAAAAGGGTCCCATACCACATTGAAGATTTTAAAATTTTAAACCATTAATATCTATATAAATAAATACTTAAAACTATTTTGAAAATATGGATATTAATGAGAAATATTTAAAAGAATAAATCCTTAAAACATTTAAAACGTTATTTTAGTTAAAGGGTTTTTAACAAAATGAGGGACACTTGAATACAATAATTGAGTAATAAAATTTTATCAAAACTTTATAATATCATGAGAAAAAAGGGATTCATGATATAATATTCCAAAGGACATTATATACACCATATAAGAGTGAATTGGTGCATAACAACAAGTAAGTCTCAATGGAAATGTAAATTGAGATGAAATCTATTATAAAGATGGTATCCTTAAATTAAGGATAAATCAATCTCATAATTATGTCTGAAAAATATAAATACACCCAATATAAGTGGATATTATGTGTAAAATAATCAAAGGTCATTCAAACATATTCAAAGGATGACATATTCAATAACTACATGTTGAACCCAAAGAAAACGAAATTGGGTTAAGAAATTCCCATGACAGCCTAACAGCATCACACCAAATTTTAGAAAAAGAGTTGATGAGAGAGATAAAAGGTATCTCATCACTTGGACATAAAATTTATGGAAATAAGGATATATAAGAACATATCCCCACATAATAAGATGAAAATTAAAATACTTAACAAAAGATGTCTTTTAAAAAGAGGAGGGTGAAAGGTTCCCTTATCGATTTGGGTAACTTTCGAAACGTACACCCCATGAATGAAGGACTATACAACATTGATGTAAATACTCATAAATGAAATTATGTTACACAAAGAGTAGAATAATGGACAGTACATACACCACTCAAAGTAAATAGTGGAAAATGTAGTATAAATGTCCCCGGAATAAAAGTGAGATGAAAAATCCCTTACGAAAACTCGGCAGCCTAACGGTGCCACTTAAAACTTGCAAAAATGGATTTATGATATCAAATAGGGTATCTCATAATATGAACATAAAATTACAGTTTGATTAATATAAACAAACATCCCCAAACATAAAAATTATGTGCTTAAAATAAATGACATAAAAGAGAGTACTTAAAAACAAAGAGAGAGGTTGGATCTCTTACGAAAATTCGGCAACCTAACGGTGCCACTCAAAACTTCTAAAATGGATTGATGAGAGAAAATAGGGTCTCTCAACATATGAACATAAAACATACAGTATGTTTAATATAAAATAACATCCCAATCATAAGAAATATGAGCTTAAAAGGAATGACATAAAAGAGTGTACTTAAAAAGAAAGAGAGGGGTAGGATCCCTTACCTCAAGTCCGACTTGTCTTGTTCGTTTGTTTATATTACTGAATAATAAACATTGGTAAATTTATAATTTCTTAAGGAACTACTTTAAAGATTATTATTCAGTTAATATCACATATTATAATGTTATAATAATTGTTTAATAATGCTAGTTCATATCAGACATTTTTGCCTATGTTTTGTACATGAGTAAAAAAAAGAACTTGTTTGAAAATGATTTACCATGTAGTTATAAGTAAATAATTTAAAGAGTATAATTAATTATTAAAATATAATATATATATATATATATATATCAAGTACATATTCATTTTATACTATTCCATAACATTTGGAGATAAAAAAATGAAATGCACCGTTCATGCAGACGGTAGGTCGTACGTACGCATGAACGCTACTTTCATTTTTTTGTCATATTAATGGAATTAAAAATAAATGAGATATATATACATATTATAATTCCATTATAATATATATGTTATATAGGTCACAAATGTACATTAATTTCATTCCTTGTATATTCCATGTATTGCATGAACGAGTCACATCACTTGAGGGGGCAGTAGTCCACACTTCCTCATATGAAATTATTGCGTTTACCCATGATGTAAACAATAAAGGTATGTCATAAATTAAAAATACAGAAGCTTAAGAAAAACATTAACATATTATATATCATATATAAATATAGTGACATCTTAATATCCACCTTTTAAGGTGTTAAAATAATATTGAACAATCATCATTTCGTGAGGCAGTAATTTGCCATCCACAGAAACAGTGTGTTCTTTAACCATTAGACGGAGGTGTGTGAATGTGTAGCTAGAATAATTATTATTAAAACATAATAGTATATTTAATATACTGGTTTTTTTACAAAAAAAAAATTAATAAAAATATTTTAGGGGTTTGGAGAACAAAAATAAAACAAAATAACACAAGGGAAGACATTACCTTTAAATCGGGTAACTCTCTTTGATTTGAGCTCAAAGGCTTCCTTGGAAAAGATTATGCCCAAATTGAGGCTTCAATGATGAAGAGAGGGATGTGGAGAGATGAAATGGGCAGGGGTTGGCCGATCCAAAGGCTTGAGAGGTGTGTGTAGGTTGGTAGAGGTGGGGGGCATTTATAAGAGGAGAGGAGGGGCACTGTTGGAAAGTTATAAAATATTACTTTATTATAAAATGATTTTCGGAATTAAAACGTCCAAAAAGGATATATTTCGAGGATAAGGTGATACGGTTTCTAAATACACCCATATAATAGGTTTGTTACTAGTGTATTACATACATTTCACCCTATCTTTTCATTTTATTTAAATCGTTCATTTATGAGGTAATCACTGCATCATCGCGGTGTCATAAATAAATTAATTTATTTAATGTATAAAAATTATTAAAAAATATATCATGATGTAGGAAATCTTTTTATATTTATAATGAATATTTATAGTCAAAGATATGACTTATATAACCCCATGTAAAAATTGTTTTAGTAAAACAACACATGTTTGTGACATTTTAATTTTAACTTTAAATAAAAAGGTACTTATGTCATTTTCCAACCAAAGTGGCTCCATGGTGTCCCCAAGTTGACCCATGGATTTTTTTGGTTGTCCATGACTCATCCAATGAGGTTAGAACATGTGTCTAGGTCATTTCATATTATTAAAACATTATTTTTACCTTAAACTACACTAATTACCTCTAATCACGATTAAAACTTAAAAGTTACTATTCACCAAAAAAATTATTTTAATCCCATTGAATCACATTTTACTTCTTAATGAAAACCATGTATGTTAGATTTTTGAAATTCGAAACAGATAGGTGGTAAAATTTCATTTAAACAAAAAATCAGTTTTTTTAAGTACCACTTAGTGGTTTCACTATTCATCAAAAATTGATGTTTTCCAGAAAAATACCAAAAATCCACCCTAAGCTATATTTGATCTTCCTAATTCAAAAATGATGTCTATTTTAAAAAAATTCAAAACATATAAGTTACATTAATTAATTTAATAATTAATTCCCGCTGTCATAGCAAATAGCGTGTTTTTGTGAAACAATAAGTATCAAAATATTGACACTAGTTTAAGTCCAATTTCAAGATGAAATTAATTCCAACGACCACTATTGGATTAAATGGTAAAAATATATTCTAATTTCACATTAAAACCAATTCAAAAGATAATCTAATCATATAAATAAATTAGATTAAAAAGAGGTTTTGAAATAAAATACAACATTTTTCACTATTCATTAAAAATGAACTTTATCGGAAAAATACCAAAAATTTACACAAAGTAAATTTTGATGTTCCTATTCTAAAGAAGAGTTTTAATTTGTCAAATATAACACATAAAATTGTCAAAAGTGGATTTAAAAGAGGTTTTCCATCAAAAGGCGGTTGATCGACCTTTTAAAGAATATTAGAATGTTTACGCTTAAAATTGGATTCATTCTCATTTTCAATCCTCTAACATTTATTGTAAAAAGTAAAAATATTTGAAAAACATATATAATCATTTTTGTAGTTAGTTCTGTTCATTCCCGCCATTACAACAACTAGGCGTTAACTACCATTTTAAATAATATTATTTTATTATTAGAGTGCAACGTAAGATTCCCAAGAAACTCGTTGTTGCGTATTGGGTACACCATCGAGCATAGTATCCCCCTAAAAGTAATATTACTATTTTTTTCAAAAATATGGATAAATGCAAAAATGTCGTATTCCTTATTTACCTGGGGTGTTATAGGTAACACCATGAAGACATAAGTTCTACATAGGTTACACCACGAAGACTACCCCATGAAGGTAGAAGTACCGCACAAGTAACACCACGAAGATAACACAACGAAGGTAGAAGTACCACACATGTAACACCACGAAGATAGAAGTACCACACAGGTAACACCATGAAGATAAAAGACTCACATAGGTAACACCATGAAGATAGAAGTACCACACAGGTAACACCACAAAGACAACAACACGACGGCAGAAGAAATACACATGTAACACCACAAAGACAACACTGCGAAGGTAGAAGTACAACATAGGTTACAAAATGAAGATAAAAGTACCACATAGGTAACACCATGAATATAGAAGACTCAGAACACAATCATGTATAACATAAGTGCAGAATAACGTATGATTAGTCGAAATATAGATAATATTATTCTATTAAGAAGCACTACTTCTGACCCACACAGGATCGATAGGTACTAACCGCCACTAACCCGCACAGGATCTGACCCACGTAGTATTGGTATGCGCTGACCCACATATGATCGCTAAATTCTGACCCACACAGTATCTGATATAAGCTGACCCACATAGGATTGATAGATGTCGACCCACACACGATCAGTGTTATTTTCTCACGTTACAGCCTGTCACAGGATTCATCGCACCTGGTGCACTGGAGTTCCATAGAATATGCCCCACAAGATATCATTCCTACCTTGAATTCCACTATGATCCACAAAAGAGTAACCATAAGGACTACCATTTCAAAAGTGTTCTAATGTGACAGATGGTGTGTCAATCGGATGCTTGGTCTGTTAGTTATAAACGTTTATGTTCAGAGGGTCCAGATGGATTCGGGTCGATCCTACCCATCCACACTCAAACTGTCTTTAAAACTAAAGTGGATTATAACAAAAGGATCATCTATGTCCAAGGATCCCATCATAGTAGGCGGTTTTTCAAACGGATCTCTAGTTCTCAACACATGTCCCTTTAAGTGTATTTGGGTCCGGTTGGGCTCGGGTCCAGTCCGACCCTGTATGGTCTGACCTGACCCTATCTGAAAGGGGGAGGACCTATCCTCAAGCGTACAACCTCACCCACAAGTTGAGGCCCAGCGCGCAAGGGGGAAGCTCGCTGGGCAGGCAGCCCGATTAGCAGTGGAGCGAGGCCCGCAGGTGGTGCCGCCTGGCTGGAGTGGGGTCCGACTACGCTGACACAGAAGGGGATCCCCCCCCCATTTTCAAATTGAAGAAACATTGCATGAGGATGCTTCCATTTCATGCATGACCCACTTCTAGTCCCACCGTCTTGGCTAACATGCAGAAGCCCGCATTCTTTGGTGATACGCTTCGCGCCACCCTCCCCATCTGTGGCATTCCAGGGGGTCGGCCGCCTCCTCTGACCGTCGCATCTGACGTGCCTTGGCCGATTAGTCTAGCGGCGCGGGTGCACCGCCTCCTTCCTCACGGCTTCCAGTGTGCCGGCCACCAACTTTATCCACCGCAGCTTCGGCCGAAGCCCTTTTCCCACTGGCGGCGCACAACGGCGCCCCACACCTCCTCCACGGCTGACAGATACCGGCCTCTCCATTGACAATCACGACATAGTTCCGCATCCTTTTATTACAGTGTGAGACGGTGCTCCACCTCCATTGTATCCTGATGGTGTTGCTATGTTGGCGGTCTACCACAACGAATGCATGGGTGACAAGGTAGAGGAGGGTTCTGTTTGGGTTTGTTAATCCCGTGCACAACGAATTATCTTGTAATCCACCCAAGGTAGGGAAAAAGCATTCTACGACATTGGAGATTAAAACAAAAATTAAACCCTACCTCAAGGAGGATGGAGAAATGCTTGTGATTGAGGAAATGGGTAAGTGTTTCCCATCCCCCGCAACTAGCTTCCAATGATGTCACTCAATCATTTTTCTTCAATTCGGGGTTTCGGGGTTTCTCGTCACTTCTCGTTGTAATTGTATCTATCCTCGAAATATTTGGTGTCTCACCAGTTTGTTAGCACTTCTTTTCACGGGGAAGCAGTGTCAACACCTCTCCACAAGCTCCATATAAATATGAGAGGAGGAGGTTAAGTAAAGACGTTGGGAATTAATGGGGGATCATTAATTAGTAACCTTATTAATTCCCTAGTGGATATATGACTTATGATTGAAAGTTAAATCCATTTATTATCTTGACATGTTGCTGGTCCCACATTGTCGCTTGTCCGTTGTAGAAAAATAATGAAAAGAAAAATTAACTAAGTGCTTTTTATTATTCTTTTAAAAGTTCCAAAACGTAAAATTTTTTCCAGACCTGCTACAGCTAATGTAAAGTCTCCCTTAAGTGAATCCTAGCACTGCAGATTCAACCATTCCGTCAAATTTTTAATTTGATCATAGGTTATAATGTTAGAAAACGCCGCTCACACGATTACTGAACGTACGATAAAAAAGTTCATAAATTTATTCTAGGCACTCTGAGACTCAGAATCATCCACCTTTAATTTTCATTAACTTGTTATAATTCTATATAATTAAAAAATTACTTGGAAAATCCGCGTCTTTGTATTCTCCCCACCCTAGAGATTTTTGTCCCCAAAAGCCACATTATAGACTAAGAAAATAAATGAGGGTAATGAGCACGAATCTGAGTCTCCCGCTCCCATGTTCTCTCCTATAGGTTCTCGTGATACCAGCGAACACACACTAGAGGTATCGACCACCCATGAAGGACCCACTATTATCGATCGTCAATCTCTACTAGAAACTTCATAAACGTTGCTTCGTCATCAAAGTCCAGGTGGCCATGGTCGATGAAGTGTTATGGGTCATGCATGAATCTCTTATGTTAGGATATGTGGAAAACATTGTGCACCCTCTCCAACTGTGGTAGATGTGCCAAACAGTATTTCACCTCACCTATCATCCAATGTATCAGAAATGGTTGGATAAACCTCGGTGCTTACTTATCGCTTCAACCAAATATCCATAAACCTCATCAAGGAGAGAATCACAAGAAGACATGGTCTCCTCCTCGAACTCCAAAGGTCTCTACCTCCTGTCTACATAAGACCATTGTATACTCTATGCAGTCTTCATCTTCTACTCGATGATCTACTCCTTCACAGTGGTAGCTTGTACCAACTCTGTACCCATAAGTGCTAACACATTCATACATAAGGTAAGGGATACATTCCAAACATCCAAATTTACTATTGGGTTACACATTCCGTCTATTTACCCTAATCTCATTATTTTTTATTTTTATATAAATTTTATAAATTCTATGTATAGGTTTAAAAATTATGTATCAATATCAATGTATCCTTATTTGATGTGTAAATACAAGTTTCTAAACAATTCCTTCCTCAATTCCTCTCGGTAATAAAACTCCACTAAAGGGAATTTCCAAATTTCTTATCCATTTTATAGTATGCTCCATAATCTTTTTTCATCCAAAATTATTTTTATAAAATTACTAATTTTATCATGAAAAAATATCATAGTTATTTTATGGTTTTATACAAATAATTATGCCTTTTTCCATATTAAATATTCTTTAATATTTTCCCTTAAACTGAACTAAAGTGGATCATTTCTAAAGATTCTTAAACACTATTTTTTATATTTTTATTTTATTTGAACCAAATTTATTTTGATATATTCCTATTTTTTCTTATGTATTTCTAATTATGTTTTTAATCCATTCTTTTATAGCCTCTATTATGATTTTCCCTTTGGTTATTTTTTATGGCATGATTATGATAACTATTTCATTCCACAGGTAACCCTTATGTTTGTTACTTATATTTGATTCTTAATGTGGAACACATATGAATTAACATTTTATGAAGGGTGTGCCCAGATAACACTCCATTGTATTATTTAATTATTATTCTCATGAGAGGTCATGTTCTGATATGTATTAAACATAATTCCTTTATGGGACTTTGTGTACCAAGTGTTGTAGTCTTGACAGTTACCCTTGGCTCATGTTTTGGTCATGCTATATATTTCTTACACATTCCTATGTTGACATGATTATATGATCCCATGTTATATATATTATTCTTCCATATTTTATTCCTTTTCAATGACTTTTTCTGTCATCATGTTCTGCCTTCTAACTGATGTGAAACTCTTTATTCCTAAGATTATTCCCTTATTGGGATTTTTAGCTCATCGCTTTTTTCATGTATTCCACAAGTTATCATATACAAATGTATGAACTCAAAAGAAGTTGGGATGTCATTATGGAGTTTAAATAAAATATGAATTTATTTTTGTTTCATTTATTCTAATTATGTACCTAATCTTATAAGGATACTTGACTTTACGATCATTTTTTTTATTAAATGATTAATTATACCTAAAATCATGTAATAATATGTATAAAAGGATAGGGTTTCTATATTATTTTGGTGATGATAGTTAATATAGACCCTCAATCTGTCATATTTTTTCATATTGAATATAATAAGTGCTTCCCATGGTGACACATTTGGTCAAATAATACCTATCTCTTAAAGTTATCCAACTACACCTTCAACCCCCTAAGGTCAACTGTTGATAAATGATAAATCTTTACTGATTTTGATATGGTAATATGGTTAAATTTTATATAAGAACGATCTTTACATTTAGGGGAGACCCAGAGACTTACTCTAGGATAACTTCTATATACTCCCCAACTACTTTAAAAAAATTATCCTTTACATGTTAAGCATATCATAATTCTAGGCTCCCTAGCTAAAGTGTAATTAACTATAATCACATACGTTTTTTCCTTTCTTATCTCGTCCTAGGATCTCATTCAGTAGTAAATAAAAACATTATTCTATCTATATGATAACATAAAACCCTACACTGATAGTAATACAATAAGTCCAATATTACAGATAAATAATTCATGCATTGTATAATGTCATAAGGTATCATCTCTACAATGATAAGGTAACAAGATAATATTGATCTACTGAGTTTAAGATTTATTTGTCAATAAATTGGATATAGAGAGAATATATTCACCACTATTAGGATTTTCTAGCTAAAATGACAGGTATAGTAGCTCTATACGGATATCTATTTTAACAAAAAAAGATATTGTAAACAATATTTAACTCACACTAGTAATGATGGTAATTAATGATAAGTTAGAGAATATATATTTATTACATCAAACCATGTCGTGTGACTTCTACTCAAAAACCTCTATTGCAGGAATCCAACCAATTCCTTGACCCATGAAACCCTGACCCCGTCGTGTTCTTCATGGGGGTGGTGGTGGTGGTGAGATTGAATCAAAACACCACCCGCCCATAGAATTTAATCTTTTATGGTCACTAGCACATGCCTATTTTTCATGGAAAAAGAAAATTTTATTTTCTTAGTGTATCATAGAGGCTTACCTAGCTCATCTCACATGAAGAGCATCATAATAAGTTCAATCATTAATTAAAAACTAAACTAATAAATCAATTTTATTTCTTTATTTATAAAGGCAATGAAATTTTATGGTTTTTGGTTTTTGAAAACATACAATTAGAATGATTCATGTAGAATTGAAATCAAAATAAAGATGTTGAAAGAATGAAATTAGGGATAAAGGTCTTGGTCTATGTTTTGATAACATGGGTTCATTTATTATTTATTTTTTGTTTAAATTCAATTTTATAATTTGTTTGATGATACCTCATTAACAAATTACTTTCCTGGTACTTATTAAGTGTGTAATTTTATCAAGCCTTCGATGCAACAAGCCTTACCTCATCCAACAATAAAATAGCATAACAACTCAATTGAGAATTAAATTCCTAAATGACCCAACTCCACCATCTATCATTTCATCCATTTGGTAAACCCTATATCCACTGTATAAAAGGTTTTTCCCAGGAGAGGAGAGGGGAAAATAATGTATCAAAGAAAATGAATGGAATTAGAAATAATACCATAGTGGTTGACCATTGAAACTATGAAATACTCTCACATCCATCAAAAATATATTTAAATCATGTTGAATGTAATCAAAATAATAAATAATGCTATAAAACCACCCTAATTTCCAATCATTGGGTCATTCACCTTCAATTAGAAATTGAAAAGAGATCACAATGAAATATGAAAGAGAGATATATATTATAGTTTGAAGATAAATTTTTATAGAAGAAGAAAAGTAAAACACTAGAATTAAATGTATTAAGATGAATAACATGGGAAAAGAAAACAATAATAAAAAAAATAAATCTTAAAGAAGAAGCATCCCTATAGTACAATGTAGTGGCTGGCCCTTGTGATTTGATCCAGTTTCCTTTAGGCTATTATTGTATTTATTGTCCTTAATCTACTTCAATTCCTTAAATGGAATCATAAATGGGTCAAAAAACAACCCAAGTGGGTCTCGGTGTGATAAAATTGGTGTTCTACTTTAAATACATTGTATTGGACCATTTATGGTCATATACAAGAACTAAGGCATCATGTAATTGGTGTACAAGACGCGTAATGTATAGGGTCATGATTTTTCCTCAAACTGTGTAATTATTCATGTCTTACAAATATCTCTAGTTACATATCATGTAAGTGACTTACACAATGTGTACATATTATTTCCTGTATATATTTTTAAGTTCAGTTTGGTTCTTCATTTTCTAGCTCCAGGTTTGGTCCTTGAAAATCCAATGAAACCATCCCCCTTAGATTAAATTAACCTAGAACAAGGTTGGTTTACCCCCTCTTCATAGTTATGAGAGCATAATATTCAAGGAATAAGGAAAAATAAAATATAATGAAAAAGAAGATGAAATTGGGGAGGTCTCGCCACAAAATAACTTCTCACTTCATGCTTTGGTCTTAGAGATCTCCTCCACTATAGTAGGATATCCGTAAATTTATAGCACCCAAACGGGCTTGGTTAATAATAAATTTCATTAAGTATTGGTCCAAAAGTGGTCAAGTGTTGGTATAAGGTCTTAAATTATGTTAAAAAAGGAAGATGCGTCAAATCGTTCCACATAAATCAAGCCCCAACTTTTTACACAATGTATATAGTTTACACGGTCTTTAAATATTCCACCATATGTGAAAAAATGATTAATTGTATCTCTCTAGATCATCATTTCTTGTGTCATGGTGTGACATACATTTTTCATGCCATGACACATGTGAATATCACATCATGATGATTTATTCCACATCACACCCTATGTTTCATTCAAAAATTTCACTTGTACACAACGTGAAGTGATTATATAATGTGTAATGTAATTTTTATACTTTTAATGCCTTATTATCCATAGTTTCTTCATTTTCATTCTTTATATGTTTTCCACAATAATCCTAAAAAATATTTTTTGTTTCACTGCGAGTGAAGTGAAGTTGTATGAAGTGTGTTTTTTATCATTTTTAAATTATCTATTTTATCCTTCCATAAAACACAAAACGTGTTAAACAATTGAAAAATAGGAAATAATGATTATTTAAACACATAAATCTCTATATTAAAACACTATAAAATATATTAATGAAATCCATATATCAATTAACCCCACACTTGAATTCATACTTGTCCTCAAGAATTTAATCTAAATGGAAATTTAAATATTCAAGAATAAATAGTGGAAAATTTATCAATGCCTCATTTTTTAAAGAATACAAATCAACTATGTATTTTACTTCTCTTATGTAATAGAAAAGACTTTTCATTCATCCATTTTCATTTTATTTTCTTATTATTAATGTTCATAACTTTTATAATTTACCTCACATAATTTATTTCTCATCATTATGGTATAAATTAATAGAGTGATTCACATAAATCAAGAATATGTAACTTACTATAGGCTCTCAAGGAAACTAACACCTCCACTATGTAAATAAAAAATCATAACTAATCACAAGGAATTCACCAATTATGATCAAATGAATATGAGTATTAGAGGAGTAATGTATATTATATAAATATTTTTTGGATTGAAAATGAGGTATGCTTGTAAATTAAATTTCATGATAATCAAAAAAATATCAATGCAATTATCATCTTCCTCCTATATCTTAAATTTGGATCATAATCAGATGAAATGAAATAAATGAAATATCATATTTGTTATTATTATTTTTCTTTTCAATATTTTTTATAGGTAATTTTCTCATAGACATCACCTATAACCAAATGATCTCATCATGACAATATTTATAATATTTATAAAAATATCATCACTCATGAATTGGGATTTTTGAATTTCCCCATTCAAAAACAGTTTTTTATTTTTTTTCTAAGTAGGTGTGTAATAACTTCAATGAAAGTGACTTCCAAAAATATCTTTAAATTTACCCCACACTTATTCAATATAAAAAAAATTAATCCATTCTTGCAATAACCATTTTCCCCACTATAATTTTTGAGAGTCATGAAAAATGTTTAAAAGAGGGTAGGTAAAGATAATATGGGATCATAACATGGATCATTTCATAACAATGTTATTCATGGATTATAAGAGCTTAAAAAAGATTAATGTAAGGTGGGTCTCTGAATAAGGGATTAAAAAAGAATTACAAAATCATTTTAAAAGTGATTTTGTTTAGTCAGACCTTCAATAAGATGTAATGAATGTTCAAAAATAAATCATGCCCAATTTTCTCTAGGAATATACTATAGAAAGAATGAAAAATATAAGCTCATTTGATGTGTCAGAAATGATATGAGTGGTTGGGAAAATCACTAATGGAAATTAATATGATTGACTAAATCAATTAATTTTAATATCTTAAATTTAATGAACAGAAAAATCACACCAAAATTTCATTTATAGTGGTCAACATGTTCCCTTAAATAATAATTTTTCAAATACTAATATTCATGATTATCTCTATTAATTATTTTGGCCATTTTTTCATTCAAATTTATTGAAAAAAAAATTAAATTTCATAGTATGGTAATTATCTTTGGTATTTTAATGTATCATAGTTCAGTTGATTGAAGAAAGAATCATATACGGGGCATTCAATTTGTTGTTAAATCTCTATGAAATTTAAATTTGAGGAATAAAATATATAAAAATATGAAATTGAGATTATTACTCACATTTTAAATGATTTTTTGATGTTGTATATTTAAGTTCTAACAACACTATATTCATGATGTTTATTTATTACATGATGTGTAAATTGTTTATTTCATTCTGTGAACTAGGTTTATTAAATATAATGGTATTATAACTTCTTCTTGTGATTCATGCTACTTGATACCAAACATGGTCATGATGTTCTTCAAAATTATAAATAAAAAGTTGAAATCACGGGTCCTTATTGATGAATTTTGAAATTGTTGGAGTGAAAAAATGTGCACATCTAAAAATAGAAAATAAATAAAAAAACAAAAACTCATGTTTCATCCTAGAAATGAATTTCTAACATGTTTGGCTAGACCGTAACTTATTTATATTCAACTCATGTAATGGATGAATGAAAATTTGTTACCTAGATGGGGTCTATAAATGGTCTTAATTGTGTCCTGTCCACATAGTTTTTCACCTCCCCTTCCTCTCTAAATAACTTAATTCTTATAAAAGGAATTACTTTATTGATCTTTATTAGACTGATACACTACTGTTTTCACAATCCTATTGAACTAATTAGAAGATCATATATCATCCATACCTATTATCCAGTCTAAAATGTAGTGCAATCAATAATTCTGCTACTGTAAGCGGACTTGGTCTTCATATTCTATTTCTTCTTCAGTTGAGAATCCTCTTGAACAAAAACAACTAACTCATGTACCTCTTCAATTTACATGATATCCTAACCTTCATGTGTTTTTATTCCTCCAAAATAATTATCCTCTATTACATTTTTTTTATTTATTTACCCAAGGATATTGAAACTTACATGATCACTACTAACTCTTAGACATATTTATCTGCTTTGAATTTAAATCAGTGAACTCCAGGTGGCTAAAAATGGACTCATTAGAATGAATGGATTCCACTCTTCATTCATATCCAACACTAGGAAGTCAACGAGGAAGTACATGTTATCAAATCTGATTTGTATATCTTCAATAATTACTATTGTGGATTTTATATTTGAGTCTACTAATTGAAGATTTACTTTGTGGGCTTTATTACATCAAGTCCCAAAATCATGAAAGTCGTGTATGACATGATATTGACAGACACACTAAAATCAAACAAATATTTTCCCCATTTTTTATATCTGACATAGATAATAATTTAAAAGATACATAGATCACTTTTTTTTAATATTTAGGTCCTTAGATACCACTGTCAAATTTTCCCCTTTGAGTGGAAGGGTCCCAATACCTTCTAGTTCCTTTCTTTTGGTTACTAGATCTTTCATGAATTCCATATATGCCGACATGTTTTCCGATAACCTCAGAAAAGGGTATATTAATATGAAATTTTTTAATTTGTTTCCAAAAAATAACCTTATATGCATTATTCTTTAATTAAATAATTTTTTATATAAAATTAACTCTTGTCATATAGTTAGTTTTTTATTCTTATTCTTTATGGGATAATTATTCCTTACTTTCTTTAACTTCTTTTTCATGTTTTTACACTAGTTATTCTCTAAAGAACTCTATACCAATTCCTTCTATTTTCCTCATACTCTTAAGTGGTATATCATTCTAATATTTATATGGGTGTACATTATGGCATCCTAAAAATTATCTTATGGGTCTCTCTTTGAGATGATTAGTAATTTGGCCAACCTGATGCTCCAGATTCCACAATTCAACGTTTTGGTTTGTTGATTATTTTTTTCCATGATTATAACATCAGAAGAAGTCATAAATGTATTTAGTTTCACTTCCAATGTATGGACTTGGATCACCAGTATGGGGCCATGGGTTTCTTGTTATTGGTACCCTTATAGAATTTTTATTTTATTTTATCTACTAACCCTAAAATTGATTACCATAGTTTTAATAAGAATAATTTTCATCTTCTATACCCATAACTTGGGGTTTTTTTGTTATTCCATCCTGATTTCTATATTCTTGGACAATTAATCCAATTATGTTGTTATCTAGTGATTATTGTTTACTGCGTGAATTCCTTTTCATTGTGTCCCTTTTCCATTTCATATGAAACTATTGTTTTCCATTTTATCTAACAAGTTATAGATCACTTTAGGTAAATTCTACATTAATGATCCTATAACAGCATCTACAATTTTACAATTTCCCTATAACAATCCTCTATTGAATGTTTGAATTAATAAATACATTTCAATGCAATGATACGTGGATCATATTATAAAACCTTTACATATATTCCACGAAAAACACAAAGATTCTATAGTAAATTGACCAAAAACATAAATACTAACCCACAAATCGATTTGGCATGGAGGGAGGTAAAAACCACAAAATAATTTTTTTTTCAATTCCTCCCTGGTGGTAAATGAATTATAAAGAATTCTTTAAATCCATTCTCATGCTTTATCCTTTAATGAGAATTCGAATAGTCATTTCCTTATAGCATCATTTCATAAATTCTAAAATTGGAACGTGTCCTAGATTTCTAAGAATCTTATAACAATAGAGTTGGGGTATTTAAGAGGTAGCACAGAAAATTGGAGCGATTGAGTGATCATTTAGATAACCTATGTCTTGATCTCAAAATGTTGAGTATTGACTGGGGGCATGAAAAAAATTGGATTAACCCCCATGAACGAGATTATTCCGTAGTTTATTAGTTTATTACCCCTTTATTTCATCCCTAGATTTTTTGTCCAACTATATGATCCGTCTTATGACCAACTCCATGAAATTGATCCCATTTTTCAATTATGTCCTATTCTTTTTAAAACTCTTCATTTTCATTTCTTTTATCATATAAATGTATTCTCCAAATCTATGTTGAATGAAAGATAATTAACATTATCTTTCCCACAGTTATAGTATTCATGAAATGGATTGTAACATAAAACTATAGCATGATTGGACCAAATTCAAAAATGAATTAAAATAAAACAATTCTTATATTCCAAATTAACATAAACATAGCAGAACCCATCCTAAAAAATGGGTCTGAAATTTTTATAGACAGTCAGGTATCATTAATTCTAACATGGTTACCAAAATTAAAAAATTATAACATAAAATAAAGATACCACTAAACTACAGGGTAGTATAGGATATAGAAATCTGAGGTAAAATCCACCAGGATAGGGTTAAAGAAAATAATAATATATTTAAATAAAACTAATCAAAATTATGATTTGATGAAATTGGATCTAAGACAATGAGAATGTTATTGGTGGATTAAGTGGAAGAATAAAATATTAAATGGGTGCTGGGAAGCATTGAATCTTGGTTCATGTGATGAAAATGTCAAAAATAATTAATTAACAATTATATATTCATCAAAATCGGGTCATATCGATTCCAATGGTCCTGGTAAATTCCCTCTATCCAAAGATCTCCTTTTTTCATGGTCTAGTACATCAAATTGAAAATATTTGGTAACCTAAAACCTAATTAAAACATATAGAATGTCTATTATTTTCCTAGTGTCTTATAAATATTGAGTCTCTCCAAGGGATTCAATAATCCGATTCCTGGCATGAGGTTCGACCACCATGATATTGTCGTAGGGTTCTGACATACCATAGATAGTTTGTAATTTTTATTTTTTCTTTTATATTATTTGTATTTATTTTAGGTAACTTCATATGGTTTTTATTTTAATTCTAATATTTCACTTTTATGTATTTTTTATTTATTCACTTTCTTTTTCAATCTATCTTTTATGTTTTTGGACTTAATCATCAATGGAGATCACCTGACAATGGTTGGCTAAAACCCATATGGGAGAGATGAATCTGTTAAGAGGGGATTTTACCATCATTTTTTTATTTTATTTTTCTCATATGGATGATTGTATTAAAAAGTATCACGTTGTGTCTATATGTCTATTTCATTCATCATTGATCCATTGAATATATGTCATCTATAATTAATTAACCTCGATATGATTCAGATGATTTATTAATTAATATTTACAAGAATTACTCTTCTAATTTTATAAATATGAAATTAATTAACATTAGATATTTTTATTCATTTTAACATGAAGAATTAAAATTATATAGTAGTTTGAAAAGGAAAGACCCTTTATTATATTGATGAAATTTTTTGGTTGTGAAACTTCTTGATATAATTATTTTGAAAGTTAAGTTGAATTAATTTATTTAGAAAAAACTCCATTGGAATATATTTCCCCTCATTTCTTTTTTTCTAATTGAATTAAATAATTTAAATTTAATCATTAGGTTAATAAAATTAACTATAAATTAGAATGGACTAAATTTTATTCTAGAGTTGTCATCATTATGTTCCCTGCTCTCAGTCAGATCGACCCCACACTTCATCTATTATGCACCATTATGGCTAGAATTATCTGCGTTAAAAATATTTTTGAATTAAAAAAAAATTAATTATTTCATACCATGCTATATTCTTAAGACCATAGAGAGATTTATACATATAGAAAATTTGGATGTAAAAGGTGTATTTTTAAATAGTGTTATTTCAAAATAGTTCTATGTTAAACAATCCCAATGAAATATATTCATGAAATGGTGCAAATGAATCCCCAAAATAATTACCTTCTTCTTGAAGGTAACATTGGGAAACTAATGTTGCCTTATTTCTAACTATATTACCAAAATCATCCAATTTAATTTAAAAAATACATTTGTTTCTTATAAACATTATGTATTTAGGTAACTCAACTATATTCCAGAATTTTTTTATATCAAATTAGTCATGTTAATCATACATACAATTATCCTGGTTAGAATCTTTCAAAGAATATTTAATATTAACAAGTACAAAATCATCTATAACAGCATAATAAAATAATGTAAATTATAATTTCTATTTCAAATTTTAGATTCAAAATTTTCTATAACATTTTCTAAAGAGTGGTATTTGTGATTTTTCCATAATAAAGAATCATATTGAGATGAGATAACCTCCATCATATGATACATTATTACTCTCAAGTTCATATTCATGAAATATGAATTATATAAAGTCATCATCATTATCAATAGAATCATTACTTTGTATTTCATCATTTTAAATAAACATAACATATTTAGGTTCATCCCTTATTATAGTTCAAAAAAAATTAAAATCAATTTATTAAATATTAAAAAAAATTCTCTCACTTTTTGAAAATTTTAAAAAAGGTAAATACTATTTTTAAAAAATATCTTTTAATAAAATATAAATTAATATAAAATAAAAAATGATTTTTTTTTCGGATTGTAAAAATTAACAATATTCACATTAATAAGAATTGAGATAATGTTATTTTAACAATTCATTTTTAACTAGAATGACTTATGTATCATTTAAGGGGACCACAAAATGATAGTGAGATAGAGAACTCAAATAAAACCATTGAATATATTTATCAAAATATAAAAATATACAATGGAAAATCTAAGATTCCAGTATAACCAATTCAAACTCCATTTTCACCAATTTAGCCTAATCTGTGGGATTTGTGAAAATATCATCAAAATGTTTCTCATTAGAAATAAATTATAAACATATATCATCATTACATATATGATCCTTAAGGAACTGAGATCTAACATCAATGTGTTTATTTAAGGAGTTTTGATGATGATTTTTAGAGACTTAAATATCACCAGTGTTATCATAGTATATGGGAGGTTTATCAAAATTAATATTAGATTCATACAATGTTCTCTTTATCTAAAAACTATGAAATAGAAACTAGAGGAAACAACATAATCAGCCTCATATATTAACAATTCTAATGAATGTTGCTTCTTAGAGGTCTATGAAAATATATTTTTATAATAAATTCCCACATACCTAAAGTGATTTTTCATTCTAGTATGCAACCTACAAATTCAGAATCAGAGTAAGAGAATAAATAAAATAAATTTTCATTAGAGTAGAACATTGCAATACTAATAAGACAATTGATATACCTAATTATTCTTTTATCTACATTAAGGTGACTTTATTTGGTATTTTTCTAATATCTAATACAAATAATATCAATCTTAGAAAGAAGTAAGAAACAAAATGGATCCTATCATTCCTCTATAAGACTTATTAGAAAGAGGCTTTTTAGATTCATCTTCATCCAATTTAGATTTTTTTCTCATAGGGGTTCTCATATTTTAACAAGAATCAAGTCAAAACATTTTTACAAGCACATTTTCATACATAGATTCTTTAAATAGAATACCATCTTTTCTTTGATGATTTTTTAATACAATGAAAAATTGTAATTCCCTCATTAGGCTCATATCACCTTCATTTTTCATTAATTTTGAAAACTTGTTACATAGTTTTTCATTTGTCGAAAAAAAATGAAATAATCATCAAAAGTCTGTATAGTCAATATATCATTTAAAACTCTTTTTATTAATTATGTTGGGTCATCCTTTCCTTTAATAAAATCATTTTTAATTAAAACTCCTTAGATAGTTAATCATCTGTAGAACAAAAAATTATATCATCAACATAAATATGTTTAATCAGTATATTATTTGAAACTCTTTACAAATAATTTTGGATCAACATTGCCTTTAAAAAAATAATTTTATAAGTAAAAACATATTAATTCGTTCATACCAATCTCGATAATCATTCTTAAGATCATATAATGCTTGAGACAGTTTAAAAAACATCCTTATGAAATTCATTATCCCCCTCATTTTTTCCATATTTTATAGATCAACATGGTTTGACCTCATTAAGACTCCCATGTGGTTTAAATCTCATTGTAAATATGCCTATCTTTTTTGTGTGTATATTTATATATATAAAAACCACTCCAAAAGAGCATCCTGTTGGTGGTTCACATAGCATATCTTGATTTCTAGAATATTCCTTCCTCCTTAAAGACATTAAACCATCTTTCTTGAGTGTTGATCATTCAGTAATTTATAATATTTTGTATTAGAGTGTGTTTTAATTGATCCATGATTCGAGACTCTGATCCCTCATCTCCTTAACAATCCCATACATCATCATAATGAACCAGAACCCACATTAACGGATGTAGTAGCCCTATGGTGATACATCGGGTGGTTAAGACTATTGGGAGATTAATGGCATAAAAAATAATCACTAAGAAAAAATACAATTACCAGACCTATATGATGAAGGTTGTGTTCTAAGAACACAGACTTTGGGATTCTATCGACACCATTGATAGTTAACTCTCGGAATATTGGATAGCATTGGAGGCCATCCTACTTTCTATCCCACCGGAGATGATCTCCATACTCTCTATTAATGAATGTTATTTGGAATCATGAGTCACAGTCGAGACCATAAACAGCAACATTGATTGAGTGTACAAGGCCAATACCTAGAATCTCTATAAAGAGTAATAATGCATTACTTTATTCAATGTATAATTAGTGGATTACTTTTCAATGAATCTCATCATGTAGGTTAACCGGCTCACAATCTAGAGTGATATGAATCCTCAAAACAAGTTATTTAATAAGTACTTGTGAGTAATCCCCTATAGGTTCTCTCAAATTGATCATTAAATAGATATGATTCTCTATATCTCGGTACTCTATATGGACGGGGTAACATGGATACTCAATGTAGTGGAGAACCATTTTGAGCTGCCACCTACTGCCAACACTGGAGGGAATATGATTCTCCCTAATGAGGAGTGGGTTGCATGGATAAAGGAGTAGAAGATGTGGGAGACATCCATCAACAAATCCAAATTAGGAAATCAATTCCACCAAGGACCATGAAAAAAGACAGATGGTGGAAATAATGAAAATTGAATGGATGGATCAGTATATGGTGGTGGTAGTGAAGTTGCAAAGGACAAATGATGAAACTATGAAAAAATGTTCCACTCGGCCAAATATTGTCACAGAACGACGAAAATGGATGAATAAATTTTTACTCAAGATGAAAATGATGTGCCCATTCTCCTTATGGAATGGTTTTACATCATGATTCCAAATTCAACACCATATCAATTTGAGGCCCCAATATTCTACAACCCCAATACAACCCTTTACAAATAGTCAAGGTGAATGTCTTTTCAAAAATATATCGGGAGGAGACATGGAATGAAAAATTGTGGTACCTCAACCCTAGTACCAAAAATAACATGATTGTGCCACACTATCTTCTCCAACTTTACATTAGGACCTGTGACACTTTTAAGTTTGGATATGGTTTTTTGTCAACATTGTGGGATGAAGAATTATATCTCTATCCTAAAAAACTAGTGATAAACACATGATCATGGGGGTGTACTTTATCTTGAGGCTTACCACCAACACCATTATCATCAAACAACTTGATGAGAATGGTTTAAAAACACTGATCGAAAAGGGAATTTTAAGGATCCATGACCAGTAGTAGTGCTTGATGGCCATGATGATGAAGTTCCCCAAATAAATGTAAAATATACAAATCGAAATTGTGTAGGTATTATGGGTTTTTTAAAGGGTATCAGAAATGTAATAGGTTTGGTATATAATGTATGGCTACTGTAATTTCAACAATCATTGTAAACTCTCTCAATGCAATATGGTGTGAGTGATTCTAATAATTGATAAGGTGGATCACTTTTGTGATAGCTACCATTATGGGAAGAAGTGATAAGTTTCATTCCATGAATAAGAAAGGAAACATGTGGCCAATGTCCTCGACCGTGACCACAATGACCTCTTTGAGACGATCATGCCGAAAAATAAAACCTTGAACCTCTACATTATACTACTCATGGATGACATGATCTCGTACATGTGGATCAATCTACGTATAGCAAAGGAATAAGATTCAGTGGAAACAAAATTCTTTTATGCCATTGTGGAGGTGGAAACTGGGTGCAAGATGAAGGTTCCCCATATGGACCGTGGTGGAATGTTCACTTTAGTTGAATTTAGTTAATAATGTGTTGAGTGTGCCATATAATTAATGGGGTAATTGAATGATGAAACTAGGAAAGTTTCCATGGATTGAATCATGATGATCAAAAAGTGCCTTCTCATGATTTTTTGGGTTGAGGTTTTCTCCACTGTTGTATTTCTCCTCAACCAAGCAGCATCATTTATCTTCGATGGTATGATTCCATACAAGGTCTGATATTACCAAAAACTAATGATGCACTTTCATTTCACCTTTTTCTACATCAAAAATGACAATAACGTGAACCATCACAAGAATAGGCTAGATGGATGTGGTACAACAATGATATTCATCGAATATGTGTCTAACTCCAAGGCATACCTCATTTTTGACTGCGTAAGAAAGCACATGCATGAAATTTATGATGTCATATTTTATGAGGAAAATTAGTGGGATTTGAGTTCCCATTATGAACAAGTTTTGTTGAGTAGTGAGGATCCATTCAACAAGGAATGTGAAATGACATGTGTACTAGGGCCGATGAAGTCTTAAAGAAATGTAAGAGGTAAGAGATCATCAGCTACACCCACTAGTGAACACTTTACAGACACTGGAACACCAAATGTGATCATGGTGATTCCTGTGACATCAAAAATATTAGAGTTCTCCACAATTCCATCCATCATGGTGTAATAACTAAACATCTATCACATGATCTAAATGACACAAATATTCATGCCCCTCTATTGAAACATGGTGAAAAAATTGGTATCCCATCGGGTGTCATTAATTACCACATGGTAACTAAATTTATAAATTTATAACACGAAACAAACAAAGGACTAAACTAAAGGGTAGTATAGCATCCCGTCTTTTTATAACATAAACTTTCATTTCATTACACGGAACTGAGGATCTTTAAGGATTAGTGTCTTGGAAACAAGGAACATAATACATGAAAACAACATAAAACATTCTTCTTAAACACTTGAAAGGCTTCTCCTTAAGTTCATCTTAGGTTCATTACTTCATCTCATAACCTGGGGACATACATCAAAAGAAAGGGTGAGCATAAGGCCCAGTAAGGGAAACAAGAGAAACATTTTACATGTGAACTTGAGATACTTTAATAAGGACATGAAAAGAACTTTAAGGCATGAGAATGAAATCATGAGATACATCATAATAAAAATAACATTTTTCATAACTTGAATATGTGGATGCAACATTTAATATTGACAATGATTTCGTTTCACCAAGGTCCATCCCCAAGGTGTCATTAAAAATTACCAAGGTTATTCACCAAGGTATCAGTTTAAAAAGTCATCTCTAGAGATTAAGTCTTTACCCAATGCATTGGAGCACTATCTGGGTGCACCCTTGACATGTATTTATTATCATGTGAGCCACATATATCATCATCAATAATTTCATAAACAACCCATATAGCATAAAATAAATGGGTTTCATTTCATAATCATAACGTTTTAAAAACTACTTTAATGACAAGATCATTATGTCACTTTAAACCCACGGAAAGGGAAAACCAGTTTCATGTATGTAAATCCCAGAATTTAAAATAGAACATTTTGATATATATGTGAATACCCCTGTAGAAATAAGATCTTTCAGTATTCACTTAATAACATAAAATAATTTTGAGATAAAGAGAGAGGCATTTTGAGACAAAAATTCTGAAGCATAACGGCTACGTTACGGGGTTTTAGAAAATGTTGAAAAGAGAGGGGACATGGGTCAACCACTCATAAATGATCTATAAAACATTATAGAGACATAATATAAAGGATATGAATCATGGTAATGAAATTTGAAGGACAAGCCATTTGAAATAAAAAACATGGAAGTAAGACAAAAATAAGATTTTCTTACCAAAAATTCGGCAGCCTAACGACGTCACTTAAACTTCAATAAAATTGATTTGACAAGATCAAATAGGGTATCTCATCATATGATCATAAGAGATCATTATGATAGATATAGATATAATACCACAACATAATAAAAAGGAACTTGAAAGACTTGACATGAAAATATAACTTGAAAAAAATGAGAAGGGTGAAAGAATCCTTTAAAAATTCGGCAGCCTAACGGTGTCACTTAAACTTTCATAAAACGAAATGATGAGAGTAATAGGGGATATCTCATCATATAAACATGAAAATGGAAGTAAGAGGAATATAAAAGAACATCCTCTAACATAAGAACATGGATCATAAAGGGAATGACATAAAGGAGATTACATGAAAAGAAAGAGAAAGGTCGGATCCCTTACCTTAAAACGTAACTCTTAAAACTCAAAGGTTTTGACCTTGAGGTCTTGGGGCACCGTGGGAGGACACCTTGGGAGGTAAGGAGACCAGAACATCGTTGGGGGAGAGTTGGGAGTGAAAACTAAAGGAGGAAAGGGTGGGTGTTTATAAGGAAAGTGAGGGGACAAGGCATTAATGGCCAAGGGACACCTCATAAGTACTTTTCTCAAAACCATGTGCTCTCCCATGGCATTTACCATGGAGTTAGGCCACATGGGGCCCCCAATACAATATTTCATCACCCTTGGCCGGCCAACCCTTAAAATATCTCATCAAATCATCATGACACAGTTATGATGTCATTAAACATAACGAAACCCTAAAACTGAATTTTTACTATTCACTGAAAAATTCATCTTTCTCAGAAAAATCCCAAAATTTCACCTTAACCAAATATTTATGCTCTTATTACAAATATGAACTCCATTTTATAAAAATAATTTTCTAAATATTTTTAATTTAATTTTTAAATAAAAGCACTATTCATCGAGAATTCATTTTTTTCAGAAAAATCCCCAAAAATTACCATAACATAATATCGATGTTCTGAGTTCAAAAATAAAGTCCATTTTATAAAAATAATTTTCTAATTATTTTTAATTAAATTTTTAATTAAAAAACACTATTCGCCCGAAAAAACTAATACTTGATTAAGAATTTATGAAATCGTTATTTACCCATTTTATTGAATCTCACTACTTAATCAAGGTGTCTAAATTATATTAAAACTTTCTTTGAGTGAAATTAATAATCCATTTGGTCACATTACTAATCCTAAGCGTAAAATCACTTTACATAATTTACTATTCATCAAAAATTAAGTTGATCTTAGTAGACTCCAAATTCCTTACTGAACACTTTTGTAGAAGACCGTTTTTTGAAAATCATTACACATCATTAATTATTTAGGGTTTACATAAATATTTTAAAATATCCTTTTTTCAGAATTCATCAATAAATTACATACTAAAATTATCCGGACATTTTAAATTTCACAAACATCGCTAAAGGAAGAAATATCAATTCATTCATCCCAATGGATTACACAAGGAAGCTAGGGTCTCGTTACATATCCCCTTATAACATCGTCATATGACCTAAGTGTAAGGTGTGCTATGGTGAGAGAATCTGAGGGAGGCTCAGATAACATTTCCCTAGTATTAATCTCTACTAACTTGAACTTCTCCCTTAGGCGTTTCTGTTCAAGCTTGACACGCTGGAGTTCAGCTTGGGCTTGGTCCAAAGCGAAGCCCAAAGATGCCACCTCCTTCCCGAGCTCTGATAAGTGGGCTTCATAAGGTTCGAGTCTACTGGATGAAGCCATTGACTCCTCTTTCTGCATTAACCATTAACATTTCTATTAAATCATTAAGAGTAACTTAACATACTACTCAAAAAGATTGGGTCATTACATTCTTCCCCCCTCAAGAAATTTCGTCCCCGAAATTTATACTTGAGGCCTAGTCGAAAAGGTGAGGGTACTTTTGCTTCATAATTTCCTCAGGCTCCCAAGTCTCTTCTTCATATTTATGATTCCTCCACAACACTTTCACAAGGTGGATAGTCTTGTTTCGTAGAACCTTGTCTCTATGGTTGAATATCTCCACTGGACGCTCCTCATAAGAGAGGTCATGTTCCAGTTGTACCACCTCTGGGTTCAGTACATGCGAAGGGTCGGGTATGTACTTCCTCAAGAGAGATACATGGAAGACATTGTGAACTTGAGCTAGGTTCGGTGGAAGTGCTAGACGATAGGCCACTACTCCTATGTGATCAAGGATTTCATAGGGGCCAATGTACCTAGGGCTGAGCTTCCCTTTCTTCCCAAACCGCATGACTCTCTTCCATGGAGAAATTCGAAGGAAGACTTTATCACCAACACCAAACTCCAAGTCCCTTCGACGATTGTCAGCATAGCTCTTCTGCCGACTCTGAGCAGCCTTTAGGTGTTGTTGGATGGCATGAACCTGTTCTGTCATCTCTTGCACAAGATCAGGCCCAAGAAGCTTTCTCTCCCCAGTTTCATCCCAAAAATTAGGAGTTCTACATCACTTTCCATACATAGCTTCATAGGGTGCCATCTGAATACTCGAATGGAAGCTGTTGTTATAGGAGAACTCAACTAATGGGAGGTGTTGATCCCATCCACCTTTAAATTCCATTAAGAATAATCTCAGCATGTCTTCGAGTGTCTGAATAGTCCTTTCAGATTGGCCATCAGTTTGAGGATGATAGGTCGTACTAAAATTCAATTCAGTATTCAAAGCATGTTGAAAACTTCTCCAGAATTTTGATGTGAATCTTGGATCACGATCAAAGACGATGGATAGTGGTACCCCATGCAGCCTTACCACTTCCTTCACGTATATCTTGGCAAGCTGATCCAGAGAGAAATCTTCCCGAATAGAGATAAAATGGGTTGTCTTGGTGAGACGGTCCACAATAACCCATATCGCATTGTTTCCTTTGGATTTTTTCGGGAGACCAGTTACAAAGTCCATAGTGATATTATCCCACTTCTATACTGGTATGGGTAGCGGTTGTAATACCCCCTTAGGAAGTTGTCATTCCGCATTTACTTGCTGACACACCAGGCACCTTGTAGCGTAATCAGCAATCTCCCTCTTCATGTTATCCCACCAATAATGATCACGAAGGTCTCTATACATTTTAGTGCTTCCCGAATGTATAGAGAAAGTAGAGTTATGAGCTTCATCCATTAGTTCTTTCTTTATCTCCAGAATAGATGGAACACATAGTCTTGTACGAAATTTCAATACACCTTCTTGATCAATATTGAAATCAGGGAACTTGCCATGTTTTACAGCCTCCAACTTCTCCTGCAGCAAAGGATCTTCTATTTGAGCCTTCTTGATCTTCTATATTAATGAAGGTTGAGAAATGATTTGGGATAGGGTTGATGATGTCCCTTTCTTTATAATTCCCATGTCCAGTTTTACTATATCTTTAATCAAGGGATCTCCTAGGATCCTCATTATTGCCAGAACAATAGGGTCTTTCCTGCTTAACGCATCCGCGACATTATTTTCTCTCCCTGGGTGATAATGAATTGAACAATCATAGTCTTTAATAAGCTCCAACCATCTCCTTTGTCTCATGTTCAATTCTTTCTGTGTGAAAATATACTTTAGACATTGGTGGTTAGTGTATATATCACATTTCTCCCCATAAAGATAGTGCCTCCATATCTTGAGAGAAAAAACAACTGCTGCCAGCTCTAGATCATGCGTAGGATAATTCTGCTCATGAAACTTCAAATGTCGAGATGCATAAGCAATTACCTTGTCATTTTTCATGAGGACGCACCCAAGCCCTTTCAGAGATGCATCGCTAAAAATAACGAATCCTTCTCCGATAGAGGGTAGTGTTAACACAGGTGAAGTAACCAATCTCTTATTCAGCTCTTGGAAACTTTCCTCTTATTCCTTTGTCCAGATGAACTTAACCCATTTTCGAGTCAAATTGGTTAGTGGATTATAAAGCCGTGAAAAGTTTTTCACAAACCTCCTATAATATCCCGCTAAACCAAGGAAACTACGAATCTCAGTTACTGTCGTGGGTTGAGGCCACTCCTCCACAACCATTGTCTTTGCAGGGTCAACCGAGATTCCTTCATTGGTTACGATGTGCCCCAAGAAAGCCACTTGTTGTAACCAAAACTCACACTTGTTGAACTTTACAAAGAGCCTCTCCTTCCATAGAGTTTTCAAAATAACACTCAGATGATCTTCATTCTCCTCATGACTTTTTGAATATATCAAAATATCATCAACAAATACTACCACAAAGTTATCAAGGTAGTCCTTAAAGACTCTATTCATCAAATCCATGATGATAGCAGGAGCATTAGTCAAGCCGAAGGGCATAACAGTAAACTCATAATGCCCATATCTTGATCGGAAGACAGTCTTTGGAATATCTTCCTTCTTCACCCTCAGTTGATGATAACCAGATCTAAGTTCAATCTTAGAGAATAATTGAGCCCCACGAAGTTGGTCAAATAAATCATCAATTCTTGGAAGAGGATATCTGTTCTTCACTGTGATCCCATTCAGTTCTCTATAATCAATGCAGAGCCGCATTGATCCATCCTTCTTATTTACAAAGAGAACTGGTGCCCCCTAAGGAGACACCCTCGGTTGGATAAACCCCTTCTCTAACAAGTCTTGGAGTTGTTTCTTTAACTATTCTATCTCCACATATTCCATTCTATACGGGGTATTTGATATCGGTTGTGATCCAGGTACGAGTTCAATGGATAACTCAACCTCTCTTTCTGGGGGAGGTCCAGGTAACTCCTCAGGAAATACATCAATGTATTCCTAAACAATTGGAACATTTTCTATTTTTATGCTCTCTTTTCCTTCTTCATCATCACCGATTAACTCTATAATGAAAGCTATAGGAGGTGCTTCTAGATAGGGATCAGTTCGGGATACCTCTCCTTAGAAGATAACTGTAGGTCCTTTATTCAAGACTATTGAGATTTCATTACTTCTGCATTTGATCTTATCATTATACTTTGAGAGCCATTCCATCCTTAGTATAATGTCAAATTCCAACATGGGAATGAATAATAGATTTGCGATAATATTGTGATCACTAAAGTAAACACTAGAGTCTCTAAACATTGTTGATGCATGGATAATCCCACTTGGAGTCTTGATTGAAAAATCTACCTCAAGTAATTCGGGGATTGATTCTGTATTCTTTGCAAACTTGGAAGAAATAAAAGAATGCGTAGAACCAGAATCAAACAAAGTAGTTGCTAGTTTTGAGAGGACAACAAGAGTACCTGCTAACACGTCATTCGGAGCTTCATCTTCAGTTGTTGTGATAGCAAAAGCACGACCTTGCTCCCCTGGCCTTTGCTGAGGTTGATGGTGATTCCCCTCTACTGCCCTTGGATTTGGACAGAGATTAGCATAGTGCCCATGTTGTCCACACTTGAAGCAATGGACTTCGGGTAAGTCCAGAATCATCTTTCCTCTGTCGTTAGTGTTGGGGAGTTGAGGCTTCACCTCACTACGACAATTTCGACCAATATGGACTTTTTTTCACACTTGTAGCACTTGCCACTTCCAACCAAACAGTTCCCCGGATGCTTCTTCCCACATTTATGGCATGTGGTAAGTTTCATTTGCTTTCCACCTCTTCCCTGATCAAAAGTTTTCCCTAAACTGGGCTCCAACGATCTCTTCCTGTCATTTGATTTGTGAGACCACTATTTCTCACCAAACTTCAGCTCGACTTTCATTGCACTCCGCACGATCTCCTCATAGCTATCGTAGTCCCGGTTGGCTAAATTCTTCCGCAGATGAGGTCCTAGTCCACCGAAAAATATATCAACCTTCCCACTTGGAACCATGAAAAATCTAGAGGTATATCGTGAACGTCGGGTGAAGTTCATCTCATAGATTCTTACAGATTCATTCTCCTTCTGCTTCAGCTCGAGAAACTCTTTCTCCATTCTCGTTCTCATGGAACGAGGGAAATACTTGTTAAAGAATATTCCCTAGAATTCTTCCCACTCCATAGGTTACATCTCTCTTCTAGGCATTGTGTTTTTGACCAGTGACCACCACTGATCAGCTTCTCCCTCTAAGAGATAAACAGCAAGGGTGACTTTTTCTTGTTCTGAAAAAAGGAGTACAGAAAAGATCTTTCCAATGGAGCTTATCCATTGTTCTGCAACCAAAGGGTCAGTAGATCCACTGAATTATGGTGGTAATTGATGCATGAAGGACTCAACAGAATGTTGTTCCCTTCCTGGTGAGATAGGCCTCTCAGCGGGATTCAAGTTATTACTCATAACTTGAGTCAGTTGTTTCATCATTCGCATGAATGTTTCCATTCTGGCTTCAATCGGAGGGTCGTCAGCACATGGTGCATTGTGGTCACCATCGGCACGGTTCCTCCTATTGCCTGCCATTTTCTAAAATAATAAAACCATAGTGAGAAACTTATTTCATTTATGAATCTTTTAACTAAGACTTCATGCTTAGACAATTACACTTCTCTATAATTCCTTCATAATGATTCATAAAAAGCTTGTGATTTACCAAACATATCCCCCGGGAGTGTCGTAACCAAGATTGCAGCAAGGCCCGTTATCGTGCACCAGTTCCCGTTCGAGTCTAGCGCAAAGCGGTGTTTTCGGGTTTTACCACTATGTACATCTGTGCCAGAGTCGCCTCTACCTGCTCATATCTAGACAGGGATGTATTTGTTTGATAAACCATTTACTCAATACTTACCAAAATACTAGGAAGTTATCATATATTTAAACATTTCTATAGGGTTCTTCCTAAAGTTTTTATATCCTAATTTCCACAAATAACTAAACCATCCTTTGATACCAACTATAGAATCCCGTCTTTTTATAACATAAACTTTCATTTCATTACACGGAACTGAGGATCTTTATAGTTTAGTGTCTTGGAAACAAGGAACATAATACATGAAAACAACATAAAAAATTATTCTTAAACACTTGAAAGGCTTCTCCTTAAGTTCATCCTAGGTTCATTACTGCATCTCATAACCTGGGGACATACATCAAAAGAAAGGGTGAGCAGAAGGCTCAGTAAGGGAAACAAGAGAAACATTTTACATGTGAACTTGAGATACTTTAATAAGGACATTAAAAGAACTTTAAGGCATGAGAATTAAATCATGAGGTAAATCATAATAAAAATAAAATTTTTCATAACTTGAAGAGGTGGCTAAAACATTTAATATTGAAAATCATTTCGTTTCACCAAGGTCCATCCCCAAGGTATCATTAAAAATTACCAAGGTTATTCACCAAGGTATCAGTCTAAAAAGTCATCTCTAGAGATTATGTCTTTACCCAATGCATTGGAGTGCTATTTGGGGGAACCCTTCAAATTTCTTTATAATAATGTGCTCCACATATATCATAATCAATCATTTCATAAACAACCCATATAGCATAAAATAAATGGGTTTCATTTCATAATCATAACGTTTTAAAAACTTCTTTAATGACATGATCATTATGTCACCTTAAACCCACGGAAAGGGAAAACGGGTTTCATGTATGTAAATCCCAGAATTTAAAATAGAAAATTTTGATATATATGTGAATACCCCTGCAAAAATAAGAGCTTTGAGTATTCACTTAATAACATAAAATAATTTTTAGATAAAGAGAGAGGCATTTTTAGGCGAAAATTCTGCAGCATAACAGCTACGTTACAGGGTTTTAGAAAATGTTGAAAAGAGAGGGGACATGGGTCAACCACTCATAAATGATCTATAAAAACAGTATAGAGAAAGAATATAAAGTATATGAATCATGGTAATGAAATTTGAAGTACATACCATTTGAAATGAAAAACATGGAAGTAAGACAAAAAATAAGATTTTTCTTACCAAAAATTCGGCAGCCTAACGGCGTCACATAAACTACAATAAAAATGATTTGAAAAGATCAAATAGGGTCTATCATCATATGATCATAAGATATCAGTATGATAGATATAGAGATCATACCCCAACATAATAAAAAGGAACTTGAAAGACTTGACATGAAAATAGAACTTGAAAAAAATGAGAAGGGTGAAAGAATCCCTTAAAAATTCAGCAGCCTAACGGCGTCACTTAAACATTCATAAAACGAAATGATGAGAGTATGAGGGGATCTCTCATCATATAAACATTAAAATGGATGTAAAATGAATATAAAATAACATCCTATCACATAAGAACATGGAGCATAAAGGGAATGACATAAAGGAGATTACATGAAAAGAAAGAGAAAGGTTGGATCCCTTACCTTAAAACGTAACTCTTAAAACTAAAAGGTTTGGACCTTAAGGGCTTGGGGGCACCTTGGGAGGACTCCTTGAGAGGTAAGGAGACCAGATATTGATGCTCTTATTACAAATATGAACTCCATTTTATAAAAATAATTTTCCAAATATTTTTAATTTAATTTTTAAATAAAAGCACTATTCATCGAGAATTCATTTTTTTCAGAAAAATCCCCAAAAATTACCATAACCTAATATCGATGCTCTGAGTTCAAAAATAATGTCCATTTTATAAAAATAATTTTCTAATTATTTTTAATTAATTTTTTAATTAAAAAACACTATTCGCCCAAAAAAAACTAATACTTGATTAAGAATTTATGAAATCGTTATTTACCCATTTTATTGAATCTCACTACTTAATCAAGGTGTCTAAATTATATTAAAACTTTCTTTGAGTGAAATTACTAATCCATTTGGTCACATTACTAATCCTAAGCGTAAAATCACTATTCATAATTTACTATTCATCAAAAATTAAGTTGATCTTATTAGACTCCAAATTCCTTACTGAACACTTTTGTAGAAGACCGTTTTTTGAAAATCATTACACAACATTAATTATTTAGGGTTTACATAAATATTTTAAAATATCCTTTTTTCAGAATTCATCAATAAAATACATACTAAAATTATCCGGACATTTTAAATTTCACAAACATCGCTAAAGGAAGAAATATCAATTCATTCATCCCAATGGATTACACAAGGAAGATAGGGTCTCGTTACATAGCCCCTTATAACATCGGCATATGACCTAAGTGTAAGGTGTGCTATGGTGAGAGAATCTGAGGGAGGCTCAGATAACATTGCCCTAGTTTTAATCTCTACTAACTTGAACTTCTCCCTTAGGCGTTTCTGTTCAAGCTTGACACGCTGGAGTTCGGCTTGGGCTTGGTCCAAAGCGAAGCCCAAAGATTCCACCTCCTTCCCAAGCTCTAATAAGTGGGCTTCATAAGGTTCGAGTCTACTGGATGAAGCCATCGACTCCTATTTCTGCATTAACCATTAACATTTCTATTAAATCATTAAGAGTAAGTTAATATACTACTCAAAAATATTGGGTCGTTACATGTATTATCGGATATGAATGCCTATGTTCTATCCCATAGATATAGGGTTGAGGAAAATAATTATTTAATAAAATAATCTTTAAGTAATTTTGATTTGAAGAAATTGAATCCAAACTTCTGAGTGTGTTATTGGTGGGGAAAATAGGAGAAGAAAACATAAAATGGGTGTTAGGAATCAATGAATCTAGTTTCATATGATGAAAAGTTATAAAATAATTAATTAACAATTATGAAGTTATAGGAATGGGGTCATAGTAGTCCAATGGTCAGGGTAAATTCCCTACATCCTAATATATTATTTTCCCATGGTTAGGTACATTGAATTAAAATTAATGGGTAACCAAAAACCTAATTTAAAAATAAGGAATGGTAAAATCCAATGGTCATAGTGTATTTCTAAAAACAAGATCTAACATTAGAAAAATAAATTCAATCAACTCAGGAAGTAGTCATGCCCAAATAAATAAATTTATAAAACCATTATTTTAAACCACTCATAATGGTTATGCAAGAAAAATAAGTGAAGATACCAAATTGATGAACTAACATTAAATCTCAACATAAATTTCATTACAAAATAAAATACATCATACAATAAATCACTTTTTTGTCACAGATTCCACAAGACAAAGAAATCACCCCCTTATTCAAGACATGATATGGTGCATAAAATAATAATGAACAATCTAAAGATAGGAATGATATGATGAGATCTGTGGATGTTCCTTAGTCTGAGTCGTCTCACTCCACCCATCTCTCATATCATGGTTTGGAATCCCTCAAAAGTGTGGATGATGATGTATATTTATAATCCACCCCAACAAAATCCCTTTTAAACGTGTAGGAATTTTTAGGATTTCTGATAGTGTCATGAAGTGTAAAGTTATACGATGTGTAATCCACATCAGTAGTAAATTTTCTTCGACTTCCTCTGTCATGAAATTTCACAATTTTTATTTGTGTACACGACATGTAACTATTTCAGAGCATATAACAACTTCATGACATGTCCTGATGGAAGCTATTTATCTTGAAAAAATCAAAATGTGTAAATTAAATACATGATGTTTAATTGTACTTCTCCAATTTTATATCTCCTCTATATACTAAAAAATACAGTGTCACACCACTTTATTTCACTCACAATGTGATGTGCCTTTTTTCTCCAAAATATCACCTCTTTTTATTCCTTTTCCAATTATCCACTATATAATTCCTTAAAACTGAAAAAAAGTAAAAAAATCAAACATTTGGAAAAGAATAATTATTTAAATATTGATACTTATTTATTAAAACATGCTAATGTGTATGCATGAAAAACACTTATCAAATACCCCCATGCTTGAATTCAGACTTGTCCCCACTGATGGAATCCCAACATACTACAAAGGATGCTCACCTTACCATACTTTAAATACAATTTCAATAAAAACAATTGATTAAAATGAAAATTATAAGATTGATAATCATATAATAAAATTAATCAATGACTTTAATTTTAGTGAAATAAAACAACCAAGTATTTTACTTTTCTCTTTTGAAATAGAAACACCTCTTTAATAATTCATTTTCATTTTTCAATTCGTTTTTAATAATAATTATATTTTCAATTTAACTCACATTAATTTTTACACCCATCATCAAGCTATAATTGTAAAAAATAATTGAGCACAAACCTCAAGAACATATACCTTTCCATAGGCATACAAGTCATCTAACATCTCTACATTATAAAGATATAATCACACGTAATCATGAGGGATTCATTCTTTAGGATCAAATGAATCTAAGGATTAGGTTAGGTAGGTAAATGATGTAAATAATTTAATGCTCAAAAAGGTGGATCAACTCTAATGTAATTTTCATAATAATAAAAATTGGATCAATGAAAATATCTTGTTCCCGTTGTTTCTCAAATAAGGATCATAAGGAGTTAAATTTATATAAATTAAACACCCAATTGTTTTATTTTATTTTTAGAATGTTGTATTGTGGAAAATTCCCAAATCTATCACATAACCCATAATGATCTCCTCATGACACTATTTTTAATTTTAATAATAATGTCACTATTATTGCAATGGTGGTTGTTTAATTTCCCTAGAAAAAAACCCGTATTTTTTCAGGAGGATGTGAAAAAACATAAAATGAATTTTCATTCAACAAGTATCATGAATTTTCCCCCACACTTATACATTGAAAAACGTTCATCCCTTCCATCAGTCACTATTTTCACCATTATTATTTTTTATAATCATGAGAATTATATAGTTAAATACAGGAAAGGATAATATAGGATCGAAATATGGATCATTTCATAACATGGATGTTGATGGATTCCATAGGATTAAAAATGATTACTGTCTGATGGGTCCATGGATACAGGGATAATGTTTTTTGAGTAAATATTATTAACTGTTAAACTGTGCAATCATAGATTTGATAAGATTCCAATAAATTTCTATAAGTAAGCATGCCCAAGTTTCAAAAGAAATATATGAAAGAGTGAATTGTAATATTTAAGAAAGAGGTTGTCTCACTAATGAGAATAATGGTGGGAAAAATACTCATTATAATACATATGAATAATTAAATCTATAAATGAAAATATCAGAAATTCAAAGCCTGGAAAATTCTAAAAAAGGTTCATTTACAATGATTAAAAACACCTCAAATCATGATTTTACAAATCCCAATCCAAATTATTATCTTTAATAATTATTTTATTTTATTTTATTTTTTCGGATTTTAGCATTGTATTTTTATTTATTTACTTTTTATTACATTTTACCACATTGGGCATTTAATGTTGTGATGGAAGATTTGTAGAGAAAAATGACCACTAAAGACATGTTCAACATCCTGATGGAGGTTATGGCATAGTAACTAAATGAAGTTAGTACAATGAATAATCAATTCAAAGGGTGCCTGAAACTGTACCCAAGAATTGAATTTATAACACCCCATATCCTAGAGCCTGAATTCAAAGAGCTGTGTCTGTAAAAAATAATATTAGAATATGAATTTGATGTGAGTACCACTTCTAAAGATAACTTTTTTCCTTACCGTAATTCCCTAAACTTTACAGGTTCTGATGATGAATATGGATTCTGTACTATATAACATATTTGGGTTAAATCACAATTCAATAAAAAGTATAAAGATGAACAAAAAGAGAACAAATATGAAGACGAAACTTTTGTTGCTGAGATGCTACAAATGTTTCTTAAAAAATAAAGTCCGCAACAAAAGGAAAATAATGAATAAGAAGATGAGGAGGAGAAAGAGATGAAAACTCCCACATTGATCAGAATTGTTTTTTGAAAATATAAGTGAACTAATAGAAGTGGATGAAGAACTAGATGAATTACATGGGAAAATAAAAAAATAGAATAAAATAAATCTTAAAGAAATAGCATCCCTACAACACAACACAACGGAATTTCTTTAGGATCTCATCCACTTTTCTCTGGAATATTCTTGTATTTGAAGGCCTTAATCTACCATAGGTACCATAAATAGCATTATAAATGGGTTAAAAATAATCCATTGTGGGTCCTGGGGTCATAAAATTAGTATTCTCCTTCAATTACATTACATTTGTCATTTTTTGTTCTTTATGAGAATTTACACATCGTATTATTAGTTTACATGACATGTACTATGTCGTTCAATGTGTTTTCTTATTTCAAGGTAATTCTTCGCGTCCTGCAAATCTCTCCTGTTACACATCATTTATGTGACTTACACAACAAGTAATTTTCATTTACAGTAGGTTTCCCTCAATTCAATCTAGTTCTTCTTTTCTGAGATCTATGTTTGGTCCTCTAATATGTTGAATCTTAAAAAATTCCAATGTTTTTTCAAACAAATTCATCCATAAATAGGTTAGGTGTTGGAGAAAATCACCAAAAATCCACATACTGTTACATAACGAGACGGGCAGCGGAAGCCGATTGGTGGGGAATTTAAAAAAAATCATCACCAGAGCAATATAACAAAATCAAATCCAATGATCTTATCCCGGTACGGTCCAAGGACCATGCATGGATTTGATAGAGCTCAAAAATAAATCAAACACGTACCTTTTTTGGAACTAACATGTGCATGTCCATCATAGGATGCTGACAACCATTGGTCAAATAATATGATTTCAAAGACCTCTAGAGCATCCACACAAGCCTCTTAAATATTCTCCCACGTCATTCTTTAGAATCCAGGTGGTAACTCGGTACACCAACAAGCTCTCAGATGTAATGGTGATCACCACAAGGAAGGAGTCTTTGATCTATGAAGGATTATCTTGAAGTGATTACTTGATTGAGAGAATATCTCTCTAGAATCCCAAAAGAGGTAGAGGCTCTCAATTATAACACATGAATTGTTCCATGGGGAGATCCTCTATCTTACTTATATAGGGAATATATAAAATACTCAGTATGGGTTCCCAACCCTTGTGTAATATATATTCACAATATAAGTATTATAATGATTTATTTATGAAAAAAATTACTCCATACATAATATTTATAATTTTATCAATAGCTGCAATATATATATATATATATATATATATTGTGTGATAAACATGAGTCTATAGCCCGACTCACTTCTCCGGAAAATATTGAACAAACCCTGGATATTTAAATCCGTTCGAATAATATTTTATATTTTTATTTACTTAATATAATTTAAATAAATGTTATAAATAAATTCAACAAATTATTCCAAAAGTGAATAATTAAATTATTTATGTATTACTTTTTGATCCATAGAACTTGGATAATACTTGAACTCTTTAGAGAGGCCCACCATGTTCTGTGTACATATTCTATAGAATAGGGAAGATTCTTGAGGCTCTATAGTGTGTGACCCTCTTGGGCCCTATCTTAATAGGAGTGTACAATATTCACCGACCAAGAGTGGGGTCTAGAAACCCATCGAGGCCCCTATAGAGATAAGGTAAAGTCAAAATAATGAATACCTTCCTACGTACATGGTCTATGTAATATAATCTTTTCATCATTGATATCTCAATAAAGAAGAATTCATACTAGTTTCATTATCCTTTATCTTTTTTTTATTTTATTTGTTGATATGTCCTAATGATCATACCTTTCATTACCATTGAAAGTAATATAATAAAGGTTCAACCATCCTAATCAACCAGGACTGATATATCTCTCCCTCAACACGTAAGTGGAAAATCCTATATCGATCATTCAATCATTGTCATGTCACCAATGATGCTCCCAATAAAAACTAATTTCCCATGAATTTATCTCCATAGTTTTTCCCTTGAATAAAATTATGCAATTAATTGACATTCCTTGATAATATTCTCAATTATGGAGACCACTACCCTTTAACATAGATAATAATGACTAATGACATCTAAAACATGTGTTGTTCCTATTATGTGTGTATGTCCTTATGATCTCAACAACTAGAGATCATCTTGTGCGAACATCAAGGGAAGAAGTCTCAATGCTTATGATCCCCCAACACCTGATAGTCACACATCATTAGTATCCATACAGAGTGGTGAAACTGAAGCACATGACATTACTTTAATATTATTGTCATGGCATCTTGGGGTTTTCATTATTGCCTTGTATCTACTATAAACTTTTGATACGACATGTAATATAAATAAATTACCACAAAAAAGTGGATGAAGATTTAGATACACTATTTTGGAAATATAAACACATGTATATATAATAAACTACATTCATGTAGTGGTAATCAAAGTAAAACACAAGTTGGGTCTAGGAAACCCCCTTTCAACACACCCACTTTCACTAGAGACAACTGCTAACAGGTTTCAATCCGCTAGATCTTACATGATAATCATGCTTCTCCTGAGAACTGACATTAGTTATGGGGTCTTAAACATTGTCCTATACAGCTACTCTGTTAACTGCGACTTCACCACTTTGAGTAAAATCCCTCAAGAGATGAAATTTTTGAAGAATATTATTTGTCCTATGGAGAGACCTGGGCTCCTTGGAAAGCACCACTACTGTAGTATTATCGAAATATTTTAGAACATGGTATGTACTGTATGGCACACCACCAATGTCTGAGATAATTCTGTGTATTCTAGACTTCTTCGTTTTCTACATCAGAAGCATCAATATATTCGGAATCTTCTATAGAATCGGAAGCCGCAACTTGCTTCGAGATTCTCCAACTCATTGAATGACCATTTAGGCAAAAGATGTAGCCTAAATGTGATTTTAGATCATCGTGATATATTTGGAAACTAGAATAATTGTATCCTCTCACTACTAGTTCTTTTATCTCATCCATACACTAGGAACATATCCATTGTATGCCTCTAGTACTTTAGTCTAGTTTTAACAGCTTCCCAATGAAGCTCTATTATATTGGATTTATATCTACCTACAATGCTCCAACAGAAGGTTACATCAAACCTAGTACATAGCATGGAACACATGATATAACCCACTGTAGAGTCATAAGGTATTATACCCATTCTATTAATCTCCTCATGTTTTTGTGGATGCATTTTCTTGGAGAAATTTATACCATGTGATATAGGCAACAATCCTCTCTTGTATTGTTCCATATTGTATGTTTTGAGTAGCTTTTCAATATATGTACATTAACTTATCCCAATCCTCCTTTGAGATCTCTCTCGATAGATCTTGATCCATTTAATGTAGGATAATTCACCTAAGTCTTTCTTGGGGATGTTTTAATTTAACAAAGTCTTAACTAACAATAATATTTTTACCTCATTTCCCATAATGAATATGTCATCAAAATATAACACTGGGAAAATGATGAAATTACCTTCAACCTTTTTATAGACACATTAATTGCTATCATTTCTGAAAAAAAATTCTGTTATGTCCTTATCAAAATGATCATTCCATGACCGTGATGCATGCTTCAATCCCTAAATGGATATCTAAAGCTCACATAATTTATTGGAATTCATTGACTTGAAAAACCCTTCAGGTTGAGTCATATAGATGTCTTTAACAAATATCCCATTAAGAAAAGTAGTTTTGAAATCCATTTTCAAAATTTCATAATCATGAAAGGCTACTATTTCATGAAATATTATGAATGATTTAATCATTTCTACTGGTCGGAAGGTTTCATCATAGTCGATTCCTTGGCATTACCTGAAACCCTTTGCAACTAGTCTTTCATTAAAGGTATTAACCTCACCATTAATTTCCATCTTTTTTTTCATACCATTTTCATCCAATAGTCTTTACATCAATTGGATGGTATACCCAAATACATACTTGATTTTTCGTACATAGACTCTGTCTCCGAATTTTTGGATTCTTGCAATTTAGCATCTTCTTTTCCTTGTACTGCATCATTGTAGGTTAGAACTCCATCATCCTCAAGTAATAATGTGTCACCAGACTCGGTGACAAGAAAACCATAATGCTCTGGTTCTCTAACCTCTCGTGTATACCTAAGTAGTATTTGTGTCTCTAGAACAAGTTCTTCTTCCACTTGCTCTTGTGAGAATTGTTCTCCTAAAAAATCTTGTGCATCTGAATCATTAACATCATCGAAGTCAATATTTTTTCCAGTATTTCCATTAAAATGTCTTCCCTTTCTATAAATTGGGAATAATATTCCACAAAAACATTTCTATCTAAAGGTTTATATAGGTAATATCCTTTGGTTTTCATATGATAACCAATAAATATGCACTTCGTGCTTCTGGATGCTAATTTCTCACTTGGTAAATTCTTGACAAATGCATCGCACCCCCATACACATATGTGTGTCAAAATGGGTATTTTCCATAACATAACTCATATGGAATCCCATCTGCAACATTAGTTGATACTCAGTTAAGGGTATATACTGATGTCTATAAGGCGTATCCCCAAAAGGATAATGAGATAGTTGCACGAATCATCATTAATATGACCATGTCAAGAAAGGTAATATTACTCATTTCACTAACACCATTTCATTGTGGTGTATAAGTAGGAGTGGTTTGGGATATTATCCCACACTCCATTAAGTGATCAACGAAATCTTGTTTAAGATATTCTACACCTCTTTCTAGGTAGAGTGCTTTTATATTTTTACCAACTTGGTTTTCTACATAATTTTTATATTACTTAACAATATGAAAGGAATTAGGATTATACATCATTAAGTAGATATAACCATAACAACTATAGTCATTAGTAAACGTAATAATGTATGAAAAACCACCCCTTGCCTCTATTGAAAATAAACCAAATATATCAGTATGTATTAATTCTAGTACTCCATTATCTCTTTCTCCCTTTTCTGAGAAAGGTGATTTGGTCAATTTTCCTTATAAACAAGATTTACATACATCCCAGGGTTATAACTGTACTATATATGAATACCCTTCTTGATGTAATCTTCGTAATTTCTTCCCATTTACATAACCATTCTTGAAGTTCCATGGGATGGTGATATATGAGTCATGTTTTCTATTTTTGTCATTAAATTACATTATGGGATTATCGAGTTTCGTCATGTATAAACAATTGTTAATATTTACCATACCATAACATATTTTATCCCTATAAAAAAGACATCATTTACTTCCAAACATGAAATAAAATCCCATAGTGTCTAAGATTAAAATAGAGATAATGTTCTTGGTTACAAAAGTTACATAATATCAATTATTTAAAACTAGAACCAAACTACTAGGAAAGGTTAAGTGATATTCTACCACTACCAAGGATGCCAGACTTGCACCATTTATATCTCATATATCAAATTCACCTTTTTTAATCTTCTTGAAACTACATGGTTCCTGTATATGAAAACAAATTCGTGAGACACATTCCAATTTCAATACCCAAATTGTATATAAAGATAGATTACATTCAATAAAAAATTTCCTAAAGTATAATTATCAGTTTCCTTCTTCTTCCTAAATCTAAAATTCTTCTTCTAGAAGCCTTTCTTGCCACATCCAAAGCAGACATCTTGCTACTCATTATTCTAACTCTGAATCTTTGGTTTCTTTATAGGATTATGCATGGGTGTCTTTGGACATGACTTCACTTTAGACCCCTTTTCTTTTCCCTTGCTTCACTTTGTTCACTGCAAGGAATGATGAATTGGTATTTTTTATATCCATGTCATCTTGGTGAAATAAATCCAAATGGTTTGGGAGAGACATGGCCATATCATTAATGTTATATTTGATAATGAAATCTGAGAAGCATGGTGGTAAAGAAAAAATAATGAGATCCACTACTAGTTATTGGTTCAATTTGAACCCAATGGCTTCAAGACTCTCAATATACCCAATCATCTTGAGTACGTGAGGACCATCTTGGTTCCATACTACTAGATTGCACTTACAAAGGGAAGATGAGATCTCATACCTTTCCTACCTCTCCCACTCCTTGTATAATTCTTGAGATGTGAAAGCATCTTGTAGGCATCCTCATCCTTATGAATTGTTTTCAATTGGGTGGACATGGATGATAACATGATGCATTGAACATAAAGTGCATCATCTACATGATTTCTACATTTACCTTTTTCTACCATACATGCTCCATGAGGAGGCTCAACAAGAACTGGGAATTCCAGCACATATAACTTCCTTTCATTGCAAATTACTACGCGAAAGTGCCAGTACCAATCCTGGAAGTTATGACTGGTTAATATATTTTATTTATCCATAATTGATCATAGTGAAAAGTACTTTTTTATAGGTGATTTCCATTTTAAATCTATATCAGATAAACATTTTTAGTTAGTACATTATCTTGATTACCTTTTGACATTTATGATTAATAATTTATTATATCATTTTAATGTCTCCCACTATTTTAGATAACCTTAATAGCCCTCACTATTAGATTCATAATTCTATATCACTTGACTAATCCAGTGGAAAGGATCCTCAAAACCCCCCTCATAGTCTACAAACTATGGCTACACTAATACTTGGAGGGCTTCATGGTAGAAACTAGGATGGATCACCACTTGACTCATGTTTCATTTTTTCTGAGTAAAGTCCATGATTTTAGAATCTGAACCTGATTCCCTCAACCTTTTTCCAGTAAAGTGATAACAATTTAGCTATGGAAAATCCTTGAAAAGTAGATTTAGTAATGTCGACCCAGTTTTCTCATGAAAATTCATCGGTAGTAAGAGGTACTCTCAACTATGGCTGACGAGCACCACAAGACACCCTCTTTGGATTAAATGTGAGAAATGGAAGTCTTTTCGACTTAAAATAAATTTGAGATATTATTTATATTTATTAACAAATACTAAAATTTTCTATTTATAAGTTACAAATATATTTTCATTCCCACAAATGAACATGAAATAGAAATAACTTCGTCAAAAATTTATGCATTTTTATCCTGTTTACTATTCTATGGGATGAAGCAATAATCATGAACTCACATAAAACAATGAACAATGCATAAAGGTAAATCATGTAATACGACTGGTCTTGAGCATTCTATTATGATCATTCTATAACGGATCTATCTTCTCCATCGGGAATAAATTCCAAAGTCGACACCTAACTCATGTCATAGATTTCCTCAGTGTAAAGTGCTCGGCTCCCATCTGGATTACCGCCTTGAGTTGGCTGGGTCTTTATCTTGAATCATCGCCATATAATCACAAATATACTCTCCCGTATGTGAGGGGGTCTATTTGTATAAAATACAACCAATACATTGGACTCATATTCCCTTATACATATTTGAATTAAAACCGAATTCAAAGACTGTCATTTATTTAATTAATAATTACAATCATCACACACATTAAATAAATAATTAAATAAAAAACCAGACATGAATAGTTCAGTTCCTTTCTCAAGACCATTCGGTATATATAAAGAATAATTAAAATTTAAACTGTAATAAATTTAAATATTATGAGGGCTCTCTAATAAATTAAATGAATTTTAAAAAAATTAAAAAAAATTAAATAAATTCAAATAATTATATTTATTAGTTCCTGTTGTTTAATTTAATTTTAATTCAACAAACTCATTTAAACTATTAATTTAATTTTAATTCTAATAAATAAATTAAACTATTAATTTAATTTAAATCTTAATTAAATTAATGTTCCGAATTATAGTTAAACATAAACCCCTAATTGATACTAATTAATTTAATTTTAAAAAATTAATTAATTAAAACTAATTAGCGGGGTTACCTATAACTGGGGAAGGTGTCTGGGAGGACTGTAAACCGCCGCGAGGTTTTCTTACGAGATTAGGGCCAAATCACGGGGTGACCACAGCACGACGACGTCATGACCACAACATTACCACGAGGTGAACATAGTGTTACCGTAGTGTGACTGCGACAAGACTGCAGATAGACTGTGGTGTGACCACCCAGTCCAGCAATACCCTGAGGTTGAAACGTCCTATGGAAAGGAGAGACCTGAAAAGTATGGTGGAGGACTCCTCTAACAAGATGTGGGGGCAGTGGCACATTGCTCTGGTGACCTGTGATGGCAGCGACGAGGCGTGTCGGTGTAAAGACCCGAAGCTTATCGTACATGGACATTACATTACATTTGCGGAATACTTAGTACATAACAAAAATACACACACAAGGATCGTAATAGTTTAGTGTCTTTGGAAACTCGGAACGTAATCTTCTAATCCTGGTGAAAGATCTTCAAAATATCCCACAAAGATCTTCCTTTTTTTTTACCTAAAACCTTTCTTTATATCCTGGGGAAAAGAAAACATAAAAGGGTGAGCTCAAATGCTCAGTAAGGGTAAACAAAAGAAATATCAATCACATCATATACATAAGAACATAGCTTTTGGAAATCTTAACCTGCAAAAGAGCTCATAATATCATAACGTGGGATAAATCATAGAAGTGAAAATGAAATCATAACTTAAAACATTACTCATTGTGGCATACACACATAATCATAGAGAATCATTTCTTGTTAGTCAAGACTCATTGCCAAGACTATCTTAGTGGACAAAGTCCCTTTCTGAATCGAGTAATCCTCGTTTCAGTCCTGTTTCACTGAACCGGTATAACCTACCATTCCAGCCATGTCTATCTCATGAGATATAAAATCTTTACCCAATGCATTGGAGGGAGATATAGGTCCCACCCATCTTATAATGAATCCTTTCTTATGTGTGCCACATAATCATAAAACATACATCATCGCATAACACATGTAAAAAAATGGGATTCTTGAAACATCATGACATCATAAATCAATTCATATAAGATAAAGGAACTCATAAAAATAATTCCATCACAACATGATCAAATCAATTTAATAATAGGGATAAAAACAGAACCCTTTACTATCTTAGATGGAAAATAATTTTGATAAAACACTTGAACTCCATTCTTGAGGAAAATATCCTTTCTTCTTCAAAAACATTTTTCCTTTCATAACATGTCATATAACATTAAAATAAAAGAAGTTGATTAAAAATAAACTTGAAAACTTGTAAAGGAAGCTTCTTTGAAGTAATGTTTTAAAAATCCATTCATGCCGTATAAGTTAAAAAAAAACATTCTTCGTACTTTTGTCGGAAAAGTCAAAAAGTACCTCGTACGGAAAAACGACAAAAGATTCCTTTCATATTCTTTACTAAAAACTCACCTAAGGGTAAAATTAGATTTAAACTATTTCAAGTGGATGGAAACAATATTACATATTGAGGGAACATGGATGTGGATGATAAAATACACCCCAGTAAATACTTACGAATAAACAATCTCGGATAAAAATGAGATTGTGATATTTCCCTTACCTTAGGTCCGATTTGCTTCGTATGTGTCCGAACCTCCTTTATAATGATTTAAATAATGTCACTGACTTATTACAGAATCATATTCATTGTTATGATATCATATATGGTTCACTTATATTATATTACCTGTTCTTTTGTAAATTCCATGTTAAAGAAGCGTTTTGGGTAAAATCGTTTCATTTATCGTAGGTGTTTTGACTTGTTGTTCTTGACATCATTATTACTTATATCATGATTTACTTACTTCCAGAATATAAAATATGGTTTATATATCATATATATTCAGTATATATATATATATAATAGGTAGATAAATAAAATGAAAAACACCGTTCATGGAGACGGGAGTCCGTACGTACGCATGAACGCTGTTTTCCTTTTCTTATTGTCTTGAAATGGAAGTAAGTTGATGACATACATATGTATATATATACATAAATCCAGTAGCTTTATAATGTCATATATTTCATTATTATTTCTTATATATACTTTATAATCATTCTTAAATGGTTAACACGGAGAATGAATCTCATCGCGTCGTGGAGACGGTATTCCGTACGTACGCACGCGCGGTGATTTCTTTTTCCGTAGGATGGATAGATGGTGAAATAGGGTTGTTTCATAATTATAATAACATATCAGTATATGAGTGATACTGATGTTATTACTTCATAATGAAACAACCTAATAAGAAGAAGTGGAAGAAGAAATAAAGATGAAAGAATTGGTAACGGTAATTACCTCTTCTTTGAAGTGCCTCTTTGAGACCTCCTCTTAAAGCACTAGAATTGGACTTTGAGGAAGACCAGAACCTCTAGGATGTTGCTAGGGAAGTGGAGAAGAGATTTTGGCAGGGGTTGGCCGAGCTTGAGTGCTCAAATTGGTGTGAGGAGGAGGGGGAGGAGGTGTCCTTTTATAAGGGAGGAGAGGGGCACCTTAGGAATTCTTAAAATTATTAATTTATAATAAATCTAACCCCACTTCAAAACCTCCAAAAATGACTCATATTCGAAGCTTAGATGAGATAGGGTTGTAATATCATCAACCAATCAAATTTAGACATGTTTGGATCTTATTTTAAACCTTATCAATTAGATTTAACTCTAAGTTAAATAATTTAACTTTTACCGTGTCTTTTTGTTTTCTTTCACTATATGGTTAATACACTTACTATAACATGCCAAACGAACCCCAAATTGTTTATTATTAATATATATATCCTTATCTAAGTCATTTGGCCGAACCTTAGATTTTTAGGAATAACAATTAATAATATAATATTTGATTTAAAAACTATTTTGTGTCAATTTTGACACTATTTGATATATGATTTTTGTGAAAGTCATAGCAGAATTAAATGTTCGAACCAAGTTGATTAAATTAACATTAATATATCATAGTAACCTAGAAAATTAGTGGAATTCATAAAAATTCTCAAATTACATTTATTTTGGTGTTTATAACATCAATTATGTCAATATTTCATAAATAAGATAATTACTGCATCATCTTTGTGTCATAAATTAATTAAATTATTTGATGTCTAAAAATTACAAATAAAATACCATTATGTAGGAAATCTTTTTATCTTTCTAATGAATATTTATAGTTGAATTTATCTTATGTATAACCCCATATTAAAAATGATTTACTTATTAAACTTTTATTTTAACTATTTTAACCCTTCTTTAAATAAATTAATAATAAATGTCCTAATCTAATCCAAGTGGGCCTAAATGGTCATATTTTATTCCTAAGTTTGTTTTTGGTCGAATTACACTTGTCCAATAGAATTAGGACATGTGTTAGGGTAATAGTAATATCATATTTACCCTTAGTTACCTTATTTACTATTAACCGCGGTAAAAAAAAGTAAAAAGTTACTATTCACCAAAAAATTATTTTTATCTCATTGAACCACATTTTAGTCCTTGATATTAACCGTGTCTCTCGGATTTTCGAAATTCCATTCACAGAAGCGGCAAAATTAAGTTTTATGAAAAATTCAGTTTTTTTAACTACCACTTAGTAGTTTCACTATTCATCAAAAATTGATGTTTTTCAGAACAATGCCAAAATTTCATCCCAAGCTATATTTCATATTCCGAATTCAAAAATGAAGTCTATTTTACCAAATTCATAACATAAAAGTTGCATTAATTAATTTTATAATTAAATCCCGCTGTTAAAACAAATAGCGTGTTTTTACGAAACAATATCTATCAAAAGATTGACACTTGTTTATGTCTGGTTTAAATGTGAAATTACGTCCAATGACCAACATTGTATTAAATTGTAAAAATATATTCTAAATATACTTTAAAACTACTCAAATTAATAATTTATCACTATTAATTATTTCGATTAAAAAAGTTGTTTTTAATTATAATTTAGTAATTTTCACTATTCATCAGAATATGAAAGTTATCCGAAAAGTACAAAAATTTCACCTTAGGCTAAATTCGATACTCCGAATCCATAAATTAAGTCCATTTTGAAAAATATAATTTACAAAATTTCAAAAAGTGGTTATTACTATTCACAACAGCTAGTTTTAATAATATCTTAATAGCATATCGTTGTTTAGCGAAACTTGGTGTTGCGTACAACACACGCTATCGAGGAAGGTCGCGATTGCGTGTAATGCAAGGCAAGTCAAGGATGTGTGTTGTGCAAGCTCCTTTTGGTGTAGCGTACAACACAAGACATTAATAAAATTAAAAAGAATATTTTTTATAAAATCTTGGGCTGTTACATTCTACCCCCCCTTAAAATGAATTTCGCCCTCGAAATTCGTCGGGGTTATAAATGGTTTACTTTTCGAAAGTTTCTTTAATAAAAACCCACATCGTAAAAAGGAATATCAAAACCAATCTTTAAAAACAAAAGTATGAAACGTAACGGTTACCCAAATAAACTAATCATTGGGTTTCCACATAGGTGAAAATATGGATATGGAAGAGAAATCTAACCATCATGTTCTGATGGAGAGTGGTAGAGAACATGGCTATGGAAAAGCCAACAATCACAATTCCATGAATTTGTGACGATCTAAGGTACCATCCGATTCATCAGGTATAAGAGAACTAGGACAACATTTTTGGTTTTCAAGATCATTTCCCTAAAGTTAAAGAATTTGAATTAGAATAAATACTTACTTTATTTTGGTACAATCTCACTGTTGTTCGTGCCTTTAATAATTTCCACTTCATCTCTTAAATAAATGAAGTTGAATTTGTTATTCGTGAAGTGTTAGCAGATCATGTGATAGAATGACGGGTCATTCCATCTGTCTCAAACAAAAGGTTAGCAAAAATTATATACATAAGTCGATCTATAGTGGGATTAATCATATATGGTTCCTAAAATGGACTTATACTTCATATATCATACTGCTTAATATAATAAAACTAGTTTCTAATAAACAGGGACTTCCTGTAGGCCAGTGGTAGGCGATAAAGGCCAGTCGCACTTCGGTTGTGGGTTCGATTCCTACAGCCTTGTCCGAAGCGATGGGCTGTCGCCCGTCCTGCAGGTTGTCCCTTTTTCTAAAACTACGTTACTATAACATCCCATCAATAATATCGAAAATCTTCTATCCTTAAACAATACTAACTTATGTCCAACATAATCCAATCTAATCTTTAGGCTTATACATAATACTGCAGTCCACTCTCATAATATAGTGACATCGATTACCAGAGATTTAATACTATCGTTGATCCCCACATATCATAAGATATGTCTTGTTGGTCACATTCCAAACATTCAAAGTCCTTAATCGTGTATTCTCTTGAATACCTTAGTGAAAACATGAGTGCAGTTAAAAGTTAACACTTTCCACATACCAAAATCCTCAAAATTATTTATACTCAAACCATGATATCACTTAGTCCTTATATCAATCATGAGCTCATGAATACTATCAAACATTTAATTTTCTCCTTATCCCTTTATTCTGCGCATATCATCTAAATTCCAAAAATATCTGAATAACCTTTCATGGATACTAGTAACATTAATCATACACTTTCAAAACACAAGGAAAGACAACAGTGTAACAATCCATAGATGTCTCTTTATTCCAAAATTACACATGATAAACATGTAATCATTCCACTACATTCTCAAACCATTGACCGAGCTTCAAAAATTCTTTCATCTCACATATCATTTGTAGTCTCTTCATCATCATCCACATAAATACTACCCATATGACCATACTGATTCTCTTCATGAGTCTTTCCCTTAGGGCATTTGTTTGCATAATGCCCATACATTCCACATTTAAAACACTTAACCATTTTTGATGTCGTAGCAATACCATTATCCTCATCCATGGTGTTAACTGACCCTTTTCCTTTGCACTTACTTGCTTTGTGTCCTTCTTTTCCACACCCAAAGCATCTTCCAGTTCCCTTGAAACATTCTCCTTTATGCCTCTTCCCACATGATGTACATAGGGGAAATTTAACTTTCTTTCCTCTATGATCATCATGGAACTCCATCTTTCTCTTATTAGTCGAGTCAGGAAACAAACCAAATTTTACTTTATTGATCATGTTGTGAGATTGCTGATTCGGCATAATAATGATGTTTGGACATCCAAATCCCATTTCATTTGGTTGCTCATGAAGAATATCATTCCATTGTCCATCATATCCTCCATTATTGTGAATCATCTTGTTTCCAGCCATTTTCTAAAACCCAAACAGAATAGTGTTAGATGAAAAAATCGTAATAAAGGGGGAGTAACTTAAATATCTATCATCTTTGGTTTAATCTAATATCGTTACCATAGTTCTAGAACTATATCCTATACGTATACTTATCCTTAGGGAAATCCCTAGACATACCTTAGAAATATCTCTAGGGATCTCACTAACGTTTTCGCATCCTAGTTTCCAAAGGTTGACTAAACCTTCCCTCTGATACCAACTGTAAAGACCCGAAGCTTATCGTACATGGACATTACATTACATTTGCGGAATACTTAGTACATAACAAAAATACACACACAAGGATCGTAATAGTTTAGTGTCTTTGGAAACTCGGAACGTAATCTTCTAATCCTGGTGAAAGATCTTCAAAATATCCCACAAAGATCTTCCTTTTTTTTTACCTAAAACCTTTCTTTATATCCTGGGGAAAAGAAAACATAAAAGGGTGAGCTCAAATGCTCAGTAAGGGTAAACAAATGAAATATCAATCACATCATATACATAAGAACATAGCTTTTGGAAATCTTAACCTGCAAAAGAGCTCATAATATCATAACGTGGGATAAATCATAGAAGTGAAAATGAAATCATAACTTAAAACATTACTCATTGTGGCATACACACATAATCATAGAGAATCATTTCTTGTTAGTCAAGACTCATTGCCAAGACTATCTTAGTGGACAAAGTCCCTTTCTGAATCGAGTAATCCTCGTTTCAGTCCTGTTTCACTGAACCGGTATAACCTACCATTCCATCCATGTCTATCTCATGAGATATAAAATCTTTACCCAATGCATTGGAGGGAGATATAGGTCCCACCCATCTTATAATGAATCCTTTCTTATGTGTGCCACATAATCATAAAACATACATCATCGCATAACACATGTAAAAAAATGGGATTCTTGAAACATCATGACATCATAAATCAATTCATATAAGATAAAGGAACTCATAAAAATAATTCCATCACAACATGATCAAATCAATTTAATAATAGGGATAAAAACAGAACCCTTTACTATCTTAGATGGAAAATAATTTTGATAAAACACTTGAACTCCATTCTTGAGGAAAATATCCTTTCTTCTTCAAAAACATTTTTCCTTTCATAACATGTCATATAACATTAAAATAAAAGAAGTTGATTAAAAATAAACTTGAAAACTTGTAAAGGAAGCTTCTTTGAAGTAATGTTTTAAAAATCCATTCATGCCGTATAAGTTAAAAAAAACATTCTTCGTACTTTTGTCGGAAAAGTCAAAAAGTACCTCGTACGGAAAAACGACAAAAGATTCCTTTCATATTCTTTACTAAAAACTCACCTAAGGGTAAAATTAGATTTAAACTATTTCAAGTGGATGGAAACAATATTACATATTGAGGGAACATGGATGTGGATGATAAAATACACCCCAGTAAATACTTACGAATAAACAATCTCGGATAAAAATGAGATTGTGATATTTCCCTTACCTTAGGTCCGATTTGCTTCGTATGTGTCCGAACCTCCTGTATAATGATTTAAATAATGTCACTGACTTATTATAGAATCATATTCATTGTTATGATATCATATATGGTTCACTTATATTATATTACCTGTTCTTTTGTAAATTCCATGTTAAAGAAGCGTTTTGGGTAAAATCGTTTCATTTATCGTAGGTGTTTTGACTTGTTGTTCTTGACATCATTATTACTTATATCATGATTTACTTACTTCCAGAATATAAAATATGGTTTATATATCATATATATTCAGTATATATATATATATAATAGGTAGATAAATAAAATGAAAAACACCGTTCATGGAGACGGTAGTCCGTACGTACGCATGAACGATGTTTTCCTTTTCTTATTGTCTTGAAATGGAAGTAAGTTGATGAAATACATATGTATATATATACATAAATCCAGTAGCTTTATAATGTCATATATTTCATTATTATTTCTTATATATACTTTATAATCATTCTTAAATGGTTAACACGGAGAATGAATCTCATCGCGTCGTGGAGACGGTATTCCGTACGTACGCACGCGCGGTGATTTCTTTTTCCGTAGGATGGATAGATGGTGAAATAGGGTTGTTTCATAATTATAATAACATATCAGTATATGAGTGATACTGATGTTATTACTTCATAATGAAACAACCTAATAAGAAGAAGTGGAAGAAGAAATAAAGATGAAAGAATTGGTAACGGTAATTACCTCTTCTTTGAAGTGCCTCTTTGAGACCTCCTCTTAAAGCACTAGAATTGGTCTTTGAGGAAGACCAGAACCTCTAGGATGTTGCTAGGGAAGTGGAGAAGAGATTTTGGCAGGGGTTGGCCGAGCTTGAGTGCTCAAATTGGTGTGAGGAGGAGGGGGAGGAGGTGTCCTTTTATAAGGGAGGAGAGGGGCACCTTAGGAATTCTTAAAATTATTAATTTATAATAAATCTAACCCCACTTCAAAACCTCCAAAAATGACTCATATTCGAAGATTAGATGAGATAGGGTTGTAATCTCATCAACCAATCAAATTTAGACATGTTTGGATCTTATTTTAAACCTTATCAATTAGATTTAACTCTAAGTTAAATAATTTAACTTTTACCGTGTCTTTTTGTTTTCTTTCACTATATGGTTAATACACTTACTATAACATGCCAAACGAACCCCAAATTGTTTATTATTAATATATATATCCTTATCTAAGTCATTTGGCCGAACCTTAGATTTTTAGGAATAACAATTAATAATATAATATTTGATTTAAAAACTATTTTGTGTCAATTTTGACACTATTTGATATATGATTTTTGTGAAAGTCATAGCAGAATTAAATGTTCGAACCAAGTTGATTAAATTAACATTAATATATCATAGTAACCTAGAAAATTAGTGGAATTCATAAAAATTCTCAAATTACATTTATTTTGGTGTTTATAACATCAATTATGTCAATATTTCATAAATAAGATAATTACTGCATCATCTTTGTGTCATAAATTAATTAAATTATTTGATGTCTAAAAATTACAAATAAAATACCATTATGTAGGAAATCTTTTTATCTTTCTAATGAATATTTATAGTTGAATTTATCTTATGTATAACCCCATATTAAAAATGATTTACTTATTAAACTTTGATTTTAACTATTTTAACCCTTCTTTAAATAAATTAATAATAAATGTCCTAATCTAATCCAAGTGGGCCTAAATGGTCATATTTTATTCCTAAGTTTGTTTTTGGTCGAATTACACTTGTCCAATAGAATTAGGACATGTGTTAGGGTAATAGTAATATCATATTTACCCTTAGTTACCCTATTTACTATTAACCGCGGTAAAAAAAAGTAAAAAGTTACTATTCACCAAAAAATTATTTTTATCTCATTGAACCACATTTTAGTCCTTGATATTAACCGTGTCTCTCGGATTTTCGAAATTCCATTCACAGAACCGGCAAAATTAAGTTTTATGAAAAATTCAGTTTTTTTAACTACCACTTAGTAGTTTCACTATTCATCAAAAATTGATGTTTTTCAGAACAATGCCAAAATTTCATCCCAAGCTATATTTCATATTCCGAATTCAAAAATGAAGTCTATTTTACCAAATTCATAACATAAAAGTTGCATTAATTAATTTTATAATTAAATCCCGCTGTTAAAACAAATAGCGTGTTTTTACGAAACAATATCTATCAAAAGATTGACACTTGTTTATGTCTGGTTTAAATGTGAAATTACGTCCAATGACCAACATTGTATTAAATTGTAAAAATATATTCTAAATATACTTTAAAACTACTCAAATTAATAATTTATCACTATTAATTATTTCGATTAAAAAAGTTGTTTTTAATTATAATTTAGTAATTTTCACTATTCATCAGAATATGAAAGTTATCCGAAAAGTACAAAAATTTCACCTTAGGCTAAATTCGATACTCCGAATCCATAAATTAAGTCCATTTTGAAAAATAAAATTTACAAAATTTCAAAAAGTGGTTATTACTATTCACAACAGCTAGTTTTAATAATATCTTAATAGCATATCGTTGTTTAGCGAAACTTGGTGTTGCGTACAACACACGCTATCGAGGAAGGTCGCGATTGCGTGTAATGAAAGGCAAGTCAAGGATGTGTGTTGTGCAAGCTCCTTTTGGTGTAGCGTACAACACAAGACATTAATAAAATTAAAAAGAATATTTTTTATAAAATTTTGGGCTGTTACAGTCGGTCTGTTGGTGCGTTGCTTTGGTGAGCCGCAAGGGCGGTGTCCTGGTTTGGCGATGTGCATCGGCGCAACGTGAAGGGAGGCTATGTGTGTTGTGGTCTAGTCGAGACAGGGTTGCATGACGTGGTCCTCTGGGAGGTCGTTGTCTAGTCTAGACGACATGGTGGAGCCGGTGTAGCAGGGGGATCCGGACGGCGTGAACTGGCAGCGGTGAGGGGGACCGGGACGGCGAGTCGGAAGCAGCTTGGGGCTACATCGGTGAGGACCTCCAACGAGTCAGGGGGGCTGCCACTCGTTCTAGCCAAGAGCGATGCGATAAGGTGGCATGGGTTCTCCCGGGGGGGTCTGTCGTGTTGATACGCGGAAGAATACCCAATGTGTCTTCATTAATTTTTTTATTATTGTTTTTTCTTTTGAAAAAACAAAAACCCACCCTTATTATTATTAATTAAAATAAAAAGTATAAGACCCAATTTGGGGTTTTGGTCTCCAATTTGTTTAACTTAGACTTTATTAAATAAGAAAGGGAAGACTTGACCCCATATCAAAATGAACGATTTTTTTAATTTTCAATTTTATTTGAGAAATATAAAATAATATTTTTTATAATATATTTTATTTAACTCCGAAAAATAAACCCACTGAAAACATTCCGGAAACCAGATTCTGGTCAAAGCATACTCTGATTTCGGTACTTTAAAGAACACATAAATTGAATTAAAATGATTTCTTTTTAAAATAATAATTCAAAGAATTTAAAACCAACAATGTCGATCCAATTAAAATTTTCTAATGGACATAACTTGTCCATTTGGAAACATATTGATGTACGATCGGATCCATTGGAAGTAATTTTATGCCCCGTAAAAAAATTCAATACATGTTAATTTTTTCTATGACTCTGAGAAACCACACGTCTCTCTGAAAACACTGTTAGGTACTGAGATGAGTAGCAGAATCCGATGGGCTGGGAATTTAAAAAATTTCACATCACCGAAGCAACGTAACAACGTTGAATCTGATGATCGTATCCCAGTATGGTCTGAGGACCACACGTGGATTTGAAAGAGCACAAAATTAAATTGAACATGTACCTTGTTCGGATCTGACGTGTGCGAGTCCATCACTAGATGATGGTGATCATTGCATGAAGACTCCGACGTCGAAGCCCTCTAGATCTTCAACACATCCCTCTTAAATCTTCTCATGCATTGTTCATTGGAATCTGGGCGCTAGGGCAGTACACTAATGATCTCTTTGATGTGACAATGATCATCGCAAGTCAATAGTCTTCTATCCAAGAAGGATGATCATGAATATCTTCGTTTATTGAGATAATCTCTCTCTAGAATCCAGGAGGAGAGAGAGGCTCTCAATTCTAACACATGAATTGTTCCATGGGGAGAGCCTTTCTCTTACTTATATTGGGAATATATAAAATACCTATTATGGGTGCTTGAATCCTATGTAATAGATATTAACTATATAAGTATGATAAATATTTATTTAGGAAATATCTAATTATTCCATAAATAATATTTATAATTTTTTCACTAACTGCAATATATATATATATATATTGTGTAATAAACATGAGTCTATTAGTTAAATCAATTCTCTTGAAAATTTTAAACATACCCTAGATATTTAAATCCTTTCAAATAATATTTTATCTTTGTATTTACTTAGTCACTTGAAAATACATGTTATTAACAAATTCAATGAATTATTGAAATCTGGAATAATTAAAGAATTTATTTATTACTTTGTGATCCATATAACATGGATAATACTCATACCCCTTGGAGGGGACCACCAATCTCTAAATACCTATTCCACATAATAGGGCAGATTCTCAAAGCGCTATAGTGTGTGACCCTCTAGAACCTTTTCTCAATAGCAGTGAAAATTATTCACCAACCAAGAGCAGGGTCTAGCAACCCATCGAGGTCCCTATAGAGATAACGTAAATTCAAATGAAAGACTACCATCCTACATACATTGTATGTGTAATATAATATCTCCGTCATTGATACCTCAATAAAGAAGAATGTACACTAGTTTTTCATCCTTTATCTTGCTTTATTTTAATTTTTTATCACTCTAGACATTCTTACCTTCCACTACCATGGCCATTGATTTAATGAAGTTACAACCATCTTAATCAACCCGGCCTGAGATATCTCTCCCTAATCTCAAAAGTGAAAAATCATATCTTGATCATTCAATCAATATCCTGTCACCAGTGACCTGCCCAACAATAACTACATCTATATGAAATCATCGCCATGATTTTTTTTCTTTCATCAATGTATGAAATTAAATGACATACATTGATAATGATCTCATGTCTGGAGACCATTACACATGACTATAGATATAAATGACCAATGAAACTTGGAACATGTGTTGTTCCTATTATGAGGGTATGTCATCATGATCTCAACTACTATAGATCATCTAGTGGGATATTCATGAGAAGATGTCTCAATGCTTATGATCCACCAACACATGATAGTCACACATCATCTGTGTCCTTCTAGAATGATGTCACTGGACCATAGGATATTACATTACGATTTCTGTCATGGAATCTAGAGGATCCATTACATCCTGGGATTTGTAATAACCTTTTGATATGACATGCAATCTGAAGACATTACCTTAAACAATGTGGATGAATAAGTATCCACACTATTATGGAAAGATAAAAACATGAATATATAACATACTGCATATATGTAGTGGTAGTAAAATTACAACACAAGTTGGGTCTAGGGCACCAAATTTTAACCCTTAAACTTATTGGAGGCCATAACCTATAAACAAATAAAATTATATACATCACCATCATATAATAATAAAAATGGAAAACCAAAAATATATAAATAAATTTTCATTAGTACATCATTAATGTGACCATCAAAAATATCCCAATAATGTAATTATAAACAAATTCATACACAACAAAAAATATAGTCCCACTATCCCATGAGAAAGAACAACCTATAATAAAGTGATAGCTAAACTGTAGGTCACATTAGCACTTAATCATGAACCAACAACAATGGTCATCCCCAACATTCACTATGCACTAAAACCACATACTCCACTAACTCCACATCCACTGAAACAAACACAAAACAATGCATTATCTACACAAACACAAAAAGTGCATGAATGATACCTATGAATGATTGAGTGTAAATATTTTCAGTATGATTCCTCCTAAACACATGAAGATAGAAGGGAAAAATAAACACATTAGAATAAATCCATATATTTATTTATGATAATAAATATACACGGAAAAAAGGATATCATTCGTCATAGCACATCATTACTAAATATTAACACGGATATGTTACATATTTTATGAAAAGAACTAGAAGATAAAAAATGCCCAAAGAACCCCACATCTATCACTTCAACATCATCCATCATTAGTTATATTAATGGGTGACCTTTTTATCAGTTAAGGTTGCACATCAGTTGAGCTGGTAAAAAAAACAATTGGTGACCTATGACTCATCTAATGCAATGTGAATCATACAAGGGTGGTACTAACTCCATAGTTAGATTACCCGTAACCCATCACTATTGGGGGGTCACCTACTCCAGTAATGATTCAAAGGACCAATAACCTGGTAATGGTATGCCACTTGGGGGGTTATCGACCACATATTTATTCCGATCAACTATACACTATCGTCACTATCTATATAATGTCATAAAAATCCAAATTATTAGACACCATTAATATAAAACATATATGAATTATATTTATATACTATCATGTTATAAATGAAAATTCACTTGAAATGGAATACTCATACATCCACAATTGGTATCAATGTAAAGTTTAGTTATTTTTGGGATTATGATTTGGAAACTCTATAGAAAGCCTAAGGGATAAGACTAAATATTAGAGTGCATACATAAATTTTTGAAAATTATAGATTAAGTGGTTTCTAATAAAATAAATCCTTATATAGATATTATAAGTAGATGTTGCTTTGGAATAGATTTACATATGGGTAAAGCTCAAAAACAACACATTGAGAAATACTCAATCTTGAACTTGTTCATGAAAATGGGTCTTACTTCACACCTAGATTGAAACACCTAGGAGATATGATTTGGTAAATTCAAAATCTCATTACGATCTATTATTAAGGGATCAAAAAATTCCAATGAAAGTATATTTTTAGGAATAGATCATGGATAGCATAGATTGATTCTTATAAATCCATACATTAAGGAAATAAATGTCATTTATACGTTATCCCTTTAATGTAATTTTATTAGTATGTATGTGGTTAATAATGTAAAAATACTCATATACAATTTTACCTATATTCAAGAAAATGGATTGAAATATGAGGAATTGGGTAAAACCCCAATGTAAATGGAAATGTGATGACTACCCGAAAGAGATTCCTAACCCGATGGGAGTAGGAATAGATAACATTGTCACAATACTCTCTCAGATAAATCTAGTTCTAAATAAAAAGTTGAATCTATTGGAGCTCCCAAATCACTCAATGAAAGAAAAATCATCAATTTAGACCTTTAGAAAAAAAAAGAACACTGAATTGAAATGCATTATATAATCCATTAATCCTTGAATTAGGGATCAACTCCATTGAAAATATATTATCCATCCTTCAATGTTCTGAGAAAAAGATGGTTATACCAGATATTTATTATATGGAGGGAGAAGCTAAAGAGTTAATAAGTATTATTATGACTTTTCCATGACATTATGTTTTCAAAATCACAAACAGATTTCTTATGGAATATTATCTTCCTCTAATAAATATTTTATTAAGGAAAATTTTATTTCTCTAAAAAACTTTGTATCCTTACAATTGTTTTTCAATATCTTATTTAATGTCTTCACTAACCAAGTCGAACCATTTATTTCTTAAGGTAGAAAATCAGATCCTTTTATATATATGACCCTTAATGTTTTGTAGATTTTGATTTCTTCAAAATTCAGACTCTGAATTTTCTGAAATTCAGACTTCGAATTCTATGAAATTCAGACTCCTGATTCGTCTGAAATTCAAAGTTCGAATTCTCTGAAATTCAGACTTCGAATTATTTGAATTTTATCCCCTTAATTATATAAAATTAAGACTCAAAATTTTATGAAATTTAGAATCTAAATACCTTTGAATTTAGACTCTGAATTCCTCAAAATTGAAACTCTATATTCCTCAAAAACCAGTTTCTGAATTCCTCAAAATTTAGACTCCTAATTCATTATAATTTAGACTCTGAATTCCTCAAAATTTAGACTCATAATTCCCCATAATTTAGACTCCAAGTTTATATATTTTGAGTCCAATTATTCATATTTTCTCATGTTATATATTATCCTTAAATATATTGTTATATCTTTATCAGATCCTAGTTTACCTAAGTATATTAAACATAAAAATGATTTTCTTACATGTTATAATTCCTTATAAATGATTATGTTACAATGAAACTACTTCGTACAATCCATTTCTAACTAACTGTTGGATGAGTGAAATGTGTAATGGTACCTCAGAAATTAAAGATAAAATATGACCATTGGAGGAGGGGATGACCGTTGGGATTTTTTCCAATAAATACCCCAGCCATTTGAAGAGTTCATAACAATTTATTGATAAGTCAAGAAATGATGTGAATTGATTTATATAGAGAGAGACCCTCATGCTTTTTGTGACCTATGAACATATTGTTCAACATGGAATAAATTGTTTTTCCTAGTGCGACTCCGATTATTGTGTGTACAATCATGGGCTTCAGGGGATAGGAAGAAAGAGGTTCCAACAACCTAAAAGATTGAGGGCTTGTATGGATAGAAATATAAACTCTAATATTCATATAGAGGGATTACCATAGTACGAAAAATACATAATTTTTGGAATGTATAAATCAAGGGACCTTTATCCAAGGTTGTTGTATACCCTTCTCTTTGGGTTAAAACATTTTATAACCATTTACATTTTTTGTTACATGTTTAAATTCTGTTTTATTTTTTCAAATAAAGAAAGTATAAATTTCTTATACATTATTATATTCTTATAATCTAATAAATAAGATTCTATAAGCTTTATGGTCGAATATTTCAATAAGATAAACTTTTTTAAGTATTCTTTTTTGTAATTGGACCTGGGCCCTTCCAATTATCCCTTTGTTTAACAACCAAAGAGTTTTTTTGAATTAACCATGTTTAACTTTGCTAAAAATAGGTTTCTTTAAGGGTTAAATCAAACATTAAAAATGATTTTAAACCAACAATTTACCCCTTCTTTTAATTGAACATCTATATATCCTATTTTCATTCTACAATTGGTATCAGAGTTGGCCTCTAAAATACTTATACTTACATATATGTTTTCTTTCTCAACTTTACTTGATCATATTTTCTTGTACATGTTTTTATAAAAATTATCTTTTTTTATAAACTCTTACTACTAACAAGTTTTCTAGAAAAGGCATTTTGTATTTTTCTTATTAGAATGGTAGAATGAATGTTGGTTCTATAGAAAATTTTAATCCAACCCGAACACCAATTTTTTAAGGTAATTGTTATGCGTACTAGAGATATTGGATGAATAATTTTTTTTATTAACATTGGAGTGGATAATTTTGTTATGCTCACTAGTTAATACAAGATTCCTGATAAAGAAATCAAAACATTCACAAATTAGGAAAAACAAGAATATTAACAAAACTACAAGGTATGTAATACTTTTTTTATGTTCCATGACCAGAAGTTTCTACCATCTAATATCTTCATGTGATGCAGCTAATAGTATCAAGTGGAAACAAGATGTTGCACTCTTTGGAACTTCAAAGGTGATAGAAACAATACAAGATATGATTTTAACTAAATATCATGGATTTATGTTTTTTTATAGAGAACCTATTTTCCATTTAAAATAGAGATATATTTCTATCATCAACAGTCTTCAATATATTGGAAAAAGATCATGATGATGAAGTTCATATCGACAAGATAATTTATATCATTCCTGATGATTAGGAATCTAAAAGGATAGCTATTAATGAGAATAGTAAAGTATCTAATATTACACTTAATGGGTTATTTGGAACTCTTCTTCAGCACGAGACAAGAATGAAACAAGATGCATATATTAATAAGAATAATAATGTTAGTGGAAGAGTTTATTTTACTAATACAAATAAATCCAATACTCCAGAATGGGTAACTATATCTAAAGCTCAGAAAGATATTGTTATATCTAAATCAAGTGATATTGATCGGTCTGAGAATGAATTAGCCAATCATTATCAATGGATGAACAAGATTGTGGGAAAGAAATATTTTCAGTATAGTTATAAGAAGAAATATTGAAACATCAAGAAATATTCTGAAGTAAATTGTTTTGAATGCAATAGGGTTGTACATATTAGACCTGATTCCCATATTCTGAAGAGAAAAGATAGAAAGGATAATAATTATGAATGGAATATGAAAAAGTAATAAAAATATTAGGAGAAAGACTTGAAGGATAATGAAACCAGGAGTGATAGTGGTGGTTATTATTCAGATAAATCATTAAAATATGAATCTTCTAGTCAGAATAATATCAGTCTTATATCCATATTACTTATTAAAAATAACTATATTATGTATAAGGTACAAGATTCTAAATCCTTGCGATATATTTCATTAATTGCTAATTTTCCTAATAAATAATATTATGAATCTTCAAATGAATAATATTCCCCATTAATAAGATAATACTATTCATTCGTTTAAATAAGTATCAAGATTTTATAAATTACTTGTTAATAAATACTATAAAATAAAATAGAGGTTAGTGAAGTAAAATTATAGAATTTCTATTTTAAAAAAAGAAATATAATATCTTTCTAGAGATCTTAATAAAAAAACATTTTATTTTGAAACTGTTTCTAAAAACCTTATGGAAGATAATTCTAAGAAGGATAAAATTTATATAGATCGTGAAAATGTGATTTCTAAGAAAATTGTTTTAGAGGTTAACTCAAACATTTTGACTAATGACTATTAGGATATAAATTTAGTCATCACATTAAAATCTGAGATTTTTTCATTAACGAATATTTTACCAAATTGTACTTTATGAAAGAATGAATTTGATAAAATGTATTAAAAAATTCTTCTTATTATGAATAGTTTTGGATTTGTTTAAACTCATTTAAAACCTATTTTGTGTAATAACTATTTTTTCCCCAATGTTCTCATTTTTTAACTAAGTGTCAATGGGGTGGACATTGGGAGAAAAGTTTTTTATTCAATAAAACCCAATCCTTGGGTTTTAATAATGATTATTTTTCTAAGAAAATATGGATACCTATGATATTAATTTCTAATAATTCGGAATCCACAAAATCTTGGATTCTGAATGTTTAACTCTTTTATTTGCAGAAAAATAATGTAAGTACAAAAAAACATGATACATTTATTGTTGATGTTCTCAGAATAGGACTGGTTACAAAAACATCTTTGAAAATATTATTAAGATGAAAGGAAGAAAAGTAACATTCGTAGATAATTCTCTATGAGAAATTTTTGGAATATGTAACATTGTTTTTCTTGGAAATCATTAATTTAAAATTATTTATTTGTTAATGGTCATAAAAATAGCTTTATAAGCATAATCACATTATGTGATGATGGTTTCCTTCTTAATTTTAGGGATGATAAATTATTGGTACACAATTCTAAATAAGAGTTTATTCTCTCTACCCATAGGAATGAGAATGTTTATACACTAAAATTATAGGACCATAAGAGCCAAGACCTACCATGACTTAATGAAATGGAAGACCAATATTGGTTATGGTATAGAATACTAGGACACTGTAACCTTAGGACCCTATGAAAAATATAAAAGAAAATACATGTTAAGGATCTGCCTGATTTTATATTTGATTCTTCATATTTGTTTCCCCCTATTCAATATAGAAAGAAACATAAATAAAGAATTAAATAAATTAGTGATGTCTCAACATTAGATCTATTACATCTAGTGTATATGGATCTTTTTGGTCCAAAAAACTGTAAGTATTAGTGGAGAATAATATATATTTGTTTTAGTTGAAGATTACACTATATTTACTTGGGTTTCTTTTCTAGCTATGGAATCTGAAGCATTTTGTTATTTTAAATAATTTTCAGCCAAAGTCAAAAATGAGAAGAACCTTCCATTTATAACTATTCATAGTGTTCATGGGGGAGAATTTGAAAGCATAGATTTTCAAACATTTTTTAGTGAGAAAGGCATTATTCATAACTTCTTACCTCCAAGAACTCCTCAAAAAAATGGTTTTTTTGAAAGAAGAAACCATGTTCATAAAGACATGACTAGAACCATGTTGATTGAATTTTTAATTTCTAAACACTTTTAGGTTGAAGCTATTATTACTACATGTTATACTATAATTTGAGTATTAATCATAAATTTTCTTAATAAAACACCTTATGAATTGTGAACTGGTAGAAAACCTAAATTATTGTACTTCAAAATATTTTGATCCAAATTATTAATCTTGAATACTAAACATAACTTAGATAAATTAGCACCAAAATCTAATGAATGAATTTTCATAGGTTATGCCACCACTTCTAAGGATTATAGTGTTTTTATCAAAAATAATTGTATTGTGGGAGAAAAGATACATGTTAAATTTTTATAAAACATATCTTTTTGGTTTTTAATCAACCACAATCTACATTTTCGGTCATGTTTACAAAAACTAATTATCATCATTTAATGGAAGATTCTTATAATAAATAAAAATACTCATGAAAATGTTTCTGAAGTATTTACCCCAGAATATTTTTTACATTATATTGATGAATAGGGTTTAGAAAACCAAAATCAGTTTTTTTATAAAAATGATCATAGTGATAGTGTCATTGGTGGTGTAAATCAACCCATAATGACTATAATTTCATTAAGAAATGAAATAGAACATCTAGAATTTTTTTCCCAATTAAAACCTAGAATCACTAATGAAGCTTTAGGTTATGATGATTGTATTAATTATATGAAAGATGAACTAAATGAAATTGAAAGGAACAAAGTCCAGACCTTGTTAGAAATACCTAAAAACATCTTAATTAGTGTAAAATGGGTCTTCATAAATAAATGTGTTGAAAATGGAATCATTGTATGAAATAAATAATGATTAGTTTCTAAAGGCAATAATTAAAGAGAATGAATAATATATGAAGAAACCAACACTATTATAGAGTGAATTGAATCTATTCATATTCTACCATCCTTTGATAAATTCTTTTACTTCAAACATTTTCTTATGGATGTGAAATGTGATTTTCATAATGTATATGTTAAAAATAATGTTTATGTTGAAAAACCTCTTATTTTGAAGACAGAAAACATCCAAAACATGTTTTTAAACTTACCAGTGCTTTATGTGGACTTAAACAAGTCCCTAGAGCCTTGTATTATAGATTGACATGATTTTTGTTACAAAAAAAATTGTGTTAAAAGAACTGCATATCTATCTCTTTCTATAAATAAATATAAGAAAAATGTTTTGGTTGTTGAAATTTATGTTGATGAAATTATATTCATATAAACTTAGAAATATTTAGCTAATCCATTTTTTAATCTCGTGAAATGTGAGTTTAAAAGGAGTATGATGGGTGAGTTAACATTTTTCCTTCATTTTAAAATTTCTCAAAAACCAGAAGGAATGTATATTTCTCAAAATAAGTATATTAAATATCATATTGATAAGTATGAATAAGAAAACAAAAAAATCAACACCTCAAATTTTATTGATTTTGATGAGGCTGGGAAACCAGTAGATCAATAATATTTTAAAGGTATGATATAATTTTTATTATAAAAAAGATGTAGTCATCTAGACTTAATTTTTTTAGCATTATTATGTGCAAGATTTCAATATAATAGAAATTAATCTCCATTAAAATCAGTGTACATATTTTTTTTCTATTTTAAAGGAATCATGTATTTAGGAAGTTTCAATTTGTCTGGATATGATTTCTTTTTAAAAAGTTTTTAATATTGATTTTGGTGGATGTAGAATATATATAAAAGTATGTCTTGAAATTTTATTTTCTTAGGAGATTCATTGTTTTTTTCCTAATAAAGATGAAACACATAGTTGTAATTTACACTACTAAAGATGAATATGTAGTAGCATGATGTTTTTCTTCTAAATTTTTGTAGATTCAACAAAAACTCAAAGACTATGGAAAGAGTTTTACCAAAACACAGATAATATGTGATAATACTAGTGCCATTTCTCTAAGAATAAATAATTCATATAAATTGAATGGAAATCACATAGATATTAGTCATCACATTATTTGGGATCACACACATAAAGGATATATAGTTCGTTAATTTATCAGAATGTATGATCAATGTGCAGATTAATTTACAAAATATTTAACCTCTTATATATTTCAATACATTAAAAAAATTAGTAATAATAACCATATGTTAATCTTATATGTTATTTTTTTGATAAAACCAATATCCTAACATTAATATACTATTTTTCAAAGGTTGATTACATATGTTTACTCTTTTTTTTTAATTTTTATTCCATAATTAAATATTTTGGGAACCTATATTTTTGTCCTTAATTAAATTTTTCAGAAACAAATATTTTCTTTTCATAATAAATATTTCGGAACCTAAAATTTTTCCTTTCCCTAATAATTTTTTTGGAACTTATGTTCTAATACAAGAACCTTATCAATATTAACATTCCTTACTGATCAATCGAGGACGTATGTATTTTTACTTAAATATTTGTAAATGAATTTTTCCTTTTTGTCATTTCTAACATCATTAAAGAAAAAATTTATTAGTTTCAATTTCTTTAAATATGATTTTTCCTTAAGACCATAAATGATCAAAACCTTCAAAATCCTTCTCTAGATTTGATAACAACTTTTAGATCATATCAAGCTAATCTCAACCATCAAATTGTTTTGGGAATATGAACCATCACTACGAAGTCTATATAAAGTCCCCCTTATTCACATCCCACATATGTTTTCAGGTGTTTTTGTACCGAACCTCTATCTCTCTTCTAATCAGCCATTTATTTTTCTCAAATTCCTTACATTCTAGATGTCTTATGTTATTTCTTCACAAAATCCAATGGCCTCTAACAAGGAACTCAAAAATTGGAAAATTTACAGAGAAAGGTTGGTAGATCAATTTTTTTTCTTAAATATGATTCTATGATTGCAAAAATAATTAATAAGAGTAGTTGGAAAAATATTTTCATTTCCAAGCCAAATAATTATGATCTATTTTATAGTGACATTCTTATATAGTTTTTTGATATAGTCAGTTTTTATGAACAAGGAGGAAATAATATATTTTTATTCAAGAGATATTTTAAGAAATATACTTTATATTTTAATAAGGATACTAGTTTCTTGGATATATCTTATATAATAGAGACTGTATTTTTTCTCACATGTTTTAAGACAAGGAAGTTAGTTTTTAGAAGGACAATCCAATTGATTGCCTTAGACTTAAAAAAGTTAAGTCACAAAATAATAGTCATCTTTCAACCAATTTAGGTTATTAGCCCAATGGATGGAAGGATTTATCACTCCAAGAAAAGGAGACACAAAATCTCTTAAAAATGTGATATCTTCATGATGTATTCCTTGGTGAACCTATGGAAGATAAATATTGTGAAGTATATCCTTTTGAAGATCATAAATATCATGAATGGGACCCTCAAGTCATAGATCATAACGTATCTGAAAATATTGTCCAAGATTATTGTTTTTTGTTTAGAATCATTAAAAATTCCTTGCAGTTCTAAACAAAAAGTTTTCATTAATATGTTTTTGATTGATGGTACTCTAATGAGGATGAGAATATGCTTCAGTATTAAGTCATTTGAGTTCTATAATCTTCATAAAATTGAAATTCAAGCTAATAGCAAGAAAAGAGGAGAAGGTGAAACTTCCAAGAAAACCCCAAAGAAAATAAATTTTAATAGAAAGAAAAAAATATATAGTACTAGAATAAATATCTTCTCCACGTATTCCAAAAAAGAATAAAAAAAATTCTGATGAAGTGGTAAAAAATTGGAGAGAGCAGTAAAAGAAAAGGAATGAAGGAGAAGCAGTGTTTGGTTTATAGCCTGATGAGGCTAAGTCCTTAAAAATTCAAGCTACTAAAGAGCTTGAGAAGAAATACAAGGAAAATAATTTGAAGAATAATATGTCAGAAGATGAGCTTGTCCAATACATTCTCAAGTACAAAATGAAATCATCCAAAAAAAATCCATGTACCAGAATACTTCTTTCCATATTTGGTTCCAATAGATTCTCTAAGAAGGAAAGTTTCAATTCTATAACCCATTATGGACGAAATTTTAGTTCATAAAGAAGAAGAAAAAGAAGAAGAGGAAGTGGAATATAAAGGTGAAGATGTAATATAAATAGAGAAAGAATATCATGACAAGAAAATTCTTTCTAAAAAGGTGTCTATCAAAAACTTCCAAGTTGAATCAACCCAGGTAATATCTTAATGAAATGATGATGATGCATAGAATGAGGTCGATAAACCGTCAGATGATGATAGTAGCGATTATGATTTTATTCCTCATTTTAATGATAAATAATTTATCGAATTCTTTTTTGTAATGGTGACTGAATTATTCATGTTTCTGATAGTGATCATGAGCCTCTGAGAGATGATAATGTTATTTCTAAAAATGAAAAAGGAAATAAATTGGTAGTTATTTTCAAATAAAATATGTGGATGAAAAATCTAAGAAAGATGTTGTTGGAACATCAAAAATGGTAGCAAAATAGCAAGATAAAGTTTTCTCACTAACAAAGGAATCAACTTAAGAATATTAGTCATCCATGTGAGAAGAATTTATTGTTTTGTATTTGAATAATCTACTGAATACCATTCCCTTATTTCCAAATATTGACTCCAGATGTCAACTGCTTCAAAAAAATCAACCATATGTCAGAACCAACAAAAATTCTCATTGAAAAGTTTCTTAATCATGAACCAGAGTTCAATAATTTTTACATTGGTTCTGATGCTCATATGATATCATGTATGGAAATAAAAAAAATTCAAAGTTAGTAATTGATGATATAAGAATCATGAATGATTTTCATTATTCAATAAAGTATACTATTTATAAGTCAGAAGACCCGACCAAGAAACATACTACAAGTCTTTCAGAGAAACTGAATCAAGAGAAAATTGCCTAACATTATGAGGATAGAGACCTGAATGGAAAAATGAATCTTGTTTCTCTCAATTTGAAAAGTGAAACAGAACTCAAAGAACAGTTGGAAAAAAATTCAATGATCAAGAATAGGTGGTAAATCATAAAGATAAAATTCTTAATTCTCAAGAATAAATAATTAAAGTTCTTGAAAAGAATAATCAGGATCACGATCACGATCTACTGGTCAAGAAGTTTGAGGATGGTCATAAATATATAAAGTTTTTAAAGTAATCCTTGCGAAAGTCAATGCTGAAGGACAATACAGATGACTGATTTCTTAAATTCTTATATTTTGTTTTCTCTTTCCTTGTAATAATTTTTTCTTATAGTAATGAATTTTTTTTTATTTTTCCATTTTTTTGCCTTGTATATTTTATCCTTTCAGGTAGATTATTATTGTTTCCTTACATTCTTTTTTGAAAATCGTAGAGGAGAAAAGAAGGATCAAAATAATATAAATGTTTAAAGAAGATAATTCCCTAATATAGTGGGAGAATAATTAAGGGAGAGATTACTAAAAGAAGATATTCCTAAGTTAGAAGAAGTAACTTATCTAAGAAAGAAAAGAATAATATCCGTAGGGATTTCAAAACCTAAGATTGATTTAGTTGAATTCATTATGGATCATAAATAAAGGGAGATACGTATTCTTTTTAATGTTCAAAAAAGAGAAAAAAATACGTTCTATTATTTTTCAAAAAGTTGTTGGTGTGATCCAAAAAGGGAGAGATTGTTGAGTCAATAAGTACCCTTATTAATTTTCTATTCCTTTATGTTTGGAAAATCACAAAAACATTTCTTAAGGAAAATTATCATCCACTAAGAATAATTTTTATAAGGAATTTTCTTTCTCTATGAAATTTTTTATCCTTACCCTTGGTTTTCAATGTCTTATATAATGTCTTCTCAAACCAAGTCTGACAATTTTTTTCTTGTACAAAAAAATTTCATCCTTACTTATCATAGATCCTTATAGTTTCGTAGACTCTGATTTACCCAGAAATCAATATTTTAATTCTATGAAAATCAGACTCTAAATTCTCAGAAATTCAGACTTCGAATTCTTTTAAATTCATACTTTGAATTTTTTGGAATTTGGACTCTAAATTCTCGAATATTCAGACTCCGAATTCACTGAAATTAAGAATCTTAATTACTCCATATTTATACTCCTAATTACTCATAATTAAGGCTCTAAATTCATAAAAAATTAGAATCTGAATTCCTCATAATTCAGATTCTAAATTCCAAAAAATTCAAAATCATAATTCCTTTGAATTTAGACACCAAGTTCCTCCATATTGAGACTCTTAATTCTTTATAAATCATACATTGAATTCCTCATAATTCAGTCTCTGTATTCATCAGAATTACGAATCTGAATTCCTCAAGATTGAAAATTATAATTCAACATAATTTAGACTTTGAATTTCTATATATAGAATTTGATTATTGATATATATTCATGTTATATATTTTACATATCGATATTTTTTATCTTTATCAAATATTTTTTTACATATATTTCTTAAAGATAAAAATTATTTTCTTACAATATGTTCCTAACTAACCATTGGCTGAGTGACATGTATACATTTCCCTCTAAAATTCATGGAAAACTATAACTGTTGGATGAGGATATGACCCTGGGGAATTTTTCTTATAAATACCCCATCCATTTGAATAGTTCATAACAATGTGTTGAAACATTGAGAAATTTTTTGAAGTGATTTATATAGAGAGAGACTCACATGCTTTGTACAACCTATAAACATCTTGTTTATCTGTGAACATCTTGTTGAGCCATGAACAACTTGTTTAGCCGTGAACAAATTATTCAGCCTAGTGTGACTATGATTATTGTTGTGTACAATCGACGACATTCAGGGATAGGAAGAAAGAGGTTACAACTACCTTAATGATCAAGGACTTCCAAGGATAGAAAGAAAGAGGTGCCATCTACCATAAAATTTGAAGGATTTCTAGGATATAATGATAGAATCTAATATTCTTATCAAGGGCTTACCCTGTTGTGGGTAAGATAGAATTTCATGAATGTATAAATCAAGGGACCTTTATCCAAGGTTGTTGTATTCCCTTATCATTGGTTAAAAATATTTTCTACATGTTTATTTATTTTTGTTACAAGTATAAATTCTGTTGTATTTTTTTAAAGAGAGAAATTATAACATTATTATACATTCTTATATTATTATACTCAAATAAATAATATTCTATATGCTTAAGGTAGATTATTTCCCAAAGATAAATTTTTTTGTGTATAGTTTTTTTGTAATTGGACCTGGGCCCTTCCAATTATCCCTTTGTTTAAGGACCAAAGAGGTTTTGGGAATTATCATTATTTTAATTTGTCAAACATAGGTTCCTTGTGGTTTAAATATAATCTTAATAAGGTTTTTAAACCTACAATTAACCCCATCATGTAATTTATTATATACATATCCAATTTCGATCCTATAGAATCTAATCTATAGTGGACACTGGTCAGGAATATGAATCCCAAGGTAGAGATCAATGTTATTGGGTGGAAGGAGTTTTAGAAAATGTTTTTCAACAGATATTTTTCTCATACTCAATATATTAAAATGGAAATAGATTTCCTTTCCCTCTAGAAAAAAGTGATGAATATATTGAGTAGTAAAAGGAAGACTTCAAAAGGATTTCATAACACACATTTTCCTTTTTCTTCACCCTCGAATTCAAGGTTGACCACCACATAGGTGGGCTAAATCCTAATCTATTAAAATAAATTGCAATCTGATACTTTAATAGTTATGGGGAAATTTTATGATGTGGCCTCCAATTTAAAATAATGATAATAAAATTTCAAATGTATCATAGGGATAATAAGTGGAAAGTGGTGTTTAATTATAGCGGTGAAATGGAGAAATATGATGATGGTAAGAAATTTGAACATCCCACTTGTCAAATGTATGAAAGAAACACCCCAATAAATAGCCTAAGGGGGAAATTAAATGATTTAGATGTAGGAAGGAAGGAAACCTAGCTACAGAGATTACCAATGGTAGAAATACACTAATTCTATGGAAGAAATAAATTCTCTAGGAAGCAGTCAGTGCATTTTTCATTATTTGAACTATATGGAACAAGGGAACTTTTCAAACCAATGCAATGATCCAATGGTTTTCATAAAAAACCAATAACCTACAAGGATTCAAGGGATATCTTATTCCATCACAACTACTATTATTGATCTATACAATAATTTGGGGAACATATTATTTTTTCATTCAAGAATAATGAGTTTACTTTTTATTTTTGGTTCTACACATTCCTTAATATCACATTAGTTTAGTAGAACTATTCAAAATCCACCACAAATCATGGAAGTATAGGTGTCAGAGAAAACAAAAAATGGTGAAATTATTTCATCCTCTGTATATTACTACCCCTTCAAATATTTGTGGAATTAAATTCCCAAAAAAAATGTGATTATCTCTTTTGTGGAGGTTGATGCAATTATGGGCATGGATTGAATTACCTTATATATAGTCCACAAAAATTTCCATGTGAAGGAAATCACCCTATTTTTCTTGGATCAACCTAGCTTTTGTACAACTTAATGGAGGAGGATGCATTTTTTTAGCACCAACATCTCAAAGAAGAATATTACTACCTTATGAGAATGTGTATCTTGCTCAAATTATTGTATCTAACAAAAATATCATCCTTGAAAACATTACCATTGTGACGGAATAAGTTAAAGCATTTACTGAAGAATTTTCTGGTCTTCCTCCTAGCTGATAGGTTGGATTTCCAATCATTTTTAAGCCTGATGCATTTTCATAATCCAAGAATCCATATAGAATTTCTATTGTAGAAATCAAGGAGTAGAAGAAACAACTATAGAAGAATCTATATGAAGGGTTCATACACTCAAGTGATTCAATTTGGGGTTCATCAGTCCCCTTCATCAAGAAGTAGGCCAGGTCAATGTGCATTTTCATTGATTATCATGATCTAAACAAGATCATGATAAGGAACATGTATTCACCTCCGTGCATTTATGACTTCTTTGATATACTACTTGGATCCCAATATATCTCCAAAGTTGATCTTCTGTTGAGATATTATCATGCAAGGTTGAAGAAGGTGGATATCCCCAAGAACACTTTCAAAACATGGTAAAATGACTATGAAATCATAATAATTCCATTTATACTCACTAAAGCTCTATAAATATTCACAGAATTTATGAATAGAGTATTTAGAGATTACCTCAACAAATTTGTGGTAGTCCTTATAGATGATATTCTAATATACTCAAAAATCAAGGAGGATCACCTGAAGAATCTGAGTACTGTGATGAAAACCTTATGAAAGGAGAATGTTTAAGAAAATTATTGAAAATGTGATTGATGGTTGAAGCAAGTCTCATTCATAGGGAATATTATCCCAAGAAATGGAATATATATGGACCCATCAATGTCATAATCAATTGAAGGATGGTTGAGGACAGCATATGTGATATATATACCTATTTTCCAAGAGTTAACATGGTATTATCTTTGATTTTTGTGAACCTTATAGTAATTTTCAAACCATATAAGAAAGCTATCTCAGATGGGAAACAAGTTTTTTTTTAAATAATTATTTAGAAGATATATTTACAGATTTGAAAGAGAGGATTATCCCTGCACTTGTACTTATGCTACCCAAAAATGGGGAATTTTTTTATGTATACATCATTTTTTAAAGAAGGGTTTGAGATATGTGTTAATTCATAATGGTATAATGACAAAATATTCCTCAAGGAAATTGGATGTTTAGGAAAAGAATTACCCAACACATGATCCGGATTTAGAGAAGTGATATTAACATTTAGAATCATGAAGAATTATATCTTTGAGGAGATGTGTGAAATATATATGCATCAAAAGAGACACCAATATATATTCACATAGAACGACCTAAATATGAACCAAGAATGATGGTTTGAGCTGATTAGGGACTATGAGTTCTTAATCCACTAACATCCTATGAATGAAAATAAATCAGAATATTCTATAAGTAGAAAATATACATCAATTTTATCATTAATAATAATTGAGAAGGATTCGATCTTCTTAGACTTGAAAAGGAAGTGAATGATAATCATAAATAAATGAAGACCATCAATCCTTTAACAAATGAATGCTTGAATATCCCTTTTGGAGAAGTTAATGGTTTTTGAAAGAGATTATTTGGTAATTTATAAGAAATTAGAAGCTATAATAAAAGGTGAATACTCCAATGTCATTGTTAATGATGAAAGAGTTGCGAGACTTGGGTCATGACTATGTGTACCATCAAACCCAAAGATAAAGAACGATTTGTTGGATGAGGCACAAAACTAAAAATTCTCTATCCATACTAAAATCATAATGGTGTGTCAGGATATTGGAAAATACTTTTGGTGGGACAACATGAAGAACTATATCATGAAATATACATAAATATGTCTTGAGTGTCACCAGGTGAAGGGGGAAAGGAGACAATCAAATGGGATTATGCAACCATTACCCATACCTACTTGGAAATGAGAAAAAATAATTATCACTGTTATTCGGAAGACATGGAGATGAAATAATGATATATGTGTTGTGTTGTATAGTCTTATAGTGAATTCTCACTTCATTTAATGATTAGAGTATTTATCACTTGATCAACTTGCTAGTACATACATTAGAGAAGTGGTGAGGTTGTGTGGAACAACACTGTTAATTATATCTAATTTACATACAAGAAATACCTCCATGTTCTAGAAGAGTCTCCAACAAGATCTAAATACATAATTGAACTTTAGAAAGGCTTATTACCCTTAAACTCATAGAAAATTTGAGCATTCTATCCAGACACTCTTGGACATGTTGAGAGAATGCTAAATTTACATAAAAGGATGATGTGATCAATATCTTCCTCTAGACGAGTTCTCATACAATAATAGTTTCAACACAATAATTCAAATGGATCACTTGATTCCATTTATGGGAAGATATACATAATACTTGAATGTATTGATAAATTTGGGAATCAAAAACTTCTACGTCCAGAAATGGAAGATTAACTTGTGGAGAAGGTTAAGACCATTATACATCACATCAATGCGACTTGGAATTGACATAAGAAATATTATGAAAATCATTGATGAGGCATAGAGTTTGATGTTAGAGATATTTTATTTCTCTACATATATCCATTTTAGAGATTCATGAGATTTGGGAGAAGAGAAATCTTAGTCCATGGTACATCGGTCCCTTTGATATCCAAGATCACATCAGTGGGGTGGCCTATGGACAATCACTCCCAGCTAACCTATCACAAGTACATGATGTATTATATATATCCATCTTAAGGAAGTATATACTAGACCACTCACATGTACTCAATGCATATGTGGTACCATTGGATAATTACATCTCATATGAGGAGTAGCTAGTGAATATCTTAGATCATAGTGACAATGTTCTACGAAAAAAGGAAATGCACCTTGTTAAAGTGCAATGGAGAAACCCAAAATTTTAAGAAGTAATGTGGGAACTAGAGTAAGTGATTAAAAATATTACAAACATTTTTTTTAGTTTGTGAATTGAAAATTTTGGGGTAAAATTCATGAGGGGTAGAATACTGTAATAACTTAAAATTTTATAAATAAAATTCTATTTGTGGTTGAATTAAATCCCCTATCATGTGTTATAGTTATAGAAAAATCATGAACTAATTTGGTTTTATTATATCCTATTGTATTTAAAATACATTTAATCATTATAACCATTCATAATATAGTTGTTTAATAGTGATCATATGATTAGTATAAGTATTGGGTATGAACGAATCTAATTGAAAAAAAGTTGTGATGGCCTCAACTAGTAGGATGTACCCTATGCATCCCATTTATTATAGATTCCAAGGGATATAACATCACTGGTATTTTATCTTGACCAATCCCAAGATAATATCCAATAACTTAAGAATGATCGAAACCATTCAAGGGAGAAGTTCAAGCTCATTGAGATCATGGTCCAAACCATGTACGTCGAACCCCCACATGAAAGTCTCACAATCACCCAACTTACACTTAGGGTGTTTGATGGTGTGATAAAGGTATTTTTATCAAGACCCCATAATATTAATATGTATATGGTATAGAATAATAGTTATATTTTAATCTTTTTATTATTACATTACATGTTATTTTGGTTTTGATACAATAAAACACAAACTATATTTTTGGGAAGTATTCAAATTAAATTAAGGTTTTTTTTGGCGAAATAATTTATTTCATAAATAAAAAATATTTTATTAAAATAGTTTTATTAAATAGATTTTTTTTAATATAAATCATCATTTAAATTTTTATAAATTCAATTATAATTTTTATAAGGGTTTCAAAATCGTTGCTATCAAAAACCCAATATTTATAAACAAAAATTGACTCTTATTTTAAAAGTGAAAATAACATATTTAAGTAATTATATTGATAAAATAAATAATATTTTTGTAATCAGCATGTTGAAATTATCCAATTTTGATTTTTTTCATAATTTTTAGAGATAATCTAAAATTAGGGTGAAAATTAAATATGATATAAATATACGATGTGTATTATGACATAATAATGTCCCAAAAATAATATAATAAACACAATAAATAGTATAAATGAAAAAATGTATCATTCCCATTTAATATAATTTAATATTATGTTTATTTGATTATTTTTATAAAGCCTTTATAAATCCTCCAAAAACAATAATATATTTTAATGTTTTAAAATAATTTCCTTTATGACAAGACTCATTACCACATCAACAAGGGTATTAATTTAATATGTTTAGCCATTGTAATAATAAAATAATTAAATCCAATGAAATTTAGTTTAATACATGGGAAAAACTCAAGGAAAAGTTTGTTTTTAATACTTAATTATAGAGTCCAAAACCTAAGTTTGAGAAATTATAATGAATGATCCAATCATTTCCAATATAAACCCACAAAAACACCCATTTAGATTCATTAAAAATTCTTGGAAAACATATTTAACATTTCCTATTATATCCAGATACCTCCAAAGGTTTCCCCAAGCTCTTTGTAATATCCTCCCAAGCATTATGAATTACCCGCCCTCAAGGTTTGGGATCTCCCACTATCCTTTTTCTTCAAGCACCGCTTTTATGTTATGCCACTAACTTCTCATTTTTTTCTTATTTGGGCATGTTTTTATAGAATTATATTACTTATCTATTTATTTAAATGTGATTATATAACCCTTTCACTCTCATTAATCCCTCACTTGAACCTTTATGTACACCTGTTACCAAGCCAAAATTTCATAAGGTATCCTCTTCTTCTCTTGTTTATTCAAGAATCTTAATAATATTATAAATTCTACCACGATTTACTAATTTTGGTATATGTTCTATCATATTACAATTTCATCCCTATTATTATTAAATAATGATATTCCCCTTCCACTCTCATTAATCCCTCCTATGAACATTTATGTTCCCTCGTTATGCTGTCGAAATTTCACATCGATTTTCAATGCTCAACCCGTACCCATATTTTATCAAGGGTGTTAATATTTATGAACTAATAATTATTTTATTTGGGGATTACATGTATGTATTTAACACTCTTTTATAATTTAATAAAATTTGTTGATAAATTATTCAATTTTTTATGATTTATGTGGCACACTTATGCATGTGAATGAAACGAAAGTGATGGGTGCATCATGAATTCTATAGCACTTCAATGCATTGGGTAATGTTTTGTTCTCATGATACATTATTAAAGGGATTAGTGAGTTAAAATAATCCATTAGTGTACTTTTTACATCATTATTTATTGGTATTTATCCTTTACCTGTGTTTATGATCCCATGTTTTATGTTGTTTCCACTTTTCCCATGTTTCCTTCATGTCATCATGGTATATCATGGCTCATTGTTCATGTTTATGATTCTCACAATTTTTATGTCTCATTGATATTTCTATTGTAAAAAATATAATACTTTTATTAATGTTATGATATGATTATTCCCTTACTAGTCTGTATATGTCACTCCTTTCTTATGTATGTCCCTTGGTTATCCCATGCAGTATTAAAATATATGGAATTTTAGAAAAAAATTAATTATGTTTTCAATAATGTTGTTGTATCCCATGTTCATGATGTTATGAAATGAACCTCATTCCCAAAGACTATAGTCTTATAGATATTCCATGTTGTATTATATGTAATATTATGTAAGAAATAAATAATTAATTTATAATAAATAGCAGGGTTGTCATACAAATTCTGTAACTGATGATGATATATTGATAAGTTTTTCCATTACTGAGAGACTGAGAAAACCCATTAGTTTTACCATTACCTATGTTATGAGGATCTATATAAAATAAAGTACATTTAAAAGAAGGACCATTATGGTGTAATTATAGAAAAAATCTCACAATAATATGGAATAATATTTTGGTGGTGCTAATCTTCAAAGACAATAAACCTTTGGGATTTGGGGTTGTGTGATTATTTGAAAGATGTTGTTATAAAATTATGTAATTATAGTAAAATATATTCATATTTATCATGGGTCATCACACTTGGTATCAATTATTATTCATAATTAATGTATTTTTAGCATCATACCTAGGACTATGGGTCTTGGGAATCTTATTTGTTATCAGGATAGGGATTAGTTATTTCTAGGTATTAGATAAGTTTTTTTTAGTTTTGGGGATTATGACTATATAATACTACCATTATTTCCTAATATAAGTATAAATATATATATATTTTTGGAAATTTTGGTTACATATATAGTGTGTAGTTTCCCAGAAATTACTTCCCCATCAAGTTACTAGAAGATAGATACACACTTTGGCATAGATTAACTGTCACGACCAGCTTTCTCCAAGATGAGGGAAAGGATGGAAACATCCATAGCCCTTACTTCTTTAAGGAGAAGGAGAGATAAAGACCCCATAGTCCTTCCTTCCGTAGGCCCCATAGTGGTGACTAGCACCATGGGTATAGAATCTAACATAATATGGGAGACATTAACGTTTTTATAGAACAAGATCGAGAGACAAGATAGTGAATCCCAAACAACACCAAATACCGAAAGTAAAAGTAAACACAAAAACCCTTTTTACACATTCATGTTCAAAATAAATTGATACAAGGTACAAGAAAACTCTGAATGAAAGTACCAAAAGAAGGAAAAATCACAACGAAAATTGTCCCAACGTCTGAGCTAGTATAGTACAACACAGTCCTCAAAGTCATCTTGGAAACCTGAAAACAGATTTATATATGTTGGGTGGGTATACTGGAATACTTATATGGGAAACCAAAATCCCTCATGCACAAGTGGGGAGACATTCTAATTCCCCATTAGAAAAAAAATTGGTAACCAAAACACCTAGTAAGGAAAACAATCCACCCAACCTCACCAAGGAACACTCCCCTAACAATGCATATCAGATAAAATAATAATAATAACACGTCGATATTTAGGTACCCTCACATTGCTTTCCCACAGGTTATTTCAATCATCCTACACATCAGACCCCCCCCCCCCCCACAAAGATCCCACTGCAGTCCCACTACCGCCCCCCAGAACAACCATATTGGCCATTCTAACTGCACATTTATCTCGTCTGTAGACACATGGGCAACCACAACCGCACATAACCGTGCTCATAGACACCCGGTCCACAACAACCATACTTAACCACAATGAAAAACACAAAGGACACAACCACTACAACCATGTCTTAAGACAACTGGGCCCGAAAACAACTTCCTCTCCTGAAGACACCTAGGCCTCCCCATGAAGACACTTAGAAAACAAACATGCCTCCTAAAGCTTAGGCCAGCCACCACAACACACCACTCCTGACTATTCAGGGGCCATAACGAACCTCATTCCATCACAGCCTTCCCAAAGGGTCTAGGGATATAAGAAATAGGGAGTTTAAAGGAGCTAATAACCATCCACTCATAGTAATGTTGAAAAAAACACCCATCCTCTTGAAATGGGAGTCTTCAGAATGAAGATCTCAACATGGGTGGGATGCATATAAGAAACACAAGAACTAAATTTTATACATAGAGGCAATCAAGAACGTATCCCATGCTAAGGGTCCTGAAACCAATAACCAACCCGTACACAATCACTCTTGTTGTTATACCTACATACACAAGTACACGAAAACCACAACAAAAGCACAACCCACTTCTATAAAAATAGTTCCCCATTATCTTTGTTCTCGTTATCATGTTCATGCGATCCCATTTAAATATTCCATAACTACCGGGAAACTAACAGGAATAACCATAATAAAAAAAACTGGAAGAAAAACAACCCACCAAGAATTTAATTATTCACTCCCATGTTCTCTCGTAAGTAACTACATCGAAAGGGATTCGTGAGATCCCTAGATGTACTAGAACCAAACCAAGCCCTAGAATACTAGTTCCATAACATTTACCACTGGCTCCACATGACCTCAGTTTCAGAACTAAAAATTTCTCAACAAGAGATTTGCATCCACATCACCCCACAAAAATTATGAAGAACAACTAGGAAAATCACTACAACCAGAAAGGATGTGTTCAAATTTAGACAACACCACTCATTAAATTCCAACTTTCTATTGGTTAACTGGGGTGATCACACAAGGGTTCTTATCCATCAAAGATACCTTTAATCAACAATTTTTATGTAATTGACTAGTTTCCATATCACATCCATTAAATCACAAGATTATCCCAAAAAAGAGCTTCATTAGTTCACAACATAGTACCACTAACGACCATGATTTTTAATGGACATGAGCCCATATAATTCACAATATAAAAAGAAAGGTAAAATACAACAACATCATCATCATTCCCACTCCATCCTTCGTTAAAAGTTAATTTATTATCTTCATTAAATTTGTTTTATATACGACCTTAGGGAACATAATAATACCAACCCCACATAATGAAACGCAAAGAGACACAAAGGAAAAAACTGTAATTAGATAATAAAATATCCATGTTTTGTTGTTGTTCCATGAACTAGGAAACTTCAACTCATTGGAAGATGTCCATGTCTAAGATGAAATGCTCGAGTATGGGAACACGATGTGTCTCATGAGGAGTCTCAAGGTTCACATAGAGAAATGATAGGGAATAAGGGAGAGAGGATCTCAGATTAAGAATTGACAGATCCTAAAATCAGGGAGACCATTTCGATGTACTCAAAATTTTTATCATGGGATAACCATGCGACTCGATAGATTCATACATTAGGATTAATTGAGATTTAATAATTCTCCTTTGATATGGTGGAGATAGGCTAGCGGACGGCTGTGAGTTTATAAATTTCCTTTAAATGGAGAAAAACATGTAAGAGGGGAAAATTAGAAAACACAAGAGGATAAAAAATGCGGAAAAGGGTGTGAAAATGATAAAAGGGCCACACATTTCAGTAATTCAATGTTCGCAAAACTATTGGGGGATTTAATACAACATTTATAAGCCTTAAAAACATCTTAAACCACTATAAATGATGTAATAAATATTAAATAGGTGTTACAACAAAACTGGGGAAAGAACCCCAACAGCCCTCTATAGCACCATTCAGGTGCAACACCGATCAATGACACCACAACAACACACTCTTGACTCATTAATGGTGTCCAGGACATCCCAATAACCATAATTTGTGAAATTGATGGACTAGGAGGGTCCAAGACATTACATCAGATACCTCTCAAACTATTCTCACTCTCTTGAAATGAAGAGTAATCCCAAAGAAATGAAAGTGGTCCGAACAACCACCTCGTAAGATACCTATCAAGGGAAAAACCACCCCAGTTTTGTTTGAAATTTGTAATAAAACCTCAATATATGGGGACATTATTCTCACATATATCTCATGAAAAACATTAGAAACACTACCACTCCTCTCTCTCAAGTAACCACACAACACAATAAGGTCACACCATCGTGATACATGGGTTAGGGAGGTCCTTCCTCCTTGTCAAGATACTATCTGCTTAAGGTGTCACTAAATCACCAGAATAGGTTTAATCAAATTTGTATTAATGAATACTGTTTAGGGATTAGGTTTCACCCTCCCCATACTATGTAATTTTCACAAAAAAAAGGGAAAATGGAAACAAATTATCATATAGTATGCGGTTTAATAGTTCATTATAACCAAGGTACAAATAAAACATAAGATCAAAACTCAAAAAAGATCTAGGTACTGGGCATGTATCTATGCCTCCCATTCCCAGGTACCCTCCTTATGGCCACCATGCCTCAAAAACACATGAACTAAGGTAATTGTATATCCATGAAACACCTTCTCCTTACGATCCTCGATTTTCATCATTCTCTCCATGAACATCACATCGTGCTCGATATACAACTCTCCCCCATCGAGGACATGGGATTCATCGTGTAGATTCCAGTAGATCTGAGATACATGGAAGATGTTGTGAATCATATCCATCGATAGTGGTAATTCCAACTTATATGCCACCTCAATAACTCATCCAATAACTCTAAGGGTCCAATGAACCTAAGAAAAAGCTTAATCCCCCTTCCAAACCAATGTTTTCCACGCCAAGGGGACACCTTTAAGAACACATGGTCCACAACCTCGAACTACAAGGGTATCCTCCTATGATCAGCATTCAACTTATGCCAGTCCTGATCCTCCTTTATCTTCTCACGCAAAAGATGATCCTTCTCTATCGTGCTCTATACCACCCCTGGGCCCAAAACACCTACCTGTCCAACCTATGTAATAAATACGGGTAGATGAAAATGTATCTTGTACAAGGATTAAAATAGTTCCATTCTAATGGTTGAGTGATAGCTATTTTTGTAGGAATTTATACCCGAATAAAGTGTCATACCCAAGATCTTCCAAAGTCTATACCACATGCATGAAACATATCTTCCAATGACCGGATGGTCCTCTCTATATACCCATCCATTTAAGGGTGAAAAGAAGTGACAAGGCATATATTTGTTCCAGAATCACGTTGTACTACCTTCCAGAATCATGAAGTAATGTGTGTATCTTGATCTGAAATGATGGTTCTAGGAACTTCATGCAGCTGTACAACTTCACCCATGTACTTCTGTCCTAAGGCATCCACTACGCTCTACACCTTAACCACTAAAAGGGTTCTAATTTTTTCAATCGGTCCACCACTACCCTGATGGAACCATAGACCCCTTCAGCTCTGGGTAGTCCTGTGACCAAATCAATTGAGATATCATCCCACTTCCACTCGATAATTTCTAAGGGCTAAAACAGATTGTTGGGAACATGATGTTAAACCTTCACCTACAGAAACATGAGGAACTTTCCCACGAAATCTCCAATTTCCTGCTTCACTTCGAGACACGAAAATTGACCTCTCAATCCCTGATACATCTTGGAGACTCAGGGATGTACCGCTAGGGCTGAGCTATGTAACTCATGGATAACTCCCTCATGAATCATCTTTGGTACAGAAAACTTTTCACGGAAAAGAATCCGATTTTGGACAACCTATAACCATACATCTTGAGAATTACCCTGGATAACATGATCATGCATCACTTTAGCCTCTGAGTCTCCCCCAGAGACACCCCCCACTTGACATAACAAGGTAGAATGCACTATCAACTGAAACAAAAATCCTTTACCATCCTCCACTCTCATTCCCAAATGTAAGGTATCCTACTCCTCCACTACCTTCCAAGAATCTTCTAACTCCCAAACCAAATCCTTCTATGACTTCTTGCTCAAGACATCTGCCACAACATACCCATTTCATATGATGTATGAGATCTTGAAGTTATAATCCTAAAGTAACTAAATCCACCTCCACTGCCACATGTTTAGGACTTGGTGGGAGAAGATATACCTTAGGATCTTGTGATCTGTGAAGACTACTAAGCATTCCCCAATGATTTAAGGTCATCATATCTTCAGCATAAAATCATCTACTACAAGCTCTAGATCATGGGTGGCATAGTTACATTTGTGAGGAAGTAACTCCCTAGACCTATAAGGGATCAACCCTGTTGTTGCATCAGCACACACCCCAAGCTTAGACGAGAAGCATCAAAAAACACATAAAACATTACCCCTTCCTTGGGAATCCTCATAACTGGTGCACTGACCACATTCCCGTTCAAATAACTAAAATATTCATGACCCTACTCACTCCATAAGAAATCATGGCCTTTCATGGTCAATGCCTTCAAAGGTGATACAACTCGAGTGATGTTTTATACTAACCTCTAGTAGTAACCTGCAAAACCCAAGAAACTATGAACCTATTCCACATTATTGGGGGATTAACAAGAAACAACCACTTTGACCATTAACGAGTCCACTATTATTCCCTATTGGGACACCATGTCTCCATAGAAGTGTACCTCTCATGTCCAAAACATGTACTTGGAAATCTTCTTATAGAGTTGGTGGTGTTAGAGGAACTCCAAAACTGTCATTAGATGGTCTACATGATCCTCTTATAAACATGAGTATATTATAATTTTTTGTATGAACATGACCACAAACAGCTCCATATTTTCATGGATTATAGAGTTCATAATCCCCATGAACATAGCTGATGAGTTTCTATTGCCGAACAACATGAAAAAAGTGTTTGTACCTTCATCTAAATGTAGTATTTGGGATGTCACCCTTATTCACCCTCCACAAGTGATATCTAGACTGTAGGTTTATCTTAAAGAACCAACATGCTCCCTTTAACTAGTTAAAAAGGTTGTCGATCCTCAAGAGGGGGTAACAGTTCTCGATTGTCACCTGATTTAGTCTTTAGTAGTATATGCACTGCTTGAGACCACCATATAACTTATTTGAAAACAAGACTAGAGTACCACATGGAGATGTGCTTGGTTAGACAAAGCCCTTATTCATAAATTCATCAACCTAAATCCATAATTCCTTAAACATAGAAGGCACCATTTGATTGGGAGCCATCGAAATCAGACAGGCACCAGGTTGTAAGTCTATCCTGAACTCAACATCACATCAAAGGGTAGTGTCACAAACTCATTGGAGAATAATTTCATGAAATCACTGACAATCCATCAAACTTCCACCACCTCTAAGTCTACTGATTCAACTAACAACTTGGCTACCAAAGAAAGAAGGGGATACATATACCGTCTTCCCTCCTGGAAACCCCGCTCACCAATGAAAGATACACACTGGCCACCCATGTCTGAGAACACAACCCTTCTCCATACATAGTTTATAACAGCGTGCACGGAAAAAAACTAGTTGCTACCTGGGATGACATTTTATGGATGCATTTTTTGAAAAAAGAGATCCCCAATGGGTTGATGCATCGCTAACATCAATATGCATCCTTGATAAATATCAAACAAGATGGTATGACCTCTAACTGTAATGATAAACACTATGGTCATGGAATGTCCCTCTACTGATAGAATAAAGTCATGGGCTAGACTGGGTGCAATAAAGGACTGAGAAACTCTGGAATCAAACACGGAATAAGCAAGTGTACTATACTAACCGATCATACCTCTAAAGACCTCTGGATCTACTTGAACTGCTACATCTATGGTGTGCAACTTCCCACACACAGCTCTTATACCCCATGGTTGTCAGCTAGCTCCCTGACCATGCCCTGGTAGAGGCCCCTAATGAGCACCCTGAGGTTTCCCTCCTCCTGAAACTTCTGCTCTCTGAGGAGGGAGAGCCTACTGCTGATGCTGCGGAAAGGGCCTGGCTGGAAACTATTGCTACTAAGGTGGGCATTGAACCTTACCACCCCCATTGTACTAAACTCGAACAAGGCATGGAATTTGGATATTCTCAAAACCTCCATAAGAAAATAACCTTGTTCTAAGTCCTATGGTGAAAGGATGATGACTGGGAGATCGAAAGTAGAATAGTTGAGGCCTTCTCCCCACAGTCCAAATCATGGGAGGCCCTGATGTTGGATGTTTTTCTACTGAAGGACTCCCCCTATGACGAGCTGAAATGGTTCTCCTCCTATAGAACAACTTCTAGTGTCTATTGCCTCTCCACTACCTCATCCTTCTTCTGATCTTCCATGTACGTCGATAGAGTGAAGGGACTAACAAAAAACTGAATATAAGTTTAGATTGCCTCCTTTAAATGTCTTTCCTAAGACTCCTCATCCAGAAAGTGATCACGTTGTCGAGTGCGTCAAATTAGAGGTTACGTTTTTACAAGAATTTCTGCAGTATAACAGGAATCCTAGGACGTTTCTCGACGGAGCCTTAAATCAATAATTTCAAAAGAAGGTTCTGATTAAGTTAAAAAAAATTGAAATTAAATTAAGTGGTTGAGTTTTCTAGGATTTTAAAATAGTAATTGAAACTATACTACTAAGTGAGAGAAACTGGTTGGAGAAATCGTGATCAACCCGAGTAAGTGTCCCTTGATGCTCAATCCGTCATCGCTCTCAAGGGAATGGGAAGGATCATTGATTCCTTGATTTTATACCCACTGAAACTAGTAGTATGTGAGTTCATTCTAGGTTACGACCTAGAATTTGATCATTCAACGTTATTGATTATCAGTGACCGCTCATAATCAATAAAACTATGTCGATGTAAGAACCGAACTCAATCAAGGAATCACATCAACAACGTGATGAGAGGTCCAGATTTGGGTCTTTATCAAAATTGATCTCAATACAAAAACATGCATATTCATGGGTTATAACTCTTGGATATCATCACACAAGTCAATTCAAAATAAAACTCATGAAAGGGAAGAGGTGAGAAAAGAGGAAAAAGCACTCAAATCATCACAAGATCCGGGTTATGCATGGAAGCACAAGGATTATTGTTCCTTTGATTTATATTTATTCATACCAGAATAAACACAAATTCAAAAGGTAAAAATTAAGAACAATAGAAAACAAACCTTAAAATTAAATCACCTTATGAAGATTACAAATGTAGAGCTCGGGATTACAATAATGGACACCCCCAAGTTGATCACTAAGAAACATAGAAGTATATGAGGGAGAAGGGAAATAAAATAAATAAAAGAAGCTCCCCAATTCGACTCACCTTCACCCCTGGTCTTGAAACAAGAGATAATGTGGATGAGAGGTTTTTTTATGGACATACACATCACACTTTCCACAAAATAAGTCAAGTTCCTAATAGACTAGGTCACTATTCAGGGCAGACGTTTTACTACATCGTTATCCGGATGGTTGACTGAAAAAAACGAGTGAAAATGTACTGAATTTAGGTGGAGAGGTGGGACTTCAAGTTATCTGTCAATGGGAGGTAGAATCATCCCAATTGGATCTTTGAGGCCCGCGTTATGACCCAAATACAGAAGGGACTCCAATATAGGCCTCCAGAATTGCTTCACCATGTGGACCTATTTTGGGCCTTTAAATGGGAGAATTGGGATTCATGGTCTTCTAGAGAAATGTATCCCAAACAAATTTACATGCATAAACCAATTTGTAGCCCAATTTAATGTACGGAGTATCCACGGTATGTATTAATGTCCACATGAATGCTTGGGACCTTGTGCAGTTTGGCCTGTTTTTCTTGATTACCATCATGGGATCTCCGAATCACCTCCTCCTATAATGTAAACACTTAAACAAGTAAATTTTCACTATTAAATATTAATAAAAATTAATTCATTTAATAAAACAGTAAGTGTAATTTATTATTATATTTTTAATATTCATTGCAAAACCATTTTAAAAACAACGGTTTAATGGTGGAATAAAACAGTGAATCGTGGTACGATCACAACCCCACACCTAAACATCTTCACTCCCGGGAAAAGTCACATATCCCAATAATGCATATATATTTGAGGAAATTTTATTTAATGTAAATTGATCACTTCATGAACCAAACCAAGGATTTATTCTTAGTGAAAATAGAAAAAGATGTCTCATAAATCATATCATAGCGAAATTCAAAAAGTTTCATGATACCCATTTGAGCAAGGAATTCAGAAGTAAACCATGACACTAACTCTCCATGTGTGTGTGTGAAAACCATTCCATGATATTATTTCCACTTTCTATCTAATAAATATATGTTATTTCAACATTTTAGGGCTTAAATGATATAATCCACTGAACCTACCATACATCCTTTGCAATCATATTTCAGTACCCACTCACTTAAGCATTCCCAAAAGTCAAACCATAAGATCCCGACCTAGATATCCCCATATGTTGCAAATTTCATCACTCCCCTCATTTATTTATTTTTTTGAAGTTTCATTTGGAACAAATCTCACACTCATCTCTCAACCCTTGTTTGATCTCCTCACAAAACTAATTTCAATAGTTATAATAAGATCAAAGGTTGAGGAGGAGAGGTTTTTGACCTTACCAAGAAACAACAATTATTTTTTGATGGTGTGCAACAGTCGGAAATTAGGTACAAATGCATTGGTCAATCTGGTATAGTAATGAAACAGATCTGTTAAGGAACGAATGTATGGAAATATCATTTAAATCTGAAAAATATTAACCCAACATATATTTACCTTATATTAAGTATGAAATAATCACACTTTGTGGTTTAGTGAAAAAAATTTAGACATATTAGTGACACAGTTTTCCCAAAAAACTACTCATATAATGGGCATCAATCATCTCAAAGGTTTCACATAGATATGACCATTTATATCATTGACAGAAAACCAATTCACTAAAAATCACCCCATGATGTGAAATTCATACAAAAATTCTTTTTATCCATCATTATGGTATTTTTACTTTCCCCCCTTTATAGTCGCCAAATCATGGAACATCGAAATTGTTGATGGGGAAAAAATAAAAATACTATAAAAAGGCCAAAAAGGGAAAAAAAGGAGAAAACGATGAAAATTCCTATCTAACCCAGGAATGTATCCACCCCCCCCCCACACCTAGAGTGTGCAGTGTCCTCACTAAAATAATTGAGAATGTGAGAAGGAAGGATAAAACCTGGAGTGTTTTATTGTTATGATGCGTCGAGAATGTGGATTTCCTCCACCGAATTCTTCAGAAAATCCTCATAGAATTGTTTAAGTCGATTCCCATTGATGGTAGGACTTCATCCACTCTGCTCATGAAAAACATGTATTGCACCAAAAGGGTAATCATTAATAATAGTATAAGGACTGAGCCATCGGGAACGAAGCTTACCTGGGTGGAGCATAAGCCTGGAATTGTACATTAGCTCCTTCTCACCAATATGAAACTTCCTCTGATGAATCATCCCATCATGTATTTCCTTTGTCCATTCTTTGTATATTCGAGAGTTCTCATATGCATCACTCCGAATTTCTTCCAACTCCTAAATCTGCAACTTCCTATGCTCACCTACATCTGAGAGATTCATATTACATTGCTTAACAGCCCAATCTTCATGGTGTTCTACCTCAAACGAGTGGTGAAAATCCTTTCCAAACACAATCCTATATGGTGACATTCCGATCGGGGTTTTAAAATCAGTACGGTATGCCCAAAGTGCATCATCCAAGCACAAACTCCAAATTTTCCTATTGGGTTGTACTGTTTTCTCCAAGATTCGCTTAACTTCCCAATTTGAAATTTATGCTTGCCTATTAGTTTGGGGATGATATGCAGTGGAGACTTTATGAACAACCCCATACTTATGAAGAAAGTTTTTCATGTTACGATTGCAAAAATGTGATCCTTGATCACTAATGATGAATCTTGGGAGACCAAACCTACTGAAAATATGGGACCTAACAAAATCAACAACAACTCAAGAGTCATCGGTCCTAGTTGCCTTTTCTTCCACCCATTTAGAAACATAGTCAATAGCTAGTAAGATGTACAAAAAGCCAAATGAATTTGGAAAAGTCCACATGAGTTCAATTCCCCATGCATCGAAGATTTCACAGAATAACATGGTCTGTTGGGGCATTTCATTCCTCTTAGAGATATTCCCTGTGAATTGACATCGAGTACATGATTTACAAAACCTATGAGCATCACTATACAATGTGGGCCAATATAATCCAATGTCAAGGACCTTTCGAGTAGTACGTTGAGATCCAAAGTGTCCCCCACATGCCACGGTGTGGAAAAAGGTCAAAACAGAGGTGAACTCATGGTTAGGGACACACCAATGAACTACTTGGTCACTACAAATTCTCCACAAGTATGGGTCATCCCAAATGTATAAACGAGAATCATTCTTAAGTCTCTGGGATTGTGAAATGCTAAAATCTATGGGGACCCTAGATGTTGCTAGAAAATTCACAATGTCCGCATACCATGGTGTAAGGTCCACAACATCACAAATATTCTCATGAGGGAAGAATTCTCCAATGGGTATGGGTGAGTCAATATGATGGTCCAATGGTGGGGAAATCCTACTAATGTGGTCAGCTACCACATTATCCACCCCTCTCTTATCTCTAATTTCAAGGTAAAACTCTTGGAGGAAGAGCGTCCATCGAATGAGGCCGGGTTTGGCTTCAGGTTTCATTAGGACGAAACAAAGGGCAGCATGATCAAAGAACACAATCACTTTTGACCCAAGAAGATATGAACAGAATTTTTCCAAGGAAAACACAATAGAAAGGAGTTCTTTTTCTGTGGTTGTGTAGTTTACCTGGGCAGGGTTAGGGGTACGCAAGGCATATGCAATGACATGAGGAGCCTTCTCATCCCTTTGTGATAAAACTGCCCCATCTACAAAGTTAGAGGCATCACACATAAGCTCAAAGGGGAGATCCCACCTTGGTGTTTGGATTATGGGAGGTGATGTGAGAATCATTTTTACTGAATTGAAAGCATCCTCACAATTTCGATCAAAAAAATTTCAGAATCCTTTTGTAACAACTGAGATAAGGGAAGTGAGATCTTACTATAGTCTTTAATGAATCGGTGGTAAAAACCAGCATGACCCAAGAAAGACCTCACCTCACGAACACATTTTGGATACAGAAGGGATGAAATTAATTTAATTTTAGATTTATCAAATTGAATTCCATTATTTTAAATGATATGCCCAAGAACTATCCCCCTCCCTACCATGAAATTACATTTTTCATAATTTAAAACAAGATCTTTTTTAATGCGGCGGCGGAGGATAGAACCTAGGTTTTCCAAACAATCATCAAAAGAAGAACCATAAACCATGATATCTGAAGCGGCCGGAGGTCGTCATGGCCCTCAAAATTACATTTATTACTCCTACACTAGCACAGTGGTGCAGGGTCGAACCACAGAGAAGGTAGACGAAAATTCTAAGGTTTTAAAACTAAAACCTCACTGTTGTCAGTAGTGAGGGATCCATCTTTTTACTTTTTATAATTTTTTTTAGTTTACTGATTATATAGAAACAGAATGAGGAAACTAGATTTTCTAACAAAGAAACTAATGTTATAATAAGTACTGTTAAACTAAGAGTAATACAGTATACTAGTATAAAGCAGCAAGACAAAGAAGCGAGATCATCTAAGTACTCAAAGGAATTCTAAACTATTGGTTCGAATGGATGTTCTCCCCATAGCTCACAATCGAATCACACTTCAAGAAAATCTGAAGAATTTCCCTCGCCAGGAAAATCGACAGGCAAATGACTAAGTCTTGGAGTTCGCCACACCAAAACTCAACAAAACTGCAAATTAATTTTAAAAGGTAACTTTTGGAAAGAAACTCACCATAAATCTCCAAAGTTAATGACATTAATGTTCCAAAAAAAGAATTCAAAAACAACCTCTCCAGTTGAAATTGAATAATGAAATTGAAAATATTGAAGTGTGAATGATAAAAGATTAGAAACAGAATCAATCTCGCCAACTGATTCTAATTTCGTAAAAAGATAAGCATATGAAGATTTAAAAATCATAACCAGAAGGTTTTAAAACTCCCAAGTTTAGAAAGTTCAATCTGTGATCATATTGATTCAAGAGGTGTAAAACAACCAAGAACGGAGTACAAATAATGACAGAGGGAAGATGTACTCCCCAAGTACTACTCTGAACTCGGGCTCCTTGGTCTCCTGCTCGTTTCCAGTGCTGCTCCCGGGAGTCTCCGCTCTCGAATTGGTGTTGTCGTGGATTGTCTAATGAGAGTCTCCCAAAAATTCTGCTGCTGCTCTGCTTTAACTACCATCTGTCATCTGCTGCACGTCACCGCTCAATCTCCACTGACTTCAAAAGTTCTTTACCCACGCACCGCAAAATTTGCGTTCTTTCGCGACCGGCACGTCGCACAATCTTTTCTCACGTAACTAACTTCGGTAAAGTTAGTTGTAAGTACCTGGACATGTTTAAGTCCGTTGAATGAACCTGCAAATAAAATAAAATAGATAAATAAATAGAAAAGATGCAAGGAAAAATAATTATTTTTAGAGTAAATTACAAATTAATCTTAGTTAATTGATAATTATTTTCTTTTAAATTATTTATACAATTATTAACTATGATAAAACATAAGTTATTAAAGAGCGATTAGTTTAATTAAGTTAATAAAATAATTACTAAGTTATTTATTTTAACACTTAAACTAATTTATTAAAAATTATGAGCATAAATAATAAAGTTAATAACTTAAATTAAATTAATAATTTAATTATTACAATAAAAGAAACATAAAAATTAGATTAATTAATTAATTAGCTAATTTTAATAAAGTAACTAAAGTTATTACTTAAGTTTTTAAATTAAAAAGTATGTTTTATAAATTATTTTTAATTATTTTTAATTATATATTTATATTATAAATAGTGTATTTATTTATTATTTACATTTATTATCAATTTAGTTTTAAAATTTTAATTTATCTATTTATTAAAATTATAATTGTTAAAAATTATAACTTTTCTAAATAATTTTAAATTTATTTGACTTAGTAAATTTAACTTTCAAAAAAGTTAACTTCACTTTAATTTTATTTTTACTTTAGATTTTTCTTTCTTTTTTTTCTTTTGACTTAACTTTAATTATTTTATTTTATGTTTTTAGTTAGTTGTCTTCTTCCCTCCTCCCCAAATCGGCGCACACCAGGGAGGAGGAGGTTTTATTCCTCCATGGAACCCAGGCAGTGGCGCATGCGATCTTCAACAGCGTAGCGGCCTCCTCTTCTCCAATGCTTCTCTACGGACTCCACCAACACCAGCGAACCACCTCCCTTGCTCCGGCGGACCTCCATGCTTCGACAGCAGCGCGACGCCTCTCCTTCAGAAACCCAGCGGCAGCGGCTTCGGCTTCCAGTGCTGCGCGACACTACTAGCAGGTGCAGCGCACTTCCAGCAGTAGCTTGACGCGGCCTCCCCTGCACAGCGCGAAACTCCTCTGAAGGTGGTGCGAGGAGGGTTTCGGCGTAGATGAAAGGTGGAAGGGGTGGCAGACTTTGGGTGCTGCAGAGATGGAGGCAGGGGAGGCCTCAGAGACTCTGCGGTTTGCGATTTGAGGAGCAGCGGGGTGATTCAGCGCGGCTGATGGAATGGGAAAGGGGGGAGCCGCAACTAGGGAAGGGAGCAGGGGTTCGGTTTGAAGCAGGCCGAGCAACGGCTCGGCAAGGAGCAGTAAATTGGATAATTGCTGCTGGGTTTGTGTTACTCGGTGATTCGATTCATGTTTTTTTCTTATGTTTATGTTTGCTGCTGCTGTGTGTTTTTGTGATGTTGCTGCGGTGAGGATGCGGGTGGAACAGAGGAGTGGAACAGTGAGGAATAGAGTTGAGGGTTTTATCGGTGAGAAAAAACAAGAGGGCTATCGGTAAGGATGATGTATCGGTAGCTGAGCTACCGATAGACTAGAAATAAATATAAACAAACATTGAGTAAAATCAGCGGCGTAGGGTAACAGTGAGGCATGGATGAGTCTAATGGTGAGGATGAGAGGCAAAGCAGCTGTTACCGTTAAGAATGGTTATCGGTAGCTGAAGCTACCGATGGAGAAAAATAAATTATCGGTGAGGTACAGGGAGGGCCGCAGCTACCGATAAAAAAAGAAGTCAGCGGTAAAATTTTCTAACAGCTAAACATTAAAAATTAAAACATAAGTTATTTTTTTTAAAGAAGGATTGAAAATAATTAATTAAAAAGATTACTAAACATCATTAATTTAAAGCATAATTTTTATTAAACTTTCAAATTATTAAAATAATTAATTAGCAACACCAAAATTATAAACTAAATAATTAATAAACTAAAATTATAAAAGACTTAAATCAAAATAACTAAACACGCTAATTAAAGAGTAGCAGCACATAATGAAAATTAGCATTGGTGACCCAATATTTCACCATAAGAGCTAGTTTAAATCACCGGTAGACTAAAACCTTTATTAAATGGATTAAAAATTAATCTGCATACAGAAAATAATAAAGTTAATGTTTAAAAAACTATTAATTAGTTAATTAATTAACTAATTGAACTAATAAAATTAAGGGAGAACCAATTTAATTAATTTAAAAGAAATATATTATTTACTTAAATGACTAGCAGGTGATTAAACACATAAAATAATAAAATAAACCTATTTTAACATAACTTAATTGAAAGAATAATTAATAAAATAAAGTCTAAATTAATTAATTATAATTATGTTAATTAAATAATTGTTTAAATGGATATTAACTATTATAAAGTTAAGCAGATTTATAAAAACCAAAATAAAAACTCACCGCTAAAAGGCTCAGCGGTAGTATTTAAAGTCTACCGATAAGATATATAAAACAGCTACCGATAGGAAAAAGTATCGATGACAATGGTCACCGAGAAACAGCACTGGTAACCTGCCTACCGGTAGAGAAAAAGGACCCCTGCTATCGGTAGCTTAGCTACCGATAGTCTGGCAAGCCGCGACTAAATTATATAAACATAAAAATTTAAAAGTAAATTAATTATCAAACAAAATAATTATTAATAAAGACAAATTAAATAAAATAAACAAATAAAGATTAAATAAACAAATTGAAAATTAGTTATATTAAAAACACGTCAAGAATAAATCAATTATTTTAAGGTCCAAAATCACATAAAATGTTATAAAGAGTGAATAATTGACAAATTTATTTATAAAAATACAAAAGTGCATTTATTTATTAAAAAGTGTTAAAATAATTAAATAAATTGTATAAAATGTAATAAAAAGATGTGGAAAACTGAGTAAAAATAAGGCCACATCAAATTCCCCCACACTTAAACATTGTTTGTCCTCAAACAATCCCATGTTTTATTCTCTTTGAAAAAGTGTGAATTATACAAATCAGCAATGTTTAGAGAAGTTTCAACAGAGGACTCAAAAAGTGTGCTTAGGCTATTGATCACATACCTCAAATAAAGTCTCTCCTAGAACCACTACTCAAAGGGAAATCAAGTAAACCACGAATCATCCATAAATGAAGGTGTCTCGCTTCATATATGACTCTGCCTAGTGACTTACTTCAATTCAAGCTCAATTTCTAAATTCAGGAGTGATAATAGGATAAAAACAATAATTTGGAATTAAAATCTTAATAAAAGGTACTTTGTACTTTGACTCATCACCTTGGTACCAGAAAATACATAAAAATATATAATTTTTTTTTTGAAATCAATTTATTAATACAACCCAAATGACTCCCATATAAACCAGTTGTCCCCTTCTTCATCTGGAGTTCATCATTCCCCTCACCTTAATGAATTCATTTTTGACCTTAGATACTTTATTTATTTTTCCCAAGCCATGTAATTTGTGCCAAGCACTGTGCAATGCACTTATTCAGAGTGTACAGAGGGCTTATAGTAAACAGAAACGCACCCAGCATCTAAGGTCTCAGAGATTCACCGTGGGATCCCAGATGCCCAGTATTACTCCAGTTTCAAAAGATTTATATAAAAACCATTTACATTGACTCAATATAAGTGATCATTTTTATAAATTAAAAGAATGAAAAGGATCCTCGGAAAAAAGTCAAACTTCCAGTACCTAAAATTATGATCTTAAATCCACTAAAAGGTTTCCCATATCACTCTCAAAACAAGATCCTAACCAAAATTCATTAAACCACTAAACAGTTCCACTCAGCAATCATCCACTACCACTCATTTCAGACTCAAAGCAAGACTCAACTTCCAATAAAGCACCATCCTAAGGCAAGACTCATTTGAGTGCAGTGTAAAGCCTAAAATTGTGAAAGAATTTTTGAAAACTTTTGACCATTTTTTGACAAAAAGTTTAAAAGCAGTGGGAATTGATGAGCATTACAATTAAACACAGTTTAGCACAGTCAAGAATTGACCCCCTCCCCCACACTTAATACCCAACTTTGTCCCCAAAGTTAACTTCTAAATATGGAGAAGAACAATTAATCAATTATGGTTCAAAACAGATTTTCAATTTAGTAGATATATGACATGTATAAAGGGTCTCAATGAAGTTCAAAGATAGAGTTGTTTTCCACAATGAATAAAAAATCAGCAGGTTCAAATCCAAGTACGTGCATTAACATTTATGTCCAGTAACAATGATTTTCATTTAAGTACAAACATAGCATATAAGGTGTAAGTGTGCAATTAACTGGGTGTAAGAATTTTAAACAATAAGTTCAAAAATATGTTCAATATAGTAGACAAAGTTCATGCCAAACACCTCTACTAAACAAGCAGATTCAAATGACCAGCATGTACTCCCCCCACACTTAGTTTCATGCAATGAAAACATTTTATCACAATAGTGAAATTCAATTTTTTAAAAGCAAGGAGGCTCATGCAGATTTTTAATTCATTAGTTACACGACATGTAACAGAATCTTATAATACAAGCAGAATTTTAAGCAAGTAGAATTCTATTAACAAAAACAGGAGCAGAAAAATAAGTGCAACAAGTTGAAGTACTTCCCTGACTATGCTCTTGTCCAAAAATGACCATGGGAATTCCACTCCTTAGATGACAGTAGTATCATTCCTAAAAACACAGAGTATATATACCAGGAACAATTATCCAGCAAAAACAGGGCATATATAAGCATACAAAGCAGCACTTTATTCAAAGTAAAATAAGAACAGAACAAAAGTAAAAACAAATAAAGAGCATGGGTTGACTCCCATGAAGCACTGAATTTTAATTCGTCAGTTGGACTTTATTTAATCACAATTTTTTATTTATTAACAAAACAAAAACCATGGGTTGCCTCCCATGCAGCGCTAGGTTTAAAGTCCCTAGCCAGACTCACCTAGAAACTAACCATAGTCACTAGGTGGATTTGGTTTCCTTAATAGGAACCACCACATGTGTTTGGCCCATTTATTTTTAACAGAGCAGTGAAGATTGTGGGCACCAAAACATAAGCAGATAAAAATGGAATTCTCAAAGCCTGAATTAACCCCTAAGTAGCACCCTTTAGCAGTAATGGATATAGTGTTGTCCACTTCTAGTTTTGTTTCAGATTTATCAAAAGTTGAGTACACATGAAGGGACAACATAGTACTAGGTGCTTCAAAGGGTGTGGCATTATTTTAATGGATTTATCTCTCATCTTCAACACTCATAGGTTTAAATACATGGGTTCTTGTGGGTGAATACTGAATAGTAGGTTCAAAAGGGGATTCAATAAAGTTCTGAACATAATCATGAGCATTGGAACTCAATTATAAGTCTCCCTCTAGACTACTATCAGTATCATGATGATCTTTTTAACCCTTCACAGGTGAGGATGGAAGTGAAAAACAAGAAAGAGAATTTATGTTATCACTACGTGGTTCATCTCTAACAATGTTATAAATCTCTTCCAAAAGATCCTCATCTGTTAACTCACATTGAACATCTACTACTTCTATCAAATCAGTTCTGCAACCATCATATAATGTGCGTTCAACTTCTCATTCAAGTTCAAGTTCAAAAGGCTCACTTTCAAAACCATGTCATTTGTGTGTTTCAATTCAATTTCAGGAGAAGAATTGTACAATTCAGTTTCAATAAATTCACTTTCCAAAATGTTCATGTTAAGAAAATTCTCCTCAAGTTGATCAACACTTATTTCCATTTCATTGCACACTGATTCAGAAAAGTGATTACTATGAGAATAAGGAAATGAAAACTCATCAATTAGTCTTTCTTCAAATATTATTCCCACATTCTCATCATCAAACATCATTTCAGAATTAATTGGGTTTACAGTTTCAAAACATGGAAGAGAAGTTTTCAGTTGAGGTTCAAAAAATTTAGATTCTATGTTATCCAGCTTAAGGTTATCTTCCAAAGTGTTCCCAATTTCAATTTTAGGCTCATTGTTCAGAATTTCAGAAAGATTGGGTGAAGAGTTTTTAACATTCAAGTTTCTAGTTTCAAGTATATCTTCAACCCGAGTGACTTCATTCTCAAAGATTCTAAAACAATGATTTTTCTCAAGTGTAGGAATTATGAAAAGAACTGGGCTATCTTTTTTAGTCTGTTTCAATTCATCTTCAAAATTGTCCAACTCGATTCCATTAAAGTTCTTTATTGGATTTTCAATGATGTGTTCTTTATTTAGAGAGTTGGTTATTTTCAGATTTAGTTCAACAGAGTCAGATTTTTCAAAGTGAATGGGTTCTTTTCCAGTTTCATTATCACTTTCTTCTTCCACTTGATTTTCAAATCTTTTGTAAACATTTTCTTTTACCTTTTCTTCAAATACTTCTTGTTCTTTAACCCTTTGTTGTAATTCCAAGATCATGGTTTCTATTCTTTTTATTCTTTGATCTCGCTCTTGAGAATCTCTAAGTTGAATATAATGGGTTTGAGTTACCCAATTATTAATTTGTTCCACCCTAGCATCTAGTTTGGAATCAATTAATTCAATTTTAGCTAGGGTGATAGGAATAAACTCACATTGTTCAGTTTCATCAGTGTAAACATCTTGTTGTGGCTGGTTATAGACACACTGCCAAATAGCATGTCCATAATCACCACAACAAACACAGTTAGGTCCCGGTTGATTCCAATTCTGTTTAACATCCATTTTTAATTCAAAATTTAATGAGATTAAACACAAAACAGTTCTCTGTGAAGTAGATTTTTTTTTTCAAAACAACAAAAGTAGCAGATATAGTTCAAAGTAGTTTTTTTTAAATCAGTTTTTTTGTGTTTTTTTATGTTTTTTTTGTGTGTTTTTTTTAAACCCTAGACTCTCGGTGCGTGCCTTCCCCGGAAACGGCGCCAAATTTTGAAGCGTCTGGAGGTCGTCATGGCCCTCAAAATTACATTTATTACTCCTACACTAGCACAGTGGTGCAGAGTCGAACCACAGAGAAGGAAGACGAAAATTATAAGGTTTTAAAACTAAAACCTCACTATTGTCAGTAGTGAGGGATCCATCTTTTTACTTTTTATAATTTTTTCTAGTTTACTGATTATATAGAAACAGAATGAGGAAACTAGATTTTCTAACAAAGAAACTAAAGTTATACTAAGTACTGTTAAACTAAGAGTAATACAGTATACTAGTATAAAGCAGCAAGACAAAGAAGCGAGATCATCTAAGTACTCAAAGGAATTCTAAACTATTGGTTCGAATGGATGTTCTCCCCATAGCTCACAATCGAATCACGCTTCAAGAAAATCTGAAGAATTTCCCTCGCCAGGAAAATCGACAGGCAGATGACTAAATCTTGGAGTTCGCCACACCAAAACTCAACCAAACTGCAAATTAGTTTTAAAAGGTAACTTTTGGAAATAAACTCACCATAAATATCCAAAGTTAATGACATTAATGTTCCGAAAAAATCATTCAAAAACAACCTCGCCAGTTGAAATTGAATAATGAAATTGAAAATATTGAAGTGTGAATGATCAAAGATTAGAAACAGAATCAATCTCGCCAACTGATTCTAATTTCGTAAAAAGATAAGCATATGAAGATTTAAAAATCATAACCAGAAGGTTTTAAAACTCCCGAGTTTAGAAAGTTCAATCTATGATCATATTGATTCAAGAGGTGTAAAACCACCAAGAACAGAGTACAAATAATGACAGAGGGAAGATGTACTCCCCAAGTACTGCTCTGAACTCGGGCTCCTTGGTCTCCTGCTCGTTTCTAGTGCTGCTCCCGGGAGTCTCCGCTCTCGAATTGGTGTTGTCGTGGATTGTCTAATGAGAGTCTCCCAAAAATTCTGCTCCTGCTCTGCTTTAACTACCATCTGTCATCTGCTGCACGTCACCACTCAATCTCCACCGACTTCAAAAATTCTTTACCCACGCACTGCAAAATGTGCGTTTTTTCGCAACAGGCACGTCGCGCAATCTTTTCTCACGTAACTAACTTCGGTAAAGTTAGTTGTAAGTACCTAGACATGTTTAAGTCCGTTGAATGAACCTGTAAATAAAATAAAATAGATAAATAAATAGAAAATATGCAAGGAAAAATAATTATTTTTAGAGTAAATTAAAAATTAATCTTAGTTAATTGATAATTATTTTCTTTTAAATTATTTATACAATTATTAACTATGATAAAACATAAGTTATTAAAGAGATATTAGTTTAATTAAGTTAATAAAATAATTACTAAGTTATTTATTTTAACACATAAACTAAGTTATTAAAAATTATGAGCATAAATAATAAAGTTAATAACTTAAATTAAATTAATAATTTAATTATTACAATAAAAGAAACATAAAAATTAGATTAATTAATTAATTAGCTAATTTTAATAAAGTAACTAAAGTTATTACTTAATTTTTTAAATTAAAAAGTATGTTTTATAAATTATTTTTAATTATTTTTAATTATATATTTATATTATAAATAGTGTATTTATTTATTATTTATATTTATTATCAATTTAGTTTTAAAATTTTAATTTATCTATTTATTAAAATTATAATTGTTAAAAATTATAACTTTTCTAAATAATTTTAAATTTATTTGACTTAGTAAAGTTAACTTTCAGAAAAGTTAACTTTACTTTAATTTTATTTTTACTTTAGCTTTTGCTTTCTTTCTTTTTTTCTTTTGACTTAACTTTAATTATTTTATTTTATGTTTTTAGTTAGTTGTCTTCTTCCCTCCTCCCCAAATCGGCGCACACCAGGGAGGAGGAGGTTTTATTCCTCCATGGAACCCAAGCAGCGGCGCATGCGATCTTCAACAGCGCAGCGGCCTCCTCTTCTCCAATGCTTCTCTGCGGCCTCCACCAACACCGGCGAACCACCTCCCTTGCTCCGGCGGACCTCCATGCTTCAACAGCAGCACGACGCCTCTCCTTCAGCAACCCAGCGGCAGCGGCTTCGGCTTCCAGTGTTGCGCGACACTACTACCAGGTGCAGCGCACTTCCCGCAGCAGCTTGATGCGGCCTCCCCTGCACAGCGCGAAACTCCTCTGAAGGTGGTGCGAGGAGGGTTTCGGCGCAGATTAAAGTTGGAAGGGGCGGCAGACTTCGGGAGCTGCAGAGATGGAGGCAGGGGAGGCCTCAGAGACTCTACGGTTTGCTATTTGAGGAGTAGCGGGGTGATTCAGCGTGGCTGATGGAATGGGAAAGGGGGGAGCCGCAGCTAGGGAAGGGAGCAGGGGTTCGGTTTGAAGCAGGCCGAGCAACGGCTCGGCAAGGAGCAGTAAATTGGATCATTGCTGCTGGATTTGTGTTACTCGGTGATTCGATTCATGTTTTTTTCTTATGTTTATGTTTGCTGCTGCTGTGAGTTTTTGTGATGTTGCTGCGGTGAGGATGCGGGTGGAACAGAGGAGTGGAACAGTGAGTAATAGAGGTGAGGGTTGTAACGGTGAGAAAAAACAAGAGGGCTATCGGTAAGGATGATGTATCGGTAGCTGAGCTACCGATAGACTAGAAATAAATATAAACAAACATTGAGTAAAATCAGCGGCTTAGGGTAACAGTGAGGCATGGATGAGTCTAATGGTGAGGATGAGAGGCAAAGCAGCTGTTACCGTTAAGAATGGGTATCGGTAGCTGAAGCTACCGATGGAGAAAAATAAATTATCGGTGAGGTACAGGGAGGGCCGCAGCTACCGATAAAAAAAGAAGTCAGCGGTAAAATTTTCTAACAGCGAAACTTTAAAAATTAAAACATAAGTTATTTTTTTTAAAGAAGGATTGAAAATAATTAATTAAAAAGATAACTAAACATCATTAATTTAAAGCATAATTTTTATTAAACATTCAAATTATTAAAATAATTAATTAGCAACACCAAAATTATAAACTAAATAATTAATAAACTAAAATTATAAAAGACTTAAATCAAAATAACTAAACATGCTAATTAAAGAGTAGCAGCACATAATGAAAATTAGCATTGGCGACCCAATATGTCACCATAAGAGCTAGTTTAAATCACCGGTAGACTAAAACCTTTATTAAATGGATTAAAAATTAATCTGCATACATAAAATAATAAAGTTAATGTTTAAAAACTGTTAATTAATTAATTAATTAACTAATTGAACTAATAAAATTAAGGGAGAACCAATTTAATTAATTTAAAAGAAACATATTATTTACTTAAATGACTAGCATGTGATTAAACACATAAAATAATAAAATAAACCTATTTTAACATAACTTAATTGAAAGAATAATTAATAAAATAAAGTCTAAATTAATTAATTATAATTATGTTAATTAAATAATTGTTTAAATGGATATTAACTATTATAAAGTTAAGCAGATTTATAAAAACCAAAATAAAAACTCACCGCTAAAAGGCTCAGCGGTAGTATTTAAAGTCTACCGATAAGATATATAAAACATCTACCGGTAGGAAAAAGTATCAGTGACAATGGTCACCGATAAACAGCACCGGTAACCTGCCTACCGGTAGAGAAAAAGGACCCCTGCTATCGGTAGCTTAGCTACCGATAGTCTGGCAAGCCGCGACTAAATTATATAAACATAAAAATTTAAAAGTAAATTAATTATCAAACATAATAATTATTAATAAAGACAAATTAAATAAAATAAACAAATAAAGATTAAATAAACAAATTGAAAATTAGTTATATTAAAGACATGTCAAGAATAAATCAATTATTTTAAGGTCCAAAATCACATAAAATGTTATAAAGAGTGAATAATTGACAAATTTATTTATAAAAATACAAAAGTGCATTTATTTATTAAAAAGTGTTAAAATAATTAAATAAATTGTATAAAATGTAATAAAAAGATGTGGCAAACTGAGTAAAAATAAGGCCACATCAATATCATCCATAAATACTTCCATAGAACTCTCAAGGTACTCAAAAAATACTCAACATACATCACTGAAAAGTACCAGGAGTATTACATAGGCCAAATGGCATTCTTCTGTATGAAAATGTGCCGAATGGAAAAGTAAATGTGGTATTTTCTTGATCCTCAGTGGTTATATGGATTTGGAAATAACCCAAATATCCATCAAGGAAACAATAATGGGACTTACCATCCAATCGTTCTAACATTTGGTCAACGAAAGGTAATGGAATGTGGTCCTTCCGCATGGCTTGATTTAGTCGACGGTAGTCAATACAGACTCGCCAACTCTTTTGCACACGTGTTGGAACCAATTGATTCCTTTTATTTGACACAACTGTTATTCCTATTTTTAGGTACAATTTGCACTAGGCTAACCCATTTACTATCAGATATAGGATAAATGATCCCTGCAGTATGTAATTTACTGACATCCAATTTTACCTCATCAAGGAGAGTGGGATTAAACTGGAAATGAGCCTTCCTTATGGGCTTAGCCTCATCATCCAAAAGTATATGGTGCATACAAATAGATGGGCTAATCCCGAGAATATCATCCAATGTCCATATTATTTCCTTTTTACACTCTCTAAAAAGTTTGAGCAGTTTCGATTCCTGTTGTGGAGAGAGGTTATTGGAAAAAATGACGGCCAATTGGTCAATACCCTCAAGATAGGAATATTTTAGATTTGATGGAAGTGGTTTTAATTCCAACACAGGGGGTTTTTGTATTGAGGGAGTGGATTTAGGGGGATTGAGGTCCATAAAACTATCTATCTGTTCATTTTTATTCTCAATGAAAAGAGAATCTATCGAAATGAGATTTTCAGAATCATCGATAGTCATGGATACCTCAGAATAAACACACTCATCAATTAAATCACAATATTTACATTTTTCTGAACCCACACAACATTCAAAATAAGAACCAAAACTCAAATCATCTATGGGTGAATAAGAGGCAAATAAATCAGAGGATGGGTCAAGGATATAATTGTGTGTGTGTTTTTCGTTAGAGAGCACCTCCATCAAATAGATAGGAAGAGTGGAGTGCTCTTCAACGGGGTGTTTCATAGCCTCAAGGATGTTAAAACTTACCTTTTCTCCACTAAACTCCATGGACAACATACCATTGTGAACATTGATGATCGTCTTTGCTGTTTTGATGAATGGCCTCCCAAGTATGAGAGGGGCATGTCCATGGGTTCGGGTATCTTCCATCTCAAGAATGTAAAAGTCTGCAGCGAAGATGAGATTCTTAACTTTTACGAGGACATCCTCGACCACTCTTGATGGGTGTGTTGTGCTTTGGTTGCAAAGTTGCATGACAATGCATGTTGGTTTAATCTCTCCATCCTGAAAATAAATATACATGGAGTGAGGCATTACATTAATAGAGGCACCTAAATCTATAATAACATCAGAAAAGAAGGTCTCCCATATTGTACAAGGTATCGTGAATGTGTCGGGATCCTTGCATTTTGTTGGAATTGCTGGTTTAATGAAGGCCAAGACATTCCTTCCCAGGTTGACTCACTCATTCCCCTTCAGCCTACTTCTATGGGTGCAAAGCTCTTTAATAAATTTGGCATATCAAGGGATTTGTTTAACTGCATCCAATAAAGGAATGTTAACTTGAACCATTTTAAATGTATCAATTATTTCTTTATCAATCTCATTATCAAAATTCTTCCTAGATTTAGAGAGTCTTTGAGGGAAAGGAAGAGGAATAGATTGTTCATTTGAATCATCAATGAAAATTCAATTACCATTTTTGTCTTGTTTTTCATTACATGAAATTTTTGAGGGTTGGGAAAGTGAGTTTTCATGAGGGGGACATACCTACTGTGTAGAATAAGTAGAAGGAGAAACTTATTTACCAATAAGAAGTGTAACTGCACATACATTACCTTGTCCTTTGGATTGGAAATGGGTTGGGATGGTAGTTTTCCAGAACCTTTCATCTTAAGCTCACCGATGGTGTTTTCCAATTTCCACACTTGGGTTCGTAGGTCTTAAATAGATGATTGTGTGGTTTTTTGCAACTAGAGGTACTGGGTTGCCATTTTCATCACAATATCCTCAAGGCTAGGTTCAGATTTGGGAGTAGGAGGATTGTTTTGAGATGTTTAAGGATAAGAAGGTTTCATACCTTGGCCTTGTTGATTCCAGTTCTTCTCGGGGTAACTTGAGTTTCCTCCTTATCGGTATTGTTGGTGTGCTTGCCACCCGGGGTTTGGATTTGGCCTGAATGGTTCTTGCTTCAACAGTAGTGCTTGTTGGAATGGATTCCCAAGGAACACTGTGGCATATGACTCAGATGAATCCTGAAGTTGTGGGCACTGTTCAGAAAAATGAGTATTATCATAACAAATACCACATTGTAATGGAATGGGAGGAGGGTGTGAGTTACCTTGTTCTTGAGCTAAATTCCTTAGAATGGTATGCATCTCATCAAGTTTATTATGTACCTTTTGTTCTAGGGATGAATGACTTACCTCATGAACTCCTCGGGTTGGTGCAATAGCTCGTGTTCCATATTGTTGTGAATTTGGAGCCATGTTGGCTATTAAGTCACGAGCGACAGAAGGATTTTTGTCAACTAGGGCACCACCAGCTGCAACATCAATCCTTCCACGATCCATGATGATAAGTCCCTCATAGAAGTATTGAATTAAAAGTTGTTTACTAATCTGGCGGTGGGGGAAACTTGAACAATTTATTTTTAATCTCTCCCAATATTCATAAAGGGTCTCTCCTTCTAACTGCCTAATGCCACAAATTTCTTTCCTAATTGATGCAGTTTGGGAGGCAGTGAAAAACTTGTCTAGAAAGAGACTTTTGAGGTCATTTCATCCCCCAATTGTGGTAGGCAGATAGTATATCCAATATTTTGCTACACCATCAAGGGAGAAAGGGAAGGCCCTAAACTTAATGAGGTCCTCAGACACATTTTGGGGTTTCATGGTGGAGCACACTATGTGAAACTCCTTTAGATGTTTGTGAGGGTCCTCACCGAGAAGACCATGGAATTTTGGAAGGAGGTGGATGAGGCCTGATCTTAGCTCAAAATTGGTCTCTTCATCAGGATATTTGATGTACGCAAGTTGGTACTCCACATCCGAAGTGGCCAGTTCTTTTAATGTCTGGTTATTTGAAGCCATGATATCTAGGGTTTGATTTGGTTAATTTTTTTATTGGTGTAAGACCACTTGAGGTTCCAAATGGGGTTCCTTACTGTTACTTGAATGTCCTACTCTAGATGAGCTGATTTGTGAGTGGAGTGACTTTTCAATTTTTGGGTCAAATTCGAGTAGTGTTTCTTTTCCAGATCATGTCATGCAAAAACAATAGCCAATTTGATTGATTGTATGTTTTTTTTAATGTTTTTTTTTGTTTTATGGAAGGTGAATAAAATTTAAAAAAAACTTATGAAATGAATGAAGTATATAAAATAGAATTTTATAATATAGAATTAGAGAGAGAGATAAAAAGAAGAAGAAGAAGAAGAAGAAGAGAGAGAGAGAGAGCACACAAAAAAACAAACTAAAACAAAAAATATCAAATGGGGGAGTTTTGAATATAGAACTAATTAAGAAGTAAAATATATAAATAAAATGAAAGAAATGATCTTGGATCCCCGGCAATGGATCCAAAATTTGATCGCGTTGTCTAACGCGTCAAATTAGAGGTTAAGTTATTACTAGAATTTATGCAGTTTAACAGGAACCCTAGGTCGTTTCTCGATGGAGCCTTAGATCACAAATTTCAAAAGAAGGTTCTGATTAAGTTAACAATATTGAAATTAAATTAATTGGTTGGTGGTTCTATGATTTTAAAATATCAATTGAATCTATACTACAAAGTGAGAGAAACTGGTTGGAGAAATCGTGATCAAACCGGGTAAGTGTCCCTTGATGCTCAATCCGTCATCGCTCTCAAGGGAATAGAAAGGATCATTGATTCCTTGATTTTATACCTAGTTAAACCAGTAGTATGGGATTTCTTACTAGTTTACCACCTAGAATTTGATTGATCAACATTATTGATTATCGGTGACCGCTCATAATCAATAAAACTATATCGATGTAAGAACCGAACTCAATCAAGGCATCACATCAACAACGTGATGAGATGTCCGGATTTGGGTCTTTATCAAAATTGATCTCAATAAAATAACATGCATATTTATTGGTTATAACTTCTGAATATCATCAAAAAAGTCAATTAAAAAGAAAACTCATGAATGGGAAGAGGTGAGAAAAGAGGCAAACACACTCAAATCATCACAAGATTCGGGTTATGCATGGAAGCACAAGGATTCTGGTTCCTTTGATTTATATTTAATCATACCAGAATAAGAACAAATTAATAAGGTAAAAATTAAGAAAAATAGACAACAAAACTGGAAATTAAATCACATTACGAAGATTACAAATTTAGAGCTTGGTATTACAACAATGGACACCCCCCAAGTTGATCACTAAGAAACTTAGAAGTAAACGAGGGAGAAGGGAACTAAAATAAATGAAAGAAGCTCTAAAATTCCACTCACCTTCACCCCTGGTCGAGAAACATGAGAGAATGGGGGTGAGAGGTGTTTTTATGGACATACACATCACACTTTCCACAAAAGAAGTCAAGTGCCTAAGAGACTAGGTCACTATTTAGGGTATACTTTTTACTCCATCTTTATCCGGATGGTTGACTGACCAAAACGCGTGAAAATATCATGAAATTCTGTGGAGAGGTGTGCTTTCAAGTTATCTGTCCATGGGAGGTAGCATCATCCCAATTGGATCTCTGAGGTCCGAGTTATGGCCCAAATACAAAAGGGGGTCCAATCTGGCCCGCCCATAATTACTTCACCATGTGGACCTATTAAGGGCTTTTAAATGAGTTAATTGGGCTTCAGGGTATTCTATATAAATGTATCCCAAACAAATTTACATCCATAAATCGATTTTTAGCCCAATCGAATGTACAGAGTATCCAAATTATGTATTAATGTCCACATGAATGCTTGGGACCTTTCACAGTTTGGCCCATTTTTCTTGATTACCATCGTGGGCTCTCCGAATCACCTCCTCCTATAATGTAAACACTGAAAAAAGTAAAATTACCCTATTAAATATTAATAAACATTAATTCATTGAATCAAACAGTAAGTGTAATTTATTATTATCTTTGGAATATTCATTACAAAACCATTTTAAAAACAGAAGTGTAAGGGTGGAATAAAATAGTGAATCGTGGTACGATCAGAAAGAGGTCAGGAGAAAAGTGAATGAGATCCTTGAACATGATCCCCAAATCCCTCACCTACATACTCTTCTACTAGAGGGAGAGTAACTTCTGCTTCTTCTCAGCCTTCATCGTTGAAGAATGAAATGCCACCTGTAATTTCTTCTCAAAGTCATCCCACGAAACCTTAGTCTCCATCCTCTCCCCAAGGTAGAGTGTCAACAACTAACTTGCTGCTTCCATCATCTAACTAACATCCAATATAACACAATACTCCCATAGAGTATGGATCAAGGTAAAGGTGATCACCAGATCCATAATCCAACCCTATGTCTTCCATTTGAAAACACTTCCCTCATACTTTGTAAGGGTCTGCCGCTGGAAGGAACATAGAGTCTTCTACCACTTTTCATCCTCTTCCTTTATATCAATCCTCCACTAAAAAACCAGATCAACCTGATGGGACTTGAATTCTTTCACTACTCATGGATGAAATTCAGCTGCCCTAACTGAAAGGAGAAACAATGAATTCCTAAGCCCACGTAGTGTAGAAAATCCTTTTTAATTTTTTCATAACTTCTTATTATTTTTAAAATTGAAAAAATACATGAAACACACAAGAACACAAGTCATTATTATACATGTAACTTCCATAGGGTCTCTACTCCTCAGTTAGTGTATCCTTACTTGGTCGTTCAGTAGGTCCAGAGTCATTGCATGGGATCACAAGGGGCCCTAAAATCCCATGCCCTAACCAGTCTTCTCTGTCCAATTTCATGCACCAAGATTTCATAACACTATTGCACTACTGTCTCATGAAATTATCACTATTACAAACCCCAAACTCCATCCTATCTCTCTACCATTACCTCCAATACCATTCTGTCATGACGCATCATCTCCAAGACGTGGTAACGGATAGAAAGATATCATGCCCTTCCATATTCAAGGTGAAGGATAAATAATGACCCCCTGAGTCCCACATTTAGTAGGGAACGGAGTGGCTACTAGATCCAAGGTTATAGAATCTCATGTAATATTGAAGCCATTAACCATTTTATAGAACCAGATTGGGATATAAGATAGTGAATCCCAAAAAACTCCAACTACTAAAAGTAATAGTAAATCCAAAACCCCGTTTTCAACATGCATGTTCCAAATAAACTAATAAAATATATAAGAAAACACTGAAAAAAAAAGTACAAAAAGAAATATAATCAACAAGGACAATGGTACTGATGCCCGAGATAATACAATTCGGTACGGTCCTCAATATCCTCATTGAAACATGAAATAAGTTTTATAAACGTAAGTGAGTATATAGGTATACACAGTAGGGAAACCAAAACCTCTCGTGCACAATTTGGGAGACATTTTAATGCCCCATTAGAAAAAAAATAGGTAACGAAAAAAACTATCAAGGAAAACTATCCACCCAGCCTCATAAAGGCACACTCCCAAAATAATGCAAGTTAGGTAAATTTATAATAATAGCACATCGTTCTTTTGGGTACCCCACTCCACTTTCCCACTTGTTATTTAAAACATCATACACATTAGACCTCACCCATAGATCCCACTACACTCCCACTACCACCCCCTAAATCAACCATATGGGCCATCCTAATCGCACTATTATGATGCACGCAGACACCTTGTCCACCACAGTCACACATAACCACACTCATAGACACTTGGGCCACAATAACCATAAATAACCACTCCCACAGACACCTAGGCCACAACAACCATTGTCACACCCGAAGACACCTAGGCCATAACAACCACTTCCCTGCCCGAAGTCACCAAGGCCTCATCTGGAAGATACATGGGAAATGAACCATCCCACACACCCTCACACATGATCCAACCACTACAACAGACCCTGCTGAAATAGTGTTGGGCCATAATGAAGATCAGGATGTCATAGCCTACTGGAAGGGTCTTGGGCTACCTAAGATAAGGAGCATAAAAGAGGTAATAACCATCCAATCATTGGAATGTTGGGAAGACACCCTCCCCATTGAAATGAGGATGTTTGAAAAGAAGTTCTTAACATGGGTGGGGTGCATATAAGAAACATAGGAACAAAATTTTATACATATAGGTAATCAAGAACTCCTCTCATCCTAAGGGTCCCAAAACAAACAACCATCTTATACACAATCACTCTTGATTATATCCGTACATGAACAAGATCACAATAGCCTCAAAAAAAGAAAAAACCTCTTTTTAAAAGAAACATTTACCCATCTTATATATTTTCATTATCATGTTCATGTGATCCCATTTAAATATTCTTTCACTATCGGGCAACTAACAGGCATAAGCATAATCCGAAACAACAACTAGAAGAAAAATATCCATGAAATAATTTACATATTCACTCATGGTTTTCTCGTAAGTAACAGAATCAAAAGGGATTATTTAAATCCCTTGATGTACTATAATAAAACCAAGTCCCATCATAATAGGTCAAAAAAATTTACCACTGGCTCTACACATCCTCAGATTCACAACCAATATCCTCTCAAACAGATATTCCCATCAACACCACCCCTCAAACATTAAGCAGAACAACCAGGAATATCACCAGAACAAGAAAAGATGTTTTCAAATTTATCCAAATCCATTTAACAAATTCATTCTCTCCATTGGTTAACTCGGGTGATCACACAATGGTTCTTATCAATCGGGCAACCACTTAATGAACCAATTTTAACTGATTAACCGCTACCCATTTTACTACCATTAAATCTCAATATTATCGTGTAAATTGAGATTTATTAGTGTGAATTAAAGGACCACCAATAAACATTATTTTAAGTCGACATGATCCAATACAATTCACAACATAAAAAGGAAGTTAAAATAATTCATTATCATTATCATTCCCACCCCTTAATTCTTTAAAAGTCCATTAATTAACTTTGTTAAAGTTTTTTTCATCTACATTCCTAGGAAACACCATCATACCCACCCCACATGATGCACAATAAAAAAAGATGAAGGAAAACCCATACTTGGATGATCACGGATTGAAGTTTTCTTGTTGCACCAATAATTATGGATGAATGAATTGCAGGAAGAACTACAACAATGAGAAGAAACAATCCTGCACTGGTGCACAATTCACCTTGGGAGGAGTCTCAAGGCACACTTAGAGAAAAGAAAATGAAGAAGGAAGAGAGGATCTCATCTTATGAAGAAGGTAGATCCTAAACTTAGGGAGTTAATTTTTATGTACATAAAAGTTGGATCATGTTTTGACCACATGGCTCGATGGTTTCACGTGATGGGATTAATATAGATTTAATATTTTTCCTCCGAGAAAATGGATATAGACCAATAGATTATTGTGAGTTGATATATTTCCATTAAATAGAGAAAAACACATAACATTGATGAAGCTGGAAAACATTTGAGGCTGCAAAACACAAAAAAGGGTGTGACACTAATAAAAGAGCCACACGTTTTGATAATTTTAGGGTTCCCAATTCTTGGGGGATTTATAAAATCATTTGTAGTCCTTAAAACCATTTTAAACCACTTTAAAAGAGGTAATAAAACATAAATAGGCGTTATAGATAAAATTGGGAAAAGAACCCTAACACCCCTCTATGGCATAGTCCGAGTGTTACACCGATCGGTGAGACACCAATCACTGACACTGATCAATGACACCCTTCCATCGACACTGACGCCCTCCTGACACATAGATGGTGTATCTGACACCACAGACACCATAATTTGGCAAAGTAATAGACCAAGAGGGTCTATGACCTTATATTAACCTTGGGAATATAATCCTTGAAATGTTGTTTTGGGTATTAAATCAATCATCACATACTGCACATCAAGTTATACAAACTACACACAATGTTTGACACACCCATGTGATATGATTTGGTTAATACAAATACTATCTATGGAAAATTATGAATATTTTTGATATGATTTCATGGATTTGATGTTGGATTAATTATAGAAAAATGGGATAACAGGTTAATTGATGTTGGGAATAGATGTTGAGTAGTATAAATACCCTTATGTACTGAAAATTGATTTAATGAAATGAAAATTTATGATATTTCAGGAAAATATTAATATCTTTTTGAGAGTATATATGATTAGGTATATATTAACTGAAATTTTATTTTATATATCATATATTTCAATAATTTTATAGCAAATGAATAAAGTAAAATAGTTTATTATAATTTAGGTTCACTTATTTTTGTGATTAGGTTATCAGGTATTATAGATTCCAACATAAATAAACCTAAGTTAAACCAAGTGTACAATAGGATGAAGTAAAAGTTACAATAGGGTAGGAAGTTATAGGCTTATATTTGATATTACATTGAAAATATCTGTACAGACCTGTAAATATATTAATAGTAAATTTAAAGACTCTTTAATCCTTTCCAACTGTTAATTACTCTTTTTATAATTTTTATTAACCCATATATTTTCTTCAACAGATTCAATGTCATCCTTTATATGGATGAGAATAAGTCTCACACTACACTCCTTTTTCTTCCCAAAGGATTTAATTTCAATAATCATTGGAAAATCATAGTCATGTGATTTGGAAACCTTTTCAAAACATCCAACATACATGCGGAAAACATTACAATATATACCAATACTCTTATAATCCACTATACCATAAAGGGTCATTGAAGTAATTTGACAACATTTTGAAAACCTAACTACCCCATCATACTCATTCTCGATAATAACATATGGGAAATTATGATGTTTATATAGTGGATCAATCTAACATCATCCTTGATGTCATTTATTTGGCTGTAATAGATGGTGTCCTTCATGTATTATATGTATTTTTCTTATGGGATTACAATTTTGAATATCTCAAATGGAAACCCTTATTAAAATTAATCATGTCAAAATGATTCCAAAATTTTTGAAAAAAAATAACTAATGAAGTTTTTTTAGAATTTTTTTGTTGTTTTGCTTGTTGACCAAGAGTTAGTGTGTTTGAGGAAAAAGTAGATTGTAAAAGGGGTTCTCTAAGAATTTTGAATGATTATGACATATAAATTATCCAATGTATAGATTTACTCTTAGTAAGAACACAAATTGATTAATAAATATGTAGAATGTATAGTATGTATGAAAACTACTTATAAAATATAAGGTTTTTCATGAATTATTTTCTTATATAAGGATCCTTGATTATATCATTATCTAGAGTGAATGATTAACTTATAATTTCATCATTGGTAATTTTAGGAGTTGAAAAGGACTTCATATAGTGGAGTTCATGAAGATGATTACATGAATTGGAGTACATTATGTGTAGTATGAGAAGTGTATTATACAATATGGAGTACTTGAATTGTAGTTAGAATAGAGGAGTACATGAAGAGGATTAAGTGTAGTGGGGTAATCATGGAGGAGAATGAATTTTGGAGTAAGCATTGAGGTGTACTAATAATGGAGTCAGTATAAAGGGTTATGAATAGGGTTGTACACATAAAAAATATATTTACAAATATATGGAGTATATGAGGAAACTTATGTAGTATAGTATGCATGTGGTTATCCATACTGGAGAAATATTTAGTGAACAATGTTTGCATAAAATTGGAATTTCATAGAGAATAAAAGTTCTTAACAGAATTATTAATGGGGAGAATATTATACAGTGATGTGGATTTATTCATATTAATGAAACAGTATATTAATAACACACTCATTTTATAGTAAAAAATTAAAATGAAAACATATAGCAACAAAATATTTTTCTGGAAGAATAGTGAACATTTTTTATAATAAAGAGTAGTGAATTATCAAAATATGACTATTAGTGAACCATAATAGTCCCTCTGGGATAGATGGTTTTCTCAAATACTTTTATGCAAAATCATGGGACCATATCAAAGCTAAAATTATTGGATCAATACAAATTTTTTCGTTGGGGAGCTTTACCTAGGGTGGTCGGTGAAATCTTGTTAATTATTATCCACAAAGTGAAGGACCCATCCTCATTCAATAAATTTTATCCAATTAGTATATTTAATTTCTATTATATTATTTTTGGATAGTATTATTAACAGGAGGATATAAAAATACATTTCAGATGAGGTTCCTAAAGAGAAACATGGTTTTATTAAGGGTAGATCCCCCAAGGTGGTAATTGGAATTACTCGGGAAATGTTTATAGACCTAAACAAGAATCCAAAGGGTTCAAATGTGGTTATCAAAATAGATATAGATAAGGTGTATGATATATTTGAATGGGGATACATTCTCAATATGATGAACTACATGAGATTTTCTAATTGGGTGTGTCACTTATTTTTTAGATGTTTTATCTCCCTTTGTTCTCTGTGTATTTAATGGGTAAAATAAGTTTCTTCCATAAATATGTTCATGGACTTAGACAATGAGACCCTTTTCTCCCAGTATTTTCATTATGGTCAACGAACCTCTTAGTATACTTCTTGATAATAATTTGAATAAATAATCCTTTAAAGTGTTGGAATTAGTTTAGTGGAATATCTCACCTTTATTACACAAATGATATGATCTTCTTCCTAAATGGAGTGAGATGATCAATTAGAGGACAAAAAGTTGTTTTGGAAGCATATATCTGTTGGAGTGGAGAAAAAATAAATAGTGAAAAAAGCATCCTCTCGGTCCCCCATGAATGTTTATAAGGATGTGTAAAAAAGGAATTTTTTCATGGTTTTCTCAAAAATGAAGATTCATTTGGATTTCTTAGGATCTCTTATTTTCCAATAAGATTAATCATTAGTCATTGTGAGGGGTTTGCTAATTAAATCATCAACTATATAAGTAACTAGAAAAAACAATTCCTTTCATTCAGTGGAAGAACTACCATAGATAATTGAATCCTCAATTTTATCCATATAATTTTTTTATTAGCACTCCTGGTTCCTAATGATCTGATAAGAAATATTGAGAATATCAAATCAACTTTTATACAGTACTCTCATGGTGGGTAAATCCTCTATTGTTCATCTTTGAAGAGGATGGCCTAAACTATGCATTCTGGGAGTATTAATCTATATATCATGGAGGATTATATAAAATATCTATAAGATAATATGATTTGTGAGGTACTTGATGGATGCTCACTATAGAGTAATTTAATTTGGATTAAATACAGATTGATTCTTGAGGCTTTCTGGGGAAAATTTTCATAGATGTGGTGGTTGTTGCATTAGAACATTCCAATCCTCAACCTTCATTCCCCATGGATTGTGGAAAGTGTTAACATCAATTTTGGGTTAAAAATTTCTAATGTTCCATGTATCATCTTCCTAGGAATGCCCAAATATTAACATTTATTTTGTACAAGAGATCAAATTCCATTAATTTAGTGATTTAATATTCCAAAAACAACAATGAATTTTTTTTTATTACATTGGGATATCTTCTAAAATAAATTGTTTAATTTTCATTGAATATCCAATAGAAGTGATCATGGAAAAGTAATACATCTATGTCATCATATATGATACAGGTACCAATGGTGGTGTGGATTTATACTGGTGAAAATATTTCCATGTCAAATATAACTTCTTTATTTGATGGATTTATAATAATTACATTCCAACGGATTAAGTGATCTGAAAGAATGTTGTTTCTATTTCTTTGAGGTAATGTTGTTGTCAGATAGCCTGCATAAAATCAATGAAACATAGATTCATTGATACCGAGTGGGATTCTATGGTTTTTAGTTATCTTGGAAATAATATTGGTCGCGACATTCAATCCGTCTATAGTTTTGGTTTCTAAAAAATGGTATACATGGTTCTATTATCAAGGACCATGAATACAAGGAATTGGCTATGTTAATGTCTATATAATTCTGGATGATTTGCAATGCTATAAATATAAAGATCAAGGAATGAAATAATTTCAATTATTTATAAATTCTAGTTTTATATTGATTTTTGATAGTGGATTTAAGGAATATGACTAAAAGGTGGGTTATTAACAGATCCTTAAAATTCATCTTTGTAAATATGGATAATTCCTATTTAACACAGGAAGCATCGAAGGTTGAAAGATAAGGGATATAGATATATTGGAATCCCCCTTCCCATGGTCTCATGCTCATTGTGAATGGGTTTTATAGTCTTGGTTAGATGCATGGTGGATGATTTTTTTGAGATCACAATAGTTCAGTTCTCATTTCTGTTAAAAACATCAATGGTCAAGAAAACTCCATCATGATGAAGACCAATTATCTTATAAATGGGTTGGAGGAATCACTTTCCCCCAATAGTCCACTTTCCACCATTGAAAATGATTGTGATGTGGTCCAAAACACTATCCAAGGAAAGGCGTCCACTACCTAGTCCATTTCCAATCACATTGGGATAAGTAAAGGCCATCTCACTAATTGGGTGGTCATTCACAACCCATGGAAGGAGGGTAACAATGTGGTGGATTATTTATCCTCTAGGGGATCCTCAGACAAGACTCATATTGTTTTTTCTAGTGTCGGAATCCTCCCCCCAAAATTTTTGGACCTTGTTTGGATAGACTCCCACAACTTGAATTATTTTAGCTCACCAAATCCCCTTGTTTTTTTTTTGTTTTTTCTTACATATGTGAACGTTTTTGTGACATGTTTTTATTTTTTCTAACAAAATAAATTTTTTAAATATTATTTTGTTTTTTAATGATGAATCAAGATCAAATGGGGATTAATTTATAATCTATAATACCTTGATTCATGCCCCCTCTTAGGGTATTTAACCTATTTGGGACATCAATCGGTATCCAAGACAAAGATTAAAGTTAGTGACTTTACCTCAATGGAATCCATGGTTGCATTCAATCCCCAACAGATTCTAATTGGTGATGGAAATTATCATCAACTATACCCTAATTGAATTCATCAATACTTTTGATTCTTATACATGGATGCAATTATAACTATTATGAATGGGACCATATTATGTAAGGATACACTGATATATCATATTAAAAAATCAAGGAACTAGATTTTTATTATAGAGGAATCAATTTTTTGGGTGGGTCGAATTTATATACAAAATAAACATGAAAATTATTTCATGTGAATCCTTACACACCTTCTGGTAAAATATAATAAAAAAATATTAAAGAATATAAAAAATCCAAAAAGCCAAATTACTGGTTTTGTGGAACAATTTTGAGGACATGATAATTATTTTGAATGAATTAGTTGATGAATTTTTTAATCAGGTTAATGTTATTATGGATGAAATGTGTGGTCTTAGATAAACTCTAAATTAAATGAAGATCAACAAGAACATCATAATAATATTACCACCCTGATTTAATATGAATTTCTCTTTACTCGAGGAAAATGAGTTAAAGGAGTTGATGTTGGATATTTTTTACATTACTCTTATTGTGTATGAGATGAAAAATTATGATAATAAGGATGTGGAAAATTGAATTACAATGAAGTGGAATTAATTTCCATAGATAAACTCACTATATAAGATTTTCTATAAGATAAAGAGGTTGAAGAATTCATGTAATTCATTTCCTTAAATCTTCCATGGAAAAAAGAATGTTTAAAGGGTTACTTCCACTTGAATGATTTAAATGTGGAATGGTTGGATATCTTGCATATATGTGTCCCTATTTTATTAAATATGAGGAGGAGGATAATGAAATACCAAGGAGGGATTTTTTAACTATGGTTAAAAGTAGAATAAATTGAAATGACTCCTTCAATAAAAAAACTCTTTCATAATATGATAGTACACAAACATTTATGGAAAATTAATTTAAAGAATTCAATGTAAATAGAGAATAATATTTAGCACTTATTATGAGAATTTATAAAATATTTTAATATATTAATAATGAAAATTGAGAGTTTAAAGGAATAATTGATCTCTTGGAAAAAATTGAGGTTTCTATAGAATAACAAGTTGTTTAATGATCTAAAATGAATAAATCCAATGAGTTGTTCATGGTACCAAACACTATATAAAGTATTACGAAGAGGAAATTTCTACTATGAAGGTAGGAATTTAAAAGATCAAATTTTAAAATATCAAAAACTCTAAGAAGGTTGTAGAGTACATGGTAAAAGATGATAAAAAAAATAAGGGTTATTAGGTGTTTTATTAACATAGAGAGATATCATGTCAAATGTATCAATGATCTTGAGGAGGACATTATAGTTTTTTGATGGAAAGTGGAATATCATGATATACTCTTAACCCCCTATACGACTTCAAGAAATATGATCATAAGGGTGAAAAAGTGATGGTAAATCATAAATGTCCATAAAATGATATAATGGATTATAAAGAATACTAAAATACACTTTTCAATGAAAAAATTTTTATGGGTCATGATTTAAAATAAAAAGTATTGGGGTGGATATAAAGCCAAAAGAACCCACTCTGATGTGGAAGGTTTATTTGGTAATATCTCAAAATAAAACAAAATAATAGAAACCAAGGTAAAAAAAAGTGTGTTAGAAATGAAATAAAAGAATTAACCACATATTAAGTGTTATTATTGTAGAATAATTAGACATTCAAAAATTTTATTTTTCATAGAAAACATGCATTGGTGGGAATAAGATAAAAAATGGATGAAATAAACCAAACTTTTATAAATGAAATACCACTTTGATTGATTTAATTCCTTAGATATAGAAAACATGAACTAACTTTTATATTTTGGACCATTTTAAAATATATCAAGAAATATTCAAAATAATATTAAACAACATAAACATTGATAAATAGCCATTGTATAGTGAAAATTATGATTTGTATTTTAAGAGTAATGATAAAGTCTAATTTAAATATATGGAAGGAGAAATGGAAACAACTAATGGTATAGTACCCTATGAATCCAATTTATTAGAGCTTATGAGAAAGATGACATCACCATGATTTTACCTTGTCTAAGTCCAAGATGAGATTCAACAAATGAAGTGCGAGTGAATCTAATTAAGGTATAAGTTCAAAATTATAGAATTATTCATGGCCTAAGAAATGTTCACTGAACCACCCCAATATTGAACCTCCATCACACAACATAACCTTACAGAATTTACTAGCGTAATAAGGGGTTATGTATATAGAACCTAGAAATATGATTTTTTATTTTTTATATTATTAATTGAATAATGATTATATTTATCCCTTATTATTATTATTTATAAATAATTATATGGTAAATTTTATGTGAAGAAATTCAATTTTTTTTGGGAAATATATATTCACAATTAAAACACTATATTGATAGTTTCATGATTTTTTGAAATAATGTTTTTTATAAAATATAATTATTAAATAATATTTATTTAAATATAAATGTTAATAAAACTTAATGAAGTCTAACATAACTTTTATAAGGGTTAGAAAATTGTTAGTATCATAAAAACTAATATTTTTTAGTAAATTAATATTATTATTTGAATGTAAAAATTATCCTTTATAGAAAATTATTTCTTTAAAATAATTTTTAATTTTGAAAACAGAATGTCAAAATTATCAAATGGTGATTTTTTTAAAAAAAATCATATAATGGAATTTTTAGATAAAAATTAAATAAGTATAAATATATGATCTATATTATGACATCATAACAGCCAAAAAGTGATGTAATAAATTCTAGAAATTTTATTAAAGAAAAAAAATATTTATTCTTTAAGATAATTTATTTTATATGTTTTTTTTTAATTTTATATACCCTTAATGAATCTGGGAAAAAATATATTATATTTTAATGTTATAAAATAAATTATTTATGAAAATATATCACTTCCACATTAACAAATGGAATTATTTTATGGATTTTATTTCTTATACTAAAAAAATATTTAAATCCACTAATATTTGGTTAAAATCATGGGTAAATAACAAGGTATTCTTTGTGGGTTTGATTATTTTTTCCAATATAGTCCAAAAACTATATTTAGAAATTAATACATAATCACACTCTTTTACTATAAATACCCAACCAACCCCTCACTCCTATTCAATTTTTCACTATTAGCACAAATTTAATTTCCCTATCAATATCTAAATCCCCCAAGGTGTTCTTGAGTTCTTAAGAATGTCCTCCGATGATTTTGGAAGCACCCACTCATGGTAAGAGATTCTTTTTATGAAGTACTTTAATTCTATGAAGCAATTTTGATTACAAATATCATGGTTTTAATGTGTTTTACAAAAACCATTATTGATCTTATAATTCCAATGTAATTTGAGGCAACACATCACTCTTATTCACCCATTATATAAATTTTTACATACACCGGTTATAATGATGAAATTTTCCTATTATTATTCATTCTAAACAATAGTCATGTGAATAACCATCCCATTTACAGTCAAGCGTATTCAAATATTTGTACCTATCCTGTATTTATTGGGTAATTATATGTACGTAACCCATACAACTTAATCTCTTTGTCAAAAATGATGATATGAATTCTTATGTTGTATAATACATGTGACACACAAATGAATGTACATGATATGAATATGATGAGTTGTCTCAGAATTATTTTTCCTACAATGTATTGGGAAATGATTTAATATAATGTGATATGATTCATGGTGTATGGGAGGTTATACCAAGAACACTACGTTATGATTTCTCAGTGATTAATGTTGACTTATGCATATGATTTCATGTTTTATGTTGTTTCTACATTCCATTTCTTTCCTTGATAATAATATATTATACCATGATTTGATGTTTAAAATTATGATTCTTAACATTTTCTGTTATCATGTTATTCCTCTCAAATTAAATGTACTACTTTACCTTATTATTTGATGTATCTAATTAACCAAATACACTAGGCCTTTCAATATTTTAGGATATAATTATGTGTGTCTTTATATGATAAATCATAAGTCAAGGAGTTTTTATGATACTAGTAGTCATAGTTAGTATCAGAGTATGGTCAGGTTATTTTTGGGGATCAGAATTAGAGTTATTTTTTAAAATAATATATTATAAGAATAAAAAATGGAAAACATCCCTAAATTATGAAAATGTATAGATCAAGTGTCTTTTGAGAAAAAATATCCCTATTTGGATACTACAATTGGATGTAGCTCTAACATCATTGTATATTGTGGTAGTAATCCCCAAAAGGGTTAATTAGGAATTGACTCAACCATCAACTGGTGCATTAAAAAGCGGAATTTTTTCACAAATGATTTGACTCTCCTGGTGGAATGTCTTTGGTAAATTCACAATCTCTTTGCAACCCATTATGAAAGGGAAAAATTCCTACAAAATTTTATGTTAGTAAATAGTCCATTAATAACATAGATAAAAACATAGAAATTCATAGGATAAAGAGAGTATGTAATTTATGAGGTGTCCCTTGAATATTCATAGTTTCAATTTTATGTGTCTAATAGTTTGAAACTCTTCATCCATAAGTATATATCAGAAGATGTAAATTATTATAACTAGAATAAAATAGTGAAATATAATATTATGATAAATTCATGAACATTAAATGAAATATTTATTATTCATTTCATTATTTCATTCCATGAATGTTTAGTATAACTATTTAAACACCACTATAAATCACGAATGTAAAGTTATCTATGAAAATAGAAATTTGTGAAATTATGTAATCATAAGTTTATAACTCCTCCATTGTCAATATTTTTGGGTTGAACTTCCTAGGGAACCTTTTTATACTCCCTTTAGTGGAATTATATTCTTTTCTAGGTATGGATTTTACTTCCTTCTATAGAGACAAAATAATTTATTGATAGAACTAAATCACCATTAATATTACAAATCTTCCACTAATTCAATACTAGTGCAAGGAGGATGAATCTCATTCAGAATCAACATATCAATAATGGATATCATTTCCTTATAAGAAGTCATATATTTCTAAAATTATTGAGACTAAAGAAAATATCATTCTTGATAACTTGAGTATTATGAGGGAACACAACATTATTTTCCCCAAAGAATTTATTGTTCTTATTCCTATCTGAGATGTTGAGTTTTTGATAAAAGATTTAACTACTGATTTTCTAACATTCAATACTGTATATATAATTTCCATTATATAACTTGAGGAGCTGAAAAACAAATATAAGAAAACTAGGATAAAGGGTTTATATAACCATGTGCTTCAACATAGGGTGCACCAGTCCTTTTCATCAAGAAGAAAGATTAGTTTATGTGCCTCAACATTGATTATCATTGTCTTAACAAGATCATAATAAGTAAAATGTATCACAAATTATTTATTTATGACTTGTTTGAGGAGCTACGTGGAGAAAATTATTTCTCTATAGTAGATATTCAGTATGAATATTTTCAAGGGTAATTAAGGAGGATATCCCCAATGCTAGTTTTTATACATGGAATGAGAACTAGGTTCATAGTGATTCCATTTAGACTCAATAATGATCTATTTATATTTATAGAATTAATTATTACGGAATTTCGGCATTTCCATGACAATATTTTGGTTTTATTTATAGATTATATTCTTACTTAATCATAAATAAAGTAGGAACATGAGGAGTATTTGAATGTTATGTTGAAGACCTTGTGAAAGGAAAGGTTATATGTGACGTATAGTATATTTGGGGTTTTGTGGGATCAAATATCTTTACAAGGTAATTTTATCACCAATAATATAATATCTTTAGATCCTTTAAAAATAGAGGCAATTCTAGGATGACTATAACCAACATCATTGATAGAAATATGTAGTTTCCTTGAAATTTCTCACTCCTATCCTTGATTTTTGAGAAACATTTCACGATTTTCAAGCTCACTAATAATGCTAACTAAGATGGGAGTGTATTTTTTCTAGTATTATGAATGTGAAGAGATATTTAAAGAGTTTAAGATGAAGAAAATACCTAAAAATATTCTCTCATTACCCACCATTGATGACAGATTTGTGATCTATAGTGAAGTGTCAAAAAATGGATCGGTCTTTGAAATCATGCAAGAGGGAAAAGTTATATCCTATTCCTCCCACCATTTTGAGATCCATGAGTATAAATACCCAATGTATCATCTATAATTGACTATAGTGGTCATCACATTTATGATTTTGTAACATTACCTCTATTGGAAATGCTTGACATATATACAGATCATAAATTCCACAATTAAAAATTCACCAAAAAATCACCTGAACATCTGAAAATTAAAGTGGTTATAGATGATCAAGGATTATGATTTTCTAATACCTTACCATCATTTAAAGGTGAAGCATTTGGTCGATGCACTGATAAGAAAGGATCCTATAATCCTATAGCTGATGATAATTGAAAGGTTTCCAATATTCTTAGACATGAAAAGGATAGACATGGGAATAATAAAATGGTATTCATCCTAACTATCTGAAATAACTAATCACCAATCAATTATTTAGAGGATCAATGAGGCCCAAAAAGGTGACAAAGATTTATAGTAAAAGGTAGTGAATATTTGAGAATTCAACTTTTCTAAAGATGGAGTTTTATGTTTTAGAACCTTGATACATGTCCTATCAAAACCCAAAATGAAGAGGGAACATATGGATTATGTACATAGATAATCATAATCTATTAATAATGGAAGCAATGAGTTGTATAGTGATATGTATTAAAAATTATAATGAAATAACATAAAGAGGGAGATTTTAAAATTTGTATCATGATTCTTGGTATGCCAAAAATTCCCGGATGAATGAAAGAAGTCTAAGGGTATATTGAAACAATTTCCCATAATAGTATGGAAATGGGAGATCATAACCATAGATTTATTCAAAGGGCTCCCCATGGAATATAAAATAAATACTACCATATGGGTGTTCGTCAGTCACTTTACTATGTCTTCACATTTCATTGCTACCAAAGAAGATTTCTCCATTGAGAAACATGTGAGAATATTCGTAAGAGAAGTTGTAAGTCTTCATGGAGTTCTAATCTACATTATTTATGATTTAGATCCAATTTTTACCATAAAATTCTAGAGAATACTTTAGAAATTAATAGATACATAGAGTAGTTTTGTAGTTCTTATCAACCTTATATGGATGGTCTGTCTAAAACAACCATTCAAACTATAGAGGATAGGTTGAGATAATTCTCAATGGATTTCCAGGGATATTGGGATCAACAACTTACCCTAGTGGAGTTCCCATGTGAAATAAGATTCCATTTTATCATTAAAATGGAACTATATGAGGCTTTATATGGAAAAAGGTGTCAGACTCCAACATAATGGCATGAATTTGGAGATATGAAGCATATGGGACTTGATCTTATCCATGATATTACAATGAAGGTGCAGACTATTTAACATTATATGAAAACCACGCAAAGTAAAAATAAAATCTATGAAGATAATCACTAATGAGACATGTTGTTTGAGGGTGGAGATTAGGTTGTTCTATTTTATATCTCCATGGAAGAAATTCACTTGGTTTGGCAAGAATGGAAAGATTAGTCGAAGATACATCGGCCCCTTCGAGATCCTTGACCGCATCCGATATGTTTCCTATCCAGTGTAACTCACGCAAAACCTATCTCAAAAAAAAGTTATGTTCAATGCACTTCTCTTTAGGAAGTACATATTGTATCCTTCAATATACTAAATCTAGAGGTTATACCATTATAAAATGATATTTCATATGAGGAGATGTCAGTGAATATATCATATCAAAAAGAAAATGTTATATGAAAAATGACAACTCACTAGGTCAATGTGTAGTAGTGGAACCACATGTTTGAGGAAGAAACATGTGAATCAATAGTGGAAATGAAACAAAAGTAACCAATTCTATTTTAGTGTATTGAATGAAATTTTGACGGTGACATTCCTGAATGGGGGAACAATGTAACGACCAAAAAGTTTATAAATGAATTCCCTTTCAATTGATTGAATTTCTTAGTTATAGAAAAAAATAAAAAATACCTTTTTTATTTTTGGATAGTTATAAAATATATCATGTTTGATTAAAAATATCTATAAACATCATAACCATTAATAAATAGTCATTGTATAGTGTCAATAAATATTTTCATATTAAAAGTTATGATAAAGTCTAATTTACATAGATGAAAGGAGTGATGACCACAACCAGTAAGACCATACCCTATGAAACATATTTATCAGAGACTCTGATAAAGATGTTGTGAAAATCATTATATTTAGAATATTATTCTTGATATCATTCTTGACACACAACATAGAGAATTAAGAAAACCGTGGTATATTATTAAAATATTATTATTTAATGTACAAGTTATCACATAACTGTTGGACTGAAGGGAAAGAAAAAAGTTTTATACATTGTAAAAAATATTTATAAAAATTTAATGTATTGCATTTATTAATAATATATAAGTAATCAATTTTATGTAAAGTCATTTTATAATTTAAAAATATGTTTTCTTCAAAAATGGTTGTCATTTCAGGTTGTGTGTGGAGATTATAATTAATTTATACCACTTTTATAAATTGTATTTAATAAAACAATATTTATTTTTTAAATTTTCATATCAATATTTACTTTGTAATAAGTTTTGGGATTTGTTTGGAAATGATTTAATTTTTAGTGAATAGTGAAAAATATGGATTTTACAAATTATCACTTTTATTCTTAAAAAATCAGGATATTTACTAGTAAAATATATTTTTATTAAATTAAAATATGATCCATTTGAATTATAAAATATAATTAATTCTATTTTAGTAAAAACTATTCATGATTTTGATATAAGTTATTTTTTATGCATAAAAACACGTTTTTCTAAAAACACCATTCCATTGTGTTTTGGGAATTTAATAAAAAATTGATTTATAACACTTCTATTTATTGAATCATAAAAAATGGATACCATATTTATAATCATTGTTTTTAGATTTGGTAAATAGGTCACATTTTTAGTCATTACAAATAGTAAACATTGCAATTAATTATTTAATTGGTAAGGGTAAAATTAGTAAAATAGGATTAAACCTTTGGGTAGGGCATTTATGTAACACCCCGAGCTTCCATGATACGCTTCCCATTCAATAATGTAATAGCTTGCATTGTACGCAACATCGAGTTCTAACACACTGCAACTAATCAAAGTAGCCATTATGAATACTAATAACTACTTTTTAACTTTATAGAAATTTTATATTTCAAAATGGACTTCATTTTTGTATTCCTAATATTAAAATTAGCCTATGTTGAATTTTTTGTAATTTTCTGAAAAACTCCAATTTTTGATGAATAGTGAAATCACTAAGTGGTAGTTAAATAACTGATTTTTCGTTTAAATGAAATATTACCACTTCTGTGATTTAATTTTCAAAAATCCGACATACATGGTTGTCATTAAGAAGTAAAATGTGGTTCAATGAGACTAAAATAATTTTTTGGTGAATAGTAACTTTTAAGTTCTTAATCGCGATTAGAGGTAATTAGTGTAGTTTAAGGTAAAAACAATGTTTTAATAATATGATATGAGCTTTACACTTGTCCTACTCCTATTGTATGAGTCATGGCCGACCAAGACAACCCATGGGTCAACTTGGGGACCCCATGGAGCCACTTTGGTTGGAAAATGACATTAATATATATTTATTTAATGTTAAAATTAAATTGACACAAACATGAGTTGTTTTACTAAAACAGTTGTTAAGTGGGGTTACACAAGTCAAAATTTGACTATAAATATTCATTAGAAAGCTAAAAATATTTCCTACATAATAGTATTTTTTTTATAATTTTTAGACATTAAATAAATTAAATTATTTATGACATCATGATGATGCAGCGATGACCTCATTATTTAACGATTTAAATAAAATGGGAAGATAATGCAAAATCCAAGGCTTAAACTTGTCCAAATCCTATTGGATGAGGATATTTCGAACCCTTATCACCTTAGCCTAGAATTATATAAGTGTGGGACCTCTAAAATCCTAAACCCATTTTATAATAAAGTTACTTTTCTTTACTTTCCAAGAGTGCCCCTCCTCTCCACTTATAAAAGGCCCCCACCTCTACCACCTCATTCACACTTTCAAGCCATTTGGCTCGGCCAACCTCTGCCCAAATACTCTCCCAAATTCCCCCTATTACTCCTAGAAGCCTCACTTTGGGCAGAACTCTTCCCAAGGAATCCTTTGGCTCAAATCAAAAAGAGTTACCCGATTTTGAGGTAATGTCTTCTCTAATGTTGTTTTGTTTTATTTTTCTTCTCCAACCCCCTAAATTCTTTTTATTCATTTATTTTGTAACAACAACAGTATCCTAAATATACTAGTATGTTGTTATAAGAAGGATTCTAGATACACTTACACACACCTACATCTAATGGTTAAAGAAAATATGGTTTCTGTGGATGGCGAATTTCTTCCTCACGAAACGATGATTGTTCAACACTCATATAACACCTTAAAAGGTGGCCATTAAGATGTCACTATATTTATATATGATATATAATGTGTTTATGTTTTACTTATGCTTCTGTATTTCTCATTTATGGCATACTTTATGATTTCCATTATGGGTAAAACGTGATAATTTCATTTCAGTAAGTGCGGACAAACGCCCCCTCAAAGTGATTTGAATCGTTAATGCCATATGTGGGATGTATAAAGGATGGATTAAATGGTATTATACACTATATTATAATGGAATTATATTATACATGAAATTGAAATGAAAGTAGCGTTCATGCGTACGTACGGCTTACCGTCTCCATGAACGGTGCATTTCATTTCTTACCTCTAAATGTTACGTAATATTATAAATGAATGTATATAGTGGATATATATGATATATATGACATATAAATCATGAATATAATTCTGGAGATAATGGATATTCTACCACATAATCAACTTGTAATTATAAGAAGTTTATTGTTGACTCAAGTACCAAAGATCGACAAAACGACCGTTATTAACTTAAATAATTACATAATGTTCATATCATTGTAATAAGTGATATAAAAAATATAATGAAATAGAAAATGGTTCTTAATAAGGTATATATTAACTCTAGTTTATTATTAAGGAGGTTAAAGAATGGTTGAGTCAAGTCAGACACGAGGTAAGGGAATTTCTTAACCCAACTTCCATTCTTTGGGTTAATCTCCTACTTTCAAATTATGTCATGATATTATTATGTCCTATTTTGTATTTTTACTTTCTTTATGTGTACCTATAGTTAATACACATAATAGATATATTTTATTTTAAAAATGATCTTCTAAGGACTTTGTCTCAATCCCCTTTCATTGAGGCATATTTGGTTTTATACATAAATTTCTTTTATACGGCGTACAAACCCCTTTGACTTTTACGTTTATTCAAAAGGAATATTTTTTATACTAAGCGTTTTTCTAAAAGACAAAAGGGAATGTTTTTCTTTCCATACTTATGCGGAGACAACGAATTCTCTGCCGCCGTGACCATTATTTGAGTTTCGGCTTCCTCTACAAGCCATCACTTTTTTTTAATGAAAAATAAATACAAAGTTTTAACTTTATTTTATTTTGGTATTGAAAATGGTATTGAAAGCATTTTTTTATATCAATGTGTTGTATTGAAATCCTGTGATTGAAATGTGAAATGTTATGTTTCATTTATGCATGTTTCATGTGATAAGATTATGTTATGGTTTATGATATGTTTAAACCTATTCATATGAGGAATGCATTGGACTTAATAAGTGACGGGTGGAGCCCGCTATAGCTCCTCGATGCATCGGTAGGTCTCATGAGACAACTAGAAGTGGAATTGGCCGAGGTCCTTTCCTAATTTGATTTATGGTTTTGGCCGAGGCCTTAATCATTTTTGACGTCTTGGCCGAGGCCTTGACAAAATGTTTCAGAATGTCCGGCATTATACATTCCCTCATTATGAAAGTGGTTATTGATATTTCATGTGATTATTCGTCTAGTAGAATATCCATGTGAGTAAGTAAGTGGCATTATTTGATTTTACTTTTGCCATATTATGCTGAAGTTCAAGTTTAATAAGGCTTTTGTTTAGTTATACATTGCCTTAATTGTTAGTTTTTATTTATGAAAGCTTCCGCAATATTGTTATCCTTACTGAGCATCTGAGCTCACCCCTTTCAATGTTTTCATATTTTCCAGGATGTGAAGAAGTATTTTATGAATGACCTGCAGGGATAGTCAGAAGAGGATATGAGTGTGGACTATGAAGACCATTTTATTGTAGTTTGATTACTTTTTGATGTAATGAAAGACTTATGAATGTATCTAGTGTTTCCAAGGCTACTAAACTAATCGGTCTTTCGAGACTTGATCTTTTGTGATCATGCCAATGTTACGAAGTAATGCACCGACTCTGGGTAGCTGGGGTCGGGGCGTTACAGTTGGTATCAGAGGCAGTTTAGTACTAACCTTGGAAGCTAGATTTAGATAAACTCTGATTAGAGCACATAGCCCGAAGATAGACTTTGAGGATTAGTATAGAAGAACTTCCTAGAATTTTGGTATTGTAGAGATGTTGTGAGTTTTCCGAGCAATACATCCCTGTCTGGATACGAGCAGGTAGAGGCGGTTATGGCACAGATGTACCTAGGGGTAAAACCTGAAAACACCACTTTGAGCTAGACTCGAACGGGAACTGGTGCACGACAACGGGCCTTGCTGCACTCTTGGTTACGACACTCCCGGGAGATATTCTTAGGATAATTCTCATTTTCTTTACAAACCACTATGAATGGTTATGAGTATATACTTCCTCAAATAAAACTTTTTTATGATTATGGATTATATCCATAAATAGTTCAATTTATGTTAAGTATTTTACAAGTATGGAATTATGTATTTTGATTCATAAACTAATCTAGTTTATGCCATTGTTTAGAAATGGCTCCTAGTGGAAGGAATGGAAACCGTATCAATGTACGAACTCCGTGTAGGGATTTCCCTCCTGCTCAAGATAATTATTGTGGATTTGGAGATACAACTGGTGCCGATTAGCTAATCACCATACTGGGACAACTTACTCAGGTTATGAATAATAACCTTACTCGTATGGAGCACCCTGATCCGCAACGTGGAGGATCAATGCTAGACCATTTCATGAGGCAACAACCACAAACCTTCAATGAGGGTACAAATCTGTTAGTAGCTGAGCAATGTATAAACTCCTTAGAGAAAATATTCCATGCCTTGGGGAGTAGCGAAAGGGAGAAGGTTGTCATGGCAGTTTACCGCCTCACTAGAGATGCCAATCAGTGGTGGTCGCTGATTCAAAACACAAAGGAATATGATGACGTATCGAATATGGAATGGAGGGAGTTCAAAGAGATTTTCTTAGAAAAATACTTTCCTCGTGACCATCGAGCAGATATGGAAAGGCAATTTCTGAGTTTGAGGCAGAAGGAGGATGAGAATGTCGCAAAGTATGAGGCTAACTTTACAAGGTTAGCGAGGCATGCTGCTGATTATATACGTAACCCAAGAAGTAAGATTTATCGTTTCTTTGATGGGTTAAAACCATTTCTCCGTCGAGCATTCGTATCAGAATACTTCTCATCATACGAAGATATTGTCTCGTGTGCTATCAAGACAGAAAAGGAATTCTCTAAGTCTTATGACAACAAAGTAAAGAAAGAGAATAAGAGAACGGGGGAACAAGAGACAGATAAAGGGAAAAGGGAAAGAAGGATTTTCCATTATGTGATAATTGTGGGAAGAATCACCCTAGTACGTGCCTAAAAGGAATGGGAGTTTGTTATAAATGTGGAGAAAAGGTTCACCAGGCTCGTGATTGCAAGGGAAAGAAAGAGGCTGTCAAAGTTGAATGCTACAATTGTAGGGAAATGGGGCATTATGCAAATGAATGTACTAAGCGTCAAGGAAACTTACCTCAGAAAAGGCCAAGGGATCAAGGACAATCTTATGATGTTACTACAGTTGAAGCAGAATAACTAATGTATTGGTGGTTTTGGACTCATGGATTATATTCTGGTTATTAAAATAATGTGATATATATATGAGGATTGTACTGCAGTACTTGTTGTTTCAGTATGGTTTTAATATGATTAAGGTAATCATATTTTTAGTATGTGACAATAAGAGAAACTTTACTTTGTTTGGGGAATCTGATAAATTGATTTTAGAATTAAGAGACCTTTTAGAGAAAGTCTGGACAGAGGTATTTTGGATAACTATAAAGGTTGGAGTGGATTAATTTGATCTTTGGATAGTATTGTTTAAGGTTAAAAAATTTATGAAGATTATTTTTGGAATATTATGATACTATAGTTTTAGGAAAAGGACAACCTGCAGGGTGGGGCATAACCCGTCGCGTCAGACAAAGCTGCAGGAATCGAACCCACAATCATAGTGTGACAGACCTTTATTTCCTACCACTAGCCTACAGGAAGTCCCTGGTTATTACAAAATAATTTTACTAATCTAAATGGTATGTGTTAACATTTAGAACCTTATACAATTAGGATAAGTATAATATTTTTGAGTTCTATTATATTTTTGAGTGAAAGATGAGTTGAAGGTTGAAACTCTAATTGTCAAGCATAAATATATATATACCTATCTCTTATTCAATGAATAAATTAATTCTTAAACTTTAGTAAAGGGATATTGAAATAAAAAAATGTGTTATCCTAATACCTTATGTCTTGTTGAACTGATGATATTTTAAATCAACATAGATTGAAGTCTTTGAGGCCCTCAATTTGACAGTTGATTGTGATTGATGACCTCAATCACTCCCTACAAATATTTACGTTTTTCCTCCAATTATATGTCTCTAATTTCCACCAATGTTCTCCTAATCGAGATCATAATTGGGTGGTGACTTTTTCATTTCCCTTTCCATCTTATTAAGGCTAAATTTTATTAATCTTATTTTCGATGTGGGTTTTCCTCAAAGGTATTTTCTCTTTTCAACCTTTTATTTTCAAAGAAAAATTTCAAATTGTGAGGACGCAATTTATTGAATGAGGGGAGAATGTAACACCCTGAGCTTCCATGATACGCTTCTCATTCAATAATGTAATAGCTTGCATTGTACGCAACATCGAGTTCTAACACACTGAAACTAATCAAAGTAGCCGTTATGAATAGTAATAACCACTTTTTAAATTTATAGAAATTTTATATTTCAAAATGGACTTCATTTTTGTATTCCTAATATTAAAATTAGCCTATGTTGAATTTTTTGTAATTTTCTGAAAAACTTCAATTTTTGATGAATAGTGAAATCACTAAGTGGTAGTTAAATAACTGATTTTTCGTTTAAATGAAATATTACCACTTCTGTGATTTGATTTTCAAAAATCCGACATACATGGTTTTCATTAAGAAGTAAAATGTGGTTCAATGAGACTAAAATAATTTTTTGGTGAATAGTAACTTTTAAGTTCTTAATCGCGATTAGAGGTAATTAGTGTAGTTTAAGGTAAAAACAATGTTTTAATAATATGATATGAGCTTGACACTTTTCCTACTCCTATTGGATGAGTCATGGCCGACCAAGAAAACCCATGGGTCAACTTGGGGACCCCATGGAGCCACTTTGGTTGGAAAATGATATTAATATATATTTATTTAATGTTAAAATTAAATTGACACAAACATTAGTTGTTTTACTAAAACAGTTGTTAAGTGGGGTTACACAAGTCCAAATTTTGACTATAAATATTCATTAGAAAGCTAAAAAGATTTACTACATCATAGTATTTTTTTTATAATTTTTAGACATTAAATAAATTAAATTATTTATGACATCATGATGAAGCAGCGATGACCTCATTATTTAACGATTTAAATAAAATGGGAAGATAATGCAAAATCCAATGCTTACACTTGTCCAAAGCCTATTGGATGAGGATATTTCGAACCCTTATCACCTTATCCTCGAATTATATAAGTTTGTGACCTCTAAAATCCGAAACCCATTTTATAATAAAGTGACTTTTCTTTACTTTCCAAGAGTGCCCCTCCTCTCCACTTATAAAAGGCCCCCACCTCTACCACCTCATTAACACTTTCAAGTCATTTGGCTCGGCCAACCTCTGCCCAAATACTCTCCCAACTTCCCCCTCTTACTCCTAGAAGCCTCACTTTGGGCAGAACTCTTCCCAAGGAAGCCTTTGGCTCAAATCAAAAAGAGTTACCCGATTTTGAGGTAATGTCTTCTCTAATGTTGTTTTGTTTTATTTTTCTTCTCCAACCCCCTTAACTCTTTTTATTAATTTCTTTTGTAACAACACCAGTATCCTAAATATACTAGTATGTCGTTATAAGAAGGATTCTATCTACACTTACACACACCTACATCTAATGGTTAAAGAACATACGGTTTCTGTGGATGGCGAATTTCTGCCTCACGAAACGATGATTGTTCAACACTCATATAACACCTTCAAAGGTGGCCATTAAGATGTCACTATATTTATATATGATATATAATGTGTTTAGGTTTTACTTATGCTTCTTTATTTCTCATTTATGGCATACTTTATGATTTCCATTATGGGTAAAACGCGATAATTTCATTTCAGGAAGTGCGGACTACCGCCCCCTCAAAGTGATTTGAATCGTTAATGCCATATGTGGGATGTATAAAGGATGGAGTAAATGGTATTATACACTATATTATACTGGAATTATATTATACATGAAATTGAAATGAAAGTATCATTCATGCGTACGTACGGCTTACCGTCTCCATGAACGGTGCATTTCATTTCTTACCTCTAAATGTTACGTAATATTATAAATGAATATATATACTGGATATATATGATATATATGACATCAAAATCATGAATATAATTCTGGAGATAATGGATATTCTACCACATAAACAACTTGTAATTATAAGAAGTTTATTGTTGACTCAAGTACCAAAGATCGACAAATCGACCGTTATTAACTTAAATAATTACATAATGTTCATATAATTGTAATAAGTGATATAAAAAGGATAATGAAATTGAAAATGGTTCTTAATAAGGTATATATTAACTCTAGTTTATTATTCAGGAGGTTAAAGAACGGTTGAGTCAAGTCAGACACGAGGTAAGGGAATTTCTTAACCCAACTTCCATTCTTTGGGTTAATCTCCTACTTTCAAATTATGTCATGATATTATTATGTCCTATTTTGTATTTTTACTTTCTTTATGTGTACCTATAGTTGATACACATAATAGATCTATTTTATTTTAAAAATGATCTTCTAAGGACTTCGTCTCAATCCCCTTTCATTGAGGCATATTTGGTTTTATACACAACTTTCTTTTATACGGCGTTCAAACCCCTTTGACTTTTACGTTTATTCAAAAGGAATCTTTTTTATACGAAGCGTTTTGCTAAAAGACAAAAGGGAATGTTTTTCTTTCCATACTTATGCGGCGACAACGACTTCTCTGCCGCCGTGACCATTATTTGAGTTTCGGCTTCCTCTACAAGCCATCACTTTTTTTTAATGAAAAATAAATACAAAGTTTTAACTTTATTTTATTTTGGTATTGAAAATGGTATTGAAAGCATTTTTTTATATCAATTTGTTGTATTGAAATCCTATGATTGAACTGTGAAATGTTATGTTTCATTTATGCATGTTTCATGTGATACGATTGTGTTATGGTTTATGATATGTTTAAACCTATTCATATGAGGAATGAATTGGACTTAATAAATGACGGGTGGAGCCCGCTATAGCTCCTCGATGCATCGGTAGGTCTCATGAGACAACTAGACATGGAATTGGCTGAGGTCCTTTCCCAATTTGATTTATGGTTTTGGCCGAGGCCTTAATCATTTTAGACGTCTTGGCCGAGGCCTTGACAAAATGTTTCAGAATGTCCGGCATTATACATTCCCTCATTATGAAAGTGGTTATTGATATTTCATGTGATTATTCATCTAGTAGAATATCCATGTGAGTAAGTAAGTGGAATTATTTGATTTTACTTTTGCCATATTATGCTGAAGTTCAAGTTTAATAAGGCTTTTGTTTAGTTATACATTGCCTTAATTGTTAGTTTTTATTTATGAAAGCTTCCGCAATATTGTTATCCTTACTGAGCATCTGAGCTCACCCCTTTCAATGTTTTAATATTTTCCAGGATGTGAAGAAGTATTTTATGAATGACCTGCAGGGATAGTCAGAAGAGGATATGAGTGTGGACTATGAAGACCATTTTATTGTAGTTTGATTACTTTTTGATGTAATGAAAGACTTATGAATGTATCTATTGTTTCCAAGGCTACTAAACTAATCGGTCTTTCGAGACTTGATCTTTTGTGATCATGCCAATGTTACGAAGTAATGCACCGACTCTGGGTAGCTGGGGTCGGGGCGTTACAATTTAAATTTCCATAACACTTTAATTTATCATATTATATAAATTTTGTTATGAAATATCCATCCATGTTTTGAAACTATGGAATAATTATTCCATTTTCCTTTGATCTTGACCTTTATAGTATTAAGGTAAAATATAATGTCAAAATATCACTTTCTTAATTTTAATATATATGATATTTTTTTGGTGGAGATAAAATAACATTATGTACAATGATAAATTTTTATTTTAAATATTAATGAATTTTTTTAGTCTTGGTAATTTATTATTAATTTTTAGTGATAAAAGAATTGTGTTAAATTCTTACACAACACTAACACCTCGCTTATGCAAATAGAAGAAACATCAAGTAAATGATTTTAAAAACTATAATTTTGATTTTTTTGAGTGAGTTCTTGTTTTATTAAAATTTTATCAATAAATATAAAATATTATGGATGTGTTCATGTTTTATATTCTAATTATTTTCTATGATTTTCCTAAACACAAAATAAATGAATAGTCCCAATAATAACCTTAATTATATTTTTTAATAAAAAATATTTTATTAAGTGATTGAAAATTCATAAAAATATAATATTTATTTAAATTAATCAGATATGGTGTTAAAAATAAACCTAGATCTATTTGTTGGTTTCTTTCAATTTATGGTAACATTCATGGCCCTTAGTGGATCGAAAATTTTAATATTGTTGTAATTGTTAAAAGGGTTAATAAGGGTTAAACCTAACAGGTAAGGGTGAAAAAATTAACAAAACTTGTCAAAAAAATTGTATGAGTTGATTTAGACCCATTATAACATTATACTATAATTATATAATTTTTTACCAATTTTTACATGAAAATTTATCTATATTAATTTAATACTTTACAAAATTCAATGAATTCCCATCCCCACATTTATAAATGCACTCCCCTTCTCTATTTTATTAACAACACTTTGAGAAAAATAGATAAAAAAACAACCAAAATAAATTTTATAATTCCCTTCACATAAATTACATGAGATATTAATCTAATAAGATCATTCAAAGGGTTGTTAATAAGGGTTCTAAAGGAAGTCTACCAAAGAAAGGGTAATCATCTTTACTGACTCTTTCATGATTATTTCATTTCCTACTTCCTATAAAAATATTATACCCAACCTAAAATAATAAATCATGTTCCATATATGCACCTATATTTTATATTACTATGGCACAACCAAATTAAATCTCTTTTATATACTATTAAAAGTTAAAACATTTCTCATGCGTACATATGACTTACCCTTTCCACATAATGGTGAAATTTAATTTTTGTAATGGCCCAGACCTCTCAGGTCCATTCCTTTGTGACAATGTGGGGATAAAGGTGTTTCGGTAAATCATGGTGCCTTGGGGGTGTGTTTGTGTGGACTTTTTAGGAAAACTAATGGGGTAACGGCCTTCACACGGTTAGCCCATAGTTTGGCTAAACTGTGCGGCCAAACCGTGCAAGGCTAGTCTTGGAGGTAGTGGATAATGCATGGTTAGTGCACAGTTTGTCTAACCGTGCGGAATAACCATGCAAGGAGTGGTTGTAGAGGAATAATCTAACACACTGTTAGCTCAGGGTTTGTTAAACCGTGCAGACTAACCATGCGGGCACTTAAAGTTAGATCCTAAAATTTAGGATCTTGACCTTTTAGCCTTTATCGTGGTCGTTTAAGCCCCTAATCAGCCATAACTCGTCATTACCCTTCCTTGGAGGTAGAAGAACCTCTCCCAATCATTTTGGGGGCAATCCGGAGGCTTCTCTTCGCGAATTAAAGCCGGTTTCTCGAGGTAAGTGATCCTTTTTGTTTGGTTTCTTAGATCTACCTAGATCTACACATCCTCTTCTCTCAGGATCTTAGATCTATTCCTGTTATGGGTAGATCTAAGTGTGTGGATGTCATTTATGATGAGTCTTGGTCTTGATCTTTCTAGGAGGATAGATATAAGGAGGGGTTTCAGAGAATCGACCAGGGTTCCGTGAGCGTTCCTTGACCGTTGTGGTTTTCGTCAAAAACCATTGAGGTGGGGATTTTACCTTCGTCTCTCTAAATTGTGCATCATGAGGGATGGGTGTCCTATTGCTTTCATGAGACATTGTTGAACCAGTTTAATGAAGATAATAAATGGCTTAAAGAATGGGGATGGGGAAAGTTGTTATGTTTATCTTTGTTTATCCTATTGCTATGTTGTGAATTTAATAGGATTATGCCTACTGAAAATAACGGTCGTTGGGGGACTTTTCTTGCATACTTAAATGTTTCCCTATCTTTCTAGATCGTTTTTTGGAAGGAAACATTGTGGAATATGGAAATTAGTTAATCACGTAATGTTTTCTGATTAAATGAATATCTGGAACCCTTGTGTTATAACCCCAGTTCAACAAAACGGAATAATGAACATGTGGTTGTTGGTTTGGTTACGTGGTGTGTGAAAAAGGGGGTGAATCATGGGTTTTTATGAATAGGATGGGCAGTGGAGCAGCGGTAAATGATATTAAAGTGGAAATGATGTGGCATGAGCCTGGTTTTGTGATACGGTTGTGGAGATGTGGTTAGTGGTAGTAGGGATGCAGAAATGGGTTGTGATATTAATAGAAAGTGGAATGTTGATAAATGAACGGTGGGGAAATTATAATAAATTAAATACGGGAACAATCAATGGGGATTTATTGCTGATAAGAAGGTTGGTTTTGTGTTGCTTTTGTTTTTTCTAACTTGATTTGTGGTTGGTAGGGTTTTGTTCTATGAAATGCTTGATTTAGTTTGATAATTTCCCAGTAGATAAGGAACTAATAAACTAATACTGTTGAAACGTGAAACCCTAAATGGGGTTTGGTTTGTTTGTTGTATGCATGCTCATAGTATCAGTACCAAAGCACATGCTCAATTTCTTTGTTTAGAAGCCATAGGTTGGGCTGTGTGTTTGGTATACATATTTGTAACTGTATCTTTGTGTTTTGTCACACCCCACCCATGTTGAGAACTTAGTGCCGAACACTCCCATTTCATGTGAGAGGGTGTTTTTCTGTTAGTTACTAGCTCCTTCCTGCTCCTTCTTCCGTAGGCTGTGATGGCTTGAGGTGACCATACACCAAGACTCTTCGGGTAGGTTTCAATTGGTGTGATATAGGTTGTGATGGCTTGAGGCGACCTTACACCCAGGACTCATCGGGTAGGTTTCGATTGGTGTGATATATGTTGTGATGGATTGAGGTGACCTTACACCCAATACACTTTGGGTATGTTTTGATTGGTGTGATTCTTATTCCATGACTCTTCGAGCAGGTTTTCATCCCCAGGAATCTTTGGGATGAGGCCCAGGTGTGTTCGGGCGGGGATTTGATTGTGGTTTGTGAGGCCCAGGTGTGTGTGGGAGGGAAATGTGGTTTGTGAGGCCCTGGTGTGTGCGGGTGGGATATGTGGTTTGTGAGTCCCAGGTTTGTGTGGGCAGGATATATGGTTTGTGAGACCCAGGTGTGTGCGAGCAGGAAGAGTGTGGTAGCTTTAGGATTTTCGCCATTAGGAAGAGCAACTAGCTAGTGGGGGGAAATGGTGCGGGTTACCCAATATTCTTGTTCTTATATACTACTACATGTTTTTTGTGTTTTTTGTGAGCGTGGATGTGAGGTTGGGTGGATATAATTCCTTGCTAGGTTTTGGTTTCTTCTGTTGTTCTCACGGGACATTTGGATGTCTCTCCACCTCTGCATGAGAGCTTTAGGTTTCCCTACTGATTATACTTGTATGCTCACCCTACATTTAATTTTAGTTTTTCAAGAGAACTGCCAGGGCCGTGCAGGACCCTAATAGTCAGGACAGTAGGATTTGTTGCAGTTGTTGTACTCTTGTTCCTTTTGGTATTGTTCTTTTGAGTTTTCATGTACTTGTAAATTGTTTCATAATTGTTTAAACATGCATGTGGGATTGGTTTGGGTTTATTTTCATTTACTTATTCTTTTATCTTTTGGTGTTTAACTAATTTTATTTCCCGATCTTAAATAATAAAAAAAGGGTAATGCCTCCCATATTTGTGAAAACTCATACCCTTGGTTCTAGTCACCACTCCGGGGCCTACTGGAGGTAGGACTCGGGGGGTCATTATCTCCCTTTCACCATTGCCAACTCCGGAGGGGCATCTTTAGTGGGAGGGGTCGTGACAGAATGGTATCAGAGGTGATGTTTGAGAGAAATGATGGAGTCTGGAGTTAGGCACAGTGAGAATTTCATGGGATGGTAGGGAAAAAGTATTGGGTGGTCATGGTGTGTGACATTGGCTAGAGAGGAATGGCTAGGACACGGGATTTTAGGCCCCCCGGGATCCGATGCAAGGACTCTGAGCCTAACGAAAGTCCAAGTAAGACTACATTGATTGTAGGGTCCAGACCCTAGGGAAGGTACATGAATCATCATGTTTTTGGTTTAATTGATTTGGGTGTATGGGAAATAAATTGAAAAAAATGATAAAATTAAACCTTGAGAAATATCCTTACTACTTGGGATTAGGCGATCTTTGTTTATCGTATAGCCATGGCTCCTAGACATCGTCCCTGGGTGACTCAGATAGTCAAGGCCCAGTAGATTCAGGCGGTCGATCAGTTGAGGATTGACCGAGAGGAGGAAGATGATCAGTGGAAGAATACTATCCGTTCTTTACAGCGACAAACCCTTAAGAATTATGAGGGTAGTACTTCATATATAGAGATGGAGGGGTGTCTTGAGGATCTAGGGATAGCATTTACTTTGATTTTTTCTCCTAGGGTGTACTAGGTTCCCCTTGCAGTGAGTCAGCTGAGAGGTGTGGCGCGTCAGTGGTGGACGCTCTACCTCGGGGAGAGGTCAAAGGCAAAGGTTCTATGGGCTGACTTTGGGACCGCATCGATCTAGTGATGATCTTCTTTTGCTACAGATGTAGCCATACGATGTCATCCTAGGCATCGACTGGTTGTTTTCTATTATTTCCGTTATCGATTACTTCCAAATAAGGGTCGTGTTCTCTGACGTGGATGTGCAGCATGAACCTTTTGTTGGAGAGAGGAGCTATCAGGTGGGAAGCCGGCATGTGAAGCCTCCCCTTTCCTTGTTAAGTGGGTTATCAGTGGTTTCAGTTGATACAGAGAGGATGGATGTTCTAGAGGTTTTTGGGGAGTTCCTCGATGTTTTTCCTGAGGAGGTTGTGACTCTACCCCTCCCCCCCCCCCCCCCCCCCGACGTGACGTTGAGTTCAGGATAGACCTACAGCCTAGTGCCCGTCCGATTTCGATGGCCCCTTATCGGATGGCACCTTCAGAGTTGCGGGAATTGTAGATTCAGATTGACGATCTGATGGAGAAGGGTTTTGTTCGACCCAGCATGTCGCCATGGGGTGCTCCAGTTTTGTTCGTGAAGAAGGAAAATGGTGGTATGAGGCTATGCATAGACTACCGAAGGTTGAATCAGATAATGGTCAAGAACTGTCACCCCCTTCCAAGGATAGATTATCTCTTCGACCAGCTGAGGGGAGTAGGATAGTTTTCTATGATCTATCTATGATCTGGATATCATCAGCTGAGTGTAACAGACAGTGACATCTCAAAGACGGCTTTCAGGTGCAGGTATGGGCACTTCGAGTTTTTAGTGATGCCGTTTGGAGTTACGAATGCACCAGCTGTGTTCATGGGACTTATGATCTTTGTCTTCCGAGAGTTTCTGGACCGGTCCATCGTTGTGGTTATCGATGACATCCTGATTTACTCAAGATCAGAGGAGGATCATGTTAAGCATCTTATGGATGTCTTTGAAGTCCTTCGACACCCCCATCTTTATGGGAAATTGTCAAAGTGTATGTTATTGATGCAAGAAGTACACATCCTTGGGCACGTGGTGTCTCAGAAAGGAGTGTCAGTGGACCCATCGAAGGTGGAGGTAGTTGTTTCTTGGGTGTAACCCAAGAGCATGGTATAAGTTCATAGTTTCCTGGTGTTAGAAGGTTATTATCGGAGGTTCGTTTCTAACTTCTCTCGAGTTGCTGCTCCATTTACACATTTTACTAGGAAGAATATGGTCTTCCTATGGAGTGAGCAGTTCCAGAAATCTTTTGACTACCTGAAGGAGAAGTTGGCCAGTTCCCCAGTACTCAGGTTCCCAGAGGAAGGGTTTTTGTATGAGGTGTTTTGTGATGCTTCTGGCCTTGGTTTAGGGTGCATACTGATGCAGAAGAATGGTGTGCTCTGTTATGGGTCTAGGTAGTTGCGCCCTCACGAGCATAACTATACCACCCATGACCTAGAGCTTGCAACAGTAGTGTTTGCACTAAAGTTTTGGCAATAATACCTCTTTGGGGAGCGCTTTGTGGTCTTCTCAGATCACAAGATCTTATGTTATATCTTCTCCCAGCGTGACCTGAACTTACGGCAGTGGATATGGGTCGAGTTTCTCCAAGACTACGACTTCGATATCTCTTACACTAAAGGTAAAGGCAATGTTATGGCTGATTTCCTGAGCAGGAAGTCACATAAGGAAGTGGTTCAGGAATCCACTGATGCTTGGATAGTGATAGGAGACATGGATGCCTTCCAATTGGATGCAAGTGTAGAGGGTGCTAGAGGTTGTTTGTTTCAGATCACAGTGCAGTCCTCCTTGATGCAGCAGGTGGAAGAGTCTTAGTCGGGAGACTCCAAGGAGGAAGTAATGCGGGATCGTATCGATCAGGGAAATGCTCCAGAAGGATGGTCAGAGGACAGCCGCCATCAGATGCTTTTTCATGGAAGGTTGTTTGTTCCGGAGGCGATGCGTGAGGGAATTCTCCATGAGTTCCATAGTTCAGCCTTGACGGTACATCCAGAGGTTTCAAAAATGTACCAAGGCCTATGGGAACAATTTTGGGGGACTTGGGTGAAACAGGTAGTGGCGGATTCTGTGGCTGTGTGCCTAGTGTGTCAGCAAGTAAAGGCTGAACACCGTCTTCCCAGTGGTTTGTTGCATCCTTTAGATGTCCCAAAGTAGAAATGGGGTGACATCTCAATGGTATTCACACAAGACTACCCAGATCTCAGGGTGGTTATGATGTTATCTAGGTAGTGGTGGATCTACAGACAAAATCAACTCACTTCTTTTCAATTAAGGAGTCAGGCCCGATGAGTACCTTATCATAGAGGTATGTAGTCGAGGTGGTGCGTTTTCCTGGGGTTATGAAGACTATCATCTCAAGTCAGGATACTCAGTGTACCTCACGAGTTTGGAGGGGGTTACGGCGTGATTTTGGCACCCAGCTATTCCTTAGCACTGCTTTCCACCCCCAAACCTATGGGTAGACAGAGCGAACTATCCAGATGTTGGAGGACTTGTTGCGACCATGCGTTCTATATTTCAGAGGATCATGGGTGCGAAAATTTACTTTAGTAGAGTTCGCCTACAACAATATCTTCCACTCTACTATTGGCATGGCGCCGTTTGAGGCTTTTTATGGAATACCATGTCGTTCACCCATTTTCTGGGCAAAGGTTGGTGAGACAGGTGCTCTTGGGCCAGAGGTAGTACAGAGCACCACAGATAAAGTCCATCTTGTGCATGAGAGGATGAAAGTGGCTCAGAACCGACAGAAGTCTTATGCTGATCGTTAGAGGAGGCCCTTGGAGTTCGAGGAGGGAGATCATGTGTTCTTGATGGTTTCCCATCGACGGGGGCAGCAGAGGTTTGGGAAGGGGAGGAAGCTCTCCCCTAGGTTCATCGGACATTTCAAGGTGCTAAAGCGAGTAGGCATGGTGGCATATCAGATGTCCCTACCACCTCAGTTGGAGAAGGTTCATGGCGTCTTCAACGTCTCCCAAATTCGTCGGTACTTACACGACGACTCTCATGTTATCGACTGGGGAGAGTTATATATTGGAGATGACGCGACCTTCGAGGAACGACCATCCAGAATTGAGGATCGTGAAGAGAAGGTTCTTTGTGGATGAATCATCGCCTTTCTTTGTGTGTTGTGGAGGCATGGCGGCCTCGAGGAGAGCACTTCGGAGCGGAAGGATCAGATGCTTGCTCAGTATCAGGAGTTTTTTTGACTTGTGCTTTTCTTTGTTCTTCTGAGATTTCTTTTGATGTTATACTTTGTTCCATAGATTTATGGAATACTTGTCTTGTCGATTGTGAGACTTTTTGTTTCCTTGTTCTATGTAAGTGTGTAACATGTCTGGATGTGTGGGGAGGGGGAAAAACATGATCCTTAATCGAGACGAATTAATGCAGATGTGATTGAACCCGTGCAGGCGAGTCGGTGTTGCCTAAAGCGGATAATATCTCGACATGGGAGAGTGAATTCCCCAATACATGTGTTCGGGTATTGTGTTGGTTTTACGGTGTAGAGGGTAGTGTAAGTTGGAATAATCCAAATATATGAATGTGGGAAGACCCAATTCTTAATCGAGAATCAAAAATGCAGATGTGATTAAACCTGTGCAAGAGATTTAGTGCCACCTAAAGTGGATAATATATCAACATAAGAGAATGAATTCCTAATACATATGATTAGGGTTGTTAGTTCGGTTCCAGTTATAACGAGATCCCTAAGAGGTATCTTTTTGGGTTCCTCTGGGTTGGGTTTTGAATTCTCGGGGATGAGAATGTTTTAAGAGGTATCTGATGTAATGGCCCGGACCTCTCCAGTCCATTCCTTTTTGAAAATGTGGGGCTAGAGGTGTTTCGGGAAATCAAGATGCCTTAGGGGTGTGTTTGGGTAGAATTTTTAGGAAAACTAAAGGGGTAATGTCCTTTGCACGGTTAGTGCACAGTTTGGCTAAACTGTGCAGCCAAACTGTGCAAGGCTTGTTTTGGAGGCAGTGGCTAATGCATAGTTAGCACACGATTTGTCTAACCTTGTGGACTAACCGTGCGAGGAGTGGTTGTTGAGGCAGAAGATAATGCACGGTTATCACATGGTTTGTTAAACCGTGCAGACTAATCGTGCATGCATATAAAGTTAGATCCTAAAATTTAGGATCATTATCATTTAGCCTTTATCTTTTTCATTTGAGCCCCTAATCATCCATAAATCAGGATTACCCTTCCTTGGAGGTATAAGAACCTCTCCCATGCATTTTGGAGGCGATTCGGAGGCTTCTCTTCATGAATCGAAGCTGGTTTCTTGTGGTAAGTGATCCTTTTTGTTTGGTTTCTTAGATCTACCTAGATCGACTCTTAATCTTCTATCGGGATCTTAGATATACACCCTTTATGGGTAGATCTATGTGTTTGGATGTCATTTATGATGAGTCTTAATCTTGATCTTTCTAGGAAGTGAGATCTAAGGTGGGGTTTCGGATAATCGACCCAGGTTCCTTGAGCATTCCTTGGCCATTGTGGTTTCCTTAAAAAACCCTTGAGGTAGGGATTTTACACATGTCTCTCTAAATTGTACATCATGCGGGATGAGTGTTCTCTTACTTTCACAAGATATAGTTGAACTAGTTTAATGAAGATAATAAATGTCTTAAAGAACAGGTATGGGGAATGTTGTTGTGTTTATATTTCTTTATCCTCTTGCTATGTTGTGAATTTAATAAGTTTATGCCTACAAAAAATCATGGTCGTCGGGGTCCTTTGCATGCACAATTAAATGTTTCCCTATCTTTCAAGACCATTTTTTGGTTGGAAACTTTTTGGACTATGGAAATTGGTTAATCACGTAAAGTTTGATGATTAAATGAATATCCAAAACCCTTTGGTGATCACCCCGGTTGAAAAAAAACTAAATAACGAACATGTGGGTGATGGTTTGGTTACTTGGTGTGTGAAAAGGGGGTAAATCCTGGGTTGTTACGAATAGGATGGGTAACGGGGCTGCGGTAAATGATATTAAAGGGGAAATGATGTGGCACGAGCCTAGTTTTGTGATACAATTGTGGAGATTTGGTTAGTGGCAGCAGGGCTGCAGTAATGGGTTGTGATTTTAATAGAAAGTGGGAAGTTGTTAAATGAACTATGGGGAAACAATAATGAATTAAACACAGGAACAATCAATGGGGATTGATTGATGATAAGAAGGGTGGTTTTTATTGCTTGTGTTCTATCTAACTAGATTTGTGGTTGGCAGGGTTTTGTTCTATGAAACACTTGATCTGGTTTGATAATTTCCTAGTAGTTAAGGAACTAATAAACTAATAATGTTGAAACGTGAAAACCTAAATGGGGTTGGGTTTTTTTGTATGGATGCTCATAGTAGCAGTGCCAAAGCACGTTCTCAATTTCTCTGTTTAGAATCTATAAGTTGGGCTGTGTGTTTGGTATACATATATTTATTTGTATCTTTGTGTTTTGTCGCACCCCATCCATGTTGAGCACTTAGTGCCAAACAATCCCATTTCACGGAAGAGGGTATTTTCCCATTAGTTACTAGCACGTTCCTGGTCCTTCTTCTATAGGTTGTGACAGCTTGAGGCGACCTTACACCAAAGACTCTTCGGGTAGGTTTCGATTAGTTTGATATAGGCTTTGATGGCTTGAGGAGACCTTAAACCCAAGACTCTTTGGGTAGGTTTTGATTAGTGTGATATAGGTTGTGATGGCTTTAGGAAACCTTATACCCAAGACTCTTTGGGTAGGTTTTGATTGGTGTGATTCATAGACCAAGACTCTTCGGGAAGGTTTTTTTCTCAAGAATCTTCGGGATGAGGCCCATGTGTGTTGGGGAGGGGATGTGATTGTGGTTTGTGGGGCCCAGGTGTGTGCAGGCGGGATATGTGGTTTGTGAGGACGAGGTGTGCGCGGGAGGGATATGTGGTTTGTTAGGCCCAAGTGAGTGAGGGTGGGATATGTGGTTTGTGAGGCCCTGGTGTGTGCGAGCAGGAAGAGTGTGGTAGCATCAGGACGTTTTCCATTAGAAAGAGCAGCTAGCTAATGGGGTAAATGGTGCGGGTACCCAATATTATTGTTCTTATATACTACTACTTATTGTTTCATGTTTTTGGTGAGCCTGGCTGGTGAGGCTGGGTGGATAGAATTCCTTTCTAGGTTTTGGTTTCTTCTGTTGTTCTCACGGGACATTAGGATGTCTCCCCACCTTTGCACGAGAGATTTAGATTTCCCTACTGAGTATACTTATATGCTCACCCTACGTTTTCTTTCAGGTTTCCAAGAGGACTACCAGGACCATGCGGGACCCTACTAGTCAGGATAGTTGGAGTTATTGTAGTTGTTGTAATCTTGTCTCTTCTGGTATTGTACTTTTGAGTTTTCTTGTACTTGTACTTTGTTTCAGAATTGTTTAAACATGCATGTGGGATTGGTTTGGGTTTATTTTCATTTACTTGTTCCTTTTTCATTTGGTGTTTGACTCATCCTATTTCCCGATCCTAAATAATAAAAAAGGTTAATGCCTCCCATATTTGTAGAAACTCATACCCTTGGTGCTATTCTCCACTCCGGGGCCTACTAGAGGCGGTACTCGGGGGTCATTATCTCCCTTTCAACATTGCCAGCTCAGGAGGGGCATCTTTGGAGGGAGGGGATAATTTTCATCACAACATTACATGGATGGTCATAAATAAATAAATATTGAATATATTTTATATTTATGAAATAATAATTCTTCAAAAATTCTAATATCAAATATACATTCAAACCTTCTAATATGTGGGAAAACGATAATGTCTCTCATGCATAAGAGTGGACTACCACGTCCATGAGGTGATGCAATCTGTTTTTCATCTTTTATTTACATGGATGGTGATAAGTCTTGATATAAGGAATAAATAAGATAAATTTAATTTAAAAATGAACTTATAAAGAATAATTAATATTTACCATTCTTTATTTACATCTATTAAAAATTGAAAATAATATTAATGTGTACGTATAGACTACCAACACCATGAATGGTGCAATTAATTTTTCTATCACTATATTCTATAACTGATTATAAATATCTATATATTTATCATATATGATATTTATTTCATAAATATAAATTTTTAGGTGATTTAACCATGATAAATACACAAGGACCAAACTAATGAACCAAAACATGCATGAAAAAATTAATTAACACCCAAAATAAAGATAATAATAAAATATTATTAACAAACAGGGGATAAAATGTTATAAATGGATCATATAAGTGATTATAGATATGTATAAGGTTATGGAATGTAATTATAATAAATATAGAATTATTATTATTAATTTTGAAATCACTCCGGAGGAAAGTGGAACTTCAAGGAATGGGTTTCATTACCCAACTTCTTTTCATTAGGTTATATTATTTCATCATTGTCTATGATATGATAATGTTATATTTGTAAATAAATTTTATTTTATTATGTTTTATTTAAACTATTTTCATGTCTATTTTTATTTTATATAGACAATCACTTCACTTATTAAATCACACTTCAATGATATGATCCTTGTAAGGGATTTCGTCTCAACTCTCACTCCACTGGGACATATTTGGTATTTTGCACTTCTTTTTTATGTGGTGCATATTACACCCCTTTGATGTATTTTAAAAAATATTTATTTATTAATGATGATATAAAATTCAATTAATTTTTATTTATTCTAGGGGGGAGAATTTGAATATGACTAAAAGGTAAGAATATTTTTAACAAAATCAGTTTTTGGATTTCACATATTTTAGATGAAGCAATATTATAATATATCCTTCACATACTAAATGTACTTTGTTATACTCTTGAAATTTAGGTATTTTACATATTTTGTATTCATATATTTGGAACTTGAATCAAGAAAATTAATATTTAAAAAAATTCAACCTTATTCTTATTTTTGATCAGGTATATTTTTCTTCCATATCAATATTTCCAAAAATGGTTTTACAAAAGCCATTTTTATATACCCAAATGATTTATTAAGGAAGTTTTAATTTATCCTTGAATTTTTAATGTTTTTTAAGGAATATTTGTAATTTTTTCTTAATGGTACATTTTAAACATTATTTATAAAAATACAAAAGCAATATTTTCTTTCTAACATATAAAATGTTAAAAAACATTCCCACTAACATAACCATTTTACAATATTTATCTTATTCTAAAAGTTTTAAATGATTTTAAAAATAAATATATATTTTATGATATCTTACATGATTTTTTCATTATTTTTCTTTTATTATTAAGAAGATTTTATTTTATAACAAATATACATTCCAAGTGAATTTATGGTAATATCTTGTCTCTTGATTAATTTTGTGGTCATTACCATTCTCTTGAAACATTCAATTTATTATGACCATTTTTCACTAGAAATTTTATTTATTCTAAATATCCATATTAATTGAACCATAGATATTATTTTTACCTAATAATTATACCATTTCAACATATGCTTTTTACTAGGAATTTTATTTTTTTAATAGGTTAAATATTTATATTATATACACTTTAAAAAATATAAAATTTCTTTTTGATAAGGAATATTTTTTGTGAGTTAAATTGATCATTTAGTATATGAGTAATGCATTTGACATGAAATAATAGGTGGGTCCCATTTATAGATATCCCTTTGATGAATCAACATTTTTTAGGAGACAAACAAGTTGTCTAGATTTATTAAATGTTATATTTACTGTATTCCAACCCATAATTAAATTTTTATTTGTGTAAGCTCTTGAAGGTAATGATATCATGAATTAAGAGATCATGATGTCTAATATTAATAATTATCTTAATTGGGAATTTAGTTATTATTATCCATTTTATTAATGAATTGATATTATCCATGGATTTATTTTATGATCGTGTTCTTGGTGAATTGGAATTTTATTTTCAATTATTTTCCTTATGAAGTTGATTATACCTTATTTATTAATGATAGATTATATTGAACATAAACCTTATTTTGATTTTGAACACACCAATTAGTTGTATTCCTTTCCCAATGTTATGAATAAGGAATATTTGAATGAGTTCAAGGAAATAATATATTTAATCTCACTATGCATTAAAATTTTATAATGTAATTTGGGAATCATGTATGTATATAGTTTACCGAGAATTCTAAACTATTAAGTCACTCAGGATGTGATTCCTTATGTCTTGTTCTAATATAATAAAGTAAACACTGACTCAAGGCTATTAAGGATCAAGGTCTCTAAAATTCATATCATAGGAAGTTTAATATAAAACATTGGAACTTGAGTAAGAAAATCATAAATTTGGGAAAAAAGCTATGATTGAATTTATGGATAATTCTATGTATATGATAACAACCTAAATTTTTTGGTAATGTAGTGATTGTGTGGGTTTCCTTAGAATATATCGTTATCTGGATACATCAAGTGGGTGTGATTATGGAATAGATGCATATGGTTGGAAACACTCTGAAAAGAAATGCTTAAGTATATCTCAACCATCAGTCTGAGGAATTACTGCATACCTAGTTTTACATTATTGGGGGATATACTTTTGTAAACTCACATCTTATTTAGGAAACATTAGGATTAGTGAAATTATAATACCTATGGGAACCTATGATATTCCATATTGATAGGGGTAAACCTAAAGTGTCATGGGTTATATATCTTGGGTTGAAAAAAGGTATAAAACATAGATATCCCTTTTTAGGTTTTATGTCTTTGTAGTTTAAAATTATTATTTTTATTTTGGGATACATATATAGTAACACAACCCATTGTATTAGTAAATGATAATTTTATTTGATGAATAATTATTTTAAATTTTGTGTTACTAAGTATAAATTTATTCATAATGTTTCAGGTTAATATTATTATTGATGTTGAGATAATTAGGGTTGATAGAGATAAAAGAATTTGAATATTTTAAGGATATATTTTACAGATAATCATGAGATAGAAAATTTATTTGGAAACACTGTTATTGATGTTTTTTACTATATATTTTTAATATTATATGATTGAGGTAAACAAAATTTGAAGAATGATAATTGAACTAATTTATGGAAGAATATACAATATTATTATCACATTATAGTGATTTAGGATATTTATGGAAATGATAAGAATATTTTTGGGAATATATACTTGGTGTATATTGTTTTTTGGTATATGAAGATATAGGATATTTATATTATTCGAAGATAATATTTTGGTTTATCTCAGAAAAATGAAAAAATATTTCAATATTTTGCACATTGAATTTAGTTGTACATATTTTCAAGGATTCTTAGGTTTATGATGAACTTTGAGTTTTGTTGTTATGGTTTTATATATTAATTTTCTATATCATTATATTAATATTTATCTATATTTAATAAATTTTTCTGAATATTTTATTTTTTTAATATTTTGAGAATGAAGGAATGAATTTTCATTCTTTTATAGATCTTATGATCCATTAAATTTTAATTTTATTGCCTTATGAAAACAAAATTAACCATGAATAGATTTTTTAGAAAAAGAGATGAAGTAGTAATTCAATTAAGAACAACCAAATGATGAATTAGTGATTATGAAATGAAAGAATTAATGTAAGAAAATTTTATTGCATTCACTATCTTATTGGAAAATCAATCTCTCAAATTCAGGAAAAGGATCTTGTAATATTTAAATAGATATATACTTTTACTTTCATTTATAATTAATTGATGTTCTTTTAACCAATCATTAATTTCTAGTTTTGTGGTTATTAACATTCTCATGAACATATTCTCTGTCACACTCTATTGGTCTGTGGATGTTTGTTTTTCCTCCATGTGTATATCTTAACTTCCACAAATGTTATCTTTATCTAATAAGTCAAACATGTCATATTTTAGGTATCCTTTATGTTTCACACTTTCTCTTTTCAAAATAGGTTTTATTATCCTTGATATGATGGGGGTTTCTGACAAAAGTATTATCAAATGTCAAATCTTTTATGAATAAAATAAAATTGTGTGGACATATTTTTTAAGGGGGTAGAATTTGACACCTTAAAATTTTAGAATACGATGCTCAATAGCTTTGTTAACATGAATCACCGATCATTAAATGAATTGTGATATATTGTTAAAGTATTATTATATAATGTTACAGTAATTGCCAACTCATTGGAGAGGCAAGAATGAGTAAAGTTAACCACATTATAAAAAATATGTATAAATATTTTCTATAAATTATTTATTAATAACAAATAAGTACTCACTGTATTTGTAAAATTTTATTATTCTTCAAAAATACGTTTTCCGAAAAATGGGTTTTATAAAATTTTGTATGATGTTATTATAACTAAGTTCTACCACTTTTATAAATTTTATTTTATAAAATGAACATAAATTTTTAAAATAATAATATAAAAATTAATTTATAGTGAAATTTCCTGACTGTTCTGAAATGATTGATGTTTCAGTGAATAGTTAAGAATATAGATTTTTCAAATACTCTCATGTATTTTCATTAAATGAAGTAAAATAAAAGACCTATTATATTTTTTAGTTTATTTTAAAATTATATATGATCCATTTTATTGATAATAATCTGATTAATTCAATTTTAATCATTCATATTCGTGATTTTGATATAATTTTATTTTTATAATTTAAAATTCATTTTTATAAAATCTAATTTTCATTTTGTTTTAAAAATTTATACCAAAATGTATATGTACCACTTTTAGAGATTGAATATTGAAAAATAGATAGCATATTTTGAGTTATTAGATGATATTTTTTAAATAGGTCACTTTTTTATCATTTTCAATAATAATCATAGTAAATATTTGTGACATTAGTAAGGGTAAATTGGGTAAAATAGGAGTAAAATTTTTTGGTAAGGCATTAAAATTTATATAACACTTTATTTACACCTATTATATGAATTTAGTTTTCCATTTACATCCATGTTATGAAAAATGGAAATTTGTGCCAATTTTCATTGATTTTTTCATTTATAATATTTCAGTAAATGATAAAGTAAAAAATATCAGATTCTTGTTTTTAATAAAAATTATATTTTTTGGAAAACATAAAATAAATTTTTTTATTATAAAATTTTATTTGAAATATGAATGAATTTTTTATAATGGTGATTTTTTTAATTTTTAGTGATAAATTAATTACCTTAAATGCTTACACAATGTTGAAACTATGCTTGTGCAAGTAGAAAAAAATCATGTATATAATTTTAAAAATTCTAAAATAGATTTCTTGAGTGATTTATAGTTTCCCTAAAATGTTATAGTTAAAAATAAAATTTTTTTTATATTTGAATGGTTTATATTAAAATTCCTTTTCTATCATGTTATATAAAAAATCAAATTTGATGAATAGTTATAAAAATGAAATTAATAATATTTTATAATAAATATTATTTTATTAAATTAGATTAAATTACTAAAAATATTATATTTGGATAAATTAATTGGATGTTGTTGCAAACATAAAAAAAGGTCCATGTGTCGTTTTTTGTCTTTTATGGTAATATTATTCACCCCTAAAGGGTAGAAAATTTTATTATAGCGGTAATTATCAAAAGGGTTAACACGTTGTCAAAAATAAAAGACAAGTGTGAAAACATATAAAAACATGAATTACATTTGTTTTATGAGATTATTTATTCTAAAACTCATATTAAATTATAATTATATCAATTTGGATACATTTTGATGTGATAAAACACTTTATATTAATTTAATACTTTACAATATTCCAAGAATTCCCCACCCCTCACTTATAAACAAACTTTTTTATCTTTTCTTTACACCAATTTGAAAAACATATCATTAGAAACCCATAAAAATTCTTCCATATAAACTTACCTAGGCAAAAGTTATAGTTCATGGTTATCTTAAAAGACCATTCAAATGATTCTTAATAATGGATATAAAGGATGTCTTCCAAAGAAGATGTAATCATCTTTACAAAATCTTTTAAATAAATTTTTTATTCTACTTCATTTAAATAATATGTAACCATAATAAAACAATAAATCTAGTATAATAAATATACTTATATGTTATTTTTATTATGTTACACCAAAATCATATCACTTTTTTATCCTATGAATAGAGAAAACACCGCTCGTGTGTATGTACGACTTATCATCTCCACATATCACTAGAATTTGTTTTTTATCACCACTTTTCATGGATGTTTATAAAGGTAAAAATAATAGATATATATTATATTTAAATATAATTATTCTTATGAAATTATAAAAATATATCTACCTTCTTACCGTCCAATATATTGGAAAACGACAGCGTCTCTTAAGCGTACTTGTGGTCTTCCACATCCAAGAAGTGATGCAATTTATTTTTCATTTCTGATTTACCAGGATTATAATATGTATAGATTTAATAAATATATAGTCTATTTATGATATAAAAATTATCCATTAAATTCTAATTATTATTTGTCATTCTTTCATTCTAATGGTAAAAAATTGAGAGTAGAGTTCATGCGTACACACTTCTTATCATATCCATGAATGGTGTAATTATGTTTTTAACACTTTCACAGAGGACCCACATCTACATCAAAATATGATGCTTGTTTTGGATGATTTGTTTCCCCACATCCCTAATTTATAAATGTAGATGAATTTCATCACTTGTTAACGATGATGTATACTCCTTAATCAAAATGGGATGATGGGATATTGATTCTTCCATCCATGGATTTCACTTTTGACAATGTTCCCTAGTCTAGGTATCCCCCATAGAGTTAATTCATGCGAATAAAACTTAGTAGCAGTGCCTTATCATTTTGGATTACAGTTAATTACATTTCTTGAGTTTATACATTCTTCTTTCTTCTGGATAGTGTAGTAACCTTCAGTTAGGGTAATAGTCATGTTGGGCATCACTAGAATGTATGGACGATGGGAACATTAGCCACCTTTATTATTCTACTTAGGAGGTAATATCATGCAAGGCATCTTAATATGAAGATCCCATGGAATCCCATGTCGATCATGAATTAATAACACCAAGGGAGAATGTCATTCAAGGATTTTACATTATACATCCCATGTTTTTCATGGGGTATGTATTTGGGATTATGTAATATGTTTTACATCTTATGGATAGATATTGGAATGTCTAGCTGATAGAGATCAGGGAATGAGTTTAATGTTCTGTTAAGATGGGTATACGGTTAATTCCTTGTGGATACATAATGGGTGCATGTTTAATGTATTTTAGGGATAGATTGGGTGATCAAGATACCCCTTGAGGAAGATCAAGGACGTATGTTCCTATGAGGGATGGATTTCACACCTTAATTGTTTACGAGTGGATCAGGTTTCCCGGTGGTGGTAGACCTGGATGGATGGATCAAAAAAACCCCTGATACAGATCCAAAATAGTTTATTAGAATTCCCCATGATGTATATTAGGGTTGAATGAACCAGAACTCCCCTTTATGTGAATCTAGGATTCTTGGATCAGAACATCCCTTGAGGTGGATCTAATTGTGTACCCCTATAAAGGTAGATGACACACCAATAGTTTATGGCTCAAAACTCCACTTGGGTTGGATCCAGGATGGTTGATCATAATTCCCTATGAGAAAGATCAGAGAGGTAAATTAATAGGAGGGATTACCAAGGTTTATCATTTCTCAGGATTCCCTTGAGGCAAAACTAAAGAGTTGTATAGAATTCCACTTGAGGTGGATCAGGTAGGTACTTCTATAGAAGGGAAAACCGAGGTTTACCATTGGTCAATTATACCCTTGAAATGAACATGGGAGGTTGATTAGAATTACCCTTGAGGTGGAGCATAGAGGTATGTCCCTAAGAGGGAGAAACTATGTTTACCATTTGTTGGTATTCCCCTTGAGGAAAACATGAGAGAATGATTTGAACACCCCATAAGGGGGACCATAGAGGTACATTATAGGTGTTATCACCAATGTTTACTGTTTTTCGGGATTTAACCTTAGCGAGGAATCCTATGTACCACATTTAGAGGATAGAAATTAAACCCCTGTAGTTCGATTCCATAGTTTAAGGTTGGGTGTCAGGATTGATCCATTCCATTTAACATCATGCTATAAGGATTATGATGTTGAAAAATTAGTGTTAATTAGGTATGATATGAGTATTACAAATTGATGCTTCCTAAGTGATATTAAGAACAATGATGATGTGGATGGGAATTAAACATGACAGATTCCCTTCCTAAGAGAATAACTCTTTATGGAAGGAGGTGGGTCTTATACATTGAAACTTCATTATATGGACGGTATTTGTTCCATATTCAGATAGAGGTTGACATCCAATGATGATCGTACATGGGGAATCCCCAGCTTGTCGCACATGGTAGGATGTGGTGTCATCCCATGTAAATCATACACGACGATTACTATGCATGATATGTATAATAAGGATAATGTTTCACATCATGTGTTATGGTCATTTAAATTCATTTTAACATCTTGTGAATAGGATTTAGAGATATTATGTGTTATATAAAGCATCTTGGATGTGGGATGACTCACTCCTTCCGCCCATGGATTTCATTCCCATAGCTTATCCAGTGTTGGGAAGGGCATGGATTTGGCAAAGAAAGGGTACCAAAACTAGAGAAGTGTCCAATAATGTGGTTCTCATTAGAGTAATCATGCAAAGAATAAATTGAGGTTATATAACCCATTCTTAGAAGTAGGTTCAACAAAGGCATAGGGGTCATTGGGTAGAAGACTTAAAATTTGTTGCTCACAAGTTTGGAGGGTCACATACAAGAGGTGCATGAAATGTTTGGGATTTTCATGTAGGAGATGCATGATCATAGTGACTAGAATAGGTGTGGGCAATGAAGCCTAAGGGTGTAGGTCCACACATGATTTGTTTTGTGATCATATTAGGGGTTATTGAAAGTGGATTGTTTTGGGAAAATCTAATCTACATTAAGAGGTGTTTTATGAAGATTACTAGAATATATTCCATGTAATATTTGGACCCACATGAGGTATATCATATAATATAATATACTTTGAGGGTTTCATATTTCACGCCATCGTGGATGATTTGGTTTATGAACATAAATTCAATGATTCATCTTCAGAGGGCCTCCCCGAAGAAGGGGGTAAGATTGTATTTATTGATAAAATGTTTCGCGGTGTGCACATAAGACCTTGGGAGAGCGGGCAGACTTGCGTGTGATTGCATTTTTTTACTCTGGATCTCATCCAACAATGATATCTAGTTTTACATCACCTTTGGTGTAAAATAGGTCTTGATGCTCACATTGTTCATTTTTTTTATGATATAGTTATATCATTCATGATACTACCTTGGAAATCTTGTTTACTTTGGAAAAAAGTATGAAAAATACTATCACCTTTAGAAAAAAAAATTGTTTGTGTATGGAATGGGGTCCTAAAAACATATGTGTAATATTGGATTCAACATGGTCATTAATTCTAGGATGTCCCTTTGGGGTGATATGCATGCCTGATTTTCCCAAAACTGTCCATTTGTAGCCTCATATGAGATTTCAGCACCAAAAAATCCCCCCCTCGAAATATAATCTTAAAGGGGTCTAGAAAGACATGTTCCAAGGTAAAAAATGAATAAAATGGATCATTTATGTGGGCGCACATAACTTTATTATTTGGCCATGTAATAGACTTGCATGCACGCAAGATGCTGGTCCATACCTATAAATAGGAGGAAGGGCCCCTCTTTATGGAACCTGGCCTTTCCACATTATAGGATCTTTATCTCATGCACTTAGGTTTCCCCTTTTCTAGGAAATATCCAATATTTGGATTCATTTTTCATGTAAGACACTTAATTTCACTCACCTTGTTCCATTCACAATTATGTATTTTTCATGTAGTTTCCTTATTATTTTGTACACCTCCCATGGAATTTCTATTCCCATCTAAAATGGCTCACCACTAGATCCCAGTTGAAATCGAATATTCTATCATTTCACAAATTTAGAAAATAATGGGAAACCCTTAGATCCATCAATAAAGAAGAGATGTTTTAGATAATCACATGTTCATGGACATGATGATGGATACATATAAGGACTATCCCCTGAGAAAATAAGTTCCCCTATGGAACTTCTAGCTGACAGATGAGGTGAACTTCTCCGGCCTGGAATCTAATATGGCATGATTGTGGCTCACATGTGAGGATGAGTTCAATCACTATGATATATCCTTTAATGGGAACCCTACAAGGGTTCATGGGGACATGGTATCAAAGAACATAATGGGTGTACTAGGACAGTCAAATGGTAGGATCTAGAAGCTAAATAATTCACCACCCACTATGTAACCATCATTTAAAGCAGAAAATAGGATAACAGACTCGACTTATACAAGGACTATGATTTGCAGTATGGAATCATCTTCACCAGTGAATGGGACTGAGCCTATTGGGTACATAGTACTTTTTGGCATTATGTTTAACGCCCTAACCCCAGAAGCCTATAGCTAGTGAATTATTTTAATACAGTGGAATGATTACAAGGAATCAAATCCGGATGGACCGAGTAGTCTAGTAGTTTTCGGATACTGGATACATATATAGGTTGAACATTACAACTTGAAAATAAATCAAACATATTATTTTTATTGGGAACATCCACCACTCAAATATTATCCCAGCAAGTCAGACATAATAAAAATCTTCATGTCCTAAACAAATATATCATAAGAAAGGGGTGAGATCAAATGCTCATAAAGGGAAAGAAAAATAGTGTAAGATATAATAAAAATAAAAATTATACATGGTTAATAACTAAAAATATATTCCTTTTAAAAATAAATGACAGCATAATATGGCATAAATATGAGTTGAGTAAATATTTCCATAATAGAACATAATCATCAGCAATATACTAGTCGAATAACCATATAAACTATGAATCTATAGCTTCATGATGAGGGAAATGCATATGTCAGAAAATATAAAACATACCATCAGGGCCTCAACCAAGATGTCTAAAAATGATTAAGGCCTCCACCAAAACCAAATATCAAATTGAAAAGGCCTTAAGCCAAGTCCATGTGTATTTTTATAATGAGACCTACCAATGCACCAATGTGCTATAGAGGTCCCCACCAGTAACTTAATATTTCAAATGCATTTTTATTATGATCAATGATAAATATAAATAATATATACATTCATATAAAAAATAACTTATGAAATGTAAATAAATTTCCTCAATCATTAAACATAAACACTAACCATTCGGAGAAATATGGTGAATGGTTTCAAGATATAACATCCAAAATCAAACAAATAACAAACCATTCAATAAATATGGTTTATTATATAAATTTATATAAACCTCAATCAAGCAAAAGATTCAACCAAGGATGTTGACGTGGATGAAGATACTATTAAATGAGGCCAATGATAAAATCTTGACGAAATCTTCCATAAACATGCCAAAGTGTCCCATACCACCTTAATACATTAAAATCATATTACCATAGAGTATAATAAGAATAGGGAAACTCTTGGTATGATGTAACCAAAGGAATTAAATACAACACAATCATTTAATAAGTGGTGAACAGGGCATATACTTTATAAAAGATAATGTTAGATGAGAAAAATCATTTTTTACTTTTGAAAGAAGAGTTCTTTTGGAAAATCATTTGTATTCCCTATAAAGTCATATTGTAAACATGTATACCCAATAAAATAACTTTTATGGTCATAGAGATTATATTTTAGGCTCAAATAAATTCTTATTGAGGTGAAATCATTAAAAAATAGTTTTCTAAGTAAGCTTTAGAAATAAAACATTTTATTGTAGTTTAAGGAAAATATTAAATGATTTTAAAGAACAAAGGAAAGTTTGATTGAATAAAAATAGAGAAAAAACAAAATAACATTTTTCATGTTAAAATTTGTTATTATAGAAAGATAAATATGGAATAAATCATATTAGATAATTAACTTTGAAGTAGGTAAGAATTTGAGATGTTCCTTGAATATGGCTTTTATTTGGGAAAGAATTTTAAAAGTTCCTTTAAAAAAATTTAACACCCCAAAATATAATGAAGGATTATGGTTGGTAAAAATATATATAACACACAAAAAGAATTTATGAGGAGTAAATAATAATAAATAATAATTTCATTGAGGTAATTAGATAATAAAAGTTACCCGAATGAAAATTGATGTTTGGTTTGAAAAACCCTTACTACATTGTAATTAATCGATTCGTATGACCAAAAATTAATAATATTCAAAGGATAAATTAAATAACTTGAAAATGTATATATTCATGAAATTATAAGTAAATGGAAAATATATATACAACATTCACACGTATTAGTAGTGAATAATGAATATCTCACAAAAAATGGAAGTGAGATGAAGAAACCTCTTCCCTTATGTATGAATGTGTTCCTCGATTGAACATAACATCCTGTAATATGAAATTAAACATAATAATAAATTAATTAAGAAACTATTTACTCTGTGTTTAGATAACCATAATTTTATTAAGTCCATTATGTTCTTATTTATTTTCTATTAGATTGAATTTCGTTGTGCCAGATTGTTCGTTATCTTGATTTTTATAATCATTTCACTTGTTTTTAAGTAATGGAGTTCATGTGGAATGGATGTATATATAGATTTGAATTTAAATATTATTTAATAACATAAATAGGTTTTAATTTTCATCAATATTATTTTCTTACTTTTAATGAGGATGAATAATTAGATGAAATATTAAAGACATTCACTTAGATTTTTGTAGCTGTATTTTGATTATTAGGATCTAGTTTGGTTATATGATTTAATAAAATGTAAATATACTAGTTAAGGAATATTAATTAGGTTATAATAAATATATTTTAGTCTGGTTCAACCATAAAAATGGTATTATGACTAGTAATGAGTATAAATTGAAGAATGAAGCTTTTTCATCCATGAAGGTTGTAAATTGGATGCTCATAGAAGATGATTTCGTTTATAAAATAAAAGAGTGAGAGTAAGAATATTGATGATGGTTCTTCCATTAAAATGATAAATTCTAGTATATATATTATAATGGAGTTATAATGGTTATTTTTATAGAGGAGGTGAGGAGAACATAACAGTTAAATGGAACTCGAAAAGTAAATAAAAGAAATAAAATGTTAATTTACCTCTGGAATCCACCTCATTGTGAATATCTTTAAGGGTAGGGGATTTGGTAATTTGTCAAGAAAAAGAACCTATTATACGTGGTTATAGACTAGGTAAGGGTATTTGGGAAAAACTATTTAGATAATAAAGGATTATAGGGCCATGGAGAAGAGGGAGTGAGGGGGGTTATAGTGGAGGAGAGGTGTAAATTTTGAATATTTTATTCATTATTTTATTAATTCCCTCAAGACAACCAATAGTGTAGTTTAATGTTACCCTTAATTGTAATTAGATAATTTTAGTTCAAACCATGTGAACTTACATCACTCATGATGTCATAAATAGTGTACTTAACTGATAATTTGAATATATGATATTTTACCGTATTTCACTATTCATAAAAGTTCATGTTTTTCAAAAATATACCAAATTTTCACCCTAAAAATTATTCAATGTGAATAATTCAAAAATTAATTCCATTTCTTGTAAATAATTCCCTATATATTATTAATTTAATTTTAAAATAAATTCATAATTTTTCAAAAAAAACAACATTAAAACTATAACTGATTTTATAACACCTTGAAAAATTAGTCAAGGTCCCATAAAATTAACTTATAACCATAAGAAAATAAAATAACAATTTGTGATTACATTTTATGAATATAAATGTTCTGTTTAGGTTATTAAATTAATTATAAAATTGTAATTAAAATATTTATAACATACAAAAATACCAATACTTATACTTTGATTGTTTTTTTCACTTTTAAGATGTCTAAATTGTGTTTATACATTCATTGGTGATGTTTCTACTTTTTTTGGACAATTTACTATTAATTACTATTCATTTCTATTCATAATAATATGTTACTATTCTTATGTGTATGTTACTATTAACCAAAAAATAAGTTATTCTTATCCGACTCTAAATTTGTAACTGAATGAAACTATATATTTCATTTTTTCGAAATTCAAATCACAGAGGTGGAAAAATTATGCTTACTTGGATAGGTTATAAGAAAGTGGGGTTTTTAGAGACTCAGTGTTCCATGCATTCGATAATAAATATATTTGTAAATTCATGGGGTGTTACAAGATCCCCTCTTTAAAAAAATTTCATCCTCTCAATTTGAAATTGATATTCAAAATTTAATGGTTGGTACATGAAAAATCCCTTATAAGAAACCCACATCAGAAATATGGTTAAAATATTCTATTAATAATAGGGAAGGTAAATTCATCTGTTACTGCAAAACAACACATTCTAATTGGACAACATGGTCATGGAAAAATAATCAGACCATCATGTAGTGACATTAAACTCTAAAACCCATATAATGATCAACTTAAACCATTTAATAAATGTTTAAAATTTCCAAAAATAAAATGATTTTACACATTATAATGAAGTTTTATAAATTTTCATGATTAAATTATCAATAACCCTTAATCTACAAGAAGAATCTCTAAAATTCACATTCCAAACATGTGAATAACATCATCATGTATCCTCTTGAAATAGGGTAATAACTTGAATTATCGTAAAACCCATATTGGGAACATGAATTATTCCATATTCTTTAAGTAAGATACATGTTATTGGATATATTCCTTAAATCCAAAAGTGATGTAAACTCCATCAATGATAGAATATACCACTACTCGACAAGTTAATAATCAGTTCCAAGGTAGTCATTGCTTATTTGAATCATACATTTCATCATCATTATTTCAAAATGAGATACATATTAAGGTTTATCTTTCCTTAAATCTTGTTTTGTTTTCTAAAAATTTTAACATTATAATGAATAACTTTTCCTTTGTACCATTCATCATACAACCAAAAATCCGTAATGAAATTGTATTGTTGAACAATCCTTATATATCTTATAATTCGTAAAACTAGTACCTTACTGAAAAAAATATTCAAATGACATGATTCTTGACTAGGAATATTAATCATTAAACTTTATCTACAGTTTCATCATAACTTTATCATTATCCAAAATCATCATTTAGGGTATATTCTTTTGATACATGGGACATTGATTTGCATAGTGTCTTATCTCATTGTAGTTGAAGCATTGAATATAGGAAAATTCTTTCATTGTCTTGAAATTATGAGCATGGTGTCCTTTTTCAACATAATGGAAGAAAACTCCTTTTCCACTCAATCATATACCAAGGAATTTCCTTCCAAAATTATCACATGTGAAAAAATACATATTTTCATTTTCCCCTTTATTCATGTTTTACCCTGTTGTCCTATTGTTCTTTTACTTCCCGTCAAATCCATAGCACTCAGATAAGTCTTTACATACTTTGTCAACACACAATACTATTTCCTAATATGATGAGGGTACTTTGGAGACAATATTCCTTTGAAACGATGTATTAAGATCATCGAAGATATAATCCTTCTTACACTTCGCATCACGTGCATTAGTGATGTTCTCATTCCTTCTACTAGGTGCCATTTCCAATCAATTCCATATTATAAATTAGTTCAAAAATTATGAGCACTCTGTATCTCTAAACAAGGTATAACACATAACATAAATATATGCATTATGAAGCATAGAACCATATACTTTGGTTATATTGAGGAAAAAATCCATCATAATTGTTTGAAATAAGATTATGAATTTACCAAAGAATATCCCCCCAGAGTCTCTAACCAAAAGTGAAGAAAGGACCATTGTCGTGCACCATTTCTCATTCGAGTCTAGCTCCAAGTGGTGTTTTCATGTTTCACCCCTAGATACATCTATGCCAGATCCACCTCTACTTGTTCATATCTAGAAATGGATGTATTTTCTTGATAAACCACATAATCTATTCCTTACCAAAATTATAGGATGTCTTTGTATTCTTATCCCCAAAGTATATCTTTGAGTTTTTTCACTAATATACATTTTCTATATCTAGTTTCCACGTTGTCTACTATAAATCCATTGATACCAATTATAACGCCCTGACCCCAATATCCTGGAGATAGTGCATTATTTTAATACATTGGCACGGTTAAAAGGAATCAAATCCTAAAGGGCCGAGTGGTATTGTATTTTTGGAAAACTATATACATACATAAGTTCAATATTAAAAATAGAAAAATAAATACAACATATAAGTTATATTGTGAATTTCCACCACTCCAAGATTATCCCTGTAGGTCAGTAATAATAAACATCTTCATGTCTTGAAAAAATTGAAACATAATAAAGGGGTGAGCTCAGATGCTCAAAAAGGGAAATAAAACTAGTCGAAGATATGATAAAAATAAGCATTAGACATGGGGAATAACTAAAAAAGCCTTTTAAAAATAAATTTGAACATAATATTTCAGTAATATGGGATCAATAAATATTTTTATAATAAAACATAACCATGGTTATCATACTAGTTGAATAACCACATGAACTATGAATTTATAGCTTTATAATGAGGGAAATATATATGTCATACATTCTAAAACATATCGTCATGGACTCATCTAAGACATCTAAAAAATATTTTGGCCTCCAAAAAAACCATATATTAAATTGGGAATGGACTCAGCCAAGTCCATGTCAATTTGTCTCATGAGACCGACCGATGCACTAAGGGGCTATAGAGGGCCCCAACTGGCACTTACTATTTACAATGAATTCCTCTTATGAACAGAGATAAATATAAACAGTATATACATTCATATAGAAACTAACATATGAAATGTAAATAACTTTCCCCAGTCATTAAACATAAACACTAACATTTCAAAGTAATGTGGTGAACTGTTTCAAGATGGCACATCCCCAATAAAACTAATAGTAAACCAATCAATAAAACATGGTGGATAATATCATAGGTTATAAAAATCAATCAAGTACAAGATTCAACCAAGGATGTTGACATGGATGAAGATACTTTTAAATGAGACCATTGAAAAATTCTTCAAGAAATAATACTTATACATAAAAAAGTTTCACATACCACCATGAAACATTAAAATCATATTCACAAAGAATATCATGAGAATAAGTTGAATCTTGATATTATATACCCAAGTGAAGTACATACACCACAAGCATGGAATAAGTGGTGAATAAGCTATATACTTCACAAAAGATAGTGTGAGATGAGAAAAATCCTTTTTACTTTTACATGAAGGGTTCTTTTGGAAAATCATTTGTATTTCCCATGATGTCAGATTGTAAACAGTTATACCAATTAAAATAAAAGTTCTCGTCAGTGGAATTATATTTGAGTTTTAAATAAAGTCTTATTGAGGTGAAATCATTCAAAAAGGGTTTTTTAAGGAAGCTTCAGAAAGAAAACATTTTAGTACGGTTTAAGGAAAATATTAAATGATTTCAAATCACAAAGGAATGTTCGATTTCATAAAACCATAAATGAACCCATATATACATTTCAGGTTATAATTTTTTATTATATAAAGATAAATATGGAATAAAAAATATTTTATAGTTAACTTTAATGTAGTTAATAATCTGAGAAGTTCCTTGAATTGGGTTTGTATTTTGGAATGAATTTTGAATGTTCCTTTTAAAACATGAAACTACCCATAAAATAAGGAATAATTATGGTTTTTAAAAATATATAGAACAAAAATACCTAATTTATGAGGAGAACATAATATTATAGAATTATTTCATTGAGGTAATTAGACAATAAAATTTACCCGAATGAAAATGGAGGTTCGGGTCGAAAAACCCTTACCACTTTGTAATTAATTGATTCATATGTACCAAAATTAATAATATTAAAATGATACATTGAGTACCATGAAAATAAATATATTCATGATATGTTACATCAATGTTTAGTATACATACACCATACACATGTATTAGTATTGAATAAGTAATATCTATCAAAAATGGAAGTGAGATGAAGAAACCCCTTTCCATATGTTCGAATGTGTTCCACTCTTAAACATAAAGTCCTCAAATATTAAATTAAACATATAAATTTCTTAATTAAAAAAATATTAAACATTTATTTAGTTTACCATGATTTTTTAAGTCTATTAAGTTCTTATTTATTTGTTATAAGATTGATTTTTCTTTTTCCAGAGTGTTCATTTTCTTGGTTTTCATAATTGGATCACTTGTTTTTAAGAAACAATGTTCATGTGGATTAGATGTAAATATCTAGAATTGAATTTAAAAATTATTAATACAAATCCATAGGTGTTAATGTTCATTTATATCATTTTTTACTTGGAATTAGGAAGAATCATTAGATGAAATATTAGTGACATTCCCTTAGAATGTTTTAGTGGTATTTTGACTATAAAGAACTAGTTTGGTCATCTGATTTAATAACATGTTGGTATACTAGTTTGTGAATATTAATTAAGTTATAATACATATATTTTAGTCTTATAAAACCATAATGTTTTTTCATGACCAGTAATTAAGGAGAAAATGAAAAACAAAACATCATTTTCCACAAAGATTTTGAATTGGAACCTCACGGACGATGACTTTGTGTATAAAATAAAAGAGTGAGAGTAAGAATATTGATGATGGTTCATCAATTAGCCTGAAATATTTCGAGTATATAGTTGATACTGTAGTTATAATTTTCATTTTTATAGAGGAGGTGAGGAGAAGATAACAATAGAAAGGAACTCTAAATGAAAATGAAACAAATAAAATGTGAATTTTCCACTAGAATCCACCTCCTTGAGAATCCTTTTAGGGGAAGGGTATTTTGTATTTAGGAAAGACCAAGAGCATTTGGAACGTGGGGAAAGAATAGGGAAGGGTATTTTGGAAGAACATTGATGCCCTTCAAGGCTTAGAGGAGCGCAGAGAAGAGTGAATGGGGGGGTTAGAGTGGAGGAGAGGAGTAAATTTTGAATATTTTATTCATTATTTTATTAATTCCCTCAAGACAACCAACAGTTTTGTTTCTTGCAATGCCTAATAGTAATAAGTGAATGTGATTTTGAACCATGTGGCCATAAATCACCCATGATGTCATAAATAGTGTATTTAACTGATAATTTTTATATACAATATTTTACAGAATTTCATTATTCATCAGAAATTCATGTTTTTTAGAAATGTACCAAGAATTCACCCAAACCATTATTCTAAGTGCCGAATTAAAAAATGAAATCCATTTTTTAAAATAATTTTTTAAATATTTTTAATTTAATTTTTAAATGAAATCATAATTTATTCGAAAAAACCAACATTAAAACTATAACTCATTATATAACACCTTGAAAAATTAATCAAGGTCCCATAAAATTATATTATAACTATAAGAAAATAATATTACAATTTAAAATTACATTTTAGGGAAATAAATATCCATTTTAAATTATTAAATTAATCATAAAATTGTAATGTAAACATTTATGACATACAAAAATACAGTACTTATACTATGATTATTTTTTCACTTTTAAGATATCTAAATTGTATTTATAAATTAATGGGTGAAGTTTCTATTTATTTCTAATTTAATATTCATTACTATTCTTTACTATTCATAATAGTTGGTTACTATTCATATGTGTATGTTACTATTCACCAAAAATTATGTTTTTCTTATCACACTCTAAATATCTTACTAAACACAACTATGCATGTCAGTTATTCAAAATTCAAATCATAGATGTGGAAAAATTATGTTTACATGGATAGGGTATAACAAATTGGTGTTTATAGAGGCTCAGTTTTCCATGAATTCTATAATAAATCTATTTGTAAATTCTTGGGGTGTTACATTATACCCTCCTTACAAAAACTTCTTCCTCAAAATTATAAATTAAATTTTGAGATTTAATGGTTGATACATGAAAGTTACCTTATGGGAAACCCACATCAAGAATATGGTAAAAATATCCTATTAATAATATTAAAGGGAGATTCATTGGTTACTACAAAACAAAACATCCAAATTGGACAACAAGGTCATTAAAAAATAATCATACCATCATGTAGTGATATTAAACTCCAAAACTCATACAATGATCAACTTAAAAAAATTAATAAATGGTTAAAATTAAAAAATATAATGATTCAACACATTATAATGAGGTTCTCTAAATTCCCATGATTAACTTATCATTAACCCTTGATCAACAAGAAGAGGCTCTAAAATTCACATTCCAAACACGTGAATAACTTCATCTTGTATCCTCTTAAAATATGGTAATAACTTGAATTACTGTGAAAAAATATTGGAAACATGTGTTCTTACATATTTTTTAAGTAATATACATGTTATTGGATATATTCATTAAATCCAAAAGTGATGTCAACTCTAACATTGATATCATAGACCACTAGTCGACAAGTCTATAATATGTTCCAAGGTAGTCAGTACTTGTATGAATCTATAATTTTTTCATCATTATCTCAACATGAGATATATATTATGGGTTGTATTTCCCTCAATTGTGTTTTTATATAAAAATAATAACTTTCTAATGAATCAATTTTCATTTGTACCATTCATCAAATGACATCAAATCCTTAATAAAATAGTACTACAGTACAATACTTATATATCTCATAATCCATACAACCAATATATTACTGAAAAAAATTCAAATTACATGATTCTTGACTAGGAATATTAATCATTATACTTCATCTGCATTGGCCTAATTACATGATTATTATCCAAAATCATCATTTTCAGTATATTTCATTGATGCATGGGACATTGATTTACATAGTGTCTCATCTCCTTGCAGTTAAAGCATTGAATATAGTAAAATTCTTTCCTTGTCTTTCAATTATGAGCATAGAGGACTTTTTCTCCACACTTGAAGAAAACCCTTTTTCCTCTCAAGTATATACCAAGGTATTTCCTTCAACAATTATCACATGTTGGAAAATAAATCATTCTATTATTCCTTTTATTAATTTTTTCCATACAATCGTATTGTTTTTTTTTCTTCCCTTTAAATCCATAGGAATCATAGAAGTATCTTATAACCTTGTCAACACATGATACTACTTTCTCTTATGAATAGGATAACTGGGAAACAATATTACTTCGAAATGATGACTTAAGACCATCAGATATATGATCCTTCTTACTCTTCACATCATGTGCATTAGTGAAGTTATCAGTCCTTCTAATAGGCTCTATTTATAATCAATTACATATTATATATATCTCAAAAAATTATGAACTATATATACTTCTATACATGTTATAGCACAGAACATAATTTTATGCATCATAAATCCTAGAACCTTATACTTTGGTTAATTTGGGACACAAATCCATCATAATTGTTCGTAATCATATTATTAACTTACCAAAACATATCCACTATTAGTGTCAACCCAGGAGTATATCATGGCTCATTTTTGTGCACCAATCCCTGTTCGAGTGTTGCTCAATGTGGTGTTTTTAGGTTTTTACCCTTAGATACATATGTGCCAGAGCCACTACTTCTTTTTTGTATCCTGATATGGATGTATTTTCATGATAAACCACATAATATATTCCTTATAAAAATTATAGCATGTCCTTGTATTCTTATCCACAAAGTATATATTAGAGTTTTTTTCACTAATATACTTTTTCAATATCTATTTTCCATGTTTTCTACTAAATATCATTTGATACCCACTGTAATGCCCTGACCCCAGAAGTCCTGGGCATGTGCATTAATTTAATACATTAGCATGATTACAAGGAATAAAATCCTGATGGATCAATTACTCTAGTAGTTTTGGAAGACCAAATACATACAATGGTTTAACATTATAACTTGAAAAGAAATACAACAAATAAGTTTTATTGAGAACATCCACGACTCCAAGATTATCCCTACAAGTCAGTCACAATAAACTTCTTCATGTCGTAAAAAAATGAAACATAAGAAAGGGGAGATATCAAGTTCTTAGTAAAGAAAAAAACAGCGGACGATATCATAAAAATAAACTTTATACATGGTAAATAACAAAAAACACATGCCTTTTAAAAATAAACTTGAACATAATCTGGCAGGAATATGAGTTGGGTAAATATTTCCATGATATAACCTAATCATGGGTATTCTAGTTGTTTAATAACCCCATGAACTATGAATTTATATCTTCCTAGTGGGGGAAATGAATATATTGGACATTCTAAAACATATCATCATGGCCTTGATGAAGACATCTAAAAAGGATTAAGGCCTTTTCCAAAACCATATATCAAATTGGAAATGAACTCGGTTATGTCCACATATATTTGTCTTATGCGACCTACCGATGCACCAAGGTGTTATGGAGGGCCCCACCCAACACTTACTATGTCTAATTCATTCCTCTTGTGAATGGGGATAAAAAATAAACAATATATACATTCATATTAAAACTAACATATGTAATTTAAATAACTTCGTCCATTCATTAAACATAAACACTAACCATTGAGAGTAATATGATGAATGGTTTCAGGAAAACACATCCACAGTCAAAATAATAATAAACCATTCAATAATAAATGGTTGATGATATAAAATTATATAAACCTCAATCATGTATAAAATTCATCCAAAGATTTTAACATTGATGAATATACTTTTAAATGAGACTATTGAAAAATCTATGAGGAAATAATCCTTAATCATTCCAGTGTGTCCCATACCACCTTGAAACATTCAAATAATATTCACATATAATATCATAATAATAAGGATACTCTTTATATGATATACATAGGGGAAGTTGATACACCAAAATAATAGAATAAGTGGTGAACAAGGCATGTACTTCATAAAAGATAATGCTAGATGAGAAAAATCCTTTTTAATTTTGAAAGAAGATTTCTTTTGGAAAATCCTTTGAATTTTCCATGAAGTTAGATTGTAAACATGTGTACGAAATGAATAAATATTTAAGGTATTTGAAATTATATTTGAGACAGAAATAATGTGTTATTTAGGTGAAATTGTTAAAAGAGTGTTTTGTAAAGAAGCTTTAGAAATAAAACATTTTAGTGCGGTTTAAAGAAAATATTAAAAGATTTTAAATCACAAAGTATTGTTTTATTTAATAAATCAATAAATGAATCCAAATTTCCTTTTCAAGTTAAATATTGTTATTATATAATGATAAATGTGGATTAAAACACATTATATAGTGAACTTCAAATATGTAATAATTTGAGAAGTTCCTTGAAACGGGCTAGTATTTTGGAAATAATTAATCATGTTCCTTTTAAAACATGAAACTCCAAATAAAATAAGTAATATTATTGTTTTTAAACTTATATACAACACAGATACATAATTTATTAGGATTAAATAACAATACATAATAATTTCATTGAGTTAATTAAATAATAAAAGTAATGTGAATGAAAATGGTGGTTCAGGTGGAAAAACCCTTACCACATTGTAATCAATCGATTTAAATGTACCAAAATTAATAATATTAAAATGATACATTGAATACCATGAAAATATATATATTCATGACATGTTACATCAATGGGCAGTACACATCCACCATAAACATGTAATAGTAGTGAATAAGGAATATCTTAAAAAAATAAAAGTGAGATGAAGAAACCACTGTCCATAAGTCTAAATGTGTTCTACTCTTGAACATATGGTTATGGAATATGAAATTTCACTTATTAATAACTTAATTAAAAACATATTAAACATGTATTTATTTTACCATGATTTAATTAAGTCCATTATGTTCTTATTGATTAGTTATAAACTGAATTTTGTTGTTCCAGAGTGTTCATTTTCTTTATTTTCATAATCGTTTCACTTGTTTTTAAGTAATGGAGTTCATGTGGAATGGATGTTAATGTCTAGAATTGAATTTAAAAATGGTTTATGAACATACATAATTGTTAACATTCATTTATATTATTTTGTTCCATGTAATGATAATGAATCATTATATGAAATATTAATGACATTCCCTTATATTATTTTAGCGGTATTTTGATTATTTGGAACTAGTTTTGTCATATGATTTAATAAAATATACATATACTGGTTATTTAATATTAATTAAGACATAATACATTTATTTTAGTCTGGTTAAACCATAAAAATTGTTTCATGACCAGTAATTATGGATAAATTGATGAACGGAACTTCGTCGTCCATAAAGGTTGTAAATTGAAACCTCACAGACAATTATTTCATTTATAAAATAAAAGAGAGGGAGTAAAAATATTGATGATGGTTCTTAAATTCACATGATATAATTATATTATATATATGATATTGGAGTAAACATGGTAATTTAGATAGAGGATCATAGGATAATATAACAATATAAAGGAACTTGAAATGAAGACGAATGAAATAAAATGTAAATTTACCTCTTCAATCCACCTCCTTGAGAATCTATTTAAGGGAAGGGGTTTTTATCTTTTGGAAACACCAATAGCTTTTTTAAATGGGGAGAGACTATGAAATTTTATTTGGGATGAAATTTGAGGAGATTCAAGTCATTGAGTATTGATAAGAAGAGGGAGTTATGGGGTTTTATAGGGAAGGAGAGGAGAAAATTTTGAATATTTTATTCATTATTTTATTAATTCAGTCAAGGAAACCAATAATGTTGTTTCATGTGACCCATAATAGTAATAAGTTCATGTTAGTTCTAAAACATTGTCCTTACATCACTCAAGATGTGGTAAATAATATATTTAATTGATAATTTGTATATGTGATATTTTACTGTAATTCACTATTCATAAAAAATTCAATATTTCCATAAATATACCAAAAACTCACCATAACCATTATTCTATGTTTATAATTTAAAAATTAACTCCATTTTTGGATAATCATTTTCTAAATATTTGCAATTAAATTTTTATATTAAATCGTTATTTATTCCTAAAAACAGCATCAAAACTATAACTCGTTTTATAACACCTTGAAAAATTTGTCAAGGTCCTATAAAATTATCTTATATCCTTAGGAAAATAAAGAAAATTTTATGAATAAATTTTATGAAAATAAATTTCCATTTTAAATTGTTAAATTAATCATAAAATTTTAATTAAAATATTTATGACATACAAAAATACCAATACATATACTACGATTGTTTTATCGCTTTTATGATGTCTAATATGTATTTATACATTCATGGGTGAAGTTTGAATTTTTTGGCCAATTAACTATTCATTACTATTCGGTACTATTTATAAGGGTATGTTACTATTCCTAAGGGTATTTTACTCTTCTCAAAAAAATTATGTTTTTCTTTTCAGACGCTAAATATATTATTGACCGCAACTGTGTATGTCAGTTTTTTGAAATTCAAATCACAGTGGTGGAAAAATTATGTTTGCATTGCTAGGTGATAATAAAGTTGTGTTTGTAGAGACTCAGTGTTCCATTAATTCTATAATAAATATATTTTTAAATTATCGGGGTGTTACAGCATGTTGTGGAATTGTGCCACAATGGACTATATGAGGTGGTGTAGACATCACAATTACATTTCTACCCTCAACATGAGCTAGTGCTAGAGCTCCTCTATTTATGGTCCTCAGATATGAACACCTTACATCGTTATCATAGGGATGTGAGCATCATCTTATGTAATGTCCCACTAGAAGGGTTCTTGTATGATGATTTCCTTCCATTAAAAAATCCTTGGATAACAGCAAGTAAAATCTTTTCCCAGTGAGACATCTTATAGAGGTTCTATAGATAAAGATGAAACATGATATCACTTTTCATAAGGGAATATTGATCAATGAATGGTTTGACATGTTTCATATGGAGGAACCGACCATGAGGATTCATGGACAGGGAATTTAGTTCCTAATAGTGCAATAGTAGAGGTGGCCATGATCATAATGGTTGATCCTGAAATAAGTGTAGTTTGATATTTGGGGGTACGACATTGTGGAATACTGGGAGCCACTGGTAAACTATACTGTGTTTCTCACAACATTTCTGTATAGTTGAAATCTTCCAGTCAGGGTCATATAGATGTCCCTACGCATGGGGACACTGGTGATAGTTTAAATTCTAGCGGCTTGCAATATATTAAACTGGGGGGTACATGTGTTGGCCTGACTCTACAACATCTTTGGCTCTTTGGAGAGGGTAATTACACTAAGAAAAATATATGGGCCATTCCAGTTCATATAAGGATCGATTCAAGGGAACTTCATGGGTTATGAATTCCTGAATGTCAGTACCCCCACCAATTATTGGTTTGTTTCCATCCCTGCTAAATATTTATGAGGTTCAGATAATGTCTCTTAACAATTCTAGGGTCAGGATTCAGATTGGAAACTACAAGAACATGAATTTCCATCCACCCTCAACCATAGTTGTTCAGATGGTGGATGAACTATAGGGAACATGGGATCAATATTACCTTTAGAGCTTCATGGGAATAGTTCTAATGGAAAAAAAAGACTGCCATATCTATTGAGATATTTACACACCATCCTGTATTGTTAGGTAGTTTGGGTTCCTCTTGTGAGTTATGAAGAGTGTCTACATGGGGGGTCCATGAATAATGGAATCCTTGTATCCTTCAGCAGATTTCGTGGATTCTAATGCATATGAGATTTGGGGAATAAATTGTGCTACCTCCATCCAATGTCAATTCTATCATATCAGCGAATTATGCTAGTAACTGGGTGGCCACTTATCCAGAGGAAATATTGGTAATTATCATTTAGGTGATCGATCCAGCAAGCATGACGTTAGAGAAAAAAGTATGTCAACGGGTTTATCTTTATGGATAATGCTTTAAATATGAGGTAGATTAAGCTAGAGCAAAAGTGGGAATGATTCAAGATATTGTTTCTCCCCCACCTTATGGAGGATCGAGGTACTAGAAATAACCTTGGGGGAGGGACTGTGCCACCCTAGCTGAGGTAAGCTGTGTTGGGAGGCTCCTAAGATAAATTTGAGGTATTTTATGCAACTAGCTATTGATGTTGTCTTCAACTTTCTCTAGATATCTTGGATGATATCGCATACATCAATATAAATGTAGTAAATGTAAAAAATGTTGATCCACGATGGGGTTGATCTTTCATAATTTAGGATTTCTCAGTTTATGAAAAAGGTAATCTTCCACGACAGGCATGTGTATACGAAGGAAATGGATGAATTTTCATGCCATAAAGGGTTGTACATTCTTTCTTCAACCCAAGTGTGGGTGATTCTTGGTGTTGTTCTATGATGGGATGAAATTCCGCCTATTGATGCCTCATCATCAGAGGAGTAATCGATGGATGATGACATGTAGGTCTCTAGTGATGAAAAATTATGGTGATCATCCTCTCATCAAGGGAGACCCTAGGAAAGCGGTGAAATCATGACGCCAAAGAAGACTTGGATGAGTTTCTCAATGCAAGACATTACTTACTTTCCTCCCTTGGTACTTATCTTTTATTATCCATAAGATCTAAATAATTCTTTTTTGTACAAGAGAACCTCAGATATGGGATAAAGGCACCTACTGGAGGGTGTAAAGGTGAACCACCAAGTATTAAACAACATGATATAGGGTCTTTGACCAATGAAGAAGTAGATGATGGGACAGTTGTGGAAGTCAGGGTGATGAACTCGTAGCCTCATGTCATCTATAATATATATGTGGGGGTCACATCCTAGAATTACAATAGTGGATCCCACTAATGAAGAAGCTACATTCCTAGGGTGACTCATAATTGAAATTCATACCCCCAAGGTAAGAAAAAATTACATTTCACTAGGATATTTTCATATTTTTATTGATCCTATTCATTAATGTGTTTTTCTATTTCATGTATCTCTCACTCGATCAACATAAGAATATCGGTTGCCAGATGTTGAAATATTGATCAGGATTGAGGGGTATCCTATTGGGGAGATACCCACTAAGATTCAGGCACTCAATCTATCATTGCTCATCCTCTGTAAGTTTCTTTATCTAACATATGTTCAACTGGAAATTATTTTATTGAATTTAATGATGTGTTCTCATTACAAAGTAGTTATTGATTGTTTTCATTCCCAACAAGAATATTAGGTTCGAACATCCATGGGACCTTCTATAATAGTCATTATGGTACTTGAGGAGTTGGTCATTCAATATGATCCAACCTTAGTCTTAGGTGAATAGTCTACTACGGCTATGAGTGATGCCACTGGTTGGGTGGAGATCGAGGTTGGATGGGGTGAAGCTACTGAAGAATAGCTGAGTGAGGATGACTGAAATCATGATATAAATCCCAAAACATCTAAAAAAATTCCATATGAGGTCCCCACTATTCCCATTCATGTGGATTTCACTGAGTACAATCATGAACCTATTGTAGTGAAATAAGATTTCAGGTCAGAGGCCACTAAAGAAAATCTCATAGGCCAGTGCAGGGCATGGAGTAATGTGAAACGTTGTATCACCAGTACATCGGATCTAAACATGGTCATTCAGATGGGGTACCTTCATAACTGGCTCCATAACTTGAGTACTAGAGGGGTGGATGCTCGTGGTCTCCAAATAATGGTCTGCGATTTTCATACAGAGACAGTGCATGATAGAAGTCGACATTTTGAGGTTTCTTGACAGCATTGGAGGTATAACAGAATTCATAATATCCATGAATTAAATCAATAAATCCAGTATCTAGAGGATAAAATGAATGATCATGTTTCATTTATTAATACCTAATAAGAGGTCAACAGCCAACTGAGGTATTTTCTAGAGGAGGCCGACAAGTATATGATGCAGGTGATATCTCAAATATCAAGGTTTTAGGATAAGAGGGACTGAGAATAGGTTAGCGATGATGATCTGTGACTTGTAGCAAGTTAAGAGGAATCAGATCTTGAGAGGGGTAATTGGGTGTTTGAGTCCAAAGACTAGGTATTGGCATAGCTTCAATGCTCAATTTCTTGAGCAGAACCATTTGGACAATTTTTATAGGATTAGATAGAGGATCCATCATGTAGTTGAACCACCCAAAATGACCTAATTTTATTATTTAAACTTCCAAACATGCATGGATATATTTAATTTTGTCACTCTAAATTATTAAATCTTAATCATATTTGTGAAAAAAACAACGATCAACCTCTAAGATAATGTGAGTATTTCTCAGGGTGAGAAACAAGGGACAAAAATATTTTAACGACACAAATTTGTTTTAATGAAAATTCTTCTTGAAAAAATAAAATGTACTATTATGTAAAATGGTTGTATAAAATGTATGCACTTCCTTGGTTTTATGTATTTTTCAAAATACCGTTAAGAATTATTACCATTTCTAATATCACTATTGAGGAATGATCAATAGATTAATATAAATATAGGGCTTTAAAAATCTAATTTACTTAGAAAAAGGAAGTTATGAACTCATCGAGTTGAATTTCTCCATACAAAGCCCATTTATCAGAGCTCAGAAAGGAGGTGGAGTCACTAGGCTTCGCTCTTGACCAATACCATGATGAGCATCAACACATTAATCTCGAATAGAACCGTCTACGGGAGAAGTGTATGTTGATAGATATTACCACCCGAGCGATGTTATCTGATCCACCCCATGAGTCTGTCACCATCACACACCATACCATTAGTTATTATGTTGGTGTTATAAGGGGTTATCTAACAAGTCCCTAGAACTATTATTATATGCATTATTTTTTTTATAGAATAAAGAATATACTTTGGTAAAAAATCATTGATTGCACGAATTTTCCTTCCTAAAGGTGTGAAACCATGAAAGTCTGATGATTTGATCCATAGAACCTCGCTTTTGTGGGGTTTATCTCTTTGGAAATGTGTTTCCCTTGGTCGAGGATTTTTCCACTGCCTCTTTCCGTCTGATGATCTGATTCTTAGAGCATGGAGCATGAGAACTTAGTTTCTGAAATCTGGATGGATTCATTTACATGAATAGTCATTGGATTTTAATGTCTCATGTGTAATAAATTCTTTTTCTCAGTTATAGATTTGTCTTCATGGACTCAATTGGGTTGTCTGGCACCCGAAAATTCTGCATGATATTGGCATGGCAATTGGGACTCCGATTCGGCTTGATAAAGAGACTGAGTATGTTCGGTTTGGTCATTTTTCTAGGATGCTGGTGGAGGTTGATCTCATCACCACTCATATTGACAAGATAAACCTTTCCATTCCTTCTGACAACATTCACATTGATGTTGAGTATGAAAAAAAACCTCTTTTCTAGAATGAATGTATGGCCATTTGAAACTCATTGGAGTTATGTCAAAGGAATGTTTCTTGTGGGGAATGCGGGGTGAGAGGACATTCAGCAACTCTCTGTCATATGAAGTCAAATGGGAATGATTAGATGTTTCCAAAATCTACTGCTCATGATGGTGATTCACATAGAGAGCATGTTCCCACTGCTACTTATGGGCTCGATACTGGAAAAGGGTTGTAAATTGATGTTTCTCCAATGAAGGCCCCTAGTGGCCCCTCTACGACTCCGTCTGCTTTGGTCAAAGAGGTTACTCCAGTTGTGGGCCATGATACCCTCCAGGTTGACGTCTCCAAGCAGAATGATGTGCAACGACATTTTGATTTCCAGAAAAAAAAAATCCAGAAGCTTTTCCATGTTTCTGAATTACCTGACAAATGGGGGAAAGTTTCTGAGGGTGAACAGGAGAATGTGGGTAGCCCGATTAGGGTCTCGGGTAGTGGCAGTCACACCTCTTACAAGGATGCTGTTTTAAGTGGCAATACAAAGGGTGTTGCTAGTGAGGGTTTCAACTCTGTTTCCGTAAAGTTGGAGACCACACATGGATTATTCTAATGTTCCTAGAAATGTGTCTACCAGATCATCGTCTAAGGTGTCAAGGATGGTGGATTCAAATATTTTGAAAATCTTAAATCGGGATAAGTCTGAATCAGAGTGGGAGACAGCTGGTGACTCTGATTATGGAAATGATATGTCATATTATGATCTCTAGACCTGTTTTTTGGTGGATGAGGGAATTTTTGTCTGTATGACCTCGTCTGCTGCTCTTATGTACCTTTTTCTTTCTTTTTAATAAATGTCCAGAAGCTTTGCTTCTGGATGGACTTGTCTGGCAAATAATATACATTAATTTTATTATTGATACTTTGTAAATATTTTTTTATGCAAAAATAGTATTTTTAGTTAATATTAAATTAACAAATCTATTTTTGATGAATTAATAGATTTTTTAATTAAATAATATTTTAATAAAACATTATTTTTCAATTACTTATAAATGATTGTATAATTTTTATGAATACAATCGTAATTTTTTTTAGGATTTGATAGATTTTTTGTTAAAACCAATGATTTTTTGATAAATTCTGGTTTTTATTTTAAAAGAAAAAATTCATATATTTAAAAAATTATTTAGAAAAAATGAATATTATTTTTTTATCATAACCTCTAAATTATCCAATGGTGAATTTTCATAAGTTTCTCAGACAGTCAAAATTTTGGGTAAAAATTAAATACCTTTTAAATATATAATTTATTTCATTACATAATAATGACCAAAAAGTGAGGTAATAATATACAATATATGAAATTTTTTGGCCAATATATTTTTTATCTTTAAAATAATTTTATTTTAGATCTATTTTATTAATTTTATGGTGTCTTAGTGTACCTTCCAAAACTTATAAAACATTTTAACTTTTTAAATTGATTTCCTGGATAGTGTAGCTCACCTCCACATAAGAAAGCCTAATATTTTAATAAGTTAGGTCATTGGACTTATAAAATAATGTTTAATATTTCTCTTTTGTAAACCCTCATGGGAGAAAACCATAGTATGGTTTTTGGTTTTCATTACTTTAATGTGTAGGATCCAAAACCAAAATAATAAAGGATTCCCACCGTATTCATATATAAACCCACCCAATCCCCCACTTCCTCTTCACTCAAAGGCTTTTAATCTCGACCAACCTCTGACCTCATTTTTTATAATCCTCCAATGGTTCCCCCATATCCCGAGAAGCCTCTCCTAAGCCTCTCCCAAGCCTTTGGGATCACACATCCAAGTAAGGTATTTCTTCCTCTATCATTTTTCTCCAAGTTTATTTATGTTTCTATACCCTTTTATTTTTAATTACAAATGTCGGGGTATGATTTCAAACGTCCCCCATACTTCCATCCTTATTTTTTAAGGATTAGAGACCCATTTATCTCTCATTAATTCCCTCCATGTACACCTGTTTCCATGCCAAAATTCTGTAGGGGGTTTCTCTCTCCTCAATTACATTCAAGCAATTGTTTTATATTTTGAATTAAAATTCCATTACATCTGTTGGGACATCTATATATATGACCTAATTACTTTTCATTTCATTTAAATATTATGAGACACCCCTTTATCTCTCATCAACCATTTCTATGAATTCTTATGTCACATCGTTATGCTGTCAAAATTGCAATGTGATTTTCCATGCCAAAGTCATTGTGTAGTGAATATCATGACCATTTCTCTATCATTGGAATTAACCTTTATGCACATTTACTTATTTATTGTAGAGTTTCATGTCTTAATTCCAAATTCCTTTATCGTGTAATAAATTATGTTGTTTAATGAATCCATGTTATATGACCCATATTGCACACATATGCATGAAATGAAATGATTAAGAAGGGTGAACCCTGATAGTACTCAAATGCATTGGGTAAAGATTAGTATAATGATGCATCATGTACAATGAGGGTTTACTCTCTATAATTCAAGTCAAATGATGTTTTACTGAAGCTTCATTTGAAATGGGCCTTGGATCATGCTAATACCATGTAAAATGTTGTTACTAGATTTCCATGTCGTGATAATCATGCTATATCATTCTTTAAAGTTCATTTTTCTTTTATGATCCACTACTATGCCTATTGACTAACATGTACTATATTCTTCATGTAATTCCTTGTTTAATCCCTAACTGGGATTTATATCTCACTCTTTTATTATGAATTTCCTCAAGTTATCCCATGCAATGCGATGTACGATGTAATGATGTTGTCATGTACAATAAGTTTCCAATAATATGTTTCATTTTAAGTTTTTTTGCTGTTATGTAATGTTCCTAATCCCAAAGAAACTATTTCACTATAACTTCAAGTTTTATCAAGGGAATGTATTATGTAATTAATTATGATTATATGTGGAATAAAGACCAAGGTTTTTTTAGTTGGTATTAGAGGATATGTCTAGTTATTTTCGGGATTATGACTAGAAAACCCTAGTAAAATCCTTAGGGATAAGCCTGTGTATAATAAAAACATCCCTAAATTTTGGGGATTATTGAGAAAAATTTTTATCATGTAAATACATCCCTATCTAGATATGAGCAGGAAGAGGCGGCTCTGGCACATATGTATCTAGGGGTAAAATCTGAAACACCACTTTGAGGTAGACTCAAACGGGAACTTTTTCATGACAATAAGCCTAGCTACACTCTTGGATATGACACTCTAGGGGGATATTATTTGGTATATTTATAATCATAGTATAAAACATTATTAAGGAAATTAAAAAAAATTCATCAGAATATATGTTGGGAAATAGAACATGGATAACCTAGATTGAAGCCTTTAAATTCATATGTTAAGGAAATAAAAGTAATTTATAAGTCATAAATTTTTTCTTTGGATTACCATTTATGTGTTACCCCTAAATTTTCTTTTATTCCAGCCAATGGATGGTAATATGAGGGCTTGGGCTAACAACTGATGTGAAGATCAATGTGAGGACTTTTCTAATGAGATGCCCAATCCGATGGGAGAAGGAATTATAAACTTTTTCATGATACTCTATCAGTTAACTCATGTTTTGAATAGAAACATGGGTGAAGAGAAACGTTAAACCCACCCTAAGAGAGAACAAATCAAAATTGAGAGCTTCATGATACAAAGGCCTCCTACTTTTAATGGATCATCTGATCCCTCAATTATCAAAAAATGAATAAACTCCATTGAAAAGATCTTCTCTATCATTCAATGTTCCGAACAAGCGAAGTTTCATTGGTATTCTTATCATATAGATTTTGAATCTGAACAATGGTGGACAATGATAAAAATATGAATCCTGAGGAAGAGATCAAGTCATTGGAATGGAGGTATTTCTATGAAATATTTTTCTATAAATATTTTCCTCGCACACACCGACTTATGATGGAAAGGTACTTCCTTTCCCTTAATAATAAATATGAATAATTTATTAGATCGTATGATAAAATCTTCACTAGGCTTGTATGATACACCTCTGATTTTGTTTTTACCCCCGAATGCAAGGTTTACCACTTCTTTGATAAGATAAAACTTACCCTATGGAAGGCCCTAGCTATCCGTGACTTCGATAGCTATGAAGAAGTTATTAGATGTTCCCTTAATGTCAAAATGGGGATCGGAGAATCTCATGGGTATCATATGGATAATAAGCGTAAGGTGTAATTTAATTCTTGCAATCTGATAGATAAATCCAACGGTGATAAGAAAATACAACACCCCATTTGCCAATGGTGCAGAATGAACCCCCCCCCCCCCCTGAAAATTGCTTGGAGGGGAAGAGGAAATGATTTAGGTGTGGAACATAATGGATCCTGGCTATTAACTACTGATAAGAAAAACCTATAACTGTGATAGAGGATAGAAATGCTCTACTTGACCTTCAATGCAATGTTCATTACTACAACGGCAAAAAACCATGGCACTTTTCAAACCAGTTCCCTAAGCCAATGGTTTTCAGAAACAACCAAAAACCTCCAAGGAATTAAGGGAGTGAATTTTCCATCACTACTTCCAAAGTGAATGCCAAAAAATAAGTGGTGATATGTATTCTAGTTATTCATTCAAGAATATAAAAGGTACTTTTTGATTCTTGTTCAATGCATTGTTTTATATCCTGAAAGTTTATTAGAATAATCCTAACACCACCACAAATCATGGAAGTAATGATTTTGGTGAGAATGGAGAATGGGGAAATCATTTCAACCCAAGAATATAACTGCTCCCCTGTCACAATTTGTTGATTGAACTTCCTGGAGAACCTCGTCATACTCCCTTTGGTGGAATTTGATGAAATTCTTGGAATGGATTGGCTTTCCTTATATAAAGCCATCATAAATTGATATGGGAGAGAAATCACTCTCTATATAGAGAATGAACCCCCGATTCTTTTCAAGTGCAAGAAGGATGAATCTTTTTTTGCACCATCATCTCAAGCGAGGATATTACTTCCCTATGATATTTTATATCTTACTCAGGTGATTGAGTCTAAAGAAGAAACCATCCGTGATGACATGCCTATTGTAAGGGAATTCTCCAAAGTGTTTACAAAAGAATTTCCTAGTCTTCCACCTAGAAGATATTTTGAATTCTCAGTTGAACTTATACCTAGGGAATTGCAAATATACAAGACTCCATATTGAATGGATGTTGCCGCTAATGAGGTACTAAAGAAAATACTATAGGAGAATCTATATAAAGTGTTTATACATCCAAGTGCTTCACCATGGGGTGCACCAGTCCTCTTTATTAAGAAGAAGGATGGTTAAATGCACATTTTCATTGGTTATCATGAGATCAACAAAATCACGATAAAGAAAAGTATCCTCTAATACGAATAGATGACTTGTTTGATCAGCTACATAGAGCCCAATAATTCTCCAAGGTGGATCTATCATCCGGATATTATCGAGTAAGGGTGAAGAAGGAGGGTATCCCCAAGACCGCTTTTCATACAAATTATGGGCAATTCGAATTCATAGTAATGCCTTTAGGAATCACTAATGAACCATAAATCTGCATGGACTTGATGAATATAGTTTTTTAGAGATTATCTCAAAAAAATTGGTATTGTTTAAATATGATATTATAATATACTCAAAAACCAAGGAGTGGCATGAGGACCATCAAAAAACTATTCTAGAAACCTTTTGGAAGGATAAGATCTATGAAAAGTACATAATGATAAAGCTCTAGTAGAAGTAAGTCTCGTTATTGGGTCATATCAACACAAGAAATGGAATATCTATGGATCCCTCCAAGATAGCTACAATTTGGGGATGGTCGAGGCCAATAAATATAACAGATTTCTATAGCGTCCTAGGGTTTTCTATATATTATCGCCGACTTGTGAGAATTTTCTCATGATTGTCAAACGCTCTTACCAAGCTAACTCGGAAGGGAGTCATGTTTTCATGGAGTGAATAATCTGAAGAGTGTTTCATAGAGTTAAAAATGAGGCTCATCACTGCACATGTTCTCACATTACCCACAAGTGGAGACATTTTTTTAGTATTTAGTTATTCTATGAAGAAGGGCCTTGATTGTGTGTTTATGAAAAATGATAAATTCATTTCCTATGATTCAAGGGAATTGAAATTTAATGAAAAAATCCACCCAACACATGATCTGGAGTTGGCTGTAGTAATATTATCTTAAATCATTTGGCGAAATTAACTATTTGGTGAGAAGATTGAAATATACATATATCATAAATCTCTCAAGTATATATTCACATAGAAAGAGTTAAATATGTGCCAAAAAATAGGCTTAGGGATGATCAAAGACAATGAATGCTCAATAAATTACCACCCTATGGAAGCGAACATGGTAGAAGATGCTCTAAGTAGAAAGGAACCAGTGATTCTATTATTAATGAGAATTGAAAAGATACAATATTCTTAGATTTTCTGAATATGTAAAAGGGAATCGTAAAGAAGGAAACATCATAAATCATTTCACAAATTATTTCTCAATTGTTTCTTTTTTAATGGTTAAATAATGATCAAATGGATGATGTGGTAATTCAAAAGAAAGTGGAAACTATCATAAAAGAGATATCCATAGAGTTCAATGTTAATAAAGAAAGAACTATGAGATTTGGGTCAAGAATATGTGTTCCATCAATTCTGGAGTTAAAGAAAGAACTTTTGGATGATTCAAATAGTTTAAATTTTTCCATTCAACTAGTAAACACAAAGATGTATTGAGATATCCGAGAGAATTATTGGGGGGATAACATGAATAAAGAGATCACTGAGTATTCATCAAAGTTTCTAGTATTTCAGCAAGTGAATGCTGAGAGGTAGAAGTCTAAGGGGATGATACAACCATTACCCATACCATCATGGAAATGTGAGAACATAACCATGGAATTTTTCACCAGACTTCCAAATCCATCCAAATGAAAAGAATTTATCTGAGTTGTTGTGGAGCATTTTATAAAGACTTCACACTTCATTGAAATTAAAGAGGATTTCACATTGGATCAACTGGCACAAATATATATCAATAAGTGGAAAGTCTGTATGTAGTACAACTATCTATTTTATTCAATTGATATCCAAGATTCTATTCTACGTATTGGAAGAGTCTTCAACATGCTAGAGATACTGAGATGATCTTTAGTATAGCTTATCATCCTCAAGTGAATGTCCGATATGATCGTACTATCCAAACAATTGAGTATATATTGATAGCATGCACAATGGACTTAAAAAGAGGATGGGGTCGACATCTTTATTTGGTTGAGTTCTCTTGTAATAATAGTTTCCACTCAATATTCTAAATGTCTCCTTATGAAACCCTTAATGGGAAGAGGTGCAAGACACAAACATGTTGGGATGAAGTTGGGGAATGAAAACTCATAGGTCTAGAAATGGTCGAAGAAATGGTGGATAAGGTTAAGACCATCCAATAGGACATTAAATCTACTCATATTATACAAAAGTTTTATGATGATAATCGTCGATGAGACCTAGAGTTTGATGTCAGAGACATGTTATTTCTCTACATATCACCATGGAAGAGATTTTGGAAGAAGGTAAAGCTTATTCCAAGGTACATCGTCCTTTTTGTGATCCTTGATCGCATTGATGAATTGGCCTATTTAATAGCACTCCCACCAATCCTTTGTCAAGAACATGTTCTATTACATTTATCACTCTTGAGATAGTACATACCTAACCCATTGAGTGTACTCAATCCAATGGTGGTACCATTGTATAATAACCTCTTCTATGAAGAGAAGCCTCTGATGATATTAGATTTTAGGGAAGAATTTCTACGAAATAAGACAATTATTATTTTAAATGTGTTTTGGTGAAACCAAAAGTTTGAAGAAGAAAAATGGGAATCATAGGAAGTGTTGAAGCAAAGTTTCCCGCATCAGTTTTAATGTAGGAAATGGAAACATCAAGGGAAAAATTTCTTTAGGGGGAAAGATTGTAATGATCTAATTTTCTTTAATAAAAATTCATCTAGATCTAAGGAAATAACTTATTATGTAATATTTTTATAAAAAACATATAAACATCCTTGGTTTTATGTATTTTCAAAATACCATTAGGAATTATTAAAATTGCTAATATATTCGTCGAATAGTGATCAATTGATTAGAATAAATATAGGGAATTAACAAATACAATTTACTCAGACAAAGGAAGTGATGTCCACATCCAATAGAATCGATCCATATGAATCCCATTTATCATAGCTCAGAAATGAGGTGGAGCCACTGGGATTCTCTCTGGACCAATTCCAAGCTGAGCTTCAACCTGTTAATCTCGAACGGAACAGTCTACAGGTGAAGTGGAAGTTGATAGATATTATAACCTGAGCGATGTTATCTGATCCACCCCAAAAGTATGTCATAGTCTCACACAATACCCTTAGGAATTATACAAGTGTTATAATGGGTTATGTTACAATACCCAATAAATATTATTATGTGCATTATTTTTTTATAGAATTAATAATATACATTCATTTTATTACTGATACATTGAAAATTGTTTTTCAACCACAAATATCATATTTTGTTAATATTCAATTAAGAAATATATTTTTTGATGAATTAATGGATTTATTAATTAAATAATATTTTAATAAAATATTATTATTTAATTACTTATAAATGATCGTATATTTTTTATAAATACAATTGCAATTTTCATTAAGATTTGAATACTGTTTTGTTAAAACCCATGATATCATTGATAAATGTCATTTTTTATTTTAAAAGAACAAATTCAGATATTTAAATAATTATTTAGATAAAATGAATATTATTTTTAAAATCATAATGTGGAAATTATCCAATGGTGAATTTTTCATAATTTTCTGAGATAGTCAAATTTTTTGGTAAAAATTAAATACCTTTTATATATATAATGTATTTTATGACATTATAATGACCTAATAGTGATGTAATAAAATACTATAAATGATATGTTCGTACAATATATATTTTACCTTTAAAATAATGTGATTTAAGTTTTTTTAATAATTTTAGGGTGACTTAGTGGACCCTTCAAGACTTATAAAACATTTTAACTTTTTAAATTTATTTCCTTGATGGTGTGACTCACCTCCAGATAATCAAGCCTATTATTTTAATAAGTTAGGCCATTATCATTATAAAATAATTTTTTATTCTCTCGTTTGACAAAACCCAATGGAAAAAACCATGGGATGGTTTTTGGTTTTGATTAGTTTAATGTGTAGGGTCCAAAACCTAAATAATAAAGACTTCCCTCCATTTTCCTATATAACCCCACCCAAACTCCCACTTCCTCCTCACTCAAAGCATTTGGATCTCGACCATACTCTTTCCTCCTTTCTCTATAATCTTACCATGTTTTCCCAATATCCTATGAAACCTCTCTCAAGCCTCTCCCAAGCCTTTGGTATCACACTTCCAAGTAAAAAATTTCTTCCTCTCTCATTTTTGTCTAAGTTTCTTTATATTTCAATACCCTTGAATTTTTAATTTAAAATTTTGGAAGTAGAATTATAACCTCCAAAATACATCACTACTTATGTTTTTATTATTAGATATTACTTTATCTCTCATTAATTCCTTCCATGTACACCCATTACCATACCAAAATTCCGTAAAGGATTTCTCTTTCCTCGTTTACAATCAAGAAATTATTTTGTATTTTGAATATAAATTCCATTAGATATGTTGGTACATATACATATATATATATATATATTTGACACCCTTACATTACATTTAATATAAATACCATGAGACACCTCTTTCTCTCTAATCAAACATTTTTATGAACTCTTATGTCACACCGTTATGCTGGCGAAATTCCACTGCAATTTTCCAAGCCAAAGTCACCATGTAGTGAATACCATTTCCAATTCTCTTTCAAGGGTATTCACCTTTATGAATTTGTTATTATTGATTATATAGTATCATGTATGAATTCATAATACCTTTATCATGGAAAAAATAATGATATTTAATGAATCCTTGTTATACGATCCCTGTGGCACACTAATGAATGAAATGAAATGATTAAGAAGGGTTCGCCCTGATAGCACTCCAATGAAATGGGTAAAGATTAGTATAATGATAAATCAAGTTAAAAGTGGGTTTACTCATTATAATTCATGTTAAATGATGGTTTACTCATCCTCCATGTTCAATGGTCCATGGCTCATGCTAATATAATGTTAAATGTTGTTTCCATATTTCCATGTTATGATAATAATGTTGTATCATGCCTTTATGATCATGTTTCTCATATGCTTCACTGATATTCCTATTGACTAACAAGTACTTTATTATCTTTTTATACCTTTTTTACTACCTGACATGGCTTTATAGATCATCCTTTTATTACACATGTCCTCGGGTTGTCCCATGAAATGCTAAGTATGAAGGAATGATGTGGTCATGTAAAAGAAGTTTTCAATAAGATGTAGTGTTTCATGTTTTAAGTTTTTATTTAATGTTCCTAATCCCTAAAGACAGTAGACCACTTGATCTTCTAGGTTGTATCAAGGGGAGAGTTTAGGTAATAAATTATGTTTATGTTTGAAATAAAGAGCAGGGTAGTTATACATATGATTGTGTATTTTTCTGAGAGTTCAAAATAATAATAGAACATTTAGGGTATGTTATTTTTGATTCATCACCAAGAGTTATGAGGCTAAGAGATGTTTTGGCTGGAGAATAGAGTTATCCGAAAAATGGATTTTATTTTTCATGAGGCTCTAGTACATAAATTGCATAATGCTAGGGGAATTTAATTCTATTCAAACAAAGGGGAATGAAGAGTGTGAGTCATGATGCCTAAAACTTGGAATACAATGGGGGTGAAAATATGATATATGATAACTATTGACCATGTTCAAAACATATAATCAATAGTTCTTAGCTGGGAATGGGGAAAAACAACTGAGGGTCGACCACAAACCATGTTTAAAACATAGAACTCGCCTAATAATTTAATTCATTGACTTTAAGGGAATTGAACATGGACAACAGTTGAGCCTTGTCCAGACACCATTCCATTAGGTAGTCCATGTAGATGTGGTGGAAGATGAAGAACCAAATAATGGGCACACAAATCATGGAAATGATTTAATTATCTGTTTGAGTAGATTCCAACACTATAGTAATTATGCCATCATGGATTAGAGCACATTGGTGTGGGTGTATTGATCTGAAAAAAAGTAAAAATAATCTTCTAGGGTAGGGTTGTCTTGGAATCCAAGAGAAAAAAAATCATGAAAAATTAAATAGATTACTGAAACCAGAGGATAGGACCTCTTAGGTGGGGGACTATGTTGCCTTTCAGTTATACAATGTTCAATGAGGAAAATAGACACACATTATAATGTTGTATGATGAGGATTTTGGGAATATATTTTTCGATCATATGAAAAGGATGGGGAATTAAACAATTTATCATCATGTGATTAGGATTTATCTCATAGTTTAATGTCATGTAATTGGGACATTGCAGACAGTTTAAGGTCATATGGCCCGAACCATGGAAAATAGTTTAAAGTTTTGTTTCCAAAACTAGAAGAGAAGTCACTCAAATGGATATAAATAACCCCAAAGTAAGTTTACCTAACAGTAAAGGTGGACCCTATGATTCCACCTAATGGAACATAAAACCATTTTATAAAATCCACTCATATTTTAGATTCATGATTTTTGGACTTGGGATTTTCTCTTAGTTTATGGTCATCAGTTTCAGACCAAGGGGTTACCTAATGCATTTGATTTGGCATGAAGAAGAGGATGAATATGTGTGTTTTTAAAGATTCTTGTGTGACATATAAATTTATAACCTAATGTGAATGGAAGGTTTATAGAGCCCTCTAAAACAAAAATCTTAACAAGATGCCCCTGGGTCAATATCATGATATCAAGGAATGAAAGGTACCCTAGGGGATTGATGAAGGGGATAGACCAATGATAAAATAACTGGGTGTCACTACATATCCCGTGTGGATAGGAATAAATCTACACATAGTTATGAAACACATCATATTATAATATTGATGCTAATTGGGGGATACCCTCTCAAACAAGGGTTTTGGATCTTCTCAGACTTGGTTACGATTCATACCGAATTTATATAGGGTGAGGATAATAGTTTAACTTCATGTGTTGAGGATATTAATTCCATATATCATTATGTAATAGAATCCCAAGTCACTGATAGTTCATGGTAACTAAATGTGGATTATACCTTGAAAAAGACCCTAGGAAATTTTGAGGTAATTTTATCAGAAATAATGGATGGTTTTTCGGTGAATAATCAACTAGGACTAAAGAAAAAAATAAAGTTGTCAATATTTATCCCATAAGTATGAGAATAAATCCAAACATAGTTCTATATATGGATATTAATTGTTTAAGGTCATATGGTCTAGACCGTGAACAAAAGGGTCATTAAAGGATGTTTATACTGTGCAAGAGTTAAATCTTGATGTGAATGAGCCAAAGAGTCACCTAACCACATGAAGAAATCATGAAGACATTTTTACATAGTTTAGAGTCATGTTTCTTAGACTAGGTTCAATTATTTTAATTTTGTGACGTGGAGAATTTAAAATTTGTTTTCTTCAAGGATTCTTGTGTGACATGAAGGAGGTAAAAACATGATGTGAATGGATAATGGGGGCATAGAAAAATTATCCAAAAAAACATCACATAGATTAAGGTCATAATTCTTAGATAAGGAAAAAAGGGAGAAAATATTTTAATTTCATGATTCGTGGACTGGAATTATGTTGGAACCATGGGAACTGGTGTGGTAAAAAGTGAGTGAATACCTAATGTGAGTGGATCCAAAATTTCTCGTGCACCATAAATATGGGTAAAGGGACAAATTGTTGATTATTTTTCAACTGTTGGTGGAGATGAGAAGTTCAGACATCACTGAATATCCCATGAGGATAAGAATCAAGACACATGTTGTTTTTGAAGATGTTTTAGTAAGTGAATGATGTTGGTAGGGGTGATCCCCTATAGTGAGGTAATTTGAGGCTTCCCACGGTTATCGCAAGGAATCCTATGTTCGAGATATGGGGTAAGGCTTTTATGTAATCTATTTATAATCATGTGAGGAATCCCAATATTAAATGGGGTAATAAATCATCTCTCATTAAGATTAATCATGATTTAGAGTAGGCTTTAATCGTAGTTTAACATCGTCTGTAGAGTACTTTATACTTTTTAGTTTCAATACATATAACTAATAATATAACAGATGAAAATAGTTTTTAAGGTTTTAATTCTACCACCTATTAAAGAAAATTAATGTTTGTGACATGTGGACCATATAATGGATAATAGTTTATGGTCTTAAATCTCAAACCAATGTGGCTCTTAGTTTAATTTCATAGTGTTCAAGACATTGGGTAAGGCTTTTTAAGAGGATATGTGTAGTTCAATGTCAGGAAAATCTCTACATGCATGAGGTAAAAGGATACCCAACCCCATAAAACACATTACTCAGAAGGACTCCTATACAATTTAATGTCACAATTCTTAGATATGGTTTCCTAGTTTATGATCATAGATTACAGTCCTAGTTCCCAATTTAATATCAGGTGACTGGGAATTAATATTTTAGTTTAAGGTTATAGAATTTAATCTATAGGGAGGATAATCTCAACCAAAAGGGATATGTGTGGCATGATACGAATAACCCGATGGGAATGGTGACCAAGAAGGACCATGCCACACAACACATTCATGGGGAGACTCACATATATTTTAATGTCATGATTTTGAGAATTCAACTCTTAGTTTAATGTCATAGAGTTTAGACCTAGTTATCATCTTCATGTGAAGTATAACTTTAGGATCTTAGAATTGGTGGGAGGAGTAATTATCTCATTTTCCATGATGATTAAAGAGTATGCACCATTGTAATAGACCTTATAAATTATATACATCCCTTCCCACTTGGGATAAAACATTTAAGCCTTATTTTAAGGTATCAAAATTTTTTTGAGTTCCATCACCATGTCACCTTGGGTGAAAGAGAGGATCATAAACTTATTGTTAAACACCCTTTCTACCTTGTTTTCTTGCCTCTCTAAATTGTGAAAATCATGGGTCCTATTTTTTAGGGCTTCCAGCTCATCTAGATAGGCATATTCCATTTTTTATAGTGTCTTTTGGTCATAGGAATCTAATAATATTTTTAGAAACTGAACCTCAATGGTCAAGACGTTCTATTTTCTATACACCAAGGAATATGGATTCACCTCGCTGGAATTTAGAGTCATCATTCAATGGGCATAGAGGGTGTTGGGGAACTTATTCAAAAAAACTTTTTTTATTCTAGACTGTCACATACTATATAATTTTAGAGAGGGGCTTGTTTAAAACCTTGAATTATCTATTTTACTACACATAGAATTGGGAATTATAGTTTTACCAGATACAGTACTTGGCATAGGATCTATTTAGCTCAGCATCTCAAATGTTTGTGTCATTATTGATGAGAATGGAATTTAGGAATATGAATTAATATATTTCTAGGATTTCATGAATACAATCATATAATAGGACATTAATTCCTTGAGAGGAATAAATGATTCCCACTTGGAGAAGAAATCCATCATTGTCAGAATGATCCTCCACTAGCGATCTATTACTGGTGGATAAAATCCCACTACGTCAAGTCCTATTACAAAAATGGGTCAAGAATACATGGTAGTATGGAGGTTCTCTGGTAACTTATTCACAAATACTTAATGGATATGAAATGTATGGAACCTCATGGAAAACCTGATGTAGTCATAGACAACAGTTGTCTAGAAGTAACCCAACCTTGGAATCCAGTGGGATAGTTTCAACCCTACCTAATGGTAACCACGTGTACTAGAATAAACATCCAATATATAATGAGGAATTTCATCTTTTTAGATGAAACAAAGGATAATTTTATCAAACACTTTTTTTTAGAGAGTTGATTCATGTTTTGGTATAATCTGGGGGGTAAACGGCACTTCATGCCGATGGATTATTTCATGCTTAGGTCGATCACGTGGGAGAATTCTATGATGAATATAATAAATGAAAAGAGTTTTATAGTCAAGAGTTTCCTCTAATATGGGGGAACCTGGGGGTCCTCCATCGACGCACCAAAAGTCAGTTGGATTACTTATCGTTTTTCATCATCATCAGGGCTGATAAGGGTGACAACCCTATGATGTACCATATGAATGAACATGTAATACAAGCTAGGCTCTCCAAGAGATGATGATATGTTTGTCATGGAATAGGCTCCATAGTTATGTGAACGAGGGACATAATTACCTTATCATTAATAAGATAATTTGGCCATTAATTGGAGATTAAGCTTTAGCAGGGGCACGAGCTCTGGATTTTTTATGATGTAATCATCGTTAATTTTTTTGATAACTAGCTCGGAGTCAACCATTACATGAAATTAGGGGACATAAAATTAAATTTATAGATCAAGACTACTGATGAGAGCTTGATACTCAACCTCATTGTTGGTGTATCCTTCTATAAATAAGAATGAGTAAGGCAAGAAAAACTCTATTGGGGTGATGGAGACAATCCCCATGCCAACTCTGTTGTGCTTGGGATCACTGAGCCTTATACCATTTATGATTTGGGAGGCACCATCAAAATAAATGTTCCAACATGGAATTGGCAGATCCACTAATAGGATATTCTCATCTGGGATGTTGACATCTTGAGGAAAATCATTTGGGGATAGATGGACGCCCATGAAATATTGTAAGTCCTGACCATTGAAAACATTCTATGAAACAAATTTGAAGTAGAACTACTGAAGGATCACTACCCAGCACACAAATCATCTCATCAACATATGGTGATTCGATACAAACATCACTAGATTGACACAAGAAACTAGATGTATCTCATGGAGATGCAAATTTTTCACTATGAAAACTCGTGCAAGTCTACTATTTTCAATAAGGGAATATCTAAACTCTAGGACAAGGAGAATGTGACTAGGATATTATAAACTATTCTATTTTCTCTCATTATTTTTTTGGGGTATAATTTCACTGAGATACCATTCTAGGGTGGAAATAATGAAGACTAAAGGCTTTCCTGATATACATGGCATCAGAACAAGAGGTTGTAAAAGATAATGAATTATTTCATCAAACATGGTATAACACATCTCCTCCCTTATAATGATTAATTTTTCTTTATGATCCACAAAAAAGGATTACACTTGACATCCATATTCATGATGAGTCTTTTTATATAGGATGAGTGGACTTGAAGACCGTACAACTCTAAAAGGTTGTTCTGGGGAGGCATCCTGGTGATGACTTTTATCTTCAACAGGTCAATCTTGATGCCTCTATATTTGAATTTTTTTTGATAAACTTTCTAGACATAACACCAAAGGAACACTTATAGGGATTAATCTTATAATTCTTATAGAAAAGGATTCTGAAAATTATCTAATATTCTCTAAGAGGGTCATGACACTGGTGGTATTTGACCACCAAATCATCTACATGGAATTCTAGTAGCATCCTAAGAATTGATTTGATGATGTGGTGCATGGAACACTAATAAGTGTTTTCTAAATTATGTAGTCCAAAGGGCATTACATGATAGAAATATTTCCCTTACAGAACCCTGAAGGCATAGAATACTTATCTGTAAGAGCCATCCAAATCTGATTATACCTATAGTATCAATCCATAAAGGATACATGCTATAACCCGACTATAGTATCCATAAAAAACTATGTCACTAGAATTGGAAAATAATCCATTGGAAAATGGAGTTTGATATATCAGAAATTGATACAGACACTAATTTTCCCATTCTTCATCCTGATTGGAACGATATTGTCCATCAACTAGGGGTACTGTAATTTTCAGAAATAGCTGGATGTAATTATATTATCAAACTCAGCCTCAACCACATCATTTTGGTAAGGATGAATATTTTTGGGAGGATTACTATATTGGAGATAACTCAAAATGATATCAAGATGGTGTATGGAGACTTAAAAATCTAGTCTTCACATATCATCATAACTCCAGGAAAATACATCATGATACTGCTTTAGGAAAGCTACATACTAATGTTGATCCTCTGGAGGAATGGATACACTAATCATCATTGGTCAAAGATCATCGCTAATAATGAGGTTCACTTGAATCGACTCATCAGTGTTGGTAGAGACACCCACTTCAAATGAAAGATGAAAATATTCGAAATTATCCCCATAAATATGTGGTATGAGAATCAATGGGAGGAGGTTCATCAAGGATAGATGATTCAAGGAGAACACTGCTACATGTTTTGGAGAATATAAAATATCTTCCAAGGGTTTTCTACTTTATTTAAACAATGAAAAAAGATAATGTCCAACCAATTCTATTAGGCCTTTGACCATGTGGTCTATTCTTTATGTCAAATAAATGGAGGTGATTTGTATTTTAGTAGTTAAAACCTGCTCTAAAAATAGGTGGGAATGATATGAAATGGTTCTCATGGGGCTAACCTATCTTTACATCAAAGGGGTATGATATTAAAGTATCACCCAGTTCATTCTTGTGTAGGAGTATGTGGTAATTTGTAGTTGTTCCTCCCATTTAGGGATACGATGTACCGTTATCATGGTGAATAAAAATTGAATTCCAAAGTCTGTGGTTGTGGCCTCTAACTAATAAATCAAGAGAATTAATGAATTTTATTGGTATACACATATATTGGTTTGGTAGTTGTCCACTCATCCTCATTAGTCTAAACTCACTTCCCTTCTCTCTTGTAATAGCGGGCATCTAGATTGTAGTCTTAATAGGAGTCGAAGGGGTATTCATAACCTTGAAGCACCCCCACTAAACCACTATTGGAGTACATCAAGAACTAATGATATGAGGAGGGGACTCCCATATGAATATAAAGCAAATGCGTACCTAGAAATGCATTGAAGTCATCATCTTGTGAGAAAACAATGAATTCAATACTTTCTATCAAGCCTCTCAACTTGGTTTTAAACCAAATCCTACCATAATCTCCCTGCTCAGACATTTCATATCCCTCTATCATCATTTTAGAGGGAGTCTGGTCTTCTTCAGTCACCCCCAGATTATAGATCATCCTATTCAAGATGATACTAATCTTGGAAACTATATAGAATAGATATTGTCAAAACTTTACACTATTTAATTGGATTGTGATGTACAATGGAAGGGTGTTCCCCTAGATTAGGGTGTCTTCATCTTCCCTATAGAATAATATGAAGGATTGGAATTACTCTCACTAATACTCTTCTAAATTCTATTTCTCTACAGTTTCTACCTCTACTTTTAACTAGAGGGTGTTTCTTAAGGATTCTACAAGGGCATCACCCATTTAATTTAATAATAAAAGATCCTCAAGGATCAAGAATCATATATGTTTTCAGGATAATTTAATGCCAAATATAAATTTTGGCTAGTAGGGAGTAGATCCTTGACCAGGGACACAATGGGTTCTTATGAATAAACCGCTGGGTTTTGAATAGTACTAGAAATATCATGTTTCTGACTAGATAACTCAATAAAACCACTATTGGCTGATTGAGTCTTGGATCTATTCATACATGGCTAATATCTACATGGTTGTAACTAATATTCTTGGTCAATAAGCACCATCATATCTGGAGATGTATCTAACATAATGATTTGGGATAACTGTTCCAATTGATCTATGCACAAAACCTTCTTCCTATTCTTGGAAACACGCACTGCTCGGTTTAAAGAGTTGGATTTGGCATTATAGCGGTCTGCTTGTCATCAACATCATATTTGATGGTGTGAGCAAGAGGTCCTAAGGGGGTTTACTTGGTATTCCTCATCTTCGAGTGGTGGGAAACTATCTATGATCTTGACAATATTCACAGAGGAATACTTCTTCTCATCACCAGAGGAGTATTCTTGTTTAGGGAATACATTGGAGGTGATTCTAAACATTGGTGGCACAAAATCACAGAAATTATATGCCAAATTTGGCACTAGTGGGGGACTCTGATTTACCTATTTCCATAAATGTCCACCGTTATTATATTTAGAAGGATGTGAAATGGAAGCATAAATTGTTGATGGAGGACTCTCAATGACTACAAGAGAATCTAGAATTCCTAAGAGGGAACGATTGAAACCATGTTCATGATCATATTCTTTTCATTCCAACCATTTTTCATAATACTAGGTTCCAAGTCTAGACGCTATCTTCAATTCACCTAAAAAATGGATTGATAGAGATAAGTTCCACCAATGCTAGGACATCTTCTAAATTGACTGAACCATTATACACCTGGTCTTGGATCCAATCAACAAAAACATATCATTATTTGATGGTATTTTCAAGGATACTATTTTAAGAGAAATGATTGGGGAAATTAATGTATATGAATTAATAGGGCCTTATATATTCTAGAAGATTTATAATTACATTTTCTAAAGCATATAGAAAATATTCCAAGACCTGTGCATCCTTTAAAGAATTGATCTGGGTCCATCTATCTAGAAAGGGAACTCCTCGATCCTATCCCTAATGAGGGTCCAAATCCTAATGACGGGTTGTAGTCACATTCTCTCATGTGGGAGGTTAACCTTTGTGAGGTAGTTTATGGAAATTATATATTGGGAGAGGTTTAATTTTTTAAGGCTACACTCTGTGAGGCTCTTTAGATAGAGGGATAAACAATTATAATGGCTTGGGGGAAGTCCCTACAGTTGCTTTATTGGCTTGGTTGTGGAGTTGTTGGCTTGATATTACCATTGATTTTCAGGAAGTGGTTGTGAGTTAGTGTGTTTTTTTATCGAGAGGATTAACATCCATTAATGGTTGATGATATTTCCTTGTCTTGGGAGGCCGGATCGTATTAATAAGAAATGTTTATGTTTTGATCTTTCACCTGGAAAGAGTTATGGCTTTCCAGGGGCGAAAAGTTGTAATGGTGGGGAGAATTGTCGCACTCGGTTTTTCATGTCCTTGTTTTGATCTGGTTCATTTGAAATCCCGATAATTTTTTGGGCTCTCGGGTGAGATTAATGTTGATTTTTGAAGTTTCATCTATGTCTAATAACCCTAATTTGGGTTCCCCATTTCTTTTTTGGGAGTTTATGGAGAAAGGGTGGTTACTTAAAGATTTGGGCCAGCAGTGATCTCATTTCCAGTTTTAAAAACCAAATGTGTTTCTTTAATAAGTCGTTTTTTTAATATTTTTCACACATTCTAATTCATAATTTTCCTCCACTGATATATTCTAACCACCATACCATTTTTTACCACTTATGAAATCATAATCATTGTGAATTGGGGTTACTTATTTAGGTATTGGGCCAGCACATGGGCCCATTTCCAGTTTTAAAAAAATAATTTTTTTATTTAATATCTAATTACATATTTAATATGATTCAATAATTCCACCTCCCACACGAAGAAAATATCCATATCCTCACACCCATTATCTATTTTCCCTCTTTGGAGTTCAAAATAGTCACAGAGTGGGGAAACATTCTCAATGTCTCTCAAATTGTCAAAAATTGACAAGGTAAATTGTATAATTCCTAAATCATTCAATTAGTACTCTTTTGGCCACCAATTATCATTCCTTGGTTCTTCCAGACCATAGGAGTCTCTCAAAGATGGTTCAAGACATTAAATGTTATATAAGTGTGCAGATCTAATGGAATAGGAATAGTTTTCTAGTTAAAAAGGTGAGATTCTTTCTCCTTTATCCTCCCTCTTCTTTCATCTTTCATTATTTCTTGGTTTTATAATATCTCCTACTCCTATTAGAATTAGGTTTATGTTATTCCAAGATTTTTAATGGGGTTATTATTCATTTAGGTCTGTTCGTCATAGGTTTATGGTTTTAAAACCCTCGGATGATGATTTGGGGTGTGTGTTTCCATTATGCCAAGGATTTGAAGTAGAATGTCCCTTGCAAAAGCCTTTATAATTTTAGTTTTATCATTCTCATACTTTTATAACCTTTTTTATATGATATATTATGTTTTAAAACCTTTATTTTAATGGTTTTTTTTCAACTTATGTTTTATGATTTATTTTGTTAAAAATATAGTTGTTTTTTTATAAATGTGCACTCCTTTTGTTTAAAAAAGTATTCCATGAGATTTTGCACTTGGTTCATGGTATTTTGAATATTTATCAGTATATTGAATAATTTTATGGAAATAAAATGGTATTTTATCTCTTTTAAGTTCTTAACATAAGTTGTTTTGATAAAGAGTTTGTGCCTTGTGTTCGGTAAATTGCGTGGTCATCTTTTATGTGTCTACAACAATTTAAAATGATTTGTTTGAATTTATAAAAACATTGAAAGCATGTAAAAATTAATTTTTTATCCTTTCATGGATTTCAAATTATTATTTTGTTTTACGAATAAATTCATTTTGGTTTACAACATGTTTTGGCCCGAGTTGGGGGAAAATGGCATGTTTCACATTCTAATGAAAATTGTTGTGTTTTGAATATGTAACCTGAGTGTTTTATGGGATTTATGAATGTGGTTTGATGCTGTAAATGGTTTGTATACACCTCTTTAATAAAATTTAAATTAATTTCTTTGTCAAATGATAGTTTTGTGAAAATTTTTAAAGGTTCGTTTGGCATTTCCTAAAAATATGAGGAATAAGTGTTTTACTTGTATATACCATGTTGAGTCAATTTTGATTGTTTTATGGTCCATGAATTTATTTTCATAAATGTTTCTAGGGTTTCCAAATATGGTTGGGTATGTTCTTGTGGTGTGTTCATAATTCAAATAGTCTTTTTGAATGAGTTTTATGTGCAAAGCCTCAATACACTCCTTGAAATTGTTTTATGAAGATTTTTAGTGGTTTATTGATTCCTGAAAGAAATGTGAAGAATGTTTTGGGATGTTTGTTTTTTTATGGTTTGGGAATGGAATTTTGATGTGAAATGTTTTTATGATAATATTTGTAACTTTATTGAGCACTAAAGGGAATCTCGGGTAACTAGGTGGGTGGGTGTGTACTAATACGCTATTGATTCCATGGGGATAGGCCCCTCTTTCACATAGAAAGTTTGACGATGTCAACACTAACTAAAATATGATGATAATGTTGTTGGGGGACCACTAGGTTATAGTTATTCTCTCTACTAGTGGATCATGTGCATGATAATGGATATTTATTATGGTTACTTTCACCGAGATATGAGGTACCTGGGGCTCACAACTAACGAGTGCCTTGGGGTTTTCCCATGACTTCTGCTCATTGGAAATTTTATACTCACCATTAGCATACAAATAGTTCTGTTGGTTAATTCAGAAGCGTGTGTGATTTATTAAAAACTATAAATTATTTAAAGTGTCCCTCTTGAAAACTATTTTCATTTTTAAGTTTCACCTATTTGAAAAAATAATACTAGCATTCTTGTTTATAAAACATGCATGTTTTTGTGTGATACTTATTATAGCATGGAACCTCATTTGAAAATCATAATTTTATATCATGTATTTAAAACATGAAATTTATTATTATTTTATTTTTATGGAAGTAAATTGGGAGTAGAATATCGGGCAAACCTATTATGTTTTAATGCTCACACCTATAGTCTTCTTCTATTTTTATCCCTTGTGTAGGTTTCAACTTGAGTTCGATCGACTTGGGTGACGTGTGATCATTTTGTTGGAGAGTGACCATCAGGGACACATGGAGTTATTTGGTTGTCATATTTGGTCAGTTGAGTTGTTTTTTTAGTTGTACTTTCAATTTCTTGTACAAATAATGTCCAGTTCAATTTTTATATAAATGTCATTTGGGCTGTCCATTTATTCTGTTGTTTGATTGATTGATTATGTATGGGAGAAATCCTTCCCTTGTGTACTCTATTGATTCCCTTGGTTCTTGCTTCCATCCTGGGAATACTGGGAACACCTCTCAATACTTTCCACGGGCTAGCCTGGGTGACCGGTTCTGGGTCGACTCGGGCTGGTTCGTGACAGGGGATAAGCATCAAGAGGCGAGCAAGTACTACGTCTGGACAAATATCAGTGTATATATAATAAAATTTCACTATCCAAACACATATCAATACAGGTTACTTATTTTTCTAATGATCAGATTTTTTGCAGTTTCAAAAACCAAAAAATTGATAATGATTGCGGTTAAATTGTTTATAAATTTATGAAAGAGATCGTTTTTCATCAACATACTAGTATCCCTAAAGAGGTATTTTCAAAAATAACTACTATTTCATTTAATTTATTTCTTAATTATATATTTATATATTTTTTAGTACTACTCTAACTACCGAAAAGCCTCATACTCACAACACGATATAGATTTTTTTAAATGAGTGGTCCGCATACCTGATGGAAGATTGTACACAAATAGCTTGAAGATCTGACTTGGGGATGTGTACAATTGGCAGAGATTTTTTGAGAGGGGTTAAGGGGATCAAAAGATGAAACGTTGATGTATGTAAATTTTCATAGGAAAATTTTAATTTTTATTAAATAAACCATCCTCTGTAACACCCCAAGCTTCTACGGTACGTTTCCCTTTGAATAATGCGATAACGTGTGTTGTACGCAACCTCGAGTTCTAACACACACCACAACTAATTAAACTAGCTGTTGTGAATAGTAATACCTAATTTTTGAAATTATATATATTTTATATTTGAAAATGGACTTCATTTTTGGACTCGGAATATCGAATTTAGCCTAAGGTGAAATTTTGGTACTTTTCGGATAACTTTCATATTTTGATGAATAGTGAAAATTACTAAATTTTAATTTAAAACAACTTTTTTAATCAAAATAATTAATAGTGATAAATTATGAATTTTAGTAGTTTTAAAGTATATTTAGAATATATTTTTACCATTTAATATAATGTTGGTCATTGGACATAATTTTACAATTAAACCGAACATAAACAAGTGTCAATCTTTTGATAGTTATTATCTCTTAAAAACACGCTTTTTGTTTTGACAGCGGGAATTAATTTTAAATTAATTTCTGCCACTTCTGTGTTTTGAATTTAGGAAAATGGATTCCATATTTGGAATCAGGATGTTCAAATTGTGTAAATAGGTAACTTTTATTTTTAGACATTTTGAATAATTACTGCGGTAAATATTTTATTTACCATGGTTAAGGGTAAATTCGGTAAATAAGGGTTAAAAAAATAATATTATAATAATACTAAATTACCCTAAAAACGTGTCTTAACCCTATTGGTTGATAGATGGTCGACCATGGACATCTTTGTGTCAATTTTGGGACCCCATGGATCCACTTGTAAGTGATAATGACACTTTATTTTAATTTAGTTAAAATAAATACAAAAATGACACAAGCATATATCTTTTAGAACAACACTTTTTACATAGGGTTATATATGTTGGATTTTAGATTATAAATATTCATTAGAAATCTAAAAAGATTTCATACATAATGATATTTTATTTATAATTTTTAGACATTAAATAATTTATTTTATTTATGACACAATGATGATGCAGTAATTACTATAATAGTGAAAAATTAAAATAATTGATATTATAAATACCCAAATAAATATAATATGAAACTTTTAATGAATTAAAATAATTTTCTAGGCTAATATGATATATTAGGATTGATTTAATGGACTTTTTTCGAAGTAATCAATCTGTTATGAGTTTCACAAAAATCAACTATTGAATAGTGTCAAAATTGACATAAAAGAGTTCTTAAAACAAATATTATATTATTAATTGATATTAAATTCCTAAAAATCTAAGGTTCGGCCAAGAGACTTATATTATGATAGGTTAATCATTAATGGACCACTTGGGGGTCGCTTGGATGTATATAGTAAGTTTATTAACCATATTATATAAAAATACAAAGAGACATTGTAAAAGTGAAACTAATTAACTTAGAGTTAATACTTAAAGATAAGGTTAATATAAGTACCCAAACCTGTCTAAATTCTATTGGTTGAGTGGTTTTCGACCTATCCCCACCTTAAACTTTGAATAATAAGCTTTGGATCCATTAGAAACCGAATATGAATTTATTATAAATTAATATTTCTAGCTTTTCCAAAGGTGCCCCTCACCCCTCTTATAAAAGGGCACTCCTCCTTCTCATTTTTTCACACCTTCAAAGCCATTTGGTTCGGCCAAACTCTGACCAAATAATCTCCCAACATCCCTCACTACAACCTAGAGGCCTTAGTTTGATCAGAAAGCCAACCTAAGGAGCCCTTTTGATCAAATCAAAAGGAAGAATCCGAAGAAGAGGTAATGATTTCACCACCCTTTTCTAAGTTCATTTCTTCTTCCACTTCTTCTTCCTTTGTTCTTACCATTCTAAAATAATAACTCCAGTATCTCACATATACTGTGATGTTATTATAAGTATGGTACAACCATATTCAGTATTCTATCCACCCTTTGAATAACATGTCACCATACGTGCGTACGTACGGCTTACCGTCTCCACGTCGTGGTGTAATTGTTATTCAATATAATATTATTTGGATGGGTATAATAATGATGTGTAACTCATGTAAATAATAAATATAACATGTTAATGATTCTGTATATATGATATACCATTCATTTATATATTATTTTAATATCAAAAGAATGATATTGTCGCTCGTGCGTACGTACGGACTACCGTCTCCACGAACGCGATGAGATTCATTCTCCATCGTATCCATTCAAGTATAATTATCATTTTATGATTTAAAAATGATGTTTAAGGACTTGATATCATTCTGGATATGAATAAGATACAACAAACATGGCTTATGTAACAAAACATATAAAAGAAAATGAGTAAGTTAACACCCGAAACGATGATAATTCTAAGATATTATTAATAAATCAATGTTAAAAGATCATATATGATATCATATTAATATATATGATTCTTGTATAATTTAATAACAATTATTTCACCATTATACAGGAGGTTAACCTACCCCAACCAAGGAAAAGTACAAGGTAAGGGTTATTTCACAATCTCTTCATTATCCGAGGTTGTTTATATGTAATAATCTACTGGGATCTCTTTATCATCCACATCCATGTTTCTTAAAAATGTATTTCAAAACATTTTTACTATTTACAAGAATATGGGTTAAAGTCATTTATACCCTTTTTTGACTTTTTATAAGAGGTTTATAAAGGAATCTTTCCGTCGTTTTCAAAACAAGGTCCTTTTTAACCTTTTCGACAGAATTGAGGTAAGAATGTTTTTTTTAACTTATACGGTGGGTGCGGTTATTTTACGCCGTTATAAAATCTTCAAAGCTTTCCTTACAAGCTTATAAGAATATTTTCAAAGAAAATGTTTTATTTTATATGGATCTTAAATGATTTCAAAATAAAAGGAGATATTTCTTTAAAAATAATTTTGATTTCATCTATGTCAACATCCTTTGATGGATTTTAAGATTATTTGAATTTGATTTATTATGATACAAAACTTCTATATTGTATTGAAGGTTTTGTGATATGTTTGACTGTGGATGTGCTATTTTTATACCATTCATAGTTTATTGTGAAAGTATTGACATTTCGTATGCTAGTTTTAATACGAATGTTTATGTTATGTTTAAACCTTTTCATATGGGAATGCATTGGACTTAATAAGTGACGGGTGGAGCCCGCTATAGCTCCTCGATGCATCGGTAGGTCTCATGAGACAAACTAGTGTCTTGGAACAAGGCCTTGACAAAATCTTATTTATAGTCTTGGCACGAGGCCTTGACTATGTGGTTATGATAGTCTGGCATTATGTATTCCAACATTATGAAAGTGGTTATTGAATTTTGCATGTGATTATTCGATTAGTAGAATATCCATGTGAATAAGTAAATGGCATTATTTCATTTTATTTATGCCATACCATGTTGAAAGTTCATGTTTAAAAGGCTTTTGTTTTAGTTATACATTGACTTAAATGTTTATTCTTATTTATGAAAGTTTCTGCTATATTGTTATCCTTACTGGGCATTTGAGCTCACCCCTTTTCTATGTTTTATTTTTCCCAGGAAGTGAAGATGTAAGTTATGAATGACCTGCAGGGATATTATGAGGGGATTATAGTGTGGAATGTGGAAACATTATGTTGCTTTTCATTTTATGATGTAATGTAAAACTTATGAATATATCTAGTGTTTCCAAGGCTACTAAACCAATCGGTCTTTCGAGATTTGATCTTTCTTGTGATCATGCCAATGTTACGAAGTAATGCACCGACTCTGGGTAGCTGGGGTCGGGGCGTTACAGTTGGTATCAGAGGAAGTTTAGTACAAACCTTGGAAGCTAGATTTAGATAAACTCTGATTAGAGCACATAGACCTAAGATGAACTTTGAGGATTAGTATAGAAGAACTTCCTAGAATTTTGGTATTGTAGAGACTTTGTGAGTTTTCCGAGCAATACATCCATGTCTGGATACGAGCAGGTAGAGGCGGCTCTGGCACAGATGTACCTAGGGGTAAAACCCGAAAACACCGCTTTGAGCTAGACTCGAACGGGAACTGGTGCACGACAACGGGCCTTGCTGCACTCTTGGTTACGACACTCCTGGGGGATATGCTTAGGATAACTCTCACTTTCTTTACAAATCATTATGAAGGGTTTATGAGTATATACTTCCTCAAAGAAAACATATTTATGATTATGGATTATATCCATAGATAGTTCAATTTATGTTTAGTGTTTTATAAGTATGGGATTATGTATTTTGATGCATAAAATGATCTAGTTTATGCCATTTTTTTAGAAATGGCGCCTAGTGGAAGAAATGGAAACCGTATCAATGCACGCACTCCATGTGGGATTGCCCTCCTGCTCAAGATAATTATAGTGGGGCTGGTGATGCAACTGGTGCTGATCAGCTAATCACCGTACTGGGACAACTTACTCAGGTTATGAATAATAACTTTACCCGTATGGAGCACCCTGATCCGCAGCGTGGAGGATCAATGTTAGATCGATTCATGAGGCAACAACCACCAACGTTCAATGGGAATACGAATCCCTTAGTAGCTGAGCAATGGATATTTTCCCTAGAGAAAATATTTCAGGCATTGGGGAGCAGTGAAAGGGAAAAAGTTATCATGGAAGTTTACCGCCTCACTGGAGATGCTGATCAATGGTGGTCATTGATTCAAAATACGAAGGAAAATGATGAAGTATCAAATATGGAATGGAGCGAGTTCAAAGATCTGTTTTTAGAAAAATACTTTCCTCGCGACCATCGAGCAGATATGGAAAGACAATTTCTGAGTCTGAGACAAAAGGAGGATGAGAATGTCACAAAGTATGAGGCTAACTTTACAAGGTTAGCGAGGTACGCTGGTGATTATATTCGCAACCCAAGAAGTAAGATTGATCGTTTCTTTGATGGGTTAAAACCATTTCTCCGTCGAGCATTAGTCTCACAATCCTTTTCGTCGTACGAAGACATTGTCTCATGTGCTATCAAGACCGAAAAAGAATTCTCTAAGTCTTATGACTTTAAAGCGAAGCAAGAGAAGAAGAGACCTTCTGATCAATCTGGGAATGGAAATAAGGGGAAGAAGGGAAAGGTTGAATATCCATCTTGTGGTAAATGCGGGAAGAAACATCCTGGTACTTGCTTGAAGGGAATGGGAGTCTGTTACAAGTGTGGTGAAAAAGGCCACCAAGCTCATGATTGGAAGGGGAAGAAGGAAGCTACCAACGTTCAGTGCTACAATTGCAGGGAGATGGGGCATTATGCAAATGCATGTCCTAAGCGTCAGGAGAACTTACCTCAGAAAAGTCCAAGGGATCAAGGCCAGGCTTATGCTATCACTACTGCTGAGGTAGAAACTCCGAAAGACGTGGTGGCAGGTAATTTAATGGTTTCCTCAAGTTTAGCAAATGCATTATTTGATTCTGGATCATCGCATTGTTTCATATCTTCCCAGTTTGCTAAGAAAATTAGATATTTCCAATTTGATTTAATAAGGGAGTTGTCAGTTAAAACTCCTAAGGGAAGTATCTTTGCAACAAAGTTTTGTGAATCAGTCCCCATTAGAGCACATAAATTTTCTTTATCTGCTGATTTCATCGTCATACCTATGATTGAGTTTGATATAATCCTCGGTATGGACTGGATTACGGACTATGATGCGAAGATTTATTGTAAGAAGAAAGAGGTTACGATTCTTGATGATAATGATAAGGAACACCTTATTTTTAGAGCAGAATCGTCACCACCTAATTCTTATTTAGATCCACCCCCTGTAGCTCAACTTAATTCAATTATCGGGGAGGAAGAGAATGAAATAACTGCGGGTGAGGAAAGGAATGTTCAAATAGAGGATGTACCTGTTGTGAAAAAGTTTTTAGATGTATTTCCGGAAGATTTACCTGGACATCCTCCAGAATGAGAAGTTGAGTTTTCTATTGATTTGATTCCTGGATCAAGGCCTATATCGAAGACCCCTTATAGAATGGTCACTGTAGAGTTAGTCGAACTAAAGAAACAACTAGAGGAATTGAGTAATAAGGGATTTATTCGCCCTAGTGTTTCTCCATGGGGAGCCCCTGTTCTTTTTGTTAAAAAGAAAGATGGATCTATGAGGTTATGTATCGACTACAGGGAGATCAATGCTATAAAAATAAAGAACAAGTATCCCCTACCTCGTATTGATGATTTATTTGACCAACTGCATGGAGCTCAATACTTTTCAAAGATTGACCTTCGGTCTGGATACCATCAGTTGTGTGTAAAGAAAGAAGACATTCCGAAGACAGCATTTCGAACCAGGTACGGGCATTACGAGTTTACTGTAATGCCGTTTGGATTGACTAATGCACCCTCTGTATTCATGGATCTAATGAATAGAGTTTTCAAGGAGTATCTCGATGAATTTGTGGTGGTATTTATTGATGATATCTTGGTATACTCCAAAACCTACAAAGATCATGAAAATCACTTGCGCATTATCTTGAAGACTCTGAGGAGGCATGAATTATATGGAAAGTTTTGCAAGTGTGAATTCTGGCTTCAGGAGATTTCTTTTCTTGGCCATATTATCTCTAAAGATGGAATCTCTGTTGATCCTTCTAAGACCAAGGCAATCCAAGAATGGCCAGCACCTACGAGTATAACTGAGGTACGTAGTTTTATTGGTTTGGCAGGTTATTATCGACGTTTCGTCCAGAATTTTGCCCGATTGGCTAACCCATTAACGAAGCTCACACGTAAAGGGGTTAAATTTGTTTGGACAAAAGAGTGTGAAGAATGTTTCGAAGAACTGAAGAGAAGATTAGTCAATGCTCCTATATTGACTCTACCATCGGGGAATGATGGGTTCGTTATTTATAGTGATGCATCAAAGAAAGGACTTGGCTGTGTCCTTATGCAGAATGATAGTGTTATTGCCTATGCATCACGACAGTTGAAAATTCATGAAAAAAACTATCCTACTCATGATCTTGAGTTAGCAGCAGTGATATTTGCTTTGAAAATATGGAGGCACTACCTCTATGGTGAAAAATGTGAGATTTATACTGATCACAAGAGTTTGAAGTATATTTTCTCACAAAAAGAACTCAACATGAGGCAAAGGAGATGGCTTGAATTACTCAAGGATTATGATTGTACGATACACTACCACCCAGGGATGGCAAACAAGGTGGCAGATGCTTTGAGTAGAAAAGACCATGGAGTTTTGAACAATATGAGAATTGAAAGGGATCCAATTTTCATGGAGCTAGTGAAGATGGACATGGGAATAACCAGGGAAGGTGAAACATCAATGCTTTTTCAAATGGTTGCCAAACCATCTTTACTAGAAAGGATTAAGAGTTCTCAGACTGATGATGAAGAATTCTAAAAGAATATTAAAGCTGTGAATGATGGGAGATTGAGAGACTTTGCGTATGAAGGTGGAATTTTGAAATTCAGGAAGAGACTTTGTGTTCCCAATATACCTGATCTAAAAAGGGAATTGCTGGATGATGCTCATAGTTCCAATTTCTCTATACACCCTGGGAGCACCAAAATGTATAGAGATTTGAAGGAACATTTTTGGTGGGACAACATGAAGAGGGAGATTGCTGATTTTGTGTCAAGATGTATGGTTTGTCAACAAGTGAAAGCTGGAAGGCAACAGCCTGGAGGAGTCATGCAACCTCTTCCCATACCAGAGTGGAAATGGGACAATATTACAATGGACTTTGTCATGGGGCTACCAAAGACTCCTAGAAGGAACGATGAAATATGGGTTATTGTTGATCGTCTTACCAAGTCAGCACATTTTCTTTCTATAAGAGAAGATCTACCCCTGGAACGTCTAGCAAGACTATACATTAATGAAGTTGTGAGACTTCATGGAGTACCCCTATCGATTGTTTCTGATCGTGATCCCCGTTTTACTTCAAGATTTTGGAAAAGTCTTCAGAAATCCCTGGATGCTGAACTTCATTTGAGCACTGCTTACCACCCTCAGACAGACAGACAATCAGAACGGACTATTCAGACCTTAGAAGACATGTTGAGATCTTGCTCACTTGATTTTCAGGGTATGTGGGATCAATATTTACCACTAGTAGAATTTTCCTATAACAATAGATTCCATTCGAGTATTCAGATGGCACCATATGAAGCGTTATACGGAAAGAGATGTCGTACACCAACCTGTTGGGATGACGTTGGTGAAAGAAAACTTTTAGGCCCAGAACTGGTGGAGGAAACGGTGGAAAAGGTGAAGGTAATCCAAAATCACATTAAAGCAGCTCAAAGTAGGCAGAAGAGCTATGCCGATAATCGAAGGAAGGATTTGGAATTTCAAGTCGGTGATCATGTTTTCCTGAAGGTATCTCCGTGGAAGGGAGTCATACGTTTTGGTAAGAAAGGTAAATTGAGTCCCAGGTACATCAGACCTTTCGAAATTCTAGAACGAATTGGGGCTGTAGCTTACCGATTGGCAATGCCGCCAAGTCTCTCCAAAGTTCACGATGTGTTCCACGTATCTCTGTTGAGGAAATACATGCCTGACCCAACGCATGTACTCACCTATGAAGATTTAGAACTGGAACCCGATCTGTCTTATTGCGAAGAGCCCATCAAGATTCTTGATACGAGAGAACAAGTGCTGAGAAACCGGACGACGCGTCTGGTAAAAGTTTTGTGGAGGAATCATAAGATGGAAGAGGCAACGTGGGAACCCGAGGAACTTATGATGAAGAACCACCCGAGTCTTTTTATGCAGTAATACCCTAGAAATTGCGAGGACACAATTATTTGAAGGAGGGGAGAATGTAACACCCCAAGCTTCTACGGTACGTTTCCCTTTGAATAATGCGATAGCGTGTGTTGTACGCAACCTCGAGTTCTAACACACACCACAACTAATTAAACTAGCCGTTGTGAATAGTAATACCTAATTTTTGAAATTATATATATTTTATATTTGAAAATGGACTTCATTTTTGGACTCGTAATATCGAATTTAGCCTAAGGTGAAATTTTGGTACTTTTCGGATAACTTTCATATTTTGATGAATAGTGAAAATTACTAAATTTTAATTAAAAACAACTTTTTTAATCAAAATAATTAATAGTGATAAATTATGAATTTTAGTAGTTTTAAAGTATATTTAGAATATATTTTTACCATTTAATATAATGTTGGTCATTGGACATAATTTTACAATTAAACCGAACATAAACAAGTGTCAATCTTTTGATAGTTATTATCTCTTAAAAACACGCTTTTTGTTTTGACAGCGGGAATTAATTTTAAATTAATTTCTGCCACTTCTGTGTTTTGAATTTAGGAAAATGGATTCCATATTTGGAATCAGGATGTTCAAATTGTGTAAATAGGTAACTTTTATTTTTAGACATTTTGAATAATTACTGCGGTAAATATTTTATTTACCATGGTTAAAGGTAAATCCGGTAAATAAGGGTTAAAAAAATAATATTATAATAATACTAAATTACCCTAAAAACGTGTCTTAACCCTATTGGCTGATAGATGGTCGACCATGGACATCTTTGTGTCAATTTTGGGACCCCATGGATCCACTTGTAAGTGATAATGACACTTTATTTTAATTTAGTTAAAATAAATACAAAAATGACACAAGCATATATCTTTTAGAACAACAATTTTTACATAGGGTTATATATGTTGGATTTTAGATTACAAATATTCATTAGAAAGCTAAAAAGATTTCATACATAATGATATTTTATTTATAATTTTTAGACATTAAATAATTTATTTTATTTATGACACAATGATGATGCAGTAATTACTATAATAGTGAAAAATTAAAATAATTGATATTATAAATACCCAAATAAATATAATATGAAACTTTTAATGAATTAAACTAATTTTCTAGGCTAATATGATATATTAGGATTGATTTAATGGACTTTGTTCGAAGTAATCAATCTGTTATGAGTTTCACAAAAATCAACTATTGAATAGTGTCAAAATTGACATAAAAGAGTTCTTAAAACAAATATTATATTATTAATTGATATTAAATTCCTAAAAATCTAAGGTTCGGCCAAGAGACTTATATTATGATAGGTTAATCATTAATGGACCACTTGGGGGTCGCTTGGATGTATATAGTAAGTTTATTAACCATATTATATAAAAATACAAAGAGACATTGTAAAAGTGAAACTAATTAACTTAGAGTTAATACTTAAAGATAAGGTTAATATAAGTACCCAAACCTGTCTAAATTCTATTGGTTGAGTGGTTTTCGACCTATCCCCACCTTAAACTTTGAATAATAAGCTTTGGAGCCATTAGAAACCGAATATGAATTTATTATAAATTAATATTTCTAGCTTTTCCAAAGGTGCCCCTCACCCCTCTTATAAAAGGGCACTCCTCCTTCTCATTTTTTCACACCTTCAAAGCCTTTTGGTTCGGCCAAACTCTGCCCAAATAATCTCCCAACATCCCTCACTACAACCTAGAGGCCTTAGTTTGATCAGAAAGCCAACCTAAGTAGCCCTTTTGATCAAATCAAAAGGAAGAACCCGAAGAAGAGGTAATGATTTCACCACCCTTTTCTAAGTTCATTTCTTCTTCCACTTCTTCTTCCTTTGTTCTTACCATTCTAAAATAATAACTCCAGTATCTCACATATACTGTGATGTTATTATAAGTATGGTACAACCATATTCAGTATTCTATCCACCCTTTGAATAACATGTCACCATACGTGCGTACGTACGGCTTACCGTCTCCACGTCGTGGTGTAATTGTTATTCAATATAATATTATTTGGATGGGTATAATAATGATGTGTAACTCATGTAAATAATAAATATAACATGTTAATGATTCTGTATATATGATATACCATTCATTTATATATTATTTTAATATCAAAAGAATGATATTGTCGCTCGTGCGTACGTACGGACTACCGTCTCCACGAACACGATGAGATTCATTCTCCATCGTATCCATTCAAGTATAATTATCATTTTATGATTTAAAAATGATGTTTAAGGACTTGATATCATTCTGGATATGAATAAGATACAACAAACATGGCTTATGTAACAAAACATATAAAAGAAAATGAGTAAGTTAACACCCGAAACGATGATAATTCTAAGATATTATTAATAAATCAATGTTAAAAGATCATATATGATATCATATTAATATATATGATTCTTGTATAATTTAATAACAATTATTTCACCATTATACAGGAGGTTAACCTACCCCAACCAAGGAAAAGTACAAGGTAAGGGTTATTTCACAATCTCTTCATTATCCGAGGTTGTTTATATGTAATAATCTACTGGGATCTCTTTATCATCCACATCCATGTTTCTTAAAAATGTATTTCAAAACATTTTTACTATTTACAAGAATATGGGTTAAAGTCATTTATACCCTTTTTTGACTTTTTATAAGAGGTTTATAAAGGAATCTTTCCGTCGTTTTCAAAACAAGGTCCTTTTTAACCTTTTCGACAGAATTGAGGTAAGAATGTTTTTTTTAACTTATACGGCGGGTGCGGTTATTTTACGCCGTTATAAAATCTTCAAAGCTTTCCTTACAAGCTTATAAGAATATTTTCAAAGAAAATGTTTTATTTTATATGGATCTTAAATGATTTCAAAATAAAAGGATATATTTCTTTAAAAAGAATTTTGATTTCATCTATGTCAACATCCTTTGATGGATTTTAAGATTATTTGAAGTTGATTTATTATGATACAAAACTTCTATATTGTATTGAAGGTTTTGTGATATGTTTGACTGTGGATGTGCTATTTTTATACCATTCATAGTTTATTGTGAAAGTATTGACATTTCGTATGCTAGTTTTAATACGAATGTTTATGTTATGTTTAAACCTTTTCATATGGGAATGCATTGGACTTAATAAGTGACGGGTGGAGCCCGCTATAGCTCCTCGATGCATCGGTAGGTCTCATGAGACAAACTAGTTTCTTGGAACAAGGCCTTGACAAAATCTTATTTATAGTCTTGGCACGAGGCCTTGACTATGTGGTTATGATAGTCTGGCATTATGCATTCCAACATTATGAAAGTGGTTATTGATTTTTGCATGTGATTATTCGATTAGTAGAATATCCATGTGAATAAGTAAATGGCATTATTTCATTTTATTTATGCCATACCATGTTGAAAGTTCATGTTTAAAAGGCTTTTGTTTTAGTTATACATTGACTTAAATGTTTATTCTTATTTATGAAAGTTTCCGCTATATTGTTATCCTTACTGGGCATTTGAGCTCACCCCTTTTCTATGTTTTATTTTTCCTAGGAAGTGAAGATGTAAGTTATGAATGACCTGCAGGGATATTATGAGGGGATTATAGTGTGGAATGTGGAAACATTATGTTGCTTTTCATTTTATGATGTAATGTAAAACTTATGAATATATCTAGTGTTTCCAAGGCTACTAAACCAATCGGTCTTTCGAGATTTGATCTTTCTTGTGATCATGCCAATGTTACGAAGTAATGCACCGACTCTGGGTAGCTGGGGTCGGGGCTTTACATCCTCTCTCTCTAATGAGTAATTTTTCTATTTTAATAGATGAAATGCACCAGCAACATTCAAGAATGATGATATAATTTTCATTGAGAGTTGGATAAGAAAAACCAGTAAAATATAAAAAATAAATTTATATTTGACCAAAAAAATTTAGATTGTGTTGATCCATTGGGAGAACAATCCAAGGGTTCATTGCTGATGTGTACGATTTAACCCCACCTCAATATGAGGCATGGTGTGGCTGGTATCACTCAAAGTGTCTCTATTTTGTTTAAAATGGACTGAATTTTTAGTGAAAACAAAAAATGACGTATGAAAATATGACCAAAGACATTCATATTGGGTTGATACTTTAGGAGAACGATCCATGGGTCATTCGTGATGTGTAATATTCAACCCCGCCTCAATTTGAGACACAGTGTGGCCAATGTCACTCAAAGGGTCTCTCTTTTGTTTAAAATGGATAGAATTTTATTTGAAAACAATAACTGACCTTCGAAAATATTTCCAAATGCTTTTGGATTGTGTTGATCCTTTAGGAGAATGATCCATGGATGCGTTGGTTATGTGTATGACTCAACCCCACCTCAATATGAGGCACGGTGTGGCCAGGATCACTCAAAGTGTCTCTGTTTTGTTTAAAATGGACATAATTTTAAGTGAAAACAACAACTGATGTATGGAAATATGACCAAACACATTCAAATTATGTGGATCTCTTAGGATAACAATCCATGGGTCATTTTTGACATGTACATGTTATCTCGGCCTCACACAAGTGAAAAAAATGATTTTTACCTCGGTTATTTTTCATTTTTATATCGGTTTTTATCCGAAGTTAATACGGACAACGTTATAAATATTGTTTTCTAAGTTAGTTATTTAAAAAACTACTTAAAAAAACATAACATCGCAGTGTTTATCACGTTTTTTATTTAATAACCGATGTGAAAAACCAGTGGTGGAGTGTTTATCACGTCAGTTATTAAATAACAGACATGATAAACCATTTCCCATGTGTTATCACATCCGTTATTCAAATAACTGACGTTATAAACACTTCCTAATCCTTTATCATGTCGGTTATTTAATAACCGATGTGAAGAACCAAGGGGATGGTTTAACACATTGGTTATTTAATAACCGATGAGATAAACCAGTGCAGGGGTGTTTATCACGTCAGTTATTTAATAACCGCTGTGATAAACCAGGGGGAGGGTTTATCACATCGGTTATTTAATATCCAACATGATAAACTAGTGTGGGGGGTGTTTATCACATCTGTTATTAAATAACCGACGTGAAAAACTAGGGGGTAGGGTTTATCGTGTTGGTTAATTAATAATGGATGTGATTAACCAGTGTGGAAGGTGTTTATCACCTCGGTTATTCAAATAACCAACGTGATAAAAACTTCCCCATTCCTTTATTACTTCGGTTATAAAATAACCAACTTTGAAGATAATTTTTTTTAAATAAATAGAAAGTAGTGCTCTGCTCTCTCCATAATAAACTACAAACCAAACCAAGAATTTGAACTAGAAAAATAGAAGTACGCCAAAACAAGAACCAAAGAAAAATTAAGCATTTACATTGATAACATTTAAAACATACCCCACTGGACAACCCCCCACCACCACCTAGAGAGCCCCCCTCACCCCACTGGACAACCCCTACCACACCCCTGGACCCCCCCCCCCCCACACCCATGGACTGCCCCCCAACCCCCATGACGGCCCCCACACCCCTGGACATCCCCACCACCCCCTAGATAGCCCCAGCACCCCTGGAGAACCCCCACCCCTGGAAAACACTCCCACACCCCTGGAAATCCCTCCCACACCCATGGACAGCCCTCCCACACCACTGAAATAGACCAAAAAGTTCCCAAAAACAGACCATAACACCCCCACCCCACTGGACTGCACCGACCACACCCTTGGACACCCCCAACCCACACCCTTGGACATCACCACCACCCCTGGACATCCCCCCAACCTCCTGTATACCTCCCCACCCCCTGGATAACACTCCCACACCCCTGGACAGCCCTCCCACACCCCTAAAACAGACCAAAAACTACAAAAAACATGCCAAAACCCCCTCAACCCACTGGACTTCTCCCACCACACCCCTGGACACCCCCACACCCCTAGATGTCACCAAAACCCCTTGGACATCCCCCAGACTTCTATATAACCCCCAGACCATTAGACATCACTCTCACACCCCTGGAAATCCCTCCCACACCCCTGAAACAGACCAAAAAGTTACCAAAAACTGAATAGAAACCCCTCACCCAACTGGACTGCCCCCACCACACCCTTGGACACCCCCACACCCCTAGACTTCCCCCAACCCTGGACATCCCCCAACACCCATGGAAACCCCCCCCCCCCCCCCAACCTCATGTACATCCCCACCCCTGGACTTTCCCACCACCCCCTGGACAACCCTCCATACCCCTGGACAACCCCCACCCTCCTAGACACCCCCCACACCCCAAGACTGCCCCCAACCCCAGGACTCCCCCCCCTCCTGGACCCCCCCCCCCCCCCCCACACACACACACACCCATGGACTACCCCCACCCCCTGGTATCCCCCCACACCCCTGGACAACCCCCCCCCCCCTCCTGGAAACCCCAACACACCCCTGGACTGCCCACCCCCAACCCCAGGACTACCCCCACCATCCATGGCACCCCCTGGACACCCCCTCGGGGGGGCACGCTGGTGGAAGGTACTCATCACTCCCATATTAGAAGATTGATCTCTCAAAATGTTTCACATGTGGGACTGATGAGAACCTTCCAGCAGCATTCATCCCCATGAGGGATGGCAGCACCTCCTCTCCCACCCCCATGGACTGCCCCTCCATCCCAATGGACACCCTGGACCCCCCCCCCCCCCCCCACTAGACAGCCCTCCCACACCCCTAGAAACCCCTATCACCCCACAAGACACCACCACACCCCTGGACACCCCCAGTACATCCTCCCACTCCCCTGGAAAACCATTCCACCCTCCTGGAAATGCTACCACCCCCTGGACTGTCCCCCACTCTCATGGACACCCAAGACCCCCCCCCCCCCACCAAACAACCCTCCCACACCCCTTGACACCCCCACCCCACTGAACACCCCCACACCCTTGAAACCCCTCCTCCCCCAGACCAGAATCCATACCAGAAAACCCATCATAAGTAGACCAAAACAAGAAGTAGAGAAAAATTAAACATTCACATATATAACATTCAACACATACACTGTCAACTTCAAAAAAAACTAAATACTACCTAAAAATTTACCAAATACATAATTACAATGACAATATTCAAAATTACATTTTACACTACAAACAACTATAATTCAATAAAAACTTAAAAATAATTTGACCATTCAACTTGTAAGTGTTTGATGTCATGAGAAGTATAGGGTTGAGGGGCATCAAATAGCTAAAAATTAATAGGATAGTAGTTAACATGTATAATTAATAAATCAAATTGAAATATTATGGTAATGTTTAAAAATGAAATCTTACTAGTTCAATGTTCAAAACCATCCTAGTTGTTATTATTTCATACATAAATCATAACATATAATATCTGCATTCGATGACGCCTTGTTGTTCATGAAAATTCTGTTTGAATGAGTGTAAATTCAATATATTATTTTTATGTAATAAATCAAAAAGTACAAATTTTAAATGGATATTTACCTTTGCATTTACATATTTGATCTTCACAATCCTTTTCTTTGTGTTTTTTCAAAAGTAGACCCATCCCCTGTTAAAAAATAATACGAATGGGGTAAATTTAAAATTCATTATAATATAAAAAACTATTGAGAAATTGAAACATACTTTTCAAAAAATTTCTTAAAACATTCCCACACATCACCATGGATAGAGGATATCCAATAAATTGTTTTCTCCCTTGGGAAAAAACCCCTAACATCCAATGATCACTAATAAAAGAAAATTTAAGTTTAGTGGTTTTTTATATTAAAATATAGTGAAATCTTTGAGAGAGATGTGTTTCATACCTCTCACAAAAAGGCATCATCCAAAAATGTGTGACTATAATCTATTCAAGTCTTTCAGTAATGTAAAGCATTCATTATTCCTCATCCCATGCACATGCTTCAGGGGAAATCAATTGTGGGTCCATGAATCCATATAGATCTGTCCACTCATTATTCTCATAAATGATATAAAGATACCAAATACAAAAAAGACATAAGTATACATTTTTAATAAATATAACACAGCAAAAATTTGTTAAGACATACATGGAAAAAATTTGCACCACACTGATGCCCAACTTATCTCTAGTATCAAGTTCCATGATATCGTTTTTCACAATCCCCACAATTATTTCACATCCACAAACATGAGCTTTCATTGGAAACTCATAATGACCCACCAACAAATTTGAATATCTTGACAATTTGTCAAGACTACTAGAATCTGAATCTGATGTCATACCCATTTGTCTTTGTTGTTGTCTATAAAATATTTCTTTACCTTTGAAGTATTTCTGTAATAATAATTAGAAAAATATATTAGTTTTCAAATGATAAAACAACTTTAATAAAAAAAATAGAAGATATGACATGCATACCTTTATGGTAATGATTCGAAGAAGTCTGGATGGCCAAATTAAAAAATGGTTGATACTATGTCCAATTGACATCGCCTCATCTATAGTTAATGGTACTCAAGCTGATCTATCTAAAATATCTTGTACAGTGACCCTCTAATTATCTACCTCTAATTGTTGATGATGAAATGTATCTCCTATACAATATACCAACCCATATGGAACTATATTATGTTGAGGATCATCAACATACAACTAGCAATATGTAGGAAGTTGTGGTAGAGGAGTAGGATAAAAAATTGGGTCCGCAAGATGAGGTGGGGGAGTGGGATCTATGGGTGGAGGTGGAGGATAAATAATGGGGTTTGTAGGGGGAGGTGGAGGAGTGGGAGCTGGAGTCTGAAATTGTCTTTACATGTCTGCAAACATAGACTGTATCGACGCTCTAATATTTTCCTCCATTGTCGCATTAATATTATGAACTTCAGCCTCCAAGTATTCTATTTTTTTTATAAACACCCTCAACATTAGAAGTTGAAGAACATGGTAACACTTTTCTTACCGATACACCTGCGGGATATCCTCGTACATGACCAGGAGGTTTGGGATTTCCCAATTCTGCAGATAAAATATCTTACCTCCCAACAGCTGTAAATAGCCCATGTGATCTCTTCTCCTCAAGAGAGTCCTATATTAATTAATTTAACTTTTCTGTAATGATTGAAATTATATGAAGAAAATAGTTAACTTAAATAAATAAAATAGATATCTTACAATCCTCTCAGCTACGATTCTCAATTATTCTGAAATATATTGCCTTTTTTTCATCCGAGATCTCTTACATTTGTCATGTCTATATGGAGGGGATGGAGGGGCCACCTCTCCAGAGCTTGAAGACTTAGCTCTTAGTTTTTGAATTTTTCCACCATCATTTGTTGTTCCAAAAATGCATACCCTCCCCGTGATAAACTATGAGGGTATAAATTTTTAGATTGGATATCTTGATGATCTTTCCTTGTTTGCTGTAAATTAAGAATAAGAAAACATTAACAAAACATAATAAGATCATTTATATGAGAAATCATATACAATTTTACATTCCCCTTACCAAAAATGAATCTTTTCTTCTACTTTAAACAAACATTCTCCATCTGTCTTCATCTATAAAAGGATATATATGACATGGATTGTCATTAATCCTAAGAAAAAAAATGAAATCATATGAGAGGGTTGATTTGAAATCCCTCCATCTCCTGGCAGCCATCGATAATCATTTCTTCCTGACTCCTCTAGTGTCAGGAATATCAAATTTCATCAGATAAAGAAGAGGTTAAACATATTATATATAATAGAAACATTTAAATAATAGGAAAACAATAGAAAAATATCATGCCAAAATCGTCTACAAAAACTGAGAGATTATCGCTTTATCCACAATTCTCTAGTCATCAAAAAAAATTCTTACATTTCTCTTACCCTGAGTTGATACAAATCTCTTAAAATCATTTCCATTTGGACCTCTAGGAATATCATCCTCATCAAACTCAATGAGTATCTTCTGATCCTGTTTAAATTCTTGTGATAATTTTGGTAAACGTGTGCACCCACATTTACCAACTATTGAACTCTATGTCATAATAGGAGCACATGAAGAATATTAGAGAACATTAAGAGGAGAATGTGAATGTTCCTCTCCGTAGGTATGATCAATATGCTCATCTCCAAAATCATGTTGTTGATCAACTGATTGATCTTTCATTATCTATCAAATCAAAAAAACAAACATTAGTTCACAAATATAAAAATTCAAATATTTTAATACTACTGTAATTAGAAAATAAAAAATTGTACTATGTTATGTAATAGTAAACATGGTTAATATGGTAATCATGTTAAAGAATGGTAAAGGTGGTAAAGATGGTCAAGATGGTAAACATGGTAAACATGGTAAACCTGGTAAACCTAGTAAACATGGTAAAGTAATTTTCACTGAACAAAAATAACAGATATATAATTTATGTAATGGTAAACATGATAAAGTAAACTAAACAATCTTCAAACAAAAAAAACTTATACTTATTGTGATTTAATACATGTTTTAATAGAGAATAATCATATAATATCTAACTTTTTATGAAAAAAATAAAGGTAAACAACAAATAAACAAATATTACCTATAATTTTTGGAATGTACAAATAGATTTTTTTCCCAAATTTCTTCATCATGATCATTCCTTATGGAAAAAACCATGTCTTCAGCATGCTCGTCATTATGTTATTTTAATATTTCCATTGAAGTAGGGATCTCACATAAATCAGCATCTTCATCAAGTTCATCCTCACCAAAATATATTTTTTCCCTTATAAAACAATATCCTACTACATATCTAATTGATCAAATACATAGAAAATTTGTTTTTCATGTGTTTCCAATATAAAATAATCAGTTGTGTCTTCTAATCTATTCAGATTAACAAGTGTCAGTCCAAATTCATCGTGTCTGACACTGTTGTTACTGATAAACCATTTACAGTTAAAAACAGGAAATTTAATTTTGAATTAATCAACCTTCCATATTTCTTCAATAAATCCATAATATACACTTGATGCAGAAATTGGCTTTTTGTACTTAGCACTCGAAAAATGCAATGCTTCTGCAAACACCAATACACCACTATTCTGAACTGAACTTATGTTTTCCTGAGCTTTCGTATGAAATTTATATCCATTAATGTCATAACTGGACCATGTTATCACATTTAAACATGGACCACCCACTATCCATTTTAATGTCTCCGATACATTTGATCTACCAAGAAAGGTATTTTTAAACCATAACCAAAATGTTTTGTTATGCTAATTCAAAATCCACATTTCGTTCTTCTTTGGATGACATTGTTTCAACTCATTAATATGAAATGTGATATACGGTTGAGCATCAACTATGTTATTCAAGTTGTATGATTCTAACTTCTTCATCTGTAAAGCTAACAATGATTTGACTTTCAATCCACGAATCCCCTTTCCCTCATTATTAAATCGTTCATGGAGAGACGGAGGCAAACCTATGTGTTGCGCCACATACATGTAGCTCGTACAAAACTCTGCAACCTCCTCATAAATATACTTTTCAATAATGGAGGCTTCAGGTCGATAGGGATTCTTAACATACCCCTTTAATATTTTCATATACCTTTAAAAATGATACATCCAAAAAAGATATGAAGGTCCACAAAGCATTATTTCACGAACCAGATGAATCATTAAATGCACCATTATATCAAAAAAAAATTGGAGGAAAAAACATTTTCAATTGACAAAGTATAAAAATTTCAACCTTTTCCAAAATGTTCAAAGAATTCACATAAATCTCCTTATTACAAATTGAATTGGAAAAATAACACAACTTCATTATAGTATTTCTGACATGGATGGGCAATATTCCATGCAATTCAACTAGTAGAAGTTGTTTCATCATTACGTGACAATCATGAGATTTCATACCTATCAAATTCAAGTCCTTCAATGTGACAAAATTTTTTACATTTGAAGAATAACCTTGTGGCACATTGATATCATGAAGACACTAAAAAATCCTAATTTTGTCCCTCTTCGATAATGTATGACAATCCGGGGGAAGAAATGTTCGTATTCCAATAGGATTTGGAGCTAACTCCAAACGTATTCCCATTTATAGTAAGTCTAATATTTCATTCAACCAATCTTTTGTCTTTCCTTTAATATCTAACAATGTTCCAATAAAACAATCATATATATTATTATCTACATGCATGAAATCAACATTATCTTTAACTTCATGATATCTCCAATATGGTAGCTCCAAAAATATTGACCATTTCTTCCCAATATGTCTATCATTACCAGATTTTTGTGTCTTTCCCAATGTCACATCATGGGTTTTCACCCTCTCAAAATACAGATCAGGGGATAAATTTTTTGGATCAATATCAAATTCTTTTGATCCATTGAATGCCTTTTTTTAGTCTTCTATAAGAGTGATCCATAGGCAAAAACATTCGATGACCCATGTACACTGTTTTCCTCCCATGATGAAATTGACAATATGACGTCTGTTGTTTTCAAATTAGACATGCTTTATACCCTTTAACACTATATCCAGACAAATTTCCATATGTTGGGAATTCATTTATAGTGAACAAAATAACTACATGCAGTTGAAAATATTTCATTTTATAAGACTCATACACCCTAATACCATCCACCCATAAAAGATTCAAATAATCAATCAATGGTGACAAGTAAACATCAATATCATTGTCGGGTTGCTTCAGACCAGATATCATTATACTCAACATGAAATATTTTCACTTAATAAAAACTTGAGGAGAGAGATTTTAAATTACTAATAAAAGAGGCCATGAACTATGTGTGCTACTGAGGGTTCGGTATCAATTCATTCCATATGTGCACAACCCTAGTCTAAGATTTCTATTTTCATTTCTAAATGTAGAATACTGCTCATCAATTTTCTTCCATTGTGGACAGTCAGCTGGATGATGTATTTTTCCATCACATAACCGCTCATCAGCAAGCCATATTAACCTTTTTTCATCATGTGAATTATCAAATAAACATTTGAAATGATGAATTATAGGAAGATACCAAAATACTTTGAATGGATCTTTGTAATATCTACATCAGCCTATGATTTTTCATTCACCTTACACCATGATGTCCCACATTTAGGACACTCTGACAGAAATTTATATTCCTTCCAATATATCATACAGTCTTTCATAAAGGCATATATTTTCTGGAATCCCAATCCCATCAACCATAATATTTTCTTGGCCTTATAATGTAAATCTGGAAGATTGTTATCTTTTAGAAGATTATCTTTCATCAATTGTAGCAGCTCTGTAAAACTTCTGTCACTCCATCCATGTTTCACCTTCAGTTTAATCAATCTTAACACCGCCGAAAAAATCGTAAAATCTGTACAACCAGGATATAATGGTATTTCACCAACACCATAGAGACGTGCAACTATCTATTCTATCTCAATTTGTTCTGATGCAATATCATTAATCATTTCTTCAATTCCATCGGAGTTACCATATTGTGAATCATCATCATCATCAGTGACATTCCATCCAGTTTCACCATGCCATTTCCAAGGACTATAACTCGGATTAAAACCATGACAAATCAGATGATCTTTTATCTCTCTACTTTCTAAGTTCACCATAATCAAACATTTTAGTAATGGACAGAAAAAAATGTCACTACTTGAAACATTTTGTTTAGAAAATTCGAAAAATGCATCCACAGTTTCCTCATATTCCTTGCTCATTCGATGTGCCATAATCCTTATTCTACTCAATATTACCTATAAAAATATCAAAATTTAACATCTTTTTAAGATAAGACAAATATATTTTTATGTAAAAAAATTCATAATTTGAATGTAAAACAATTTTAAAATATAAATAAAATCTACGAGTATTTAAAAAAAATATGCTAGAATATGATTTTAAAAAAGAAAATATAGTTAGATATAACAGTTTTAAATTCCATAGAATCAATGAAAACCATGGGGCCTCCAAAGGTTGATAGAAAATTGGAGAAAATGGAGTAAACTTGAGAATCAAATCAAATTTAAAATAAAGACTCAAATGGAGAAAATCACAATGTAAATCTAATCATCATGGCACAATGGGGTTAGGATAACTAAAAATATTTGAAAACCACAACATGGTCTCCCCCATAACCAACAATTTTCTCATAGTAGATGACTAGTCAAAATATATTGAACCAAATAGAATCATATTTCAACACTAATATCCATGAAACAATACAATCATCATGTCATAGTCTCAAAAACCACGATGCAATAGTCAATCCCAACTAACACTTATCCCCCAACCCCTTAGACACCCCCTGTACACCACCACCCCTTGGACAACCCCCAACCCTGGAAACCACCCCCACCCCCTTGGACACCCCCGAGACACCACCATCCCCTTGGACATACCCCCTCCACCTGGACACCACCTTCCACCCCCTTGGACACCACCTGGACACCACCTCCCACTTAGACATCCCCCCACCCCATGGACACCACCCCCACCCCCTTGGACACCCCCTGGACACCACCACCCACCTTCTACCCCCTTGGACACCCCCCAACCTTCTATACACCCCCCCTGGACAACCCCCAAACCCTCTTGACAGACCCCCATCCCCTTGGACAGCCCCCACCCCCTTGTACCCTCCCCCCACACACACACCCCTGGACTGCCCCCCAAACTCCATGGACACCTTCAACCCTCTGGACAGCCCCCGAACCCTCTAGACATCCCCCCACCCCCTTGGACACACCATGGACACCACCACCCCCTTGGACAGCCTCCCACCCCTCTGGACAGCCCCCCCCCCCCCCCCCACCCCGTGGATATCCCCCACCCCTCTAGACAGCACCCCACACCCCCTTAGACACACCCACCCCTCTTAGACACCACTGCCACCCCCTACCCCCTTGGACACCCCCCTGGACACCCCCCAACCCTCTGGAAAGCCCCCCCCCCCCCCCCGGACAACCCCCAAACCCTCTGGACAGGCCCCACCCCCTTGGACAGCCCCCCACCCCACCCCCTTGGATAGACCCCCACCCCCTTCGACTCCCCCACCCCCTGGGACCCCCCCCCACCACCACCACCACCACACACACACCCCACTGGACTACCCGCCACCTCCATGGACACCCTGGATAGTCGTCAACCCTCTGGACAGACCCTAAACCCCAGGACAGCCCCCAACCCTCTGGAAAACCCCCCAGAACCACAGGATTTTAACCTCAAGATACTAGTTTTTTACATATCTTGGGATTTTAACAACAAGATACTAGCTTTGGTATCATTCCATTAATCAAAATGAGAACCATGAATTGTATCTCATACTAGTCTAAAATGATCTATTTTTCAATGAATCGGGTTTTTATATCATATGAAGACTTATAATAGTGCACGAAAATAAACGACGTAAATAGTGTATGGAATAACAAAAAGAGATACCCAAAATAGAAACAACTAAGGATCCAAAACAAACATTCCACCATAAAAAACCATATATACTTATAATATAAATCACAGTGGTACACAGAATGGGTGTATCACAATGGATTAGATATAAATTGTAGTAATATAGGTTAATGAGATCATTAGTTGTCAATGTCAACAAATATTACCATAAATGTAGGGCATCTGTGAAATAAGAACAAAAGAAATAGAAGTAGGTGAGGATTACATAAATATTTGATGTTCATCTAATAAACCTGGTGATAATAAATAAGACGATGATGGAAAAATGAGGTAAGAGGGTTTGAAATCGAAGAATCTTACCTAGTTTAAAAAAATAAATCACAAACTGTAAATCTAGACTATCCAGGAAAAAATGAACGAAATAAAGTCATGGGAGGCTTACTTGAGTGTTTTTAGTGGAGATGATAGATCCAAGGAGAGTAAATATTATAAAATATGATAGAAAAACGAGTTTAACAAAACAATATCGAAGAGTCGATTATAGGTTTTCCACGCGAGAGAGACGAGTCACAGGTCTTTCGATCGAAAAAAATCAAAATGAAAATCCATAGGCGTGATAAATTTTTGAAATGTTTTATAACGTCGGTTATTTAATAACTGACGTTATAAACTGTTATTTATTACATTTATAACATTGTTTATTATAATAACTGATCTTATAAAAGTATCTCATACCACATTTTTTACGTCGGTTATAAAATAACCGACGTAAAAAAGCCGCGTGTTGGTTTCTTACGTCGTTTATTTTATAACCGACGTAAAAACTACTGTGAGTTGGTTTTTTACATCGGTTATAATATAACCGACGTAAAAAATTCTACTGGTTTCATTTTTACCTTAGTTATCAAATAACTGATGTCAAAAAGGCCTTACATTCCACCTTTTTTATGTCAGTTATTTTATAAACGACGTAAAACATTTGTTAGATACCTCATTTTTTACATTGGTTATCAAATAACTGAAGTAAAAAAATTTACTCTCAGTATTTTTTATGTCGGTTATTTTATAACTGGTGTAAAAAACCACATATCATAGATTTTCACATCTGTTATATATAACTAACATAAAAAATGGTGACGATAAAAACATTTTCTGCACTAGTGTTAATATGAGGCATGGTGTGGCAAGTATCAATCAAAGTGTCTCTCTTTTGTTTAAAATAGATAGAATTTTAAGTTAAAACTACAACTAACCTACATAAATACAACCAAAATCATTAGTATTGTGTTAATCCTTTAATATAACTATCCATGGGTATATTGGTGATGTGTAAGAGTCAACCCCAGCTCAATACGAGGCACGGTGTGGTCGAAATCACTCAAAGTGTCTCTCTTTTGTTTAAAATGGACAGAATTTTATGTGAAAATAACAACTGACGTACAAAAATCTGACCAAATGAATTCATATTGCATTAATCCTTTAATAGAATGATCCATGGGTCATTTGGGATGTTTAAAATTCTACCTTTCCTCAATATAAGGCATAATGTGGACGGTATCACTCAAAGCGTCTCTCATTTATTTAAAGTGGACAAAATTTTATGTGAAAAAACAACTGACCTATAAAAATATGAGCAAACACATTCGGATTGTGTTGATAATTTAAGATAATGATCCACGGGTGGGTTGGTGACATGTGTGAGTCAACCCCGCCTCAATCTGAGGCACGGTGTGGCCGGCATCACTCAAAGTGTCTCTCTTTTTTTTAATGGACAAAATTATAAGTGAAAAAAAACAACTAACATATAGAAATCCAAAAAAACACATTCAAATTATGGTGAACCATTATAATAATGATCTATTGGTCATTTTTGACATGTAATAGTCAACCTCGCCTCAATCCAAGGCACGGTGTGGCCGGTATCACTCGAAGTGTCTCTCTTTTGTTTAAAATTGATAGAATTTTAAGTGAAAACAACAACTGGCCTAAAGAAATCCAACCAAACGTGTTCAGATTGCATTGATACATTAGGAGAACAATCCTTGTGTGAGTTGGTGATGTGCACAAGTCAACCCCGCATCAATCCAAGGCATTTTGTGGCTATCATCACTCAAACTGTCTCTCTTTTGTTTTAAAAGCACAGAATTTTATGTGAAAATAACAACGGACATATGAAAATCCAAACAAACACATTCGTATTGTGTTGATACATTAGTATAATGATCCATGGGTCATTTTTGATGTGTAAAAGTCAACCCCACTTCAATTAGAGGCATAGTGTGGCTGGCATATCTCAAAGTGTCTCTCTTTTGTTTAAAATGGACAGAATTTTAGGTGAAAACAACAACTGACCTATGGAAATCTGACCAAATGAATTAATATTGTGTTGATCATTTAGTATAATGATCCATGGGTGTGTCGCTAATGTGTAAGAGTCAACCCATCCTCAATATGAAGCACGGTGTGGCTGGCATCACTCAAAGTGTCTCTCCTTTGTTTAAAATTGACAAAAATTTTAGTGAAAACAACAACTGGCATAAAAAAATCCAAACAAACACATTCATATTGTGTTGATAAATTAGTAGAACGATCCATGGGTAATTTTTTTCATGTACGAGTCAACCCTGCATCAATATGAGGTATGTTGCAGCCGTTATCACGAAAAGTGTCTCTCTTTTTTTAAAAATGAACAGAATTTTAAGTGAAAACAACAACTAACCCATGGAAATCTAACCAAAATCATTCAGATTGTGTTAATACTTTATGATAAAGATCCATGGGTGCGTTGGTGACATGTAAGAGTCAACCCCACCTCAATCTGAGGCATGGTGTGACCAGTATCACTCAACGTGTCTTTCTTTTGTTTAAAATGGGAAAAATTTTAAGTGAAAACAACAACAGTCGTACGAAAATTTGACCAAACACATTCAAATTGTGTTGATACTTTAGGAGAACTATCCATGGATTATTTTTTATGTGTAAGAGTCTATGTCTCCTCAATCTGAGGCATGGTGTGTCCGGTATCACTCAAAGTGTATCTTTTTTGTTTAAAATGGACAAAATTGTAAGTGAAAACAACAATTGACCTTCTGATATCCAAAAAACGCATTTTTATTGTGTTTATCATTTATGAGAAAAATCCATGGGTGCATTGTTGATGTGTAAGAGTCATCCTCTCCTCATTCTAAGGCACGGTGTGACCGGTATCACTCAAAGAGTCTATCTTTTATTTAAAATGGTCAGGATTTTAAGTGAAAACAACAACTGACCAACGGAAATCCAACCAAACACATTCAAATTTTGTTGATCCTTTAGTAGAATGATCCATGGGTTCATTGGGGATGTGTACGAGTCAACCCAGCCTCAAACTGATTCACATTTTAACCGGTATTACTCAAAGTGTCCCTATTTTGTTTAAAAAGGACAGAATTTTAAGTGAAAACAACAGCTGACCTATGAAAATCCGACCAAATGCATTAGGATTGTGTTTATCCTTCAGTGTAACAATCCATGGGTGAATTTTTGAGGTGAATGAGTCAACCCCACCTCAATCCAAGGCGTGGTGTGGCTGCATCACTCAAAGTGTCTCTCTTTTGTTTAAAATGGACAAAATTTTAAGTGAAAACAATAACTAACGTACATAACTAAAAAAACAGATTCGGATTGTGTTTATCCATTAGGATTACTATACATGGGTCATTTGTGATGTGTAAAAGTGAACCCCTCATCAATCTGAGGCACTCTATTGCCAGTATCACTCAAAGTGTCTCTCTTTTGTTTAAAATGAACATAATTTTTACTGAAAACTACAATTGGCCCATGGAAATATAAACAAACGCATTCAGATTGTGTTGATACTTTAGGATAACAATCCATGGGTGTGTTGGTGACATGTAAGAGACAACCTATCCTCAATCTGATTCTTGGTGTGACCGATGTCACTCAAAGTGTCTTTATTTTGTTTAAAATGGACAAAATTTTAAGTGAAAACCACAACAGACGTACGAAAATTTGACCAAATGCATTCAGATTTTGTTGATCCTTTAGGAGAACAATCCATGGGTCATTTTTTATGTGTATGAGTCAATGCCACCTCAATCTGAGGCATGGTGTGTCTGGTATCACTCAAAGTGTCTCTCTTTTGTTTAAAATGGAAAAAAATTTATGAGAAAACAACAACTGAGCTACAAATATCTGAACGAACGCTTTTGGATTGTGTTGATCGTTTATGAGAATAATCCATGGGTGTCTTGGTGACATGTAAGAGTCATCCCTGCTTCCATATGAGGCACGGTGTGACTGGTATCACTCAAAGTGTCTCTCTTTTGTTTAAAATGGACAAAATTTTATGTGAAAACAACAACCAACCTACAGAAATCCAAGAAAACACATTCATATTTTGTTGATACTTTAGTATAATGATTTATGGGTGCGTTGGTGATGTGTTCAAGTCAACCTGTCTCAATCTGAGGCAAGGTGTGACCGGTATCACTCAAAGTGTCTCTCTTTTTTTAAAAAGGACAGAATTTTAAGTGAAAACAACAACTGACCTACGAAAATCTGATCAAACTCAATCAGATTTAATTGATCCATTAAGACAATGACCCATGGGTACGTTTTTGACGTGTATTATTCAACCACACCTCAATTTGAGGCACGGTGGGGCTGGTATCACTCAAAGTGTCTCTCATTTGTTTAAAATGGACAAAATTTTAAGTGAAAACAACAGCTGACGTACATAAATCTGACCAGACACATTTGGATTGTGTTGATCCTTTAGGAGAACAATCAAATGGGTGCATTGATGATGTTTAAGGGTCAAAATCACTTTAATATGTGGCACGGTGTGATCAGTATCACTCAATGTGTCTCTCTTTTGTTTAAAATGGAAAGAATTTTAAGTAAAGACTAACACTAACATACATAAATCTGACCAAATGCATTTGGATTGTGCTGATCTTCTAGGTGAATGATCCTTGAATCATTTTTGTGTGATTCAACCCCCCTAGACACTATCCCACCCCCTTGGACACCCCCATGGATAGCCCCCCACCCCCTGGACATCCACAAACCCCCTGGATAGCACGCCCACCCCTCCTAGACACCACCCCACCAACTGGACACCCCCACCACCCTGGACATCCCCCACCTCCCATAGACACCCCAACCCCCTGAATGGACCCCACACAATGGATTCCCCCACCCCTCCTAGACACCACCCCACCACCTAGACACCTCCCCCACCACACCTGAACACCCCCACCCCCATGGACCGCCTCCCCCACCCCCCTTTAACAGCCCCACCAACCCCTAGGACTTCCCCCACCCCCTGGACACCACCCCACCCCATGGACACCCCCACCACCTAAAAATCCCACCAACCCCTAGACACCCCTACCCCCATGGACACCCCCATGGACACCCCCCCCCCCCCACCCTGTACAACCCCCTCACCCCCCCCCCTGGGCCACCCCCACCCCTAGACACCCACCCCCTATAAACACCCCCCTACCACCACCCTGGATAGCCTCCTTGGTTGACCCCCAACCCCCTGGATGGCCCCACCCCCTGGATGCCCCCGCCCCTCCTAGACACCACCCCAAAACCCTGACACCTCCCACACCCCCCCTAGACACCCCCACCCCCATGGACAACCACACCCACCACCCTGGACACCACCCCACCCCCATTGGATAGCCTCACCAACCCCCTTAACCGCCCCACCCCTTTGGACACCACCCCACCCTTTGGACACCCCCACCCCTCTGGACACCCCACTCCATAAAAATCCCCCACCAATCCCCAGGACATCCCCCTTGGGACACCCCCATGGATATCCCCCCACCTTGGACACCCCCCCCCCGACCCCACCACCTGGACACCCCTATGAACACCAACCAACTCCCTGCATGGCACCCCCACCCCTCCTAGACACCACCCCACAACATGTACCCCCCACCCATGGACGACCACCCCCACCCTTTGGTCACAACCCCACCCCCTTGGACACCCCCACCAACCCCCTGGACCTCTCCCACCCCCATGGATACCACCTCACCCCCTAGACACTCCCTACCCCTGGAAATCCCCCCCCCCCCAACACCCTGGACACCATCCCACCCCCTAGACACCCCCATGGATAGACCCCCTAGATAGCCCCCCCCCCAACCCCATGGACACCCCACCACCCCCTAGACACCCTCCCCCCCACTTGGACACCCCCACCCCATCCTCAAAACCACCCCACAACCTAGACACCCCCACCCCCTTAGAAATCACCCCCCAACCTACTGTACTGCCCCACCCATGGACACTCCTATCCTCCCAGACACCCCCTTCCCCCCGGACACCCCTACCCCCCTTGGACAGCCACCCCAAACCCCTAAACACCCCCCAACACCCTAAATTCTGAATTTAATTCATTATGTATTTATGTAGCTTATGAATTATGTGTTCATGGTGTATGTGTATACTTGTTGTATGGGTATACTTGGTTTAATTACATTATGAATTATGTGTTAATTTTGTATGGGTATACTTGTTGAGATGCTGAATTTTTTGGAGGTCTTATATTGTTGTGCTACTAGAGAATTTTAGGTTACAGTAGACAGGGCATTTATCTGCACTAAAAAAGCTCTGATAAAGGATCACTTTATCAGTGTTAAAAAATATTGATAAAAAACATTTGTCATCGCTGATAAAGGGATACTTTAACAACCATTTTTTATCGCTGATAAATGGTCATTTTATCAGTTCGTATTCAGCACTGATAAAGGGGACCTCCCCCCCCCTATTAGTGCTAAGCTTTACAATTCTTTTTAGAGATGTTCTAGCCCATGTTGAGTGCTGATAAAGCCTATTTCTGTAGTAGTGACATGATTCTAGTGATTTTAATATCTAAGGTATATCTTTGAGAGCCACCTCTCTCCCTTCAGCTAATGGAAGATGTATTCAATCCTTGGTAGTGGATACTTGTTCTTCACAGTCACCTAGATTAGTCATCGTAAGTCCACACATAATCTCATGCTCTTGTCTGCCTTCTTGGAAAACAAAACTAGGGCCACCCAGGGAGAAACATTAGGTCTCACAAATCTCTTCCTCTTTAAGTATTTCACCTATACCATTAACTCACAAAGCTCTGTGTGAGCCATCCGATATTCAGGTGTATATATTTTTACTGTCCTGGGGTATAGATCAATAAATAAGTCCACCTCCCTACGAGAAGGAAATCCTGGAAGATATTTTGAAAAGACATCCTCATACTCATACGCCAATATAGGAAACTGGGGACTTGTCTTATTTACTACATTGAGGGTCATGGTAGATAACTATTGTGTGATAGGTCGCACCATCCTATGTGTGAGTCCATCCTGTGCTACTAGGGTTTCATTTTTTCCAAAAAAGAAAAACTTGGCCCCATATTCATGAACACCCTGTACTGTCTGCCTAAAATAGTCAATCTGGGCATGGACTATGGATAACCATTCTATACCAAGGATGATGTTGTAAGACCTCGAAACTTCTCCCAAGAGATTCAAATTAAAAATATCACCCATAGTGTAAGGGTACACTGTCAAGACCAGTGTGTGATCATCTAACATCCTCCAGTTGGAGTCTATAATAATTCGGATCTAGTCAATGCTTCCAATTTAATTTTCATGTCTCGAACAATGGTCGTGGTGATAAAAGAGTGAGTAATACCTATTTTTATCAAAACTATATTTTGGTTTGAGAAGACATCGATCTTACCAGTAACGATCTCTGGAGTGCCGGGGTCATAAGCATCTATCTCTTAAAGCTAGCCTCATCCCAATCCACACTCTCCCTAATCCCATGGTGGACAGCCTGGGGGTGTTGGTGGTAGAACCTCAAACCTCCGCTCACCAATTACTAATCCTACAGCTCTTCTGCCATGTTCCACGCCTAGAAGTCCACCCTAGATCTACCTTTGCCTATACCTTAGTGGTAACTTGACTCTAAGCTGATTATCCGTATCATGAGTCTGGAAATCTTGAACCATGTTTCCTCGACTGCCACACAAGTAGAACAACCAATAATATTGTTGAATTTGTATGCCATGGAATCCTTTCATCGCTATCCCCAATGTCATGGGGTCATCCTCTGAACTATCAGATCCTATTCGATCCCTATATCAGCTATCAGCTACCTGATGCTGAAGACTCAACTACCTGATTCCTGATGGTAGCTCCCACTGCCGGTGTATGCTCTGTTCGAAAGCTCTCTATTAACCAATCTCGCTCCAATACCCGATCATATGTTGGAATGCTAAGGGATACGATGGATGTCATTATATCCCATAGTAGCCCCATCTCAAAGGTATGGGCCCCAAGGAAAGGGTCATGCACTATATTTGTGGAGTAGCAAGAAAGATATGTAAATCTCACCGAGTAATCTACTACTATCTAGATACGGTGGTGTTGATGTTGTATCCCCTGTATATGCACGAAGCATAATGTCGTTGGGAAGAAATCCTTCCTGAAGAGAAACTCTATGTCTGTCTAATTGAGGGTAGTCTCCTTATATATATGGATATCCAAGATCCATCATATCCCCACTGACCCCTATATAAGACTCGAAAATAGGAATACCATATGGTAGAGAGGCATCCTCACAAGGCGAAAGACACGCGTAACTACCTCTATCCAATCCTTATCATTTTGGGGGTTTGGCCCACCCCTGAACCTAGGAGGTCACTTCCTCTGAAACTCATACAATGAACTTAGCATGCATGCATCCTCTAATGGTAGTACTGGTAGTAAATGTTTTTGTCTGAGTTGTTGTATCACTGGTACACCGCCTATGGTTCTATCTCTATTACTGGTCCCTGTACCGACACCTTATTATTAAGCGGATCATCCTTGTGATCACACATCAGAATATCGAATTGATATTTGTTCGAAGGAATCCTAAAATAGATCAAGACATAATGCATTAAATAGAGTATACCTGGAGAGATGACACTGATTCATGGACATTAAAATACACTCAATCATATATGATGCTGGTACCATTTATTTTACATGCAACAAGAGTTTTCATGTACTAATCATGAAAGTAGAATTCAGAGTCTTGGTGTATGAATGTGTTGGCCACCGCACCAACACTAGAGTCCTTAGTCTGAAATCCAAACTCGAAACACATAACACTATGGCCCCAAACCAATATCACAGACTCTTGGTTTCTTAAGAAGAACCGACCTTTTCATATACCACTCTATCATGACCCGTCGTCCAGGGATCGTGTCGTGACTACCCCATGACTGCCTCCAATAGTCCAGGGGTTGGGGACCTGCACCAAGTAGGCATATCCCATAAATGGGAGGTATTTTCTAAGTCACTATACACATGCACCCATCTCCAATCCCAAAATACGAAAACTAAGAAAACTATGTAAAAAAGCTTTCATACCACTAAGATACCAACAACATAGTATAACAATACAAAAAATGACAAGTAAACGGGGACAACATACAAGCCCAATGGAAAGGAAATCTAGAAGCTACTGAATCTCATCCACAGAAGACCATACCTAAATGGAAGGTATAGAAACAACTATATAAAGTCTCCAAATCACACCTCATCTGTTGAGTCTCTCTTTAAGCACCACCTATTCTTTGTCCCCTAATGACTCTTTGAAGGATCGATCTTTTTTACAGTACACAACACATGTGGGCATAGCACGTTTAGGGGTGTGTAAAACAATACTCCATAGGGACCCCAAAACCACAAATGTACAGCAGTAAGAAATACATGAAGTATGCCACAAAGGAAACACATGAAGTACACCACAAAGAATACACATGAAGTACACTACAAAGGAAACACGTGAATTACACAAAAAAGGAAACACATAAAGTAAAATCAATACGATTATCTCACAAGAGCACGAGTCTGATGAACCATGCGAAGGAATTTTAGTTCAAGTCCACAGATATCTTAATCACTCTGGAAATAGATTTTTTGGTGGCACACAAATCATTGATGGATCATGGAGCGTCAACAGTTCATGGAGAGTCAGTGCTACAGAGAGCGTCGATGGCTCATGAAGTGACAATAGCGCATAGAGAATCAATGACACCTATAGCGGTGATGGAATTAGAGGTTCCAATGGAACATAGAGAATCGACGGTGAATATAAATTCTATGGTACACATAGCATCGTTGGGTAAACATATCACCCAAGTCACATAATCATCATGATCACAAATTCATAGAAAACTACAGGATTTTGCACATTTCACACTCAATTTGGGAGAACCTACTCCTCAAGCCATTAGTTCATCAACCAATTTCTTGAATAATGCACTAAGAGTATCTCAAAAGTACCATCTCATCGTAGGGATCCTAATTCTACAAAACAACTCTTCAATCAGACAAACTATTTAAATGATATGGCTAATTTTGTAAAAAAAGGTCAAGTCTATCCAACCCAACCCGACCTAGTTTGGCCATCCCGACCCGACCCGATTGGTCTGGGGCGTGCGGTCCAGACCACTAGGCTGCCAGAGTAATCTTGTTCTCCAGTATGGACCACATCATGTGGGTTGGCCTTGCTCCACCAGACGCAACCCTCCTAGCTGCACCCCCTTGTTCATATGGTCTCCCTACTGCGTGTCCAGCCGGCTCCCCCAGTCAACATGGCCGGTACGCATTTCATGTGATCGGTCTATGTTCCCCGCCTGGTCTGGTGGCCTCCCCGCCGCCGCAGGATCCCACCGACTCATCCTACAACCCACATCCCACTACATCCACTTCTACGGCCTCCTATCACGGATCATGTCTGCCCCCTGCAGCTTCCACCACTGAGGGATCCTTCTATAGTGCATTCCAGCTAGACCATAGCTGTGTGCCCCACTGGAAGCCAGCCTCCCACTGGCCCGCGTGCTGCCCTCACAACTTTTCACCCTGTCGGTGGCCCTCCATTTATCACACCCTCCCCTGAGAGCTGCCTCCATCATTCTCCACTCATGTCACACCTCTGCAATGCCATTGTGGATCACAACCTTTGGTCTCAGATCGTTACATCATGGATTGTGGGAGCAACGATCGATTCTTCACATAGAGTTTCAAAGGGAGAATAACGAAAAAAGAATGTGATAGGTTTAAGGGTAGGGAATAAGCTCATAGACACCCAAAGAATGGATATTGTCCTTCTTCATTCAGCCATGATCTGTTCTTGTTATCTATATCATGATGAAACCAAAAATAGAATAATCACCAAGAAATGTTCCTTTTAATGCTGCAAAAATTATCCACCATGCAAGAATGATCAAACAGCAGATCAACCAATTTGAGGGTTGGTCTGTATTCATCCTTTGATATTAATAAGGGAAAATGAAATCACGAAGAGATCTACACCTGACCTCAAGGTTAGATCAGTCATTGACGAAGAATAAGGATTTGTGTCATCATCAATCCTAGATCTGTTGTACTCTGATTAAAATTCCAATCATGATTTTCCAAAATGATGGGAGAGCCTTCTTATTTCTCTAACTCGGGGATACTTTAGGGTTTTGGTGATAACACAAGATATCTAACAATATTTTTTTAAAAAAATAAAATATTTTATATATCAATGAAAATATAGTTATTTGAAATATTTTAATGAAATTTATGTCAGACATCTAAATTTCATAGTTGACCCATGTCGATCAATGATAGGAAATGAATAAGGTATAACCACTATTACTACACAACAGTGGCCTCGTATTTCTGATATGAGAAAATGTTTAGGAGTTATTTTCATTTTAATGAGAAACTGCTCACACATTTTATTAAAAAGTTACCATTTTTTCATATAATTCTAAGCACATTGGTCCTCAAAATCTTATGCCTTATTAGAGTCTTTTATGCGAATTTTCATAATTAAATAATAAAAATAAAATCGTAGAAAATATGATTAATTAAAAATATAATAAATGATTTCAAAAATAATAAATTTAATATAATTTTAATAAATTTTTGTTACATGATTTATTTATATTAATATAACATGTTAGTGATGTGTGAAATTAATATATTAAAATTAAATTTTTTCGATGTTGTTTTCAATGTCAAATTAAATAAATAGTTCAAAAAATGACATTAATGATATATTATAATAATAAAAAATTATTAGATGATATAAAATTCCAAAAAATCTTATCTTTATCCATGTAAATGGGATATGCTTTAAATATCATCCAATTACCATTTATTGGGAAATTTTACTTTTATAGTGACTATATTGACCCTAAAAAGTAAAATATTATTTATCATTCTAATTTTAAAATTTGGTATGCTTAAAAAAATAGATATGGGTAATAACCTAAACTTGTACAAATTTTATTGGATGATATGATTTCAACCCTTAAAATATCTATTAATTATAGAGGTTTTTATCTTTTTTTCAATGAAAAATAATTTATATTATTTTAATATTTTAAGAAATTCCAAAAGTGTCCCTCCCCTCACTAATCAAACAGAACATCCTATCCTCTTTTCTTGCACACTTCAAAGCCTTTTGGATTGGAAGAGACCTAAAAAAATACCTTTATTACTCCCTTTACTACATTGAAAATTTTCTATTTTATTAGGAAACTCTCATAACATGGATTTTGGTGTAAACCAAAAGACTGTGTCTGAAGAAGAGGTATCATTTTTAACCATGTTTTTTGTTTTATTTATTCTTCCACCTCCTTAAAATATTATTCAACAACAATAATATATTTAAATAATAATAAACCATATAATTATATTTTTTAATATAATGTAATGCCATATATATTTCTCATCTTCCATCTAATGGGAAACGAGACGGTCATTTGTGTGTATGACAGACTACCACCTTACAAATAGATATAGTTCATTTTTTATCACCATTACTCACAAATATTTCTAATGACTGATAATATATATATATATGTGTGTGTGTGTGTGTGTGTGTGTTATATTCATTAAATATTTATTATTGAGAAATAATAATTTTTTACCAATTAATTCATTTAAAAATATCAATGGTGTTCATGCGTACATGTGGATTACCACCTCTAGTAAGCATTGTGATTCATTTTTAAAAACCAAATCACATTAATGCTATATATAAATGAATTTTAAGAAATAATATGATATATATGTTGTAATTTTCATTATATAAAATTAAAATAATAATTATTTTCTTTTAATCCTGATAATTGAGATATATAATTATTACTCATGTGTATATATGGATTAACGTCTCAATGATTGAAATGTATTTAATTTTTCATAACCACATTTCATTGTTGGTATGAAAATTTTAATTTATGGATAAAAATTATAATTATTGATTTATTATTATTGTTAATATTTAAAAAAAAATACCTCTTTTACCCTTGTGAAACTACTAATTTCATCTTCAACATATAAACTGTATTTTGTCAAAACAACCTACATGAATTTACTTTATTATGTAATTAAATATAACATGATATTAAATAAAATAAATTTAAAATAGAAATTTAAAACTTTCTTATGAAATTAAATTATTAAAATAATTTCTTATTTATTAAGATAAAAACGAATGAGATGAGTTAGACATGAGGTAAGGAGTTTCGTGACTAAATTTCTTTTCATTGGGTCATATTAATTATTCAATGTCTTTGAATATGTAATATTATCTATATAATGAATTTAGATTAATTTTTTTAATCTTTTTAATGTAGATTTAAATTTTATAAAAATAACCAATCCATTGATTAATTCTCAGTTTAATAGTATGATTGTTCTAAGGGATTTCATCTCAATTTATACTCTATTGTGACATATTTATTATTATAAACCTATTAACTTTTATGTGGTGTATATATTAAACATTTTATATACTTAACACAAATACATATTTATTCACTATAAATATTCTTTTAATTCAACTTCATTATTACAAGGTATTATAATTTAAATGTTTCCAAATAGGTAAGTATTTATTTTACAATATCATTTCTTAGAGAATAAGTCAATTTTCATTGAATTAATTTAATCATATATTATTCATAATAACCTCATATTTTGTTATCCGATTTATATTTAAGGAGTTTTTTTATTTTATTCTTACTTTTCCCCTCATTGTTACTCGAATGAAGAAACGGAAAATTTGGAAGAGAAGAAAAATTTATTGATATTTTCTATTGGGAACAATATTCTTTTATGTTCATTTTTTTATATTTTTTTTCAAAAAGTAATTTTTTTTACTCAATTAATTTATTAAGGATATTTTATTTTATACATTATTTTTAATTAGTTTACAAAAATTATTCAATTTTTTTCTGAAAGGTTCATTTTTTAATTTTGTTATAAAATTTCAAAATGAATGTTTGATTTTTACATATAATACATTAATCTAATTTCCCACCATCAAAACCATTTTTTTATATTTATATTCATTTAAATTTTTTGAATTGTTTTAAATAGAAAAATAGTTGAAGAAATATTATTTTCATGTTTCAGTTATATTTTCTTTTATACACCACATGAAATGAATTTATCATAAAACCTATATTATTTATCATTTATTTTGTATTCATGAACATTCCCTTAAAAATTATGTTTACTTTCTTCACTTGAAATAAAATTTCAATTAAATATAAATATTCTTTTTATCATTTTGATGAATATTAACTAAAATGTATGCCATTTTTATATATAGTGTTTAATATGAAAGTTATCTGACTGACTTGGGAAACATTGAAATTCGGTATTCATTACTCAATATAGATATTTATTGACAAGGAATATTGTATATAAAATAAAGTGATCATTCAGAATTTAAGGAATGAATCAGACATGAAGTGAAAGGTGGGGCCCATAATTATATATCCCCTGGATGCATCAACAAGTCTCGTGAGACAAATTGGTTGAAGAAATTATAAGTGTTTCTAGTGTATACCTACCCATCGATTAAATTTTCATATAATATGGGTTTGATGGTATAAATAACAAGATATATGATATTATAACATCCAATATTATGAATTTCATTTATTAGTAATTTCACTGTTGTTATCCCTATGAGTATTTCACTTATATTTTCTGTTGATGTTTTTCATTCGTAGGTTATTGATGAAATGGCATGTGATTTTAGATATTTACATTTCCATGTTGATTGTTCCTTATTTATTCCTGATATCTTACATTGTATGTAACCCTAATGAATTTTATTTAATCTTTAATTTATAACCTTTTCATTGGATATAAAGAAGAAATCATTGAATGAGTTCATGGATGCAGAATATTTTCAATCACTATTTTTTATTTTATGTTTTAAAATGTAATGTGATATTCGAGAATGTATCTAATTTAACAATACAAATAAACTATTTGGTCTTTTTGGATGAGATCTCTTATTTCTTATAAAAATATAATAAGATAACCATAGAATCTAAAATATTGGGGTTGGTGTATTAACAATTGTTATTATTAAAGTTTAGTAGAAAAATTGGTAACTTGATTTTGTAAAATATAGATAGTTGAAAATAAAACTATGAATGAATTGGAGGAAAATTCTTAGTATAGGATAACATACTAAAATATTAATAATGTATAGATTACCTGGTTTTTCTATAAATAAATATCATTATGTATAATATAAGTGGATGTGGTTGTAGGAAAGATTCATGCTATGGTAATAACCCCAAGATGTTTAAGTCAAGTATATCTTGTTCATCATTCTAGTTTGTTGTAAGTATACCCTTACTACACACCTATATTTTATCTCTCAAGAGATATTCTGGGGTTAATTCATATTTTCAATAGAAACCATTTTGACGAATTTGAATCGATGATGAAAATGAAGGACCTATGTCAAACTTAAGGTGTATTAGATAGAGAAAAAAGGTGTTATTATTAGGACATCATATAAATGGTTATGTGGTTCCCCAATATGATTATTTTTTCTCGTACTTTTATTTTCTGATTTAGTAAATGGTTGGAACGAGGAGGAATCTGGTTAAAATTGAATGTGATGGAAAATATGGTGATTATTAGCAACCAAATTGCATTATGATTTTAAAGAACAATATTGGGATTAATCCTAATCAACTTCCATGATACATGATTTAAACATTAAAACATAACCAACTCTCAGACTCACCAAAGAATAGAATGAAAAAGTGTTATGAGAGATTGAATAATGAAGATCGTGGAGGAAATAAGTCTGTATTTACTTCCAATCATGAATATGGAAAGAGACACCCTAAAGAATTTCTCAAATAAAGGGGAATATATTTTTGTGTGTGGAAATAATGGACATAGAGAAATTAATTTTTTATGTTTTTAATGTATTAAGTGTGCTGAAAAAGGAAATTTTTCGTGTCAATTCCCTAATACAAGGGTAAAATCCTAGGACAAGAAAAGAGGTATTCCTTGAATATCATTACAGTGGAAAGATTGAAGTGTTTAAGAATTGGTATTTGATAATTATGTTGTATGAGTATTACATAAATGATAATTTTGTTATGAGAATCATGAAAAAATAAGGATTATTATTCAATAATTTTTATGAAGGATTTTAAAGAATATTTTGTGTTGTACTGATGACATAAAAAATGAATTTTTGGGTTAGGTGATATTTCATAAAAATAACATGATTGGGGGGGAAACCATAATATATTCTTAATGTTAAATTAAAATATTTATTTCGGATAAATATATGATTTTAATTATTTATGTAAATTAAAAAATATTGGTAACCATGAAAATGATTAGTGATTCAGGGAAAAGTAATTTATGATGGTGTTTAATTTATTTTTGAATTAATGGAACATTTTTAATAATCAATGATATTTTTTAAGGAATAAAAAAATACTTAATTTTATAAATAGTTAACTTTTAATTATGTTTTCACAATGATCATGGCATTAAAACATTTTTTGTGTGACATTTAAAGAATCATTAAAATATTTAAGGGATTAATGTTAATTTGATATTTGAATTTTAATTACCATCATTCTAAAATTTTGAATTTGTAATTTTTTCTGATATAATTTAAAATGATTATAAAGATAAATACTTATTAAATGGATTATGTTGGTCTTTGAGTATTATATTTCAGGTTTTACATATTACTATATTATATTGGATAACTTGTGTTAACCCATTTTGTTTGGGTAAATATTTACAGATATATGGAAAGACTAATCACTCTTTTATGAATCTTATGATTCATTAAATATTAATTTTAGTTCTTTAGGCATAAAAAACATCTTTGTTATTAATTTTATATAGTAATAAATGATTATGGAATTTATTAAAGTGCAAACGAATGATGAAATCGTGATTATGAAATAAAAATTTATCAAGTAATAATGTTTTCCGGTGCTATCTATCAAAAATGTAAATTAATTACTCAAAATTAGGAAAAGGATATTGAAATAAAAAACTTTATATATTTTCCTTTATTTATAATGAATTAATGGTCTTTTAACCCCCTTTAACCCTTAATATATTTATATTTTTGTGGTCAGCATATTTCTTCTAACCATGTTCTATATCACTCCCCATTAGTCATTGGTTGTTAGTTTTCTCCTCTATTTCAATATTTTCACCTTACATTGATATTATACTATTTAGAAACATTTTTTTATTTTATTTTTTAAGACCTTCATATTTCCCACTTCCACATTTTAAGAATATTTTTTTATCATCCTTTTACGATTTGTGTTTTTGTAAAAAGAAATCTATAAAAGAAAAAATATTGATTAGTGAGAAAAAGATCAAATTATGAGTATAATATTTATTTCATGGGGTCAGAATGAAGAAGCCAAATATTTTATAGTATATTTATCTTAAAATAAATTTTAATTCTTTGATTACATGTGTCATATGAAACACTAAGTTAAACAAATGATGATATAATATTAATATATAAATATTTAAGCATTACCGTTGAAATTGGAGTTATAAATAGGACTAACCATATTATAAATATAAAAATATATATATATATATTTGTGTTTTTATTTTTTTATAATATAAATTTATTTATTAATAAATTATAAATAAGTACTCAATTTTAAGTAAATTCGTGTTAGGTTTAAAAAATATGTAGTATTTAAGAATTTTTTTAATTTTTTTATGCATGGATAACGTAATTACTTTATTCAACATTTAGTAATCGTATTTTATAAAAATTATACCTTTTATTAAATAATAATATCAATATTATCTTAGAATGAATTTTTATTTATTTTTCTAAAAATGTTGGGTTTTTTGTGAAGAGTGAAAAAATGTGTTTTTTGTAGATTTTATTTTTTTTCATTGTATTAAGTAATTTAAAGTAAAATTATATTTTTTAATTCATAATAATGTTATATTTGATACATTATATTTATATTAATATAATTAATTTTATTTTAATAATAAATTTTCAAGAATTTGGTCTAAATTTATTTTTATAATTTAAAACATATTTTTTTGGAAACTGTTTTTAAATGAATAATTTTTCCAATTTAATTAATTAATATAACATCTTATGAAGAATGAATTAAGGTAAATTTATTTATTATATATTTATATTAATTTAAAATCATATTATGAATATTAATATTTATATAGTTAATATAAAATCATATTTTACTAGAAAAATACATTTTCAGGACAATAAATTTCCATTACGCTTTGCGAGTCTTGTTTAAAATGAAATTATTTGACATATATGAATTTATTCAAAAACAATTGATCCCATATTTATAATAATGATGTCCAAATTTATTAAATAAGAAACATTTTTGTTAATTTGAATAGTAACAATATTAAATAATTATTAGCACAGTATGGGTAAATCAGGTAATTAAAGTTAAATGTTATATGATAAGGGAAAAATGGACTCCAACAATTACCTAAATCATATTTTATTAGTGTATCTAGGAATGGTACTATAAATTTTGTAATTGATGTCCACATGGGTCCATGTTTATTTAACGTTGACCTTTATAATATTTAAGTAAATGATAATGTCTAAAATATCACTTTCTTGCTTTAAATAACTGTAATATTTTATGTCGGGGATAAAAATTATTTATGTTTTTTTATAAATATTCATTTAAAATATAAATTAATTTTTTAGAATTATTATTTATTTCTATTTTTTAGTAATGATAAAAATATATTAAATGCTTATACAACACTGACACAATTTTTATTCAATTAATATACTGATAAACTAAAAGATTTAATAAATATTAAATGTAATATAAACTAAATTAATCACATTTTTCAAAAACATAATGGATATATGTAATATGTTAGAAATTTTTCAAAGTATTTTATTTGAATTATATTTCATTCATGTTGTTTTCAATATCGAATTAAATGAATGGTTCCAAAAACAACATTAATGAAACATTATTAAATGATTTAAAATTCCTAAAAATTCTTATTCCGCCAAGTTATTGGGATATGGTTGAAAATATTAAACTTTTTTCATTTATTCACTAATTTTACTTTTATAGTAATTATAATTCCCCTTAATGAGTAAATTTCTTTTGTCTATGTAATTCTCAAAAATCGTAACAAGAGTTTAAACAAAATTATAATAGTAAAATCTACTCTCAAAATGTAAAAATTTAATTGGAATATAGAATTTAAAATATTAAAAATCATATATTATAATTATATGAGTTTGGATCTGTTTTCCATGAGAAATAATTTATATTAAATTAATATTTTATGAAATTAAAAAATTTCCCCTACAATAACTTATAAAAGGGAAGCCCCTCTCCACTTGTAGAAACACTTGAAAAAATAGTTTAAAAAATTCCTAAAAAAATATATTATTTAATTACATTTATATGTCATATAATCCTCTTTTTTTAGAAAAACATCATTTTAAGGCTTTTCGAGTAAACCTATAGAGGTTTTCCGAATAACAGGTATCGTTCTTTACCAATGATTTTTGTTTTATTTCTTATACCACATCATTAAAATATTATTCAAACATTGTTGTATTATAATATTTTCATATATCATATAATGATATGTGTCTATTTTAATGTAATAACCTATATCCACCCCCACTTCCATCAAATTGGAGGTGAAATTGTCATTTATGTGTACGGTGGACAACAACATCACGAACCAATGTAATTCATTTTCCATCACCATTTCTAAAGAGTAGTTTTATATATGGATTTACTATATATATATAATATAAATTTCATATTTATCATTATGTAATGATAATATCTTACATAATTTCATACCTTTTCATTCATTTTAAAATCATATTGACTTTCATACATATGTGTGGATTACTACCTCCACAAAGAGATGTGATTTTTTTTTCACAACCAAAACACATGAATGCTATATAAAATTGAATTTATGTAAATAATATGATATTTATGTTATAATTTTCATTATTTGAATATAATATAATACTTTAGTTTTTTCCATCATGATTTTTAAAAAATTGACACATTACCCATGACCATCTCCATGATTATAATGTAGTTCAATTTTAATAACATTTTTTCCTGGATTGTTTTGAAAGTATAATTTATGCATAAAAATGATAATTTAGTCATAATTATTATTATAAATATTAGGTAAAAATTACCTTTTTACAAAATTAAAACTACCAAAGTTATTTTAGAAATTTTAACTAAATATCATCAAAACATATGATGTGAACATAATTGATTATGTAGTTAAATATAACATGGTAAAAAATAAAATATATTTATTAATAAACCTGAAAATTTCATAATAAATTTAATTATTAACATAAATTTGTTATTATATAATATTAAGATCACTTTTGATGAGTCAAACCTGAGTTAAGCTATTTTATAACTCAATTTCTTTTCATTAGGTTATGTTACTTCTTCATTTCATTTTATAATATAGGACTATATGAGTAATGAATTTGTGTTATTTTATGCTTTTTTTAATTTTTTTTTTCAGGTTATAGATATAATCAATTCGTTGATTCATTCTCATTTCATCATACGATCTTTGTAAGTGTTTTCTTCTCAATTTTTACTATATTGTGTCATATTGGTTATTATAAAAATTTTCACTTTTATCTGAGGAATATGATGCCAAATTGATATATTTTATATGAATGAAAATATATAAATTATGATAAATTTTTTAATTAAAGTTTATTCTTTCATGGGGTTATAATTTTAATGTAATAATATGTAAGGATTTATATTACAATATCATTTTTTTGGGATTTCTTTAATTTTAATTGATTGAATAATATAATACAATCATCATAAAATCCATATATTTTATTGTAATATGTATATTTAATGATTTTATATATTTTATTTTAGATTTTCCTATCATTGGAACATGAAATAGTAAATGAAATGTTTAAAAGAAAATCCATTCTTACTAAACTTTTTGATCGATTGCATTTTTCTTCAGTGTACTTATTTTATATAAATATTTTTAAAATGTTGTTTTATTTACTAATATTGTTTATTAAGTATATTTTATGTAATATTTGACCTTTTTAGAAGGTTTTAAGGTAATATTTTATTTATTTTAAAGGGATGTATTTTTTCTAAATTCCTTACAAAAAGTAGAAAAGGAATGTTTAATTTTAATATATACGATGCTAACGGACTTTCCCACCTCAAAAAATATTTAAATTTTTTAATATTATTCTAATAATTTTCATTATTTTTATATTAAAAAATATTTTATTAATTAATATTTTTATGTTTTCTATACATTTTTTTATATCCTAAAAAACATATGATTTTTTCTCAAAAACTGATATTATATGTCATTGATTTTTTGGTCATTAAATTTCTATTGAAATATTAAATTTCTTAGGATCCTTAGAGATTAAATTTATCTTTAATATACATAATTTTTTATCACATATATGATTTTTTCTTAAATCATATACCATTTATACAAATGGTGTTTAATTTAAAATTTATCCTCTTGACTAGGTAAATATTTATATTTCATATTATTTTCTCAATAAAAATATTTATTGATATGGAATGTTATTTATAAACTGAATTGATCATTAAATATATAAGTAATTAATTGTAAATATTTTTATTGGTGGGAATTGATATTATATAGCTCCTAGATTCATTAATAGGCCTCATGAGACAAATCGGCTATCCTAATTAAATTGGTTTCTAATGTATAACTACCCATCGATTAAACTGTCTTGGAATAAGGCTTTTACGGTAAAGAAATCATGATGTCTAAGATCATGATGAAAAATATCATTCATTTACTTCAGTGATAATTTATTTTTTATTATACATAAGACTATTGCTTTCATATTATCTATAGATGTATTTTTTCACATGTTATTTATTAAATGGAATGATTTTTCAATTATATACCTTTCCATATTGATTATTCCATATTTAATCATGATATATTCCAATTTATATACCCCTTAATGATAATTTGATATAAAAATTATTTTCTTTCCTTTCTCTAGAATATTTAGAAGGAAACATTGAATATGTTTATGGATGCATAATATTTACTTTCTCAATGTGTTAATTTATGTTTTTAAACTCAACATGAGATTTAATTATGTATCTGCATTACCAAAAATATTAAACTATTAGGTCCTTTGGGAAGTGATATCTTATATCGTATTCCAATGTAATAAATTAAAAATTGAATCTCGGGTACTATTTTCTGGTTATTTACCCACTCTGTTTTATATTTTTACAATGTAATTTGGGAATCACATATTTATATAGCATAGAAACACCACTATACTAATTGTTCTTTTGAGATACCATTGCTTGTATATAATTCCAATGTAATAATGTAACCCATAGCTCTAGGATAATGGGGATATAGAATTTATAGATAGAATCATTGGGATTTTCCATTTATGATTCCCAAAATTATATTCAACAACCAAAGAATAAGAGAAACCATTTCAAAAGGAAGTTCAATATTCTCAAAATCAGGTACCAAACTACGTTCTCTAAATCACCCCATGAAATAACCACCCCCCACACCATAACTATAGAGATTATGAGGGCATGATAAAGGGTGATGTATCTAGTTCCCTATTATATGTTTTTTATATTTTTAATGAAATAATAGTATATTTATCATTTTTTTATTAATATATTTTAAATAATTACATTATGATTTTGATACAAAGATGAATTTAATATAAAGAAAAATAATTTTTTGTGAAGTATATAATCCCAATTATGAAACGCTTTTGATAATTTCTATAATTGTAGAAATAAATTTTACTCTAATAGAATATTATTGTTAAATTAAATTTATTTAAATATAAATGATAATATTTTTAAATAACTTCCAATTTAATTTTCATATGGATCAAAACGTTGTTAGTATCGTTCAAATTAGTATTTTTTTAGTAAAAGTATTATTATTTAAAAGTGTAAGTTCTCATATTTATGAAATTATTTTTAAAAAATATTTTTATTTTAATAATCATGTTGAAATTAAAAAATTGTGATTATTTGTTAGTTTTTTGAGGTAGTCAATATTTTGCATAAACATTAAATAAGGTATAAATATATGGTCAGTATTATGACATCAGAGTAGCCCAAATGTGATGTAATAAGTTTCATAAATGGAATCAATGACCAAATATATATTTTCTCCTTTAAAATAATTAATTTTATTAATTTTATAAATATTTATTTAATCCTCCAATACCTATATTATATTTTAATGTTTTATAACCAATTTTTTATGGAAATGACTCACATCCATGAAAAAAGTGGTATTATTTTAAGTATTTTAGTTACTATACTAATAAAATATTGCAATCCCCTTCTATTGGGTTGAAATCACTGGAACACGTAGAGTGTTTTTTAGTTTTGATCATTTTGTCCTATAGATTCAAAAACCAAAGTATATAAATTAATTAGAAATCCCCCTATTTTATTATAAATACCCACAGAAACTTCCACTCCTACTCACTGAAAACCCATGAAAAATTAACTTAATCTCCCAATACTAATATAATTAACACCTAATCCAATCCTATGTTCTTAAGGATATCTTACAAATCATTTATAAGTTCCCTCTTTAGGAAGGAGTCTCTTTTCTTTTCTTTTTCAGGTAAATTATTTGTACCAAACCCTTTGATTTAAAATTTTCATCATTTTAATATATTTTTAAACATTACACTACTTCTTTTATGATTCCCATTAAATTGTTGAATTTTATTTCAATATCATTTTCCCCTCCCATAAACCATTATGTACACCTTTTATGTTGCCCTAATTATCCTATGATTTTTCATACCAAACATTTTTTAGTGATTACTCATTCCCATTTCCACTCAATAGTATTCATATATTTTACCTATACATTATTGATTGATTAATTACATTTATATATTCATAATTCCATACCGACATGGGTTAAAACTGATGAATGGATTCTTATGGTGTATAATCAATGTGGCACATAGATGGATGTATATGATTTGATTGATATGGGTTGGATTAGAATTTATATAGCCACTGAATACATTGGGTAATGATTTTATCTCATGTATACCATGTATGGTGAATGGAATGTTATGACATGACCACTATGTTATGTTGTCTCAGTGGTTATACTTGAGACGAACGTATGATGTCATGTTTTATGTTATTTCCACATTAATTATATTTCTTTGACGTTATCATCTTATACTATGATTTGATGTTCATAATTATTGTTATCACCTTTATATGTCATTATGTTATGCCTCTTGACTCACATTTACTACTTTACCTTATGTTATTGTTTTATTATTCCATTAATGTGATTAATAGCTCACCCTTTTTTTATGTATAACCCCATGTTATCCTATGAAGTATTAAAAGATCAATGGAATTTAAGATCATGGAAAGGAGTATTTAATAATTTTTTTGTATCCTTATTTCATGTTATTATGTGATGTATCTAATTACACAATGACACTTATCCTTTGGATCTTTTGGTATTTTATTGCGTGTTTATTTAGAAAATAATTTGTGAATTATGTTGTATTGACGATTTGGGTTGTCATAATGATAGTCGATCTCAGTTAAATATTCAATGACTGTTTTTGATATCCAATATTTATGGCTTGGATGATTTAATGGAATGACCTGGTATTGATTATCAAAAATTCAAATGAATGTTCCAATGTGTACTAAAATCGATCATATACTACAGTTAAACGAATCATAATGTTGGATGAAAATAAAATATTGATTTGAAAATTTATAGGATGATGTTGGATCATCATACTCTAAGGAGTTCATGTGAACCAATCAACATCAGTTTTGAATTAGGAGACACAGATAAAAAAGAAAAAGGAAAGAAAGTTATCAGTTGTAAAGATTTCCCTAAAAGCATCTGACCATGTTGGTGTGTGGATCCCTAACATTGTATTCACTTCAAACATCTTATGAAAGTAGGATATTTATACTGGAATAACATAAAACTAGAAATTCATTATCATCTATAGAAATAATTAAGGAACAAATATCAATGGATTATGAAAATCCATGATTGGAGAAATGACCCAAGACATGTAGAGTGCTTGGTGGTTAAAGGCTTCAATTATAATATCAATGTTCTAGTCAACTAAGTGAGTTGAGGGATGTAATGATTTTATGAAGATAATATTTATCACTAAGGTAAATTATAGTTCAGTTGTTATTTAGGGTAAGAACATGATGTGTAAATCTTCATTATCATAATTTAAAATTATATATACTTTTATCCAAGTAAGAATAATATATTTTATGGAATAAAAATATTATCTATTTGAGTTTACAATCCTTGTAAAATCTTGCGAAATGTGATGGATCTTGAAATCTCTATAAACATTCACAGGATCATTCACACACGTGAAACACAAATAAAAAATAATATTCATGTTTAAATAAGTATTTTCCAATCAATAGGAAGATAGATGATGCTAAAATTAATGAGGATTTTGATTTGGGAAAAATTACAGTGTATAATATTCATTAAAGATTATTTTTATTCAAAATAAATAATATATGTTTTTTTAATTCTATTTTTTATATAATCTCATCATCACATATAAAATAATGATAATTTAATTTTTCCAATTACTATATTAATTTCATTGGTAGTTATTAAATTCTGATCACTTTAATTATATTGTTATTACTCTAATTTGTTATAGTGATACGGGTATTCAATATTACTTATAGATTTAATACCCAAGGAGGATTAGATTTGTGATTTTATTTCAAATAATAATTCTTCCCCTATTTTATTTTATTTTATATCTTAAATGATATGGAATTTGGTATCATAGTGGGTTTCAACATCTCAAATAAAATTATGATATATTTTCTTCTTTGATTTCCATTACTTTATTATCTACTCAATTTTAATTTCTATTCACTTAAAAGTGTGTAAATATTATTTTTAATGAATGAAAGGTATTATTATTATTAATATTGACAATATTATATCAAATAGACCACCTAATTTTTATGTAAATGATTATGAATATTGGATATATATGAAGGAAATAATTTTATATTGTCGATAATTAGATGGAATCCATAATAAATAAAAATGATTCTAATGGGTAGTTACAAATTACCAGAGATAGATGTTTTTAATTTTTTAAGAAAATATATGAATGAATTTCAACTGAATTTTGGATTTACAAATACCATTATTTGTTCAATACAATATAATTTCTATTGTGAAGTTTAATTGTGTATAATTTCTAATCGAATATAGAAAAATATTTAATTTACTCAATTTACAAAATCAATGTTATTTAGTCTAAAAGATTTATTTTAATTATGTATTATAAGGATTTTGAATTTATAATTGGCTAATGAGTTACCTAAACGCATCAAATACTAATCAATAATATCAATTATTTATAATCTTGTGGTTGAAATTAATTTTATAATGATAAACTTATTAAAAATGCTTCTGATATTTTTCTTTATGAGTTAAAATATATAAAAACTATAATTGATGATATAAAAATATCACTAAGCTTGGTATTGATGATTTAATAAGTACATTGATTGAATATGAAATTTGTCTAAAAAGATATGTATAAAAAAGAAGAAAAAAATCCAATTTCTTTTATAATCCCCAGAATAAAAAATTTAATAACATGTAAATCAAGAATATCTAAGATAAATTATAGAAATGTTTCTAATCATAATGAAGGTTTTCAAATAAATGTTTAACATACTAACATTTAATTATGTATATTTAGATGTAAAAGTTTCCAAATATATTATTTAAAGGAATAAGAAGATAAAATCATACTATTGAATTGAATTGTTATGAGTGTATAAAGTAGGTTCATATTCCACCCGATGATGATGTGTTAAATAATAATGTTAGAATACATTTTAAAAAGTATTAAAAGAATAAAATTAAAAATATTTTGAAACATTAAAAAATCATAGTTCTAGTGAAATTGATACTAATTTAGAAAGTCCATCAGTAGAAAGTGACAATAGTAAAAAAATGACCTAATTTTTATAAAATAATGTAACAAATTAGGGGAATTTTAACTGCTGAAGATCATAAAAATATAAATATAGATTCAAAATTTATCTATTCATATAAAAATGATAATGATGATAATAACCAATCTAATTTAGATAACAATCCTGAGTTCATTATAAGACATATAACTAATTGAAGAAAAGTGATCAAAATGAAAATTAAGAGAATGTTACTTTTATTCAACATAAAAATGATATTGTAAAACATAAGTCAAAGGTTGGTATTCAAAAGAATATTATGAAAAACATTACTATAATAAGGAAGGAATTTTATAAAATATATAGGTAAGTGAGTGAATTTAAAATATTAAAATCCATTAAAAAAAATTAATTAGTCAATTTATTTTTTCCAATTCAATCACCATTTTTCACAATGATTCTATAGATAGGAAATTTAATGATATTTTTTCTTAACTAAAGGTAAATATTTTTGAAGATCATGAGTTTTTATTCATCGGATATTGATTCATATAAAATTCTAAAAGATACTGAAATATGGGTTCTTAAGATATTATTCGCAATTAAATCTATAATAAAATATTTATATCTTTTGAAGAAATAATTCTATATATTTGAAATGTTGTGCACCAATATTTTAACACAAATCATTTGTTCCCTTATAATTGTATTTTATTTTTACCAAAAAACGACTTGAAGGTGTTGTGCCTTATGTGTTGTTCTCTACTTTATGATTTTCTTGACATATTTTATATATTTGATTTAGTTTAGGGGAGTATATATTATTTATTTTTGATATAATTACAAAAAAAACATTTAATATTCGAAATACCTTATCAATTTCAATATCAAGTATTTTGTAACCATCCTGAGAAGAAGAAATTCTATTCATTTTTAAAAGGAATGAAATTTCAAGACTATTATGATAATATTTCATAGAGTTTATCTAATTTTTAGAATAGTTTTTTAATTATAGGAATTAATAAATATCATTAAGAATCATAAGTTTAAAAATTAATTTTTATTTTAAACATAATTATGAAATCACATGTTTTTGGAGGGATTTAGTCTAATTAATTAGATTTGGAAATCAATGATGGTATTTAATTTTCCCTGACACCTTTATAAGTTGAGGCTCAAATTTTATTGAGAATATCTATTTACATTTTTTAATTTTTCCCTTTCATTTTATCAAAAAAATTCTCCTCTTTTGTTGTAGGCATGGTATCATCTAGAAATCTTGCAACATGGTAGATTGTTAGACAGATACTTGTTGATTCAAAAAAATTAAATATGTATATATATATATATTGAAAAAATAATTTATTTTCAAGTATAAATAAAATTTATTTCTATAAATAATGTTCATGAATATTACTATCCTCAGTTGATCATAGTTTTCCAATGTTTTATATTAGAAGTAGAGTAAAAAGGGTGACCTTTTTCACTTTTTTCATTTGTTCTTCTAATCTTAATGAAAAGTTATTTAACTACTTGAAATAAATTTTGAGGGATATTCCTTGTATGATATTAAGAACTAAGTGATGTTTATGGATATTTTGAAAAAAATGATATCTAAAATCATTTCTTTTAGGTTAATTAAAAAATCACAAAATAATAAAATTATATGTAGAAGTTTGTATAGTTCTTCAATGGATACATTATATCCTTATACTAATAAAATGTGATAAATATGTGATTAATATTTAAGACATTTATTTTATTTATTTTTTAGTGAAATTTAGGTACAAAACATTTCAATGTTTATCTTGTATGACATGGAAACTATTCAAAAAGGTTTGGTTAGGATGAAAATTTTGTTATAAGGGTGGATTACCAATAGTGCTTTGGGAAAAAAATTAAAATAAGATAATCCTGAAAATCTTGGTCATACTAAAAGTTATAAATAATATATAATAAATTATGAAACTATTTCTTGAATTAATTTGAGTTATGATCTCAACTGGATAATCATTATTGAAAAATAATCTATAGCTACATCAACATAGATTTTAAAATTAGATGAATGATAATATATTGTATTTTTTAAATTTTCATAATAATCATATTGAAATTGAGGTATTACATCGTAAAAATGATGAAGATCACATTTTTCATATATTTTTTTCAAAAAAAAAGAATAAGGATAAGGGAAAATAAAAGATTGGCATTTCATATAAATCAAAATATTCTATTTCAACATGATATTTTCATTGAAAACATGATTGTTTTTTGAATTCCAAGTGAAAATGTATAGTATCATTGATATGATTTTATAGCTTAGTAAAACAGTTAGTCTAATTCATAATTATATGAATATTTCACATGATTTTAAATAGAAGAATCCTATAATAGATTTTCTAGTTGAGGTTAAGGAAGATTCAAATATAGTTATATAAGTTAATGATTTAAATGAATAATTGTTGGTAAATATTGATATGAACATAAAATTCTAGGATAAAAACATAAAAATAAATTGTGGATAATAAATCCTCTTTTCATTATATTTTGTATACTCATTATAAAATATCTTGTTATAAAGAAACGTTTTCCTAGGCCCATGGAGATAAAGATGATTATTGTAAAGTCCATGATCTGAGTGCCACCCAATGGTTCCCTGAACCCAGTTGGTCACAGGAACTTAAGAGCATTTCCCCAAATGCCAGAGGCTTCCGACAAGCAGCAAGGGACAAAGTGTGAAATTGGGGAAACTATGCCCTCATTGGAAAAGAATACACAACAGAAAAAATAGTAAACAATAGCGGAAGTAATAATATCAAATCGGAATAATAGTAGAAGACAGAAAGTAAATTAAACAGAATCCATATAAGTTATATAATGAGGAATGTCATATGTGTCTAGGAAAACATCGACAATAGGTCAAAATTATGGAAATACAACACTATCCAATACAAATAAAAACAAGTAAACTCCAACTACATAACAAGCCTTATTTTGGTCCCATGCTCTCTAGCTCCAATAAAAATCAAGTTCCTGATGAAGAAGGGTGATTTACCTTATCTATACCTACAATCATATAATCTTCGTGGGTCTAAAATCATGACTCAAATAAGCTGTGACATGAATCCCAGTTGGCAACCAATAAGATATATGTCCTTATTTTTCAGTGAATATATATATAATAAGTAATATTCCAAAATAAAAAAATAAACTAGGAAGTAATAAAAAGTAAACAATCCTACAGGTTTAAATTACATTAATTTTACATTTATTATTCATCCATTGAAAGTTGTAACCATGAGATCTAGCCTAAGCTCTGTATCCCCCATGTTAAGTAACAAAACATGCATCTTAGAAGACCATATAAACAATCAAGTAAGACCAAACCCAATCTTGGTCTTTGTCTTGGAAAACTTATTACAATCATCAAATTATTCACAACGACCCTCTGGGAAAGTTCTCACAATTTATCCCATTTGTTTTAACAGTATAAATTAATTTATATAAAAACAATCTAGAAAATATCACATATTCTAACCCCTTTTACCCAACATATCATCAAAAAAATATAAACAACCACCTGGGAAAGCCCTCACCGTCTAATCCTATCAGGTAAAATATCTACTGAAAAGATCTTATGATCCTATGTAAATAAGATAGAAGCCAGCTCAGTCTCCCTGCTCCAAGACTTTGACTATACATTGAAACAAAATAGTGCACATATCATATCAAACAGTTCATGTAAGCTAAAACTACTACATGGCTAATCATTCACAATGCATATCACATGAATTTCATATAATATCAATAAAACTCCACCTTAATCAAACAAGGTATGGAAAATAAGGCATACCACATAGGATTCCTATATAGAATGTACATAAACAATAAATCAATGAAAACTCGCCCATGTGGTGTCCCTTAGACAAGGTATTTAACCTTACATATAAGTAACAACCCTTATTCAAATAATAAAACCATAGAAGGTAAATAAAAGGGTTTAATTCCAAGTCAAGAAATACCCAAAATGTGGTTATCTATCACTTGTAACATATATAATCCAAATACTAACAAAGAAAGGCACAAACTACCTACCATGATTTCGTATGATTGATATACTTGAACTTCGATCCTTGAATCAGCCTAGATCAGCACAGATACTCGGAAGAGTAAAAAATTCCAAAATTGAATAACTCAAAAGTGAGTATGGATTAGGAATAAGGGAAAAAGTGGGTTTTAGAACTCACCGGTGGGATTCCAACGCACCCAACGGTGTCTCAATCAGAGCTCAGATGGATAATTGGGAGGTTGAACTTCATCCATCATTCTGTAGTGCTCATGTTCAAAACCCATGAAGAAGAATGTGTTTTCAGATATGAGATGTGACCCCGCTCTGATATATCAAAATAAAAAAGAAAACTACTTGGATTTTCCCTTAAAACTACCCAACATGTAGTAGCCTTAACTGGACCCCAACTTAAGTGATTTTTCATGGTCACCACATGACCATGTGTTCGTCCATTACATAGTCAAAACACGGCTATAAGCGGCATGATAGATACATGACATGTACTCAAAAGTACACGATGTGAACATAGAAAATAATCTATTCTTCATTTTTCCTCAAAAGAACCTGAAACAAGATCCATTCCTGAAAAGAATATTTGGGTTCTTACAAACATCCCCCCTTAAAGCAATTTATCCCTGAATTTCCCTTCCAAGGGTGGTGAAAGAGAATCTGCAAACAACTCTGGCCACCGTGATAGCACATCATCCTTCATGTCCCAAATCTCATCTTGTTCTCAGCCATGCTGATATAGCACCCATACTAGAAGAACATACTAGCCATAAATAATCATCGTGCTACGATCCATAGTTCTAATTGGGTGCTCCTCGAAGGATGCATCAACCTCCAACTCAACATCCTCTGGTTGAAAAACATATGACATGTCTGATAATTAATGTCATATCTAAGAAACATGAGAGACATCATTCATAGCTCGACAGCTCTGAGGTAACTGAAAATGATATGAAACCATATCGAATCTATCCAAAACCTCAAACAACTTGACATACCTAAATAAAATCTTCCCCAATCTCATAATTCTTATATGTCCCATACTCAATGTGACATGAAATAAAACTGGATCTTCGACACTAAACTATAGGGATCATATTTATCAATCAGCATATGATTTATGGAGAGACTGCACAATATCCATTCTTTTCCAAATCGACTTCACTTGCTTAGTGGTTTCCTGGACAAGGTGAGGTCCTAACATAGCTACCTCTCCTACCTCTAGCTAATATACGGGCGATCGGTATGGCCTACCCTATTAATCCCCATAAGGTTCCATCTGAATTGTTGCATGAAAACTATTATTGTAGGAAAAATCCACCAGGTGTATGTGTCTCCCATAAAATTCAATGAAATCCAGGATTCATGCTCAAATAATGTCCTCCAAAACATAAATTGTGCCCTCAGACTGGCCATCTATCTGGGGATGGTAAGATAAACTCAAGAGTACATATATACCCAAATCCCTCTGTAGTACTTTCCATACATGAGATGTATACTGGGTGTCACTATCTAAAATGATAGAGTGTGGAAACCCATGAAAACATACTATATCTTGGATGTACAACCTTCCAAGATCATCAACAATGATGGTTTCCTTGATCGTCAGGAAATGTGAATCCTTCATGAGTCTGTCAACAACAACCCATAAAACATCATTTACATGAGGTGACCATGGTTAACCTGTCATGAAATATATCATGAGATCATTCCACTTCCACATGGGAATGGGTAACAGCTGTAAAAACCTTGTCGGTCACTGATGCTTTACCGTCACTTGTTGACAGGTGGAACATATCATAACAAAACCAGATACATCCCTTTCTATTCCTCGGCACTAATACTGAAGATATAGATCTTGATACATCTGGGTGACACTAGAATATCATTCATGAATACAACCAAAAAATAATCTATGTAAGGATGGAACACTCAGTTCATCTGTGCCATGAAAATTGTTGGTGAATTTGTAATACCGAATGACCTAACAAAATACTCGTAGAGACCATACCTTCTCTAAAGGGATGTAAGAGGTATATCTGATGGTCAAACACACAAATTATGATAACCAGATCTCTAGTCCATCTTCTATAACACCCAGTCTCTTTGAAGCTAATCAAAGATATCATCAATTCCCCACATGGGATATCAGTTATAAACCATAAACTACCTAAGAATCCAATAATCCACAAATATTATAAGGGTACCATCTGCCTTCTTCACAAAAAGGATAGGCTAACCCCTAGGTGAAGTACTAGGTTAGATGAAACCCTTTGTCTTCATCTCCTATAACTACTTCTTGAGCTCTTGTAACTCTTGTGTAGCCATCCTATAAGGAGTAATGGATACCATTTCTGCTCTTGGAAGAATCTAAAAAGAGAAATCCACCTCTCACTCCAGAGGTAAACCTGAAAAGTTGTCTGGAAGGACATCTATTAAATGATCCACCACTGTATTAAAGTCCATATGTGAAGTCCTCTATTTATTTGGATATAGAGTATTAATCTGTGCTATAATAATTCTAAACACATGATACATGGTTCATTGTTTGCTATCTTGTACATCCCAGTCACCCATGTGTAGAAAAGATCCACCCTATGGTGACATAAAACTCACCCAATAGTGATTGCATTCAAGAAAGGACTGAAATGAGACCAACCAGTCCATTCCTAGAATGAAATAGAATCCTTTAATCTCTAATAAATTGAGGTTCCATAATAAGTGACACCCACCAACCTCAAGACGGAACTCCTTGCACATACGTACACTAGCAATCTTAATTTCCAATAGAATGTCTAGCATTATAACATCATCGTAAGTAATGATAAAAAGACCACGACTCTCCATAATGGGAAAAAATATAAAATTATGATAATACCCAATATAAAAAAGAGAAAAAACTAAAATAGAGGCTACTAGAATCATACCTCTAATCGTAGAGGGTCTAGGATCCTGCTCTTGCTGTGTCTGCTCCATCGAAAAAGTCTGACCTTTACTGTATCCCTATGACCCTACATGGATACCCTAATTTAATCCACCCAATTTTCATTGGAAATTTATTATCTAGATACCATTACTATGACCACCTCCTCAGTCTAAACAGTCTGACGAACTCCAGTTCCCTGACTGATGAGGAATTGGTGGCCCTACTCTTATACATGGACTCATAATAGATCCCATATCACTAGCTGCTGGTGAGAATATCCGGAAAAAATTCTGAAGATGGCCCATCTTGACACAAGATCAACTCTCCAGAAGGTCTATTGAGCACCGTGGTCTCATGTTCCCACTCCATCTACACTGATAACACCTCACCTACTTACCTGAAGATACAAACCTGTTATTGTAATCACTGTGCAAAGGATCTATATGAGGCTTCATGTAATCAGTCAAAAGAGTACCATCCCTTGATGTTGTACCACCCTGGCTCACAGCTCCAAAATCCTTCATATTGTGCTCAGTAATTATCACCTAGTTTACCATAGAAGTCACCAAATTAAAGATGAAAACATTCAACTGTGATCAGATATTGTACATAAGACCATCCCCATATCGCCTAGCTAGTGATAACTTGTCTCCCCTATAATAGAAGTGAAGCACTAGTGCTCTATAAAGTGAGAAGATTAATATATCACTAAATGTGAACCCTTCTCCAAATGAAAGAACCCTTGAGCTTAGTCAGCACTAAATGTATCGTGGTTGAAGTAATCATAGAAGGTCCTCTAAAACTCTTCCAAACTCATATCCAGATGACCTCCTGATTTTAAGATAACATCCCACCTTATCGTGGTAGAATCACATAGCATGTATGTCATGAGCATCACCCACATCTTAAGAAGCATTTACAAATCCTTGAAGATAGAAATCCTGGCTTCCAACCATTACTCTATAGCCTATGGTCATCCATTCCATGAAAAAGTTGGAGGATGCTGCTTCTCGAACACCCATGTTTACTCCGCCATTGTTGGGGCAGGATTTGGTTCTCCCTAAAAGATCTAAATCATCCTCATAAATCCTTCACAAAACTGGACATTAGCACTTATGTCCTTTATAATACCTGGTGACAAGACAGGCATGAGAGGAGGATCTACTTGTAGTCCTTGATCTACCATTTATGGTGTCTGATCATTTCCATGTACCTAGTGTAAAAGAAGAGGACGTCTTCGTGGAATGGCTATGTAAGGTCAATCACACAACTCAGTATGATAACAAAAAAAATCAAATCATAAGTGACGGAATTTAATGGGTGAAGGAAATAATTCATGTTTTTCAAAATAGGGTTACACAGTATGTAGAGCCACTACAAGATGTGTTCCCATAATCCTTATCATGGGTGTGTACCCCTACAATCCTCATCGCATAACACCCCATACACATGGAGTGTTCTCTTAGAGAGACAACATTTACATGAATATTATATCCTTTCTAGGTACATCTACATGACTAGAACTAAATGGTTCTTCTGAAGTAACACTAAACATCATGCACACTCTAGAAACAATGTGTACAACAAAAATTCCATCCACCTATGTCATTAGGCACATTGTTGGATACTTGGTTGACTATATAATGACATGTAATCCTTGTACATAGCGTGTTCTACCAAAAGATTACCAACCACTATTCCTCTTCTCACATAGTCAGTCACATGGTCCAAAAATTCATGGTGTTTACATACGATACATGGTGTGTACTTAAGAAAAGTCAATTCTTCAAAAATATAAGAACACATGGTGTTTGTTCATAACAACACCCATCATTTTTCTTGGTTTTTTGAATAGTAATCCTCTGATACTTTTTAATACATGAATAATATTAAAATTTGGCGATGGTATGCCAAGATCCGATCTGTGAGAGCCCATAATCTTTTCAATTCAATGTTTGGATTTATTTTTCATGTCATATCTTAACATAATTCAATTAATGTTAAAACGTGATCCCCTAAATTTTGATCCAAGAGAATCCATTAAAACATAGGGAACAAATCTTAGAATTCATCTAAATGAAAAATTAAATATACCAATACCCTATCAATAGAGAATGTATTTCTATCATGATATCTATCAAAAGATCATACAAATCTAGCACACCATCTATCACAAATGCATGAAATTAGTAATGCACCCGAAATGAAATCACAAGAATGCATGACATATGATCTCTAGAAAGGTACTATATGATACATGAGATTCTATAACCTTATATCATCAGGTTACAATAAAATAGAACCACAACGATATCAATATTTACAGCAAAAAATAAGTGCATCACCAAATGGTGAAATCGAATCAACTGTAATAGCTCAAAACCAAAAATCCAAATTCAGTTTGAGGTGATCTGGATTTTCCATATAAAAAGGGTAGCTAATCATGGAAAAAACTAATTACAAAACTACATTTCCTTCTTATACATTTATAATGTCACCAAACAGTAATAAAAATAAAAATAAAAACTCTTCTGATACCACTTTGTACCGTCCTAGATCTGGGTGCATCCCAAAGGTTCTCGGAACCCAGTTGGTCACATGACCTCAAGTGCATTTCCCGAAATTCCATAGGATGCCAACCAGTAATCCGGACTAAGGTGTATAATAAAGGAAACTATTCCCTCATTGGAAAATTATACACAGCAGAGAACAAATAATAAACAATAGCGGAAGCAATAATACCAAAAATGAATAACAAAGAAAGACTGAAAATAATATCAGCAGAAACCATATCATATATATAATGATTCATGTCATATGTCTCTTGGAAAATAGACAAAATATGTTACAAGGATGGAAATAATACATGATCCAAAAAAAAGGAAAACATGTAAACTCTAACAGCATCACAAGCCTTAGCTTGGTCCCATGCTATCCATCTCCAACGGAAATCAAGTACCTGATGAATAAAGGTGATTTACCTTATTTATATCTATAAAAATATAATATTATTAGGGTCAAAATCATGACCAAAAATGGGTGTGAGATGAATCCTAGTAGAAAACCACAAAAAGATATGTTCCTAAATGTTAGTGAATATATATATAACCAGTTATATGAAAAATATGAAGCAATAAACTAAGAAGTAATCAAAAGTAAACACTCCTACTATTTACAATCACAATAATTTATCATTTATTATTCATCCATTGAATCATGTAACCCTTGTATCTATTCTAATATCTATATCTCATTTGGGAATTAACAAAAAAATTATCAAAATACCATAAAAACAATCAAGTAAGACTAAATCCAAGATTGTGTTGGGGCTTGCCAAACTCAACACAATCACTCAATTATTCACAACATCCCTATGGGAAATATCTCATGACATAACCCCTTTGATCTAAAAACATAAATTCATTTAAATTATGACCATATGGGAATTTTATCAAGGTCTAATCCCTTTAGTCTGACATAGAATCAAGAAAACTATAAACAACCACCTGGGAAATCCCTCACGGTCAAATATCTACACCGAGTCTCTCATGGTCCTGTGTAAATAAAATAGAATCCCCCTTAGTCTCCCTAGTCTAAGGCTCTCATTGTCTATTTAAATAAATATTTCACATATCATATCAAGAAGATCTTGTAATCTAAAACTACTACATGTTGTAACATTTACAATGTATATCACATGCATTTCATATAATATCAATCAAACTCCACCCTAATCAAGAAAACTCATGAAAAAAAAGTTATACATCATATAAAATCTAGATAAAATGGCCATAAACAATCAATCAAGGTAAAATCACCCATGGGGTGTCCCTTAGACAAGGTGTTTAACCTTACGCATAAGTAACAATCCTTATGGAATTAATCAAACCATAAAAGGTAAATAATATGGTTTAATTCCAAGTGATGAAATACAGAAAACATGGTTATGTAGCACTTTTATCATATAAAATTCTATGAAAATCAACAAAAGGTACAAACCACCTAACTCGATGTTGTACTATTGATATACTTGAATGTCGACCCTTGAATTAGCCTAGATCGGTGTAGATCTACAAAATAGTGAAAAAATCCCAACATTGAATAAATCACCACAAAATATGAATCTAGATGAAGGGATCAAGGGGGTTTGAGAAATCACCGATGGGATTGCAACACATCCAATGGTGTCGCAATCAGAGCACATATGGATAACTAGGAGGTCAAACTTCGTATGTCTTTCCAAACTGCTCCTGTATAAAACAAAGGAAGAAGAACGTGTTTCCAGATATGAGACGTTACCCCACTACGATTTATTAAATAAAATAAAAAAAATACATGGCATGTTATTTGAATAAACATGTTGTGTAGTAGCTTTAACTGGCTACTGACTTAAGTGAGTCTTCTAGGTCACAAGAAGGCCATTTATTCAGCTACTACATGATCAAAATGTGGCTCTATGCGGCTTTCTAGGTACATTTCACTTACTCAAAAGTACAATACGTGTACTTAGGAATTCCGCATTTCTTCCTTTTCCCTCAAAACTACCTAAAACAAGATCAATGCATGAAATGAAGATCTGGGTACTTACCATTATATTTATAGATCACTCAATTATTTGAAGCTTTTATTTGTTTCTAAATATAAGAAAACTTTTGTTCAAAATATAAATCTTTATTAGAGGATATCTAAGAAAGATCATATTTAAAAGGAACATAAATAATGATTTTATAATAAGATGGCGCAATATTTTCTTAAGATTAATTTTTAGGATGAGACAATAGATGAGAAATAGAAATTGATTAAGAAGATAGACCACATGATCAAGAAATCAACTAAGAAATATTGATTTCAAAATTTTGGTTACATATAAAATTTGAAGCCCAAACTATGTGTAATTTCATGAATAATTTTTATACCATAATATTTTTGGTATAAATATAAATATTATATAATGAATAATTTTTTTATTTAATTTATGATTAATTCTTCTAGTTCTAACAATATTAGGATTTATTCCAGTAAAAAACTATTTTTTCTACTGTTTTTCATACCTATTTCAAAATGAAAATGACATTTTTTATTTTTACCTTTTTATTAAAAAAAATAAAGGAGGATACAATTTTTATAAAATTAAAATATAACTATATTTAAATTTGTTTAAAAAATGGAGTGAATAATTTAAAAACATTGATTTGTAAATTCAAACTAAATTATGAAACGGGAAACATAAGAGGATAAATATTTTAAGGGAAAGAATTTTTCATTGGAAAATTATTAAATCTATAGGGACAGTTTTTTAAAATTCAGATCATTTTAATTTTTCATTATGTGTTTCTATTTTCAAAACGGGGGAAATTTTGGAGTCATAAATTTACATTACACTAATTATTTTGAAAATCACAATGCACTTTATTCCTTATTTGATTTAACTTGTGTTTTTTATCATTATTTAATATAGTATATAAGACCATTAAATGAATTTATGATAACCTAATGTTTTACAAAATACAAATGGTCTAAGGATTCATGAAAATATGATAAATTAAGGAATTTAAAAAAACTGATGCTTTTAGGATTAATAAAATACTTGGGGAACTATAGAGGTGTTTAGTGCCTTCATCGGTAGATATATGGAAACATTAAGTTCACCATAAGATGAACAATAATATTATACTGATGTCATTGCAATAGAAACTAAGATTATAGTGTCCAATAATTTGTGGATCATCTATAAATAGAGTTATACCTCATGGATCCAAAAAATAGTAATGATAACTCTCTAAAAGATACAATTTCTAGAAGTATTCAATAACTTGTTAACTTATAGTTCTTTTGATTATTTTATTTCTGAGTTCTTATTAACCGCATTTGATCGTAAGGCATCATTATAAAATCACCTAACATTTCTTATTGTAAATTTTTTACCAAGAAAATTGACTGAGGACTTATATTTTATAAAAATATAGAGTTGAGATACAGGTTGTAATAGTGGACATAAATTGGTACCAATTTTAGTATAAGATTTACTAGGAATAAGGTTTGTTGAAGTGGGTATCTAATAATAATGAAAATTGAGGTTTTTCAATGTAAGGAATAGAGATACAATATTTAGGATTAAATAAGATGATATATTTTTATTGAACTATTCCCTAGGTTATCATTAACTAGGTTTATGATTACCCTTGTGCTATGGGTAAAAGAAAATTTTTTAATATTCTTTAATGAGTGTTTGTTTTCAAAATAAATACGTAGTGTTTTGTATAACTAGACTAGTTTTATTATCTCATTTGTAGAAATAAAATACAAATCATTTTTTTTTGAATACATATATTAATTTCATCAATAACTATAAAACTAATATCAATTTAATTCTATATTTATTCTTCTTATTTTTTTGTGTGTATATTTTTATTTTTTATTAAAATTATATTTTATAATTGACGAGGTTTAAATTTTTTATTTTATTTCAGACTAATATGCACCCACTCTTGTTGTGTATTTTATCCATCTTATATTATTTATCATGTAGTTTGTTTGTCCTTAAATTTATCTATCATGTTTACACACACGATTCACCAAAAATTTTAGAATTTACCTAACTTGATTTATCAAGTGTTTCATTAAATATACATGTAGAAAACAAAATGTAATTCACATATGGCCTTATTGATCTTCAAAAGTTCAATAAAAACATGCAATGAAACTCTATAGTAGAACAAAATTTTTTTCCTTTCTTTATGTAGGTTTAAAAATGTGTGGATTTATATGTTGTGTACCGCGTCTGTACACCATCTAATCCACATTAATTTATGTGCTACAATAACAGTCAACACATGATGTGTATTAATGTTATGTGCCAACCCACAAGGCATTCTGATTTTACCATGGTCCTATTCATTTACGGATAACCATGGGTACATGGTGTGTAATTTACTGTTACACACCATGTTTTTTTGTAATGAGGCATGTGACCTTGCAATCTATGGATGAGATCTTTTAGTTTTCATCATACATCTTGGATTATTAATGGTTATTTTAATTCATTAGATCTTGTTATCTAAATATTTGTATTAATAATGAAATTATAGAAATGAGAAACTAATAAAATAAATCAGAAAATATACCAAACAACATTCGAATAATTATAAATTAGAATGTACTTCTGTTGATGCTACTTTTATGTTCCAGAGTTCACTAAAAGTAGTGGGAAAGGGGATAATTTTTTTTTACACAAGTTTCAATTGATAAATATAAGGAATATTGTCAACGTGACTACGAAATCTTATAGGGAGGATATTTAACCTTTACTTTATTGGTAATATAATATAATGAATACCTCTAATGTGATATTTCTCCCAAAAAAATTTCTAATGGTCCACTCATGTCGTTATCTTTTACAATGAGATTAAAAACAAGAATACCTATAGTTATATAAAGGGACTCTTCCACTTATTTCCATACACACCAAAACCATTAATATAAGATCATTCCGATTTAGTTTTTAATATATTTTAAATATAATTATATTGAATGATATAATTCTTCTCATGTATTTTTTTATGTAACCATTGTGTAATTATAATTTTCACTAAGAATCCAAATGAAAAAATATCCATTTAATACCACTAAATCTCGATAATTATTTTAACAATATTATTTATCTTATTATTACTCATGTAAAGATGATTTATGATTGATGTAATCCACTATTTATCACAATAGGGGGTTATGTTATCCTCTTTGGGTTCTTGAGATGGAGGTCATAAGATTTTCTTATTATTGTTTAAGGGAATTTTTTGTATTTTATCCTTTTTCCAAAAAAATATCTTGGGGTCAAAAATGATATATTATTAAATTTATATATAGGGTTTTTTTTTAATTTTATAATTTTCCTCTATCAAAAAATAAATATAAGTATTTCCCAATTGGAGATAAAAATAAAAATAATAACAACAACAACATTATTATTATTACAATTATATCTCATGACATGAACATATTTAAATATTTTATTTAAATAATTTAATGAATGATTAAATTATATTAAATAAAAAATATCATTTTTATTCGGTCATTAACTCAACCCATCAATCATCAATGTTATTTATTTATTTCTAGAATAAGAATATTTAATGAGATAAATATTTTCCATTCAATAAATAATAAATTATTGTATTGATCAAAATCAATAATAAATATATATTTTTATTATTCAAATAACATAATAATTATTTATATTTAACTATTCAATACATTAAAGAATAAATGAGGTTTTAATTATTTTTTTGTGAATTATAAATTAGAGATAAAATAAATTTCAAAAATTCTATACTTGAACATATAGAGAATTAATTTTTTGATCAGAAATAATTGAACAATTATAATTTCAAAATCCCAGGATTATAGTTTTTCATAATTTTAAATTCAATAGAATGTACTGAGATTTTGGATACATGTAGGGTATCAACCACAATGCTTATTTCTTAGTGAAATTATATAATCCTATATATGTTCCAAAATCACTGTGTAGTAACATGTTATGGAATCCATAGTGATAAAATATAATTTCTTAAAAACAACAACCTTTATACAAATACTACTATTTAATATAATCCATTTGTCTCTATATCTCGTCAAACATGATTCCGACCTATGTTATAACCATATACGCTTGATTTCATCCTTATATGGATTTTTAAAATACACTTATTGATGAACTATCATGGCCATATATTCAGTTAAATATTTTTGTGAAATTAAAATAGCCAGAATAAAACTTTTTCCATTAATATGGAAGGGGCATGTTTAATCATGACAAATTAAATTAATGCCATTTCATTTTTGGAACACCTAATGAATGATATCTTTCTATGAACATATGTCATCATTATGTTCATGTATAAATAAAACTACCAACTTTATTATATAAATTAATTATATTATCAAGTATAAGTACCACAATACACTTCCCTAGATAAATGTATATAATGGAATGTATAACATTTAGAATTTATATTGGTTGGTCTAGAATCATAAACAATATTATAGGAGATTTCCAAGTGTGAATTTAAGGATAAGAACTATAACTATCTTCTAAGTCTCCAAAATTTGAGAGTCAAGAATCATTTTTTTCCCATCAGATAACTGATATCTTAACACTAGGATATATTTTTGAGACTATTTTCATAAAATTTAATGATTCCCATGATATTTTAGAACTATTAAAATCACTCTATATGACACATACTCAAAAGTAATAGTTACATTAATATTTAAAAGAATAAAAATCATTATATGATATAATATTTTTTAATATTATGGTATTTTAATGTAAAAAATCAGTTTTTTATTAGGTAAAAGCTTCAACAACATAGACAATAGACACTAAAATTAACTATTCAAGGGTTGTACATTATTGTTACATTAAATGTTACATTTATGAACCCATGTAGTCTCTATTTTTATATAGATAATGATATATTAATATATTACCTAAGGTTTACATGATATATATCCATGAATTATAGATAAAAACTTCGTCCGCACTCATATCACACCACTATCAACTACATTATCTTCACTTTTGGTCTTGCATCGACCATTAACTATGTCTAATTCCACTAGAGGACACAATCCCACAATTATAGTGCTTCATCATCATTTTCAACCCCCTATCTTTATTTATCTATAGAATCAACTCCATATAATTATTAGAAAAATTATTTTACACCACTAGATTACATTCATTTACCACCACCAAACCACCTTGCATCCCCTCATATTCCACATCCGAAATAAATTTTATAAAAAAATCACAATCCTTGGTACCTTTATCAAATAATTTTTATAATTAAGAGAGTATAGAAGAATTAGAAGTATTGACTTGAAAAATTCCAACCAATAAAATTTAATTTGGAAATGTTCATCAACAAACATGTATATTTGAGGGACTAAAAATCTATTTAAAAGGGAATGTAGTTTATAAATATTGTTTATGATAGTGGAATAATAAATGAAAAATAATCTACAAAAACAAAAATATCCATTAGTATTCAAATTTATGTAAAAAAATATCTCGAAAATCCAAATTCCATGAAAACACATTATTATTATTATTTACGAATTTTTAAAAACTCTTATAAAAATCTATATAATTGAAAATAATTACATAATAAGTACTAATAAAAACATTAAATTGTGAATTTATATCATATAACATTGAACAAATCAATCCTAAGAATTATGGTTTTATCAGAATGAGAAATGAGGTGATAAAAATCACATAAATCACTAATATCATAACTATTACATAGAAACATCTAGAAATCCAATCAATATATCATGATTTCATTACCTATTTGATCATCAATAAAACCATAATCACTATCATCTAAAAATAATGAATTTATAATTAATTAACTAGATAATTTTACAAAATATAATGATAAGGAAGATAATTACATCATACCTTGACATTGATTAATCAATGCAATTAACTAAACCTTCAATCTATGTTCTCATGGAAAACCACCCATGAATGTGACCTTGAACACTATATAGGGTTATGTCATCATAAACAAAAAAAACAAAGAAGAAATGAAATATGGATGACTTTATGTTACTAAGGTATCTAAATCAGTTAGAATATATAATACATGAAATTGATTAGTTTGAGGACTGAAGGATGGGCATGAAATTGATAATTCTATTAGGTAAAACCCCATATTTTTGGGACATCTGATGTGCAAAAATTTCCATCTAGGTATTCTTTTCGAAGATAACACTATTTTAATATGTATATTAAACTTTTATTTGTTATCTAATTAAAAAATATTCAATAAAACATGAGTTAAATAGAAATTAACCCAAATTAATCCTAATGTAAGTACCATTCCCAATGATCAACATAATGATAATTCTATTCCAAGAATATTTACGAAATATAATTTACCATTCTAACACTTTTGGATCCCATGTTATGACCCACCCCTAATGGTAACTCTCTCGGTCATTCATTGAAGATGAAAATGACCTAAGAGGTGCACCATTAATACACAATGGGTTGGAAACTAGTGGCATGTGTATAAAATAAAAAAATTGGAGGCATTATCATTATATATTCCTTGAACAAAAAAATGTAATCCCTTAATCAAAACCCTGAAATAAATAATCCAAACCTACAATGATCCACAATTTATGATAAATTATACAAAATAAAAGTCTACAAAACTATTAATTACAAATGAGATATACTAGGTAGTAAATCCCATAAATAATAATAACTCCAAGAAATTAACACCTAAATCAGTCTCTAAACACTCCCCGAATACCTAAATGTTTGTCTAAATATATAGGGGAAAGAATAATATATGTACTCAACAGGATCATACTCAAAACTTCTCATGAAAATTTTAGAAATTCATACCAGTGCTTTAGTAGAGAAATAGTTAATCCAACAAGCACCTATCTGGTATTTTATCAACCAACATCTCAATGGATTACTCACCAAGTAATTCATCAAAGTATAATGAAGTAATATAAAGAATATAACGTATATTGTATCCCATAACAACTTTTCTACTGGTATATTAATATCACACCCCACTATCAAATATAATCTTCTCTTAATCCATTAGATAGTAATGTATTGGAACATAATTTCTCATATCAAAACCATAAAAAACTCCATAGCCATATCATTATAATCATCCTGCATCCACTGACACATATAATATATAATCCATCCACCAAAAATACATTATTTTAGGGTATCATGTACATATATGACATCAACCAAGTTCCCAACCCCTACCCTTTACCATGTCTACCTTGTAACATACACTAACCAATACCCCTCATGATCTTCTAATACACCAAATACCTCCACCTCCATACTCTGTATGGTCTTCCATTACAACCTATATCTATCAATACACTATTTCCACAAGGGCCAGCAAGTAAATGAAATTCTAAAATATGATGCTTGTACCTACCTCAATCCATAAAAAACCCACACTATACAAAGATGTTTGAGTGGAGAAGATTGAGTATTTATCCATCAATTCCCATTCTAAACATGGTAATTGGGGATAATACATAAAACTCAAAATATTTCAACATTTTTAAAGTTATCCGACGTGTAATGGGTACATATAAAAATCAAATAAAATACATTTTATAATACAATAATACTTAAACCCAAATAAAGGGTTCAAACCCCAATAACACTATCAAAACACTTATACATCACTATATCCACTAGTTTACACTATTAACTGACATCACACATCAACCACCATTGATAATTAATAAAACACTATACCTACACAACAACCCATGATAAAAACCCACAATAGAATACACAAATACAATTTTTATTTTATACCATCACAATTTATTGATTTAACATTTCCATCCATGTTGTGTTCATTATACCATTCAATTAAATATTTAATGAAATCCCATTCCCATTCATTACACAAATTTATTACCATCCATTTCTAATTCTTTTAATGGATCATTATTTCATTAAAACATTGATTTCATTCAACTCCATCCATATCTATTTAATTTTATTCATTACAAGTTTTATTCCAAAACTGTTGGGTAAATATGAAAAAATAAACCTCTAATTGAACATGCCATCCCTCCATAATAATCCATTCATTGATTACTTCCAAATATTTCAAGGGTGACATTACTCTGATGGAAATTATATATCTTCACCCATTTAACATTATCCAAACCATGGAATCTACAAAAACATCTATAACTATATCTATACATAAATAATATAATGGGCCATTTACTCTACCACATAATATCTCCATAATAATATGAATCTCAACATCATAAATAAATGAATTCACACATCATGCACTATCATACTATCTAGGTCAATGCTGGTTTATAGAATTGTTTAACATATCAAATCATATCTTTAATGCAACCAGTTCATTACCATTATTATCTTTTTATCATTTTATGACTGGTGTACACATTATATAATCATAAAAGAGTACCATTTATTAATATAATAATAAAAAATCTCAGTAACATGAATGATTTCAAGAAATAGTAGTGAAAAATTATCAATCATGTAAGAAATATCTATAAAAAAATAAACACATGAACAACACCAATAAACACTTAATATCATTATGTTCGTTACATTATATTTATTATCTAAATCCATTACATCCACTAAAAATAATCATTATTACAAATTAGGAAAAATTATTGATTAATTTATGTATACATTATCTCAACTATGGATTTACAATTTTCTATGCAAGAAAAATATATTATAGAAAGACTACATCAACACAAGATAACCCCCAACCAACCAAAACAAAAGAAATTATTCATCAAGACTGGAATCGAACAAAATTCAATTCAAAAAATAAAAGAAAATGAGAACACTAAAGGGATGAATGAAATAAATAAAGAATAAAAGAGAATGAACTCACCTTGTATGACCAATTAAAATTCTCCAATATCCTAGGATTAATGAAAAAAATGAAAAAACAAATACATAAAAATAACTTCTTAATTTCCCATGGGTCACGGGAATGAAAGGAAATTGAATGGATTTTAGAGGGGAACAAATATTTAAGCATAAGATGGTATTCTTATGACCCTGAAATAAGGGTACATTCAATATTTTAGTGGTAGGTATTTTCATAAAACTATGTTGGAAAATGAAAATCCATGCCATAATGGGTTTTTAGAGCGAATCATACAAAACCATGTTTCATATTCCACTATTAAAAACCTAGTCTACCACTATATCTAATAAATATATGGTAATACAAAATTTAAAGGATGATCTACATGATGCATCCTATGGGACGTTCAACACAACCATGGATAAATATCAAATACCGTGATTAAATTAACCAAAAATAGGTAGATCCCATGAAAAAACCCTATACAACTATAGTTTATTTAGAAGGCAACACATGTGAACCTCCTTCAAATTTCCAAAAAAAACAAACCTCAATTCTCAATGACACAACTGAATCATCCATGAGGTAGTGGCCTTAACCATTTTAAATAGATTGTAATATTCCTTCCAGTGTCAGACAATATAATCATCAACACCACACCATACTCAAAACATACAACTAAACACTAATGGGACCTCTCATTCCTCGAAATTGAAGGAACAACATCCATATAAAATTTCAAATCAAACACCAACATATTTTTCAAACACCCTCCTGACATATCTAAAACCAAAAAAATTAAAGGTAACATTATAAGAAGTTCATAACTATATAATTAGATACATATTAAATGATATCATCCTTTATAATCCAAACTAAAAAAAAGAAAACCACATATACCACTGACTAGGAACTCTGTAAGATAGACCTTTGAAATGAGATAATTCAATCAACCAATCATATTAATAAATGAAATAAGTAATTTCATTAAAGTTGATACATTTGAAACATTACATTATAAAAAATCAAGATCCAAACATATCAGGATACAAATCCTGCAACTATAACTCATCTTCTCATGTACTCTCTTCCAAACCTCTAATCATCCTTAAAACTCAAACAAAGGGAATGGATCATCCACACAGAACCTTCTCCCAATGACATTGTTTCAAAATTTCCAACTCTATAAACATTACTTCATCCAAGATATAAAACACTCCCAAATCAATGATCTGAGAATCTTCATATAGATATCATCAAAGTCATAATACATGGAGTATGTAATGGATCTAATCAATATAGAGTGGATGTTCTAAATGAGACGTAACCTATCTAACAAGATACAAGACCTATAAAGGATCGATAACCCAAAGAGAAAGCTTACACTATAATAAAAACCTATGATACCCTTGATGTGGATAAACATTCAAGACAATATTATCACTAACATCAAAATTAAAAGTTTCCGCCTAATATTTTTTTTAGAATTTTGATAGTCATACACCATATTCATTCACAACTAGACGATCTAAATCTCTAATTTTATGATCTGCACCAAATCCAATCTAAGGATAACTAACTCCAAAACCACATCCCTATACAAAAAGTATTGATAAGGTCACCCATAAAGCACCATTAACAGATCCATGCCAATGGAATAGTGATATATATTATTGTGAGGAAAATCAACCAAGGGAAAATTATTTACCGATGATCCAAATATATCTAAGATTTTGTCCAACAACAAATCCTCTTTAATCTATATGGTTAGATTAGTTTTTCAGTCTGTATGAGGATGTAAATAAGTGCTAAGGATCATCTGGGATGAAAATGAATATAATATTCCTCTTTATAACTGAGAGGTAAATGAATATCATGACCATAAATGATGCTTATATGTACCCCTTGAACCCATACCACCTCATATACCTATACCCTTGATAATACCGTCATATAAGTTGACTCTATGACGGATAGAAAGTTAGAATACTTTGACCCCTAATCCACGATCATCCAAATGGAGTCACTTATTCATGATGTTCGAGGTAATTCAATGATGTAATTCATCCCTATGCCCTCACATATTCAATTGGGCCAAAAAGGCAATAAAAACATCCTAAAACAAGATTCTTGACCTTTAAAAATTGGATGAATAATCACCGTGATTAAACTCCACTACATATTTCTCCATATCTGATCGTCCAAGATAAAACATTAATAAATGAATAAAAAGTAATACATCCTAATACACATCCATTACTAATCCATAGAACTCCTTAAGAACCTCTTTATATACTACCAATGAAAAAAAAAATAACCCTCAAAACAACATCTTATGTTCATCATTCTCAAACCATACCTCTGAAACATCATCATGAATGAAATAATCCTACATCGCCACTACCTCTAATTATCCCCTTATAGGTGTATCCAATTTTTTCTTCAGATAATACAACCACTACTAAAAAAACAACATTTAACAATACCAGTTTTTATCATTGCTAGAAAAAATACTGATAAATAGCTTATTTAACAGCACTCTGAATAGCGCTGAGAAATTTAACCTTTTATCGGCACTGATAAAGAGTGCTTTTATCTTTATTTTTAGTGATGATAAAGGGAATCACATTTCAGCGCTTTTTTTCTGCACCGATAAAGGGAACCCTATATCAGTTATTTATGTTTAGCACTAATAAAATTTACCTTTATCAGCTCATTATTTTTAGCGCAGATAAGTATTTTTTTCATCAACAATTTTTTAGCACTAATAACGTTCCAAATAAATTAAATCAAATAGTCAAATAAATTTAAAATAAATAATGATTTTATTGTAAAAAAATACTAAAATTTTTATTAATTAATTAATTAATGATAATGATAAATAAATTGACTATTCATTATTAAATATTAAACATATTATTAATTAAAATATTGTGTTAATTATTGTTATTGAATTGTACATTATAAATATATAGATATATATTAATGTATATTAATGTGATTTATATATTAGAAAATATTTATGTACATTATCTTAAATAGTCATGTATTTATTGAGTAATCGTTTATAAATAAATGTTAATATGAATTAAAAAAATTGACTAATTGCATAATAATCGACATATAATTAAATGTCATTTGATTTTTCAAAATAACATAGATCAAATTTGAGTTATATTGGTTTCTCATACACATAATTAATGTATTTTCCTATATAATTCACACAAATAAAACTTGTCCATTTTTTGAATATTGTTAAAGTGTACTTATACTTAATTTATTCAACTTCCCTCATTTTTAACATATTAATTCATTTAAAATTATATATTTATTAATAATGTTAAAAATATATTTATTTAAAAATATTTAAATAAAAATATATTTATAAGTTTTCATTTACTATATTTATTCAATAATATATTTATAATTATAAATAAATAAATATTTTTTTAAATATATTTATACAATTATAAGAAAAAAATTATATATTTTTAAATAACTAGTATATTTATAAAAAATTTCCTTAAATAATGTATATATTTACTATTTTTATATATATTTATTAAATATATATTTATAAGTATATAAAAATATTTAATGAGAAAAATATTATTTTTTAAAAATATTTCTATTATTATAAATAAATAATTATAATATGTATTATAAATATATTTAAATATGAATATATTTACAATATTTATATTTACATATATATAATATGTATATATAAATATTTATAATTTTTTTATTCATAATTATAATTATAAATCCATTATAAGTTCTTAAGTAATAAGCGTTGTCTAAAGGTTATTTATTAGATTTTTTTTGTGCTAATAAAGTTGAGGCATTATCAGTGCTAAGAAGCAGTGATAAAAAAATTTATCAGTGTCATAATTTTAGCATTAATAAATATTGATTTTATCAGTGATTTTTTTTCACTGATAAAGACCAACCATTATCTGCACTTATTTTTAAACACTAATAAAAGTGTCCAAATATATTTAAAAATCATAACCATTTTCAAATCTATCATGATATCAGAAGCTTTTTGTTGAAGCCACCCACTACTCACTCTCCTCCACAGTTAATCAAACCTCGAATCACACTACTCGATTGCCTCTCCTATATCTTATCTGAAATATCATGATTGGTTAAAGTTAGGGTTTCTGAATAGGTTTTGATATTTTATTCAACCTAGCAAGTTAGGCCTTAATTTTTTGTTTTTGTATTTTTGGATTCATTTTTTTATTTATTATTTGATGATGTAATTTTTTTGGTCCACTGATTTTATACTAGAAACATAAACCTTCTGATAATCTATGTTTCCAATTTTGATTCAACTCTTGATCGCATATGTAGAGTTTATAGATTCTAGACTCGATGGTGACACCTGGAGTCACATGGAGTTTAGTTCTTTTCTTTATTTTGTGAACATTTCTCAAATTGATTACCTAATGATATAATACATATATATCATTATTTATTTTATCAATATTAATCCATACATGAGAAATTTTATAAATTGATTCTGGGGATTTTTTGTGTGGGGAATTTGAAGGTAGGTTAAGGGATTTATTTTATATTATACTGATTAATATCTTCTTTTTTCTACATAACTAGGTTGGTGTGAGAATACAATGTATGGATTCATCATGGTAGTTTCTATTTCAATTTTTTACTAATTTTATTAATTATTGAGGCAAACCATTCCCACCATGTTGTTTTACATACAACGGTTTTTATTTTCAGCTCAAGGGGGGTCGATAATGTCCCAAGGACACTATCATGGGCCAACATGAGTGTATGATATATGGCTCTCTTGGTATTGTTTGGAAACTATATCTTATGTGGAATTTGTTGTACCTTTTTTCAATAATTCAAGTTCCTATGTCTCTACTATTTTAATAAAATATATTTTATTTTTCTCCATCTTTAGATTAGTACAACATTATTTACATATCATTTTTATAATAATATATGATATAATATACCTTGATTAAATGTATTGTTTTCCAACTACATTATAATTTTTCATCATCATTTTACTCCCCCTTTCTCAAAATTTTACAAGAAAATATAATTTTGAGAATACCCCTTTCTAGTTAAACCCCTTTTTTGAGACCTATATATTATTATATGAAATTATAATTTCTTGCTCGAAAATGTACATTTCCAGAAGTTCTCCCCCTTTTGAGTATTTATTTAACTAATAAAAAGTGTATTTTCATGGAATCACATTGATACCTAGATAAATGACATGTAGAAAAATAGTATGTCAAAGATTTTTACTATAAAAAAAATTTCATATAACAAATCTCCCACAGTCAATGATATATTTTGACATTCTATATATAACAATTGAATATTTAATTCAATTTAAAATGGGTTTTGTCATGGGTTTCCAATAACCCTTTAGAAAAATATAAAACACTTCCCCCACTTACATGTATTGTGAAATATATATCTCATGAATTCCATTATTTTCCTATAAACTAAAGAAAATTTCAACTCACTAATCCTCATCATTTAAACATTGGTCATTTTTAATGTTGAAAATTATCATCATCATTCATATCTTGTACATCTAAATATTTAGTCATCCACATTGATAAACACCTTTAATATATCCATAAATTATTTTTATGTAATGATTATGATCAATTACTCATTTTTCAAATTATAGTTTCTTTAATAATTCATCAATCCTGCAATACCATGTTCTTTGTTATTATTTCATTTCATACATCACCTTTCTGAATTTAAAAATATTATTCTCATATTAATTATTGAGATAACTATCTGTTTTTTATGTGAACTGCTTATACATGTAATCTAATAGTATATGCTAATTTTATATCCAGTTAGAGTACCTTTAATTTCCTCAGGATGGGTCTGTGTGGTGACATGACATCCCATGACTCTTTATATGTTTTAAAATATTTATATACCATTAATATTAAATTTAATAATTCTTTACGTTTTTACATCACTTTTTCCAATACATTTTAATATATTTTTATTGATTTAATGATATTTTATTATTATTATTCATAATATTTGAGTTTATAATTTCTTCTTAATTTCTTATATTATATTTTCATTGGTTTAGTTATTTAATAATGATTTGATATGCAGTAATTGTTTTATTAAATTCAATTACCCATTTTTTCAACATATTGATTTTTTTGAAACAATGAGATGTTGAGTTTCCCATATTATTATGGTCAATAAATTTCAAATTTAATAATGAATATATTATGTGAATTTATTAATATATTTTGTAAAATTGATCTTTTTTTACCCCAATTAGATAGATATGAACCAAAAATTGATGCATGATAATCTTTTGACAAATGAATATGAAGATAGAGTTGAAGAATCCATCATTATTTCATGAGAGAATACATATGAAAATTCAAAAATCCCTTGTTTGTGTTAACATTATTTTTATTTAAGAAAAATTAGTCTAGAAGGGTTGGAAGAACATTTTATTTGTCATGTAGTAGATCAAATCTATAAATGTTCGACTAAACATAGGGAAAAATTGAATGTGGACATCAATTTGGATGATACAATGGTTTATAAATAATTTTATATTAATACCTATACAAAAGAATATGGAGATCACATGAGATAAGTTATAATGGAAATTGAATATGACCTTGATGATTGTCCAAATTTGTTTAAGGAGTTAAATAAGTGTTCTATGAAACCATTGCATACCAGTTGTACTAAAACAAATGTTGAGTAAAATGAAAATTCAATCAAGGATGAGCCTTTCATTGAGGAATCACAATCTTTCATGTTGACCCCAATATATAAAATGTCTAGTACATTAGAGGGGACTACAAAGAAGGGATTTTTTTACTCAGTAGTGGAACCAAATCCGCGAAACCTTTCAAAAAATAAAGAGGGCTCAAAAATAAGGTAAAAGTGTTTTTTAATTTATTATATTTCTCTTAATAATATTATATAATCTTTACTACATTATCATAATCAAAATTAAATTTTTGACTACTCATGCAGAAAATGTCTTCTAAACATAATAGAGAGAACAAACTATAATAAATGAAACCGTTGGTATGGATGTAAATATAATATTATGATATACCTTCTCTATTTTACCAAAATATTATATAATGAAAAGTCCATTTAATTTTCATTATTCCTTGAAATATTATTTTATTTTATAATATTTCTATCCATGTGTCGTTCCTTTAGAGGAATATAAATGAAGATGTCTCTACTCAATAACATTGGTTATATTTATGTTTTCATAGAAAATTTATTTTCCATAGAATATATTTATTATTTCATATTTATTCTTAGTTTATTTATTTGTACTGTTACTCAAATAAAAATCATTTTCTTATATAGGTGGATTATATTGTTTGAGTTGGGGTGCTCTTTCCAATATTCATGCTTCTTCTCCCTCAAAACCTTTTTACCCTTATAGCATTACATTTATCACTATCATTCATGTTATCTCCACTTACATTGTAGGAAGATAAATGATGATGCATCTACCCAATTAAAGAGGTAATATTAATGTTTTCATAGTAAAATAATTTTCCATAATTAATGAATTGTTTTATATTAATGTTTAATTTATTTCATTTTAGTATTACTTACATAATTAATGTTTTATTATATAAGTGAATTATTTTTTCCATGTTGGGGTGCTCTATCAAATATTCATGATTCTTCTCCCTCAAAACCTTTTCACCTATGTATTGTTTCATTTTTCAATTTATTTCAAGTTCTCTCCACTTCCTTTGCAAGAAGACAAACAATGCTACCTCTGTACAATTACAAATGTAATCGCGATGATTTCACTGAGAAATCATTGACTGTATAATTAATATACTATTTAATATTTATGTTTAATTTATTTTTTTTTTGTATTACACACATTGTAATTGATATCATGTATAGGTGGATTATTTTAGATTTATTTGGGGTGGTCTATACATTATTCATCCATTTCCTCACCAAAAAATCTCCATACTTATTCTCCCTCAAAACCTTTCACCCCTATAGTCTTGAAATTTATCACTTCCCTTCATGTTCCCTCCACTCCTTAATCAAAGATGTAATCTTGATATTTTCACAATAAAATCATTTTACATGGATTTAATTTATTATTTCATATTTATTTTTAATGTATTTATTTTTAGTATTACTTATAATAATTTTTTCTTTATACAAGTTGATTCTTTTTTTCAATTTGATGTGGTTTGTTTGAATCTACCTATGTAGTGTTGGAAGTTCGACAAAGAAAGTCAGTGGATATTGTGGTAACATTGGTAGTTAGGATTAATTTGAGACTTTAGGATGTGTAGGAATAATCCTAACCACAATCCGACATAGAATCTTACCAGTATGACTCATAGTACTGATTTCTATTTTATATTGACTTTAATTTTATTAAAAAAACTAACTCGATGTGTCCATTATCTATTTAAAATCTATATTTTATTTTAAACAGTTTTACTCAATACAAACGAAGTAAATAATCTCATGTTTTATTGATAATTTAGGGGATCAATTCGAAAATCATTTGTGGTGTGTAGGAATTTTTCTCACATCAAACTGATACACGGCGTGATCCATATGAGTAAAAGTGCATGTTTCAAGTTTAAAATGAAATTTTAGTAAAAAATACAAGTAATTTACCTAGAACGAAGAAAAAACATTCATAATGTTTTGATAATTTAGTAAAGGAAACCATATGAGATTCAAAACTTATAGAAACCAACATCACCTCAAACTGATGCACGGTGTGACCAGTATGACTCTAAGTGCATCTTTGTTTAAAATTGAAATCAATTTCTGTAATAAATAACGGAACTAATCAAAACTGAAAAAACACATTAATATTGTTTTGATTATTTAATAAAATGATAAATAAGTGATTTTAGATGTTCATGAATATTTCATACATCAATATGACTTACTGTGAGTCCTATATGACTCCAAGTGTGTGTTTTTATTTAAAAATGACATGAATTTCATTATAAAGGCCAACAGACCTGCTCAAAACCGAGAACATGAATAAAAATTGTTTGAATGATTTTTTAAAATGATCTATAAGTAATATTTTAGGTGTTTTAATCGTTTTCAAATTAATCCAACAAACTGTGTGATAGGTATAACTCCAAGTATTTTTTATTAGAATTGACATCATTTTTTGTAGAATTAACCCTTTTAATTTATTTATTTTTATTATTACTAAAATAATATTTGTTTTCTTATATAGGTGTGTTATTTTTTCAAAAGTATTGGTTGTTTATTTGGAAATATCATGAGTGAGGTTGGGATTAAAAGATAAAGAAATATTGATGTTTTTGAATGTATGTAGTAATTTGTATTTCTGTAATTCTACAAACCAAAGATTGAGATATATATAACATAGTTTATATTCCTTATGTTTGGGTTATAAATTTAATTTCATTTAAATCCCATGTTGGGACTTTATTTATTGATATCTGGTGGGTTTCTGGTGTTGTAGTGTGCTTTTACCGCACAATACAGTAGGGCCCTTTATCAGTAATTTTAAAAGAACTGATAAAGGTATAATTTATCAGTGCTCATAGAATCACTCAGAAAGGCCTATTTTATCATCCCTTAATTAAGAAAATATAAAATAACCATTATCGGTGCTTTTATAAGCACTGATAAATGGTTTCTTTAGTGGAACTAAATTAAAGCACTGATAAAGGTCCCATTTATCAGTGCCTTTTTAGCACCGATAAAGGACCCCTTTATCATTGTTGATAAAAGACCAGGGCTTTTAGCCACATTCATGTAGTTAGTTATTTTTTAGCACTAATAAAGGCCAATTATAGTGATGTTAAAGGGATATTTTATAGTAGTATACACTTTCACCAATAATAGGTAACCTTCATTAGCATCCTCTACAGAATTAATATGAATTGATACAATCTCCTCCATAACTCTCTAGGAAACTCTAAAATCCCAAATAATATCTCCCTATGAGTTACTATATTGAAAAAAAATAACATCATTCTTCTTTTCTGGGGTGTAATAGATCACAAATTCATAGTTCCAAAGAAACTCCATTAACCTGTATTGTAACATATTCAAATCCCACTAATATAAATAATACAACATGCACTTTAAATATGTGGATACAATAAAATTCTCACCAATGTTGTAATATTAGCATAATTTATAGGGAAAAACATCACCATCAAATTAAGATAAGGGATAAAATATTTTAGATCACAAGGACCCAACTACCTAAAACCATGCTAGATAACTAACACATATTAAATAAAAACGCATCTCATACCATGATAGGAAGAATCAAAAAATAGATCCAACATGACTCCACATCTCTGAAATAAAATAAATGGGAGGACTAATAATCACTCCCATAAGGTATTTGAAATATTTATAACAATTATTATACCATAAGAAGTCCAAGTACAACATGTTAATGCATTTCAATGAGTTTTTTAACCAAGATAATTAAAACATTAACCAATATTAATATCCCAAAATACTAGGGAAATAATGGACCTCCATAACATATCACGTGCTTCTCAATAATCAAAAAAATCAATATTTTATTTGTATTCTACCACTCCCTATTGAGACACCACATGTACAATAAAGTGAACCATATATGTAAAAAAATATACTTTTATACATGTTAACATAAATATTATATTCCAAATAGATATGTAAAACCTCTATAAGGTTCCCAAAATATTCATACTCTAACTCATGTATACAAGGATTTCATTGATGAACATGATCAGAGAATGGTCTAGATACTGATGGAAGATGGAGTTCATGAGTCCTATGAAATCAACTGGGGTGTTTGCGACTCCAAAAGACATGAACACAAAATTAATGTTCCCATATCAAGATAAAAAATTAATATTCATGATATACTCATATTTCAACCTGATATGGCAATATAAAAATATGTATTAATCATTGAATCCTAGGTGGAACCCTGTAGCACTTCGAAGAATTCATCAATACATGTGAGATCATCACAGTTCTTAATACACACCTAAATTAACTACCAATAGTATATTATAAAAAATACTATCATCCCCTTTTAGGGAAAATAATATAGGATAACCCCACAATAACACACTGGGGTGCATAAAGAACTTATTCATCATGTCATCAACCAGAATCCTCAATTCCCATAGCTTGAAAAGTTTAATTTGATACAGATCCTTTTAAATTAAGGAGACTCTAGGAAAAACTATATCATAATCATGATATCATGTAGTGGGTGGTAGGATCACAACCACCTAATGAAAAAATATTTGTAACTACTCCATAACTCTATGAATCCCCACAACCTAGGATTTCAATAAAATAAATAAAATTGGTTTCAGCTGGAAAAATACTGACTTCAAAATTCTATGACCCGTCCAATGTTCTCCCTCACTAATGAATAATATAAGCTATCCATCCTATTCACACAACAAAAATCATCTCAAAAATAAATAAATAACCATTCCCATCAAATAAAATATGCTTATGTCGAGTATGACATCATATTATTTTATCATATTTTTAAGGAAATGCAAAGATGACTGATATTACCAAATCATTATCTATGAACCATTAAATAAATTAAATTGGATCTTCTGACCTCAAATAGACATGGTCTGTACTTGGGGAACTGTAAGCCTCTCCACCTTGATTCTAAATGAACAAACCATGGTTGGTGTAATGAAGTAGAGCAAATCTAAAAAATAAAATAAAACATAAATCATGGTGGAAGATTAAAAAAATTCCCCAAATAACAATAAGACCTTATAGAGTTGTCCCATATATAACATGCTACTGACCACGCTCAACTCCTCTATGAGAGTGATAGAGAAGATACTCTCTATTTTCAACCCCCATTATCAATGAAGTAAAACATGACATGAAAAAACCAATAGAAATTATCTTAGGAACCAAATTCTATTTACATCTCACTATTATATAAGATCCACCATTTTTACACAACTCATGTATCTATCAAAAAAACAGGTATATGTTACACCACCATAGCTTGAATAATTCTTAATGAAATATCATGATCATTTAACCATCATTCTTTATATAAATAAGAGACACTCACTTCATTATAACCAATCCTTGATACTAGAATAGAAATAGTGTTTCCCCTAAATATAATCCTCATCATCTGTAAAAATAATCCCATAGTCAACTTGGTCATCTTACTAAACCTCAGTAAAATTAACAATGTGTGGATGACTATAAGCCAACTTCTTTATAATAAGGACCCAAACTCTAAACCCTAGTATCATGTAATTTATTTGATCCAATTTATCTAATAAAATTAATTTCTATTTACCCCAAATATTCCTCATTAATCTAAAAGAACATTCAATCACGATTCCAATACATATCCATGGTCTCTACCCCATAAATTGAAAATATTATATTATCAAAATAAGTGAGTATAACATGTATACTTTTCTGTATTATTTCCATTAATTAAGATGAAAATGTTTGAAAAATACAAACATTTTAATGAATAAATAAGAGATCCAATTAGAACCTATTTGGTCATATATCACCTAGTCTCAAAAATTCATACTCGCTAATTAAATAATATAATTTTAATAAATTAATATGATTCATCTAACAGAAGGTGTACATCAATACCACTTCCCTATTTTTTTCACCATCAATGTCCATTTTCAAAAGTATTATTCTCTCGATCACTTCCACAACCATGTCACAACACAAAATATTTCATATAAAACCATACCAAATTTGAAAACTATATAATTATCATTATCATATAACCACTTCAACATATTATGTGTGTAACGACCCGAATCCGAGGACACATAACGGCAGCCCCGTACCCGGTTCGCCACATGACCTCAAGCATGTTTCCCCAAATGCCAGAGGCTGCCGACTAGCAGCGAGGGCCATGGTTAGTCTGTGGGGAAACTATGCCCTCATTTGGTAAATTAAACAATGGAAGAATAAACATAAGCAATTGCAGAATTAGTAACAACATACAACAACTGAACTAAAAGTTGAAGCAATTTCTAATATAATAATGATGCATAATGGTACATGTATCTATGGAAAGCAGTAAACAAATCAATGTACTGAAATAAAACTGAAACCAAAGTACTAAACGTAAACAAAAACTCCAGCAGCATCGCGATCCAAATCCCGGTCCCATGCTCTCCAACTCCAACCGGCAATCAAGTACCTGAGGTAGAAGGAACACAATCCCTATTTACACCTGCAACCATATAATCTGTTTGGGCCGAAAAGCAGGACCCAAATAGGGTGTGAGACTAATCCCAGTAGGAAATCACCACAAGATTTGTTCCCTACAGTCCGTGAGTAATATAGAAAAAGTAAAAGAAAATAAGTACAGTAATGGACTAAGATTACACCAGTAAATAATCCTACCAATTACCATTCACATTAATTTAATTAAACAACGGGGGGAAACTAGCGAAGCTTTCTATTCCAAGGTAAGCAAGTAACACAGTAGGTATCTCAAAAGACTACTGAAACACAAATAGTACAAAACCCAAGCTTGTTCTCTGGGTTGGAGGACTCATCACAACCGACCATAAAAATTCACACTGAATCTCTAGGAGGCTCATACTAGTAGAATCCTATAGTCCAGTAATCAAAAAAGGCACAGACACTCCGGGAAGATCTCACGCCAATTCCCCTATGGTCTGGCAACGATAGCTACAGACTGTCTGAAGAAGCACTTATGTCTAATTCCTCTTTTGGTCTCGATGCGTGTGTAACTAAGAACAATCATGGGAAGCACAATTTCCTATTTCCGTAGGTCCTTCGTATGAAACTAAAACCAACCAACCCTCAAGGGAAGCACTTAATTGTCTATTCCCTCTTTGATCTCCTACACCAGGTTCCCACAGCCCTGAGCAGTCCAGTCATGTGTAATCGACTGTTAATAGCCCTAAGTAAGTTTTAAAACTACTTAGATAATATCTACCATGCATCAAAATCATATAAACAGTATTCAATACATGAAAACAGTTATAATAAGTAAACTAGTAATGCAATAGGGTTTGCCTCACAGGAAAACGGTGTTGAACGGTGATAAACAACCAAACAGGGAGAAAACACCCATGGGGTGATCCTCAAACATGAAATCAAGCATAAAATAGTAACCATTAATCATAATATAAGAAGAAATATAGGGAAAACAAATAATTGGATCAAAATCCTAAAGCCGAGATACCCGATACATGGGTATCCGACACTTTTGCAACCAAAACTCAAAGGGATTCAATGTAGGGAAACAAACCGCCTACCTCAATCCTCAAAGGTCAATATACTTGAACCTAGGCCCATGAATCGTCATAGAATGTAGTTGATATGCAAAAACGTCTAAAAATTTCAATCTCAAATAACTCACACGAGAGGAAGAATCAGGAAACGAGGCCAAATAAGAACCAAGAACTCACCGTTGTGATTCTTCTGTAATCAATGGAGTTTGATTCAGACAACCGGTGATGGATAGGTGGCTCGGAGAATAATTGCCCTCCTTGGCAGCTCTGGAAAAGATTAGGTGTAGAAGAAGTCGTTTATGAGCATTAGGCGTGACCCAGATCCGATTAATGAAATAAAAAAAAGTACACGGCATGTACTTTTAAAGTACACGGCTTGTAGTGGGTTTTTCCGTACTCCGACAAAATTGGCCTGCACGTCACCCCTACACACTGTGTGTGGGGCCCAGACATGGAAAACACATGGCTTTGAGTGGGAAAAGAGTACACGACGTGAAATCAAAAAGTACACGGCGTGTACTTCAAAAATTTACAGAAACTTTATTTTTCCTTAAAAAGCCCATAAAAGTGATCTGTACCTGAAACCGAAGCTCCGGGTTCTTACAAACTTCCCACCTTAAATAAATTCATCCCTGAATTTCCCTAAAAATGTGTAGAAGAATAAACCTTGAACAACTCTGGCCACTGTGATTTCATATCAGCCTCCACCTCCCACGTCTCATCCTGTATACGGTCGTGCTGCCATAGCACCTGTACCAGAGGAACAGACCGACCATGGAGTACCTTTGCACTACGATCAACAATCCTGATAGGATGCTCCTTGAATGATGAATCCGGCTCCAACTCAACCTCCTCAGGTAGAAAAACATGAGAAGGGTCTGAGAAATACCGTCGAAGCTGAGAAACATGACAGACTTCATGTATAGCCTGGTACCTCTGAGGTAACTGCAACCTGTTAGCAACCAGCCCGACTTTCTCCATAATCTCAAATGGGCCAACGTATCTCGATGAGAGTTTCACCTATCTCCTAGTCCTCTTATGTCCCAAGCTCGGGGTAACACGCCAGAAAACCTAGTCTCCAACCTTGAACTCCAAAGGTCATCTCTGCTGATCATCATAAGACTTCTACTGAGACTGTACAGTCGTCATTCTCTTCCGAATCAACTCTATCTGCTCTGAGGTCTCCGGAACAAGACTAGGTCCCAGCAAAGCTGCCTCTCCTTCCTCCATCTAGCATAAGGGTGATCATCATGGACTACCGTACAAAGTCTCATAAGTTTCCATCTGAATAGTCGTCTGAAAACTATTATTGTGGGTGAACTCCACCAGAGGGATATGCTTCTCCCAAGTACCGCGAAATTCTAGAATAGAAGCTCGGATCATATCCTCAAGCACCTGGATTATACGCTCGGACTGGACATTAGTCTGGGGGTGGTATGTTGCACTCAAAAGTACCTGTGTATCCAAATCCCTCTGTAGCCCCTGCCATAAGTGCTAAGTAAAAAACGCATCCCTATCTGAAACAATGGAGTGTGGAACTCCATGCAGACGTACTATCTCTCGGATGTACAACCGTCCCAGATCATCAACACTAAAGGTCTCCTTGATCAGCAAGAAGTGTGAAACCTTCGTGAGCCTGTCCACTACAACCCAAATTGCATCATTCCCTCGGGGAGATCTTAGTAACCCTGTCACGAAGTCCATCACGACATCATTCAATTTCCACTCAGGAATGGGTAACTTCTATAAAATCCCAGCCGGTCCCTGATTCTCTGCCTTCACTTGATGATAGGTGGAACACCGCATAACAAATCCAGCCACATATTTCTTCATACCTGGCCACCAATACGGATGGTGTAAGTCTCGGTACATCTTGGTGACACCAGGATGAACTTCCCAAGCTTAAGCATGAAACACCCGCATCAGCTCATCACGTATGTCCGCTGAAACCCATACGCGGCCATGAAAACTTAGCACCTCATCATTTCCCACCATCCATCCCAGGGTAGGGTCTTCATCTAACACACCCTCCCATAGGAATAGGCCTTCTGGGTCTGATAGTTACCTCATTCAAACTCGATTTAAAAGAGTAGAGGTAATAGCTACAGAAGAAATAATTGTCTGTCCCTGTTTGTCGTGAACCTCCAAATGCATCTCAGAGAACAAAGCCATAACCTGCCACTCGCGGCTGGCCTCCTGAACTACCTGTAACTGAGTCCTACGTCTTAGTGCGTCAGCCACAGCATTTCCTTTCCCAGGCTTAAAAGAAAGATCAAATTCAAAAGACTGTAGGTACTCGACCCACCTCCACTGTCTCAGATTCAAGTCATGATGCGTGAAGATATACTTGAGGCTCTTGTGGTCAGTATATACCACAAAATGTTCTCCCATGAGATAGTGCCTCCAACAACACAAAGAATGAACAACTGCAGCCAACTCCATGTCATGCGTAGGATAGTTATTCTCATGGGGCCTCAACTGCTGAGATATGTACGCAACAACGCGATCCTCCTTCATAAGCATTGCTCCAAGCCCGATGTCGCATGCATCAAAGAAAACTGTATAACTCTTTCCCAGCTCCGGCAGAACTAGAATCGGTGCTGAAGTAAATCTCCCCTTTAGCTCCTAGATGGCTGAATCACATGCTTCTGACCAAACATACTTCACGTTATTCTTAGTCAATCCTATCAACGATGCTGATAAGCATGAGAAATCTTGTATAAACCAGCTGTAATAACCAGCCAGTCCCAAGAAACTCTGTACCTCGAAGGCATTCTTCGGTTTCTCCTAGGTAACTACTGCTCTCACCTTCTCTGGGTCTTCAGATACTCCAGTCTCTGAGATGACATGGCCCAAGAAGTGAATCTCGCCCATCCAGAAGTGGCACTTTGAGAGCTTAGAATATAACTGATGTTCTCTCAGTGTACTCAATACGATATCAAGATGGGTAGCATGGTCATGTCGAGTGTGAGAGTACACCAAGATATCATCCACAAATACAGTGATGAAAGATTCCAAGGATGGAAAACTCTGTTCATCAATGCCATGAAAACATTTGGAGCGTTCATGAGACCGAACGGCCTAACCAGATACTCATACAGATCATACCTGCTTCGGAAAGCTGTGAGAGGTATATCAGATGGTCTGACCCACAATTGAGGATATTCGGATCTTAATTCGATCTTAGAGAATAACCTGAATCCTCGAAGCTGATCGAAAAAATCATCAATCCTCAGCAATGGATATCAGTTATTGACCGTCAATTGGTTTAGAATTCAATAGTCCACACAAATCCGTAAGGCACAATCTATATTCTTCGCAAACAACCTAAGCGAACCCCAAGGGGAAGTACAGGGTTGGATAAAACCCTTCTCTTGAAATTCCTCCAACTTCTTTTTTGAGCTATTTCAACTCAGGCGTAGAAATCCTATAAGGAGGCATGGATACCAGTGCTGCTCCTGGATCAAGATCAATAGAGAACTCTACCTCAAGCTCCGGAGGCAACCCAAAAAATTCTTATGGAAAAACATCTGGAAAACGGTCAAATACCATATGGAAGTCCATCTGAGAAGTCCCCTAATCATCCAGATATAAACTAGCAATCTAGGCTGTAACACTTCCCAACCCATGATGATCTAGTCCATCTCTGCTTGCCTGGACATCCCATTCGCCCTTGTGAAGAAAAGACCCATCCTCTGGTGACGTGAAACTCACCCTACGAAAATAACAATCGACAAAGTCCTGGAAAGGAACTAGCCATTCCATTCCAAGAATGACATCATAACCTATCATCTCAAGGACATAAAGATCCCACATGAAGTGACACCCACCAACCTCAAGGGGGCACTCACGGCACTAACACACACTAGAAGTTCTATGTCCCAAAGGAGTGTCTAGTGTAATCATATACTCAGAGGTAAAGACAGTAAGTCTATGTCTCTCCACAGTGTGCACAAAAATAAAGCTACGAGAAGCTCTGGTATTGAAAAGTGCAGAAGATAAAATTGAGGCTACTAAGATCGTACCTCGAACTGTGGAAGGTCCAGGATCATGCTCCCGGTGAATCTTCTCTACCGCAAATGTCTGGCCAGTACTTCGTCCCTATGTAGCAGCCTGATATCCCTGATTTGATCCTCCTTGAGCCTGACCACCATGTCTAAAACCTCTACCCAGGCCTGAACGACCATAAGAACTCCATCCCCCAGTCTGCTCTGGAACTGGTAATCCTTCTCTTGTACGAGGTGTAGAAACCGGTCCTCCTTCACTAGCTGCTGGATGAAGAAAACTACAAAAACGTTGTAGATGACCCATCATTCCGCAAGCTCAGCACTCCACTGGATCTATCAGGCACTGAGGATTCTTATTCCCACTCTTTCCCTACTGATAGCACACCACTTGGTTTCCAAAAGGAAGATCTCATCTTCCAGAAGAATTACCTCTCTTCCTCGAGTCACCTCGAGTAGACTCTCGGTGGCATTTCCTGCTGTCAGTATGCAAATATTCAGTCTTGGATGCTGAACCGCCATGGTCAACAGCTCCAGTCTCCCTCAGATTCCGTTCGGGTATCAGAGCCTGGTTGACTATTAAGGAAATAGTAGTCAACTGGAAGATGTTCACCTACGATCTGATCACTAGTTTGAGTCCTTCCCCAAACTTCCTTGCCAAAAATAGCTCATCATTTCACATAACGAGAGTGAAACGCTGTAACTCAGTGAAACGGGAGGAATACTCCATAACAGAAAGAGTAACCTGCTGGAGGTTCATGAACTCTCTGCTCTGTCGGCCCTCAGCATCGCCGGATAGAAGTAGTCGTAGAACATATGCTGGAACTCATCCCAAGCCTTAGTCTATTGGCGCCCTGCCTTCGAGACTACATCCCACCATATTTTGGCAGAATCTCGTAGTATGTAAGTCGCGAGAATCACCCTTATGTCTGGGGGTGTCTCCAAATGCTTGAATATGGAAAGCATGGTTTCTAGCCATGACTCTGCAGCCTGAGGTCCTCCATCCCCTGAGAAAGTCGGAGGATGCTGCTGCTGGAAGACTCGCGTCAGCTCTGCCATAGACGGGGCAAGATGTTGAGCTCCCTGGAAGGTCTGCATGAACCTCATGAAACCCTCTCTGAACTAAGCATCGGCACCAGTGTCTGGAATCAATGCAGGTGCCATGTCCGGAATGATCGGCGGAACTACAGGTAGTCCCTAGTCTGCCATATCAGGCATACGGTCACTACCTGGTTCCTTGCGTGCAATGAGAGGATGTCTTGGTGCCATAGCTCTGAGAAAAAAAAAGCACACCTTAGATTTAATATTAACAAGGATAGAAACATAAGAGTACAAAATGGGAACAAGGAGAGGAACACTTAATTTTTCAAAATAAGACTACACATTGTGTATTTAAACTACACGGCGTGTACTTCTGCCACTACTGGTCATGTAACACCCCAGACTACATGGCGTGTTGTCACAACACACGGCGTGTACTTGAACTCCACTCCCCTAACCGAGTCTCCTTACACGGCTAACCTACACAGTCCTCCAAATCCTAAACTACACTGCGTGTTCACCAAAGAAACGGTGTGTACTGGACCGGTTTCGGTGACCTGAGTAGCGGTTACACGACCGACTACATGGGTGATCCCCACATGGTGTGTTTCGAAAAAACACGGCGTGTATAAGAATAGATAACACCGACCCTTGTTGTTCATGAAACGGACGAGTACCTAGAAGAAAACTACATGGCGTGTTCGTATAAAACACGGTGTGTACTACACGAGTTTTCCCGACTCGTGTTGTAAGTGACATGGCCGGGTACCCAGAAGAAAACTACCCGGCGTGTACTTATCTTACACGGCATGTCCTACACGAGTTTTCCCAACCTGTGTTATTAGTGACACAGCCGGGTACCCAGAAGAAAACTACACAGCGTGTACTTATCATACACGACGTGTCCCCAAAGAATTTCTAAAACCCAGTTTCATTGTTCACACAGTCAATAGCACAGTTTAAAAACTACATGGCATGTATTAATAAAGTATACGTTGTGTATTCTATGTTCTTTCGGGCAGTAGCTCAGAAACTACACCGAACGCCAGAAACACTTAAAAACGAACATCTATGTGCAAAATTCCGATCTGTGGGGGACCATACTTCCAACGAATCAAAGATTGGCATCATAACAATGGATATAACAAGTAAAACAGCATAACAATCCAATGTTCCACCAAATTCGGATCCTCGAAGGCCCATAACACCTCTAAGACCAGAGCTTAGAGTCCATACTAAATAGGCTGTAAAATAAACAATACTCTATCAGCACAACAAGTATGTCTATCACAACAACTATCACGACAGCATGCAAAATTTACCACAACATCTATCACAACAGCATGCAATTATAATGCACCCTAGATAACATGGTAAAATGCATGACATGTGATTTCCTACCCAGTTCCTATATGATGCATGAGATGGCACACCCTCATCTCATTGGGTTACAACCAAATATAACCACAATCATATAAACTGTAACAACACAAAACATGTGCCTCACCGAACGGTGTAATATAATAAACTGTAGCACTTTCAAAAACTAAAAATTCCAATTACGAGGTAATATAGCTTTTCCCTCTACATGGGATAATTACTCCTGGGAACAGTTAAGTACTAACTACCCATTTATTCCTATCCCGGTCTATTTTCACAAAACAGTAAGGCAATAGAAAAGAAAAAAAACCCCTCTGATACCACTTTGTAACAACCCGAATCCAGGGCCACATAACTGGTGCCCCGTACCCGGTTCGCCACATGACCTCAAGCGCATTTCCACAAATTCCAGAGGCTGTGGACTAGCTGCGAGGGCCTTGGTGAGTTTGTGGGAAACTATGACCTCATTTGGTAAAGTATACAGCGGAAGAATAAACATAAAAATAGCATAAGCAATAAAAAATACATCAACTGGACTAAAATTCAAAGAAATTTCTGATATAATAATGATGCAGAATGGTACATGTATCTATGAAATGCAGTAAACAAATCAACGTACTGAAATAAAATTGAATCCAAAGTACTAAATGTAAACAGCAACTCCAGAAGCATCGTGAGCCAAATCCCGGTCCCATGCTCTCTTTCTCCAACCAGCAATCAAGTACCTGAGGTAGAAGGACCACAATACCTATCTACACCTGCAACCATATAATCTGTTTGGGCTGAAAAGCAGGACCCAAATCGGGTGCGAGACTAATCCGAGTAGGCAATCACCACAAGATTTGTGCCCTACTATCAGTGATTAATATAGAAAAAGTAAAGGAAAATAAGTACAGTAATGGACTAAGAGTACAATAGTAAATAATCCTACCAATTACCATTCACATTCCTTTAATTAATCAACCATGGAAAACTAGAATAGATTTCTATTCCAAGGTAATAAAGTAACATAGCAGGTATCTCAAAAGACTACTGAAACACAAGCAGTACAAAACCCAAGCTTGTTCTTTGGCTTGATGGACTCGTCACAACCAACCATCAAAATTCACACTGACTCTCTGGGTGGCTCAAACTAGCAGACCCCTATAGTTCAGTAATCAGACAAGGCCCAGACACTCTGGTAATCTCTCACGTAAATTCCCTTATGATCATGCAAAGATAGCTACAGACTCTTTGAGGAAGCACTTACATCTAATTCCTCATGTGGTCTCGATGAGTGTGTAACTAAGAACACTCTTGGGAATCACAAAGTCCTATTCATATAGTTCAGGTGTACGACACTAAAACCAACATACCCTCTAGGGACGTGCTTAATCGTCTATTCCCTCTTTGATCTTCCGCATCAGGTTCTCACAGCCCTGAGCAGTCCAGTCATGCATAATCGACTGTCAGCAGCCCTAAGTAAGTTCAATAACTACTTGGCCAATAGCTACCATGAATCAAAAGCATATAAAAAGTAGGAAACACATGAAAATAGTTATAACAAGTAAACTAGTAATGAAATGGGGTTTTCCTCATAGGCAAACGGTGTCGAACTGCGATAAACAGCCAAACAGGGAGAAAACACCAATGGGGTGATCCTCAAACATGCAACCAAGCATACAATAGCAACCATTAATCATAATCTAACAATAAATATAAGGAAAAGAAAAAATATGATAAAAATCCTAAACCTGGGATACCCGATACATGGGTATCCGACACTTTTGCAACCAAAACTCAAAGAGCATCAACATAGGGTAACAAACCACCTACCTCGATCCTCGAAGATCGATATACTTGAATCTCAGCCTGTGAATAAGCCTAGAACGGAGTAGATCTACAAAAAAGTCTAAAACGTTCAACCTCAGATAACTCACACGAGAGGAAGAATCAAGAAACGAGTCAAAAGAAGAACCAAGAACTCATCACTGCGATTCTTTTGCTATCGACAGAGTTTGATTAGGACAACCGGTGATGGATCAGTGGTTGGGAGAATAATTGGCCTCCTTGGATGCTCTGGACGGGATTAGGCGGAGACAAAGACAATTATGAGCATTAGGCACGACCCCAGTCCGATTAATGAAATAAAAATAAAGTACACGGCGTGTACTTTTAATGTACACGACCTGTAGTGAGTTTTTCCGTACTTCGTCAAAATCGGCCTCCACGTCACCCCTACATACCATGTGTGTGGCCCGAACACGGCCAGCACATGGCTTCGAGTGGGAAAAGAGTACACAGCGTGTACTCAGAAATTAAATGGCATGTACTTCAAAAATTTCCAGAAACTTTATTTTTCATTCAAAAGCCCATAAAAGTGATCCGTACCTGAAACCGAAGCTTAGGGTTCTTACAATGTGTTATCCTCCCATAAAAAGTCCATTACATTATGGGATTATGAATATATATGAAATCAAACTTATTCCATCCTATAACAATGAATGTTCTCTACCATGTAACACCCACACATTAGTACCCTACAGGTTTTTCCATGACACCTTTTAGCACCTCATTTATAACCTATAGGATTTTGTAGTATATCACACACCTATGATCACATTGATACTCCATAGGGCCTTCAAGTACACCGAAAACTATGATAGTGTGATTATACATAACTCATGTCATCATATCCTATAAAACTCATGGAAGGGAGAGAAATGAAGAAGGATTATAAAACCATTTTTTAAACCATTTTTCTATGTAAAAAACCTAGAAATTATAAAATTTAGGCATAGTTAAGGTTTTCTGAAATATGTGAGGTTCATTTATAAATCATGGAAAATATATCCTATAATAAAAAAACAATCAACCCATCTTAGTAGGTTCAAACCTAGTTCTATCAGAAACATGGGACATCACCACATCTACTAATTTCCACTAATCATGACAATAAAACACCAACCACAACTTCAAAATACTAAACCATTAAACTAGTACCACATCCCATTAAAAGATCACACAAAAATAAAGAAATGCCCATTTAATTATATACATTATCAATTTACATATTTTCTATTTTCATCCATGTTATGTTAATCATGCCATTTAATTAAATATATAATTACAAATCATTCATAGTCAAAACACACAATTGTTACAAAATACATCCCATTCCTTTCATGCATCATTATTTCATTATATCCTTGATTTAATTCAATTATAGATATAAAAATTTCAACTTCATCATCACTAGTTATATTCCACTACTACAAGGAAATTATAAAAAAAATACCCCATCAATTAGCCACACCACTAACCTCTGACAATCCTTTCATCACCACTTTCCAACTATATAAATTTTATATATACCCTCTACACATTCCAATATTCAACCATATGACTCCATTTAACTGATGTTATCTACCACAAAAAATGAAACTAAATCCACCTGAATAGACAATAAAAACAATATCATTTTCCATAAAACAACCCCATAATAACAAGCATCTTAAAAGAAAATATAAATGAATTTCTACACAATGAACTGTCATCATTCCCATTTTTATGTAGGATTCCACAATAGTAAAACATGTGAAATCATCACTTTCACACAACTATTCAATTACCATCATTGAGTTATTAGCGTTTTTTAAAGGGACTCTCCATTATTTAATAAAATATGGATTTGATCAGTCTTTTGGACAAAAAAAATATCCCATAAACAAGAATGATTTCCAACAATAATAGTTTACAAGCATATTGAATGTGATAAAAAATTTAAAAACAATTAAACACAAGTAGTACACAAATTTCCTCTATATTTATTCAACTATAGATCATTATATTTTCTCGTCTAATCCAGACCATCAACTCCATGAATGTAAAATAATGATAATTCAGAATTACCCATAATTTGGGAGACAATTCGGGAATCTTATACCTCAACCATGACTTCATAATATGGTGCACCAGAGAACAAGGTGATGAAAATATCATAACCATAAAATGGAACACTATATTAACATAAAACAATGAAATATCTCATTAATACCATGACCTAAAACCTCAAAATTTAAATCCACACTATTATCAAGAACTGTTAAAGAAAAAATAGATATATCCATGTGGGGAGGAGAAAGAAGTCACCTTGGATCAGAGAAAATTGAAATCTTAAAGGAAAGGAATCAAATATAACAAAAAGTGTGTTATAAGATCACAAAATGTATCTCCAAAATCTCCCAAGGGTTTAAAGATATATATAAAGAGAAAACATATCATAGGTTAACAAATAATTTATACCCAAGATAGAAAACATAAGACCATATCATAAGCATAAAATCCACCACACAATGTCTGATATTTTTACAAAACCAAGATGATACATGAGCGGTCAATTAGTAATGGGTTTGGGAGAAGTGAATATCCATAAATAATGCCTCATATACCCAAATTCAACACTCTATTAACCAAGATATCTGATAAATCATAGGTAAGACCATAAGTAAATGGTGATCTCTATAGAATAGCTACCAAGCCTCCAAACATAACCATGAAAAATCATCAAATACCATGATAAAATGACCATTAAAGAGGAAAATATCTAGAAATAATCCTCCAAACCACCATGAATTGTCTTTAATGATTCACTCCCCAAGTTCATATCATTCACATTACCCAAAAAACTCACATCTATCCTTGATACTATAATGTAATCCTCCACAAAATAGTAGTACAAACAATTAAATAGAAAATGAAATGATCCTCCTAGGGTTGTATTCCACAAACATAAATCCAACAATATAGACAAACCTTCTAGCTAGTGTCTCATGACACTCACATTTTTTCATCCAACTGAACCAACTCAGAGATATAATTTCATCCCAAAATTGTCGTTCTTTCATCAATTATCATTCTGATCCCTTCAACACTAAAAATTTAAAATTATTGTGTCTAGGAGGTCTAGGACATTACATTAGATAACTCAAAAATTATTATTATCCCCATAAATAAAAACCTAACCCATATAAAACCAAATATAACACTAACCAAGCATTCCCTTGGTGATACCACCCAAAATAAATGACACCCTCAACTAAGCGTAATAAGATATAAAATGAAAAATTCAATTAACTCCTAAAATGTTTAAAAATTAATTTATCAAAACATATAAAGATATAAAAGTCTTAAGATTATAAGTTTAAATTTTTAATTAAGTCCCCATAATCTCTAATCTTCACCCCCACGCCTCTAGAAAAACACAATTAGTGAGAATATCAAGCTGCAAAACACATTCTCCAGATGATTCCAAATCTCAAATGGATGGTCTAGGAATGTTGTGTCATAAATTACATATAAATATCCCCAATTTATGATATGAGGATCATTATAAATATATAGCTAAAAATATGGAAGATGAAATACATTGTGGTTTTAATGTATCTATGATCTAATTGAAAACAGACTCGGAACCTCTCTGATACACTAAAATAGCTAAAAATGATTTCTAAATTGAGGATAGATATTTCCTAAAGAATAAATTCCCCACGAACCACAATGGGGGTAATCCTTGAAGAATAATTGATCATAGAACTCGAACTCTATAGGTATTATCCTATTATTCTCATAATACATATAATGGTCCAACCACGCCTTTATAAACTCCAAAACTATCTAAATCATTTTAGTCATGATTTAAACGAAATTTGTTCCAAGGAATTCTGAATACACTCCTATAGTTCAACACAAAGATGGTAAAAACTACATCCACGCAATGCCTAAAATGGAACCATGATAATGGAAATTGATAGATAATTTTATAAGAAATCATATCCAAGGGAAAATAATTTACCCAGGATTCATAGAAATATAATATGCAAGACTACAATATATCCTATAGTGTCTGGATTGTCCAATCGGTATACCAATATATCCATGGATTAAAATAAGTGTAGGGAATCAAACATGAATAATAATAATATTACCATTATCTCTAGAAATATTATTTAAAATGATTATATTTATTTGACATAGTAGTTCTTAGTATCCCATGAATCCCCACCACCTCATCCACCAAATACCTCTCTATAGCCTCTTAAAAACCTACCTACGTAGATTTCCAAAAGTCTGAAAATATCATTAATTGACCCATGATCAACACATTAGTGACACATTCTCCAAGAGACTAAGGTATTCTAGTGATGAAATATGTCAAGATTTACTCCTAAATAAACATGGGAACATTCAATGGATGAATGAACCGAATGGATCATGATGCCCTACCTTCACATGATTTGAGACCAACCAATATGATATGAACTCTAATACAACCCAATTATTTATTCTAAATTCATTATGACCCCTCATGAAATGATATATTATGAATACACCCAGATGAACTACCATAGTTGAGCTTTGTAAATCCAGTTGATCCTTCTCAGTACCACTAATGGAATAAAAAATATCCCTAGAAACAACATATTTTCCCGGTTATCATCTAAAACATCCCTAAAATTCATTTGTCTGGATGAACTGATACCACAACCCCTATACTGTTAATTTTCTCCCCAAAGACTTATCCACTGCTATATCAAAGAGGACCACACTAAAATATAATATAGAAATAGCCTCCTCAGTATTAAGATTCATCATGAAAATTTCCACCAATACTATCAAATCATCTCTAGACTCCCAAAAACATACCCCCGCAAATTCTTAATTAAAACATTATAAAAAAACAATCCCCTTCTCCCATGGTGTAGGATATTTCAAATTTATCGTCTAATAAAATATACATACATGTCCATTGACATAGAGTCAAATCCCATTGATAGAATACATACCATAGGATCTTGTGATCTATGAAGACAAAAAATGGACCATTGATGGGGTAATGTCACCACGCCTTCATAAAAAACCCCACTAATAACTCACTATAATGGTTGTAATATTTAGACTAAAATGGATTTAACTTACTAAACTCATATCATATCATTACCCTATACTACATCAAAATGAAATCTCAATCAAGATAGTGTGAGTCACACAACACCTAAAACTTAAATCCCTATGGAATCTAAATAATATATTCATTGTTCATCCTATAAATTAGGTGGGGAATATATTATTTACATAGATCAATTCATAAGAATGCATGGCCCTAACTAGTCACATAAGTAAATTTAGTAATGTCCTTAGAGATATAAGTCATAATCCTTTAATGATAACCAATAAGACAAATGAACATATGAACCTACATAGAATTATTGAGTGTTTCCTATGAAATTCTAGCTTAAATCACTGATGGGTAAATTACAACTCACTGTAGAGAAACTACATGTCCATGGAAGTGCACATACCATAACAAAAACATACCTTGTAAATTTTCTAAAACGTTGATGATGTGAAAGTACATTTAAAATATCCATATGGTTCTCATCTCATTCCTCATATGACCTCAAGTATACATGGCTTTCTTCGATGAAAAAAACCAGAAAAAATTCTTGGAACTAAAAACACATTTATTTCTATAGTTACATGAATACTATTAGGGAATTAATTAAACTAAATGGAATTAATGTTAACAGGAAGTCCCTATATTGACAACTAAAAGAGATCTTTGATAAATCTTCCTATTTCACCTTGATATGATGATATCATGAACATAGATCAATAATAAAAAATTTTATCACTTTTGAACTGGTCAAAAAAACAACAATCATTGGTATATGGTAATATTTTTTAAGAAACACCTAAAATAACCCGTACTTGTCTATAAACAAAATCATACAACCTCCCTCCTTGTAAAATAACACAAGATCATCCCATGAACTAGGATTTATAAACATCGTTTACATTAGATCAGAAAACTAAATCCTCAACACTCATAAATAGGAAGGTTTTAGTTTATAAGGATCTATATAAATTGGAAAGTATCAAGGATATAATTATATCTCAAACCCATAATCATATTAATGTGGTAGGTCCTCAACATCCTCAAGAAAAAAAAATCTCAATGTCTTTTTATTAAAAGTATAGAGCATAAAATAGAGTAAAAAACCCAAAAAAACAATGAGAATATAACAAAAGATTCGAATCTACGGAGGTCTGTATTAGTGGATCCCAATATCATCCCCTCTTACAGGATTCTATCCTTCAATGGACAAGGAGTGTAGATCTGAGGGGAGGTTGATATTGAGATCATCAGTTTCTATAGTGGTAAATTGAGAAACAAACTTGATTCCCTAACTCAAAGTGTAAAAGATGTATATGTTGATGCTGAAAAATCCCATGCACATTATTGTAACATAGGATATATACCACAGAGTATTGAGCCTTCTATGCATGGAGTCCTGGTTAATGGTTGAATTCATTTCAACCACATCCAGATAAATATTATTTCCTCCAGAGGTGAAGACTAGAATGAAGATCCAAAGGATTAGCTAATAGAGATTTTCCTCTACCAATGTGAGCTTTAAATTCAAGAAGAACTCAACCCATCGAGTCCCACAACACACTGTCATATTTCATGACATTCATGATACATGAGCCAACAATATTATGTTTGAGACCAAGAGGGTGAGGGAGACAAGGAACCTAGTGGCAAGGATTATTTAAGTTTATAGAAGAATTTACCACATTGAGAAGTCTACTAGATGTAGATTTGAGCCATTTTATATATAAGATAACCATATCAACCAGCATGAACAATGTTCATGAAACCAAAGACATCCATAATCTACAAATTACCTTGTGTTTGGCCTTGTTTCTTGTTATCCAAATTCAACAACATATAGTAAGTAGAATCATTATGTAAGCCTTCTTATCTAATCCATCATCCCCTGCACCCTAAAACCATCACTCGATGAAAGAAAAGTCTTATAAATCTAGTGTAGAAATACTAGTAAAATCCATTAATGTCCTCCATACTTTGTAAGCCCAATCACATTCAAGAAAACATATGCTCTGATCTTTCCTCCCTGCTATCCCTATAGAAAAAATATGGATTCAAGATTTAAATCAGTTAATTTAATATTCTTTTCATTGGGTCAATATATATTTCTAATCCAATAAATAAATAAGATGAGTTTAACTAGAATTTCCTTACCCCATAGAGAGAAACCCGAGGCAAATTGGTGCACCGTGCTAGTCGTCACCATCCAATAGTCCTGTGTTGAAATGAATCTTGAAGTCAACATAGTAATTTTTTGGTCTATTTCATCCATAAGATCAATGAGATCATAAATTTCATGTTGGTTAATGTTCAACACTTCATTGATAAAAATTGGATAAAAGCATTATTTTCAAAAGGAGGAGTCTGTGGCTGGACAACTCTGAAATCAAAGGGTAATGCCAGCCAAGTTATGATGCTAAAATAATATATCCCCTATTCCCATGATCCATCTGCTGTGAGTTTGAATATATTGAATATGGGAAGAAATGGTAGACCATAGTAACCCTTTTCTCCATCTAGAACCATTCCTACCAATACTATATTTAGCATCCATAATTTTACCCAAGGGCATTTATTCCTTTATTACCTCCCATGCTATCTTTTCCCATATGGAATTCGACATTACGGAAATACTCCATTCACCAATACCACAATATTTAATAGGATATGTGGGAATATTCCATGAGGCCTAGTGTCTCAAATCATCTTCCTGGGAATCCCATATGAAGGAGGACAGAATAATCTCAATCCTATTAGACACTCCCTTTGGCACTTGGATGGTGGAGATAATGTGGATAGGTATGGAAAATAGTACGATGTTTTCCAATGTGATAAGAATAATAGTAGACATATAAATTAATCTTGAAATTGACAACCCAAATCATGATCTCAATAAATGATAAATACAACATGTTTATCCTAATCATCATAGACAATAACTATCCTTTATAAGTAATTAACAAATGGGAACATATAATAAAAATAGTTGATATTGTGGATGACATAATATATATGTTTCTAAAGTATAATTAAATCCCTTTATGAATTTTTTTAAACATCGTCTACTCAAAACATAAACACATACGATAAATATTCATCATTTCTCTAACCAACATGGAAAACACTAGTTCCACTATGGGACTCTACACCATGAATCTTAAGGGATAGATCAAGGTGGGAATATTAAATTAGTTATAAGAAATAAAATAAAAAAATGAATGTTCCATAGTTTAAGATAAACAAATATTACCTAAATACCAATTATCTATCTTGAACTATAACATCTATTTCTTGAATACTCTAATTACTAACTCCACTAATAATGAGAGAGAAGCTCATACCTCTTCACTACGATCATTTTTTATCGAGAAACACATCATGAAATTGACTTTATAAATAATAGAAAGAAACATATTCTTCTTTACTATTATTTAGATAAAATATTCAACACTACCACACTCTTCCCCACATATAACTAATAGATAATAGCCCATGATATATGGCCCCAACCTGTATAAAAACAAAATAAATCTCAATATCCATTAAATAATAAATGATCTTCCCATACATAGTCAATCTCTTACAATGGATCTCATATATCTTTCCCCCAATATTTCATCCTCCTCGTCTAGGTCAACCCCCCTATATTCAAAAGATTAAGCCTATTGATACTCATGATCCTAAACCATGCAAATATGATGAATAGATAAAAACTCTTTGTCATGGAAAAAACTCATATTCCAATTATCATGGAATTATTTTAGCAAAGACATTCAATTAAAATATTTTCTATTTAGAGAAAATCACTAAAACTCTTCTTGAACCACAATCAATAATGAAACATGTACATCACCTCGGTTTTTTCCCGATAAGAAGCACCACATCACTTAAGACATTCATCATGATTATGGTCTTTTTGTTGGACTACATGGGACTATAAAATCATAGGACCAAGCATATCACCCTTTCTTATACCATGAACTATGTTCAAATATTTTTGATTCCCTAAAAATAAAGGAATCCTTAATAGTGACTTTCTCTAAACCCTATACTTATTATCAAACAAATCTATTGTAAAATATTTTTATAGACATACCCCACCAGGTACCCCTTTTAGGATAATATTTAAGGAAATAGTGATCCCTGGTAGTTGCATATAAAAGGCCTCCATTTAGGGTCTAGCACCGATGGTATAAAGCATTAAAATTAGAGTAATTACCATCATATATACCAAGAAAATAAAAAATTAAACTACTAATACAAACCATAATATAAATAATAAAATGAATAATGACCCAAAATGATTGATATGTTAGATAAAATAAAATTCCCTCAATCTAGAAAGTACCTAGGATAACTCCTGAGAGGAAACTTTTACCATGACTCAAAACTTCAAGCTAGTAATGAATGATTGGTCCTTAGACTCATCCAAGAAACCTAAAAAACAATATATATATATATATATTGGGGTGAGAATAAAATTAACACTAATTAGGATGACAATCAAGAACAATAAAAAAAATTAAAAATTTTATATTACTTCTTTTGCGAAAAAATAACAGAAACAACAAGAACCTATCCAGTCATATATTTCCCAACCTCACCAAGGATCACTCACCAGTTGCACCTCCAAGTATAATAAATTATTATTAAGAATATAACAAAAATGAAACTTAAATATATATTACCCATTAGTTTGTCTCTCCTTGGAAACAATATTTTAATACTGCTATATCCCCAGTCCCATAATCAGTCGCACCATAACACACCATATCTCACATTAAACATTTTCCACATGTTATAGCCATATCATCCTCATAATCACATATCCACTACCATATATGACATCTCCTACATAACCCATATATCTATTTAATTATGGTATCATGAACAAGTAATACATCAACCTCATTCCTTCATACAACTATGAAGAACCCCCACAACATATAATCTAGTCATTAATACCCTAAAACGTTTACAAGAACACCATGTACAACCTTATCCATACCCAACATGGTTTTCCAATAAATCATGTATCTATCATCATTCCAATACACTATAGGGTTTTCATGTAATCCACATACTATGGTAGAATGATCATAAATACCTCAATCCATCATAAACCATGATACACGTGAAAGGCCGAGTTAGGAAAAGGGAGTAGTTATCTATATGTTTCTTCTCCTAAACAAATATTTGGAGAAAACCCATAAACCCTTGATCATTTTGGTATATGGAAGTTTATACAACACAAGAATGAGTATATGTAAATAAAAGATAATAAATGAAATAATACAAACAAACTAAACACAACCTTGAAGTTTTGAATCCAAAAATTACCATTACAACCCTTGAACATTACCACATCCACCACTTCCCACTAGCAGCTTGCATGACACACCAAGAATTGCTTCTAATTACTAAACAACTAAAACAATTCTACATCCCAGGAAGAAAACTTCATAATCATACTAAAATACCCATTAAATTCTATTTATTCACCATTTATATATTTACCACTACTAGCCATGTTATGTTCATTTTGTTAATAATTTACATATTTTCTAAAAACCCATTATCAATCATTGCCATTATTTATTATGTGTCAATTACAATTAATTTTAGACATCATTATTTCATTATATCTATGAATTAATTCAATTATAACCATACCCATTTCATGATAATCTATACTAGTTATATTCAACTAATTATAGGGAACTATGAAATAATCCCCCCATAAACCAACCATGTTATATCTCTATAAACCACCCCACACTTTCCCTTTCTAACTATGGAAATGTAATTATATCCCTACTACATAATCCAAATTATCAACTATATCATACAATAAAGCATATGGTATATATAAAAACACCTATTAATAAATCGACACATATAGACCAAAACGAACCACGTATATTACCATTTAACAACCACAAAATAATATGCACCTCGACAACAAATATCAACAAATTACTATATCAAGAACAACCTCAATTCAAAATTAAAAGATGACATCCACAATAATTAGAAATATAAAATAATATATTTTACATAACTATTTCATTAGTTACTTTAATATATTGACCTTCTATGAATTTTTCCCCATCATTTAATCATATATGAGTTCCAAAAATCCCATCAGTGAAAAAAACTATTAGTTATAAAAATTATTTCCATCAATTAAATTAAAAAAATACCAAATAAATGATAATTATATAAAAAAAATTAAACACCTATGGTATAATCCAATCTGATAAAATTTTGTATGTTTGGTTCATTATCATTTTTACACCAACAAATACAATAAAAATAATGAAATAAAAATCATTCTCAATCCACATTACACAAACTGTATTAGTATGATCTTGAATCCCTTACAACCATTATGGATCAAAATCTCTAACTCAATAGAAAGAGATAATAGAAATACTATAACTACACACGGTAACCATCAATGAACATAAAAATAATAACAATAACTCATCAAGAACATAACATAACACCCTTCAATTTAAACATTAATTACTACTAAATACTCTGAAGGGATGAATAAAATGAACAAAAAATTGATGGGAAGAAAGTCACCTTTTATCACTAACAATCCATCTGTTGTTTTCTAGGACCAAATTCAAATAATAGAGATCTAAATGATCTCCTAAAATCACTATTGAGTAGCTGAATGCCTATTAAAAAGAAATAGAATAAAACAAATGCTCGAGTGACAACAAAATATTTAGTGTAATACCATTGATTCAATTATAGTAGGTTTTAATTACATCCCAAAACTATTACCCAACGCACCTATGATTATTTTAATTATTAATATAGAATTCATTTATAATTATATTTAAAACTATAATTTATAAAAAAAATTATTTTGTTTTGAAAAAATGTATATTATTTTTGAGTTTAGAAGGTCAAAATTCTCCTAGGAATATGTTTTTGGTCTTTTTCTAAAGAAGTATATTTTTTTCAACAAGAATAAATACTATTACTAAAAATAACATAAATTTTAAATCGTCATCGCGATATATTAATGAAATATAACTTTATTAATCATTTATTATCTACTAAATATTTCATAATAGAGTATAATAGTGATTGTTAAAATATTTTGTTGAATTTAGAAAACCACATTTGACATTTTAAAATCTATGTAATGTATTGTACTAATTAAAAACTATTTTTTATCCTTTTATTTAGTTAAGAAATTAAATATCTACATTTTATAATTTATTGGTTTTAAAGTCTAAAAATATTCATTTTTACTCCAAAAAGAAACTAATTCCTTGATAATCAACTCCATACATTATTTGGGTTAAAATTTATTATTAGGATTAAAAATACATTTTTCAAAAAAATTATTTATCATTGTGTTTGAACCTCTAGAAATTGAGTATAATTAATTTAATACCATATTTTAGATTATAATATTAAATTTATTTAATAATTCACATAGAATTTTTAGTCACAATTAATTGTTAACATGGTAAAAAATTATCATCACAATAAGGCTCAAAAGGGGTAATGAAGGGGTAAATCTATGATATAAGGCGTAAAATATCACAAAAAACATATATAAATTAAATTGGATGAGTGGTTTTTAAAAAAACATTATCCAATATTTTATAATTTTTCCATTATGTTTCAAATTACCATGAAAATGTATTTATAAAACATTAATGATACAATTATTTATAAAATTTCTAGCCCTCTCACTTATAAAAAGGAACCACCTCTCCTCACATATTCACACACATTTAGAACCTTATCTGGACTAGGATATTCCCAAAAAATATAACAATTATCTTTACCATATATTATAGGTTTTATTCACCCAATAATTCCACCCTAAGAAGGATTTAGTTGTAATCCAAAGGAGGATACCCTAAAAAGAAGTAATTGTTATAACTGAGTTCATTAAAGATTATTTATACTTAGACCTCCTATTAATATATTATCTTCATCCAAATATGATTAAATAAGTATCATAAATATAAAAAAAATTCATTATGTTAATGGAAAAATAATTATATCCTCTCATCCATCCCAATGAATATGAATGTGTTTCTTGGGTGTGTGTGTGGGATACCGCCTCTATGAAGTGACATATTTTATTTTTTTGTCATCACCTTTTATTGATGGCTATAATATGGATTAAATGAAAATTATTATATTTATTAAATAATCATGAATATATAAAGATAAATAATTATATACCATCATTTCATTCATTCAATCGAAAAAGGAAAATATCACCCATGTGCATATACATACCATCGCCTCTATGAATAGAATGTTTCATTTTTCAAAAAACAATTACATGGAAGGATATAGAAAACTAAATAATGTGTAAATTTTATATATATATATATATATATATGAAATTAAAAATGTTATAGAGGGTATGGAACCTTGAATTTGGTTTAAAGAATAAAATTGTTTAATCAAAACATAAAAAATACTAAATACTAAAATAATTTATTTTAACAAAGAATTTTGAAAAAATGGTTAAAAGAAGTTATGGGATAATTATATATGTTATAAAATATATAAATATATATCAATTAATTATAAATAATAAATATATATTTGTTAGAAAATTTTTTGGAACATGTCAAATGATGTGGGAATCCAAGGTAATGGATTATGTTATAATATCACTTTTCATTTGGATTATTTGTGTTTTAGTTTTTAATGGAGGAGTTGTATGATATGTTTCTTGAAATAAAAATATTTTTTCATGTTTTATAGTAATATATGGTATTTTTCAGGTGGTCTTTTAATTCTTCCTCTCATTTGAGCTTAAATCCTCTAGAAAATGATTTTAAGAAAAACAAACCTCATTTCTCTTTTTTGCTGGGGAATATTTTTCCTCCATATCAACATTATTTATTTCTATTTAACTATATTATTTTATATACTTTAATTTTTTTTATAATTTTAAATTTTATTCAACCATTACTTTTTATTAAAAGTGAAAATGGAATAATTTTATCAAATTTCACACAAATCATATTCTATTTTGTAAAAAAATTTGGAAAACACTTTTTTTATAAAATTTATTACATGAACATATTTTTCCACTATCATGATAATTATTCATCATAAATAATCTTTTAATTTGTTATATATTTATTCAAATAAGATCATATTCCCATTACTATATAAATTTTCTGTTTCTTATGTTACAAAGGGAAAACGATATTTTTTCTTATTTTCAAATAAACTATATGATGTATATATAAAGGATAATTTTTCTATGACAACATCCATTAAAGTAAATTATTCCATAATAATACTATCAAAATCCTTATATATATGTATTATACTGATTTATTTACTATAAAACATATTGATATTATATATGTTAGTTTTTTGATATAGATTTCTATTTATTACTAAGGAAAGTGAATTATGTATTTATTTTTGGTTAATTTTATTCATATAATGAATGAATTGGGAATATTATTTGATGGGTAGGGCCTTATATTATATAAACCTTTTATTAGTTTTTTTGTATCATAAAAAAACTAGTGTAAGTATGTTTCATATTCTATACCAATTTTTATCAGATGTCATGGAAGGAGGCCTTGTCAATAAGATCTAATTTTCTAGAATTGTGCATTCAATTTCTATAATGTCAATTATTTATATCCATTTTAATTTTTTTATTTTTCTTCTTGAAATATATTCATCATTCATGATATTAGTTATCTGGAATATTTTTTCTGTTATTTAACTCTATAAAAATATTCAGGCCTTAGTTATTCTAGAATTTCTTCCACTATAAATTTTACAATACATATCATTTTGAGCCCACCATTTTACTTTTTTTCCTTATACATAGGGTATGAAAAAGTTTCCATTGAATTATTTTAGGGATATACTAGCCTAAATATTATAGTTCTCATTAGAATGTAATGTTTTGTTTCTTATTTTCAAATGTTATGTAAAAATCATATATGAATCTATACTATAATGGATTATATACAATTCAATACCATGGTATGTGATCAATTATATATTATTCCAATGTAATATTTTAAAAAACAACTCTCAGATTCTATAATTGAGATTGTTACATTTTTTATTAGAGAATGTTTAGTGGAATCCATAGAAATAAGATCTAGTATAACAAAGTGATAATGTTTTGATATGGATTAAGATTTTTTTGATATAATTATATAATATTTTACTTAAATTGGTATCATACTATTTGGTTTAATGATCATAATTTTATAATTTAATAAAGTGTATTATATTGTATAGAAATGGATCCTAGTTTATCGATCATAATACTTATCATCACCTATGACTTATGTTGATATTTATTTGATGAGAAAGTAAAAATATTCCATAGGGAATGAGAAAGAGTTGAGATGATTAAAAATATATTAGGGAAGTGGAATATGGTTATGAATAATAATACTTATATTGAAGAGAAACCTTCTGATCCGCATCATGGTACAAAACATTTGGACTGATTAAGGATATAGAAACCTAAACCATTCAATGGTTCCACTAATACATTAGTAGATGAGCCATAAAAAATATACCTAGAAAAAATATTTATCACTTTTTTGATGCATAATAAGTAATAATTTTATCACTATAATTATATATTAAAGGGATATTGAAATATGTGGTCTTCATTGATTCAAGACACTAAGGAGTGAGAGGAGATAATAAGTATGGAATAAAATAATTTAAAGGATATATTATTCCGAAAACAATTTTTTCAATAGAGACAATAGGATATGAAAATAAAATTACTCAATATATGGAAAATATATAAGAAGGTGTTTCTGAATATGATGATAACATTAAATGGTTAAAAACAAACACTATGTATTATGTACATGATCCAAGAAGTATGATTTAACAATTATTTTATAAGCTAAATCTTGTCCTTTAAATGGAATTAGTGTCTCAAGAATTTTCATTTTTGAGAATAAAATATCATTTCTATAAGGAAATATAAGTAATTATCTATGTCTTATTTTTTTCAGGTAGATAAAAAAATAATATGGTGGCTGGGTGATTTATAGAAAAAATATAGTAAATAAAAATAATGTCTGGGTGGAATTTCTAACATATAATAGTTTTGAAAAGAAGCATATGGGAATGTTCTGGATGGGAATAAGGGTTTGATTTATGTCTTGAGAGAAGGACCATCAAATTTGTGAATGAAAGGGAAAGAAAGAATCTTACAATATCAAATGTGTCAAATATAAGGAGGTGAGTAACTATTTAAATGAATTCCCCAATTATCAAAGAATTTAATCTCAGAAATGGCTATAGGAGTAAAACCATAAATTTTTAATCCCTACAGCTTAGGTAGAGGTACCAAATGATATGATAACCATTAATTTAATAATAAAATCAATGTTATATAATAATTTTTTCGATTCAAAATCTATTAACTGTTTTATATCTTTCATGTTTTATTATTACATTAACTAAACCCCATAGACTATGAGAAGTGAGTTTTTAATCTTAACACCTTGTTTGAGTCTTTTTACAATAATGACATATCATGTATCCTCTATTTATTTGTATAGATATTTCATAATTCTAGGAAATATTCTTATACCCATGATTTATGTTTTAATTTTCCTTGTTATATATTTATATTCAAAATATGATTGAAGAATTTTTTATCTAGAGAAAGACATTACTATATATGAATGGGGTATACAATTCCCTATTTTTAACAGATAGAATTTTTTATCTGGATATTTTTTGGATCCACCTCTAGTATCTCACATTAATGAAACATTTAGAGATTTGGAGGAAAAAATATATATTTTAATGAGAAATAAATACTAATGATATGAGATGTAAGTATTTTTTATAAATACAGTAATGTATTTCAAAAAGATTTATTAGGACATCGACTCGATTGTGATGTTTATTTTTCAATTTAACACATATTTGATATAAAAACTATATCAATGAAACCCTATAGAATAGAACTACTTGAATTGGTACACTTGAAGAAACAACTATAGGGGCTATGTGATAGGGGATTTATACACCCTTGTTTTTCAACTAGAAGAACCCCATACTTATTTGTGAAAAATAATGATTGGATTATGAGGTTATGAATAATTTATTAGAAGATCATTTCCATTACTATTAATAATTAGTATCCTTAACCCTATGTTGATAACTAATTTTATCAACTTAATAGTGGAAAATTTGTATCAAATAATGATCTTTAAAATGGTTATCATCTGTTATGAGTGAAGAAAGATGATATACTATATATGAAATTTTATACGAGGTATGGGTAGTATGAGTTTATAATAATGACTTTAATATTGGATACGTAAACATATATTTGATGTATCAAATGAATAGATTAATGAATTATTATCTTTATAAAATCCTTGGGGTATTCATTAATGATGTCTTAAAATACTCTGAAGGTTATGAAGATCATGAAAATCATTCAAAAATAATTCTTCAATCTCTCAGAGAAAATAAATTATATGGTAAATCCTATATAATGATTTCATTGTACATAAAGTTCATTTTATTAGACATTTATATCTATAATTATTAAATATATGTTGGCATTTCTAAGTATAATCTCATGAACCTCGATGTGGTGTTATCCAAACCAACACCCGACATAGTTTGTGACAAGGCCCAAAGGGCATTACAGATCCCCATGAGCAATCAACTAGTTCATTGGGTATCGAAAATACACTTTGGTAATTATTTCACTCATTTATATAACAATAAAAAACCAACAATAATAAACATCACATAACTGATAGTCATAACCAAACATGGTGTGTTAATTTATAGATTCAAAATTTTCAACCTTAACCAAAATGAAATGTATTAAAATGGAATGGGAACAACAAGAATATTCTAAAAATATCTATGTATCAGGAGATACATCACCCTCAATACACCACCACCAAAACATACTAGATGTGGAACACTAGAATTTGGATCCACCATCACCACCACAAAACATCTTATATTTAATTGATTCATACATAAAAAAGACTACATACAACCATAGGCGTATGTAGGGTGCGAGACAAAGCCCAGTAGGATTCCGGCCATGTAAATATTCCATAAATTAACATTAGAATACAAATCTACATGCACATTTCCATAATAATATGTGAATCATTTCTAAAAAACATTTTAATGATAACTTAATCAAGAAACGTTTTTTAAGGAAATCCTTTTTCAAAAATAATATTTCTTGAAATAAATACGTACATAAGGTCTAAAGTTTGTTTAGAGATGACAACACATAAAATTAACATCATGTAATAAGAGAACATCATGGTAATTTCTTACAGATAACTAGTTAAAGTTTTACCCTATGTACCTCAAACCTCTGTGATTAAAATTATCCAACTAAACTTCCAACAAAGTTCTTATACATGAGCCACTATAGGGGAATTAATCCCTAGGTAAAATGGTCTCCAATTCATAAACCAATACCAAAAGTTTTCCTATGTATGATCCGTTAGAGGGGATCTCATCCCAAGGTCTTGTGGTCTCTGGTCATATCACATTTTTAGTGTTGTATTGTCAATCTTTCTTGAATAATCTAGGCCTCAACCACTTCTGAATCAACTAGCATAGTAGTTCTAGTTCTCACACATAGATACCCAAGATTTCCTTTTCAATCCAATTCCATTTCACATATTTAATTAATCATAAATTTCATATACACATTCTGAGAATCATAATAACATAATGAAATCACTACTTTCAAATTTTCACATTGACCCAATGATGAAAATCTACATAGAAAACCCAATTTTCCAAAAACAAAACCACATTAATTTTTACATTCACTCCAAAAAAATAGAAATAAATTTCTTTCCACATACCCAATTTATGAAACACATTTTGAGACACAACAATAAGAACACATATAGAATCCAACCCCTTCCACAGGAGAATCCACTTTCAAATTGATACTCACATCAAATCAATTTTATAACATGCTTCAAATAACATTCCAAATTCAATGACACACTTAAGGTGAATAATAACGAATCCAACAAGTATCAAAACCCATTTATCTTGGAAAATACACTTTTAACACATTCACACATTTTAATATCTTTAAAAAACACATTTCACACCTTTTAAAAAAGTTATAAAACATATTCAAGAAACACCATAATTAGTGACACATGAAACATGACCAATTTTCTTTAGAAATATCATTTTTCTAACATGTGTGTCTCAAAAAATTTCAAAAAATTATTTCACAGCACACAAAAAATTCATAGAACACATTAAAATAATCAATGAATCTAGAAGAATTCATCTCATAATGTAAAATCATTGAATCCTCTATGTCAAAAATTTAAAATTCCAAAATATGTTGAGAAATCACAACTGAACAACCACACAACCTATAAATGAAATATTGAACAATAACCATCATCATTGCACACAACATATCATGATTTGACCCTTGTTAGGTTAGATAATATTCTGAAAAAGTATAACCCAATAAATTGTGAATATAAACCCTACAATAAGAGAAAATCATGAGAAAAGAGACTTAATTGATGATTCCATAAAGTTCTATGTATAAAACCCACCCAAGTATTGATTCATAATGGCTCCAATAAGGCTTGGTGGAAGCTTTACTTGTCTGAAAATACAATATGGCATAGGTAGTAGGTTATTTAGGGTTAAAATAAAATAAAGAACAAGTTTTATTGTCCACTTTTTAATAACCTAGATAAGTCACATATTTATCACACATGGTTTAACAAAATGTACATCCCTCACTATCCAATAGGAACAAGAAGCACGATTAGCCAACATTGTTTTCAAAAATATGCACTAACAGTGTGGTCACCAGTATTGAATATAAACATTTATTATGCGGTTTTTTGGGAGAGGGTGCATGGATTCCCCAAATCATGGACCAACCATGTGACAACAACTGTCATTTCAAAAATCTCTTTTTTTACAAAAAACTCAAGGGAAAACCCATATAATAAATTCAAGACTGAAAATAAACAAAATAATACATCAAAAACAAAATCATGGATGTGATAATTCTCCCCACCATGAGAAATTTACACCCTCGGAAATTTAACTCGATGATTGATTAGAAAAAATGGATACTTCTCCTCAACTTAAGAATTCCACTGCCATGTCTAATTTTCATCACTACCATACTTTTAAAGAAAACATACCAATGGAATATACTTCCCAAAATGCACATTATCTTGAGAAGCCACAATATTTAATATCCGTTTAAACACAAAGAAATCTGGCTCCAATTCCAACTCATTGAAATTCAAAACATGATACAACATGGGTAATACTTTTTTAGTTGAGAGATTTAGAATACATCATGAATTGACTTCAACTAATAAGGAAAATATAGCATGTATGTCACCTTACCAATTCACTTAATAATATCCAAATTTATAACATAATGTTGTATTGTATTCCATTGATTACCCAAAAAATGATGACTTAAGTAAGGTGAAATTTATAGAAACACCCAATAACCCAAAAGAAAAATGAAAATCTTGGCGCCTATGTCCTGAAAATAAATTATAGTGACTATTTTCTTTCAATAAATGCTTCATAATCAACTTAATATTGTCATAAATATATTACACGAGGCTCGACCCCAACAACGATGTCTCGCCTAATTCAACCCAACACAAATGGGATCGATATAGATGACCATAAAGAACCTTAAAATTAGCTATTCTAATCTAGGATTGGTAACTATTTTTATATGAAAACTCACCCAATCCCTAATAGTTGTCCCATGAACCAACGAAATCCTACACCTCGAATGGCATGAAGGCCTTCATTTTTTATTTATTTTTGATAACCCCCCTTTCATGGGATGAGAGGGAACCCTTATAAATCTCGTAGGCTCAGATATTACATGTCCTGTAGGCTTTATATATTACACGACCTGAGGGTATTAGGAAATTAAACCAGACTATCTAAAAGGTACATTCCCTCTACAGCAACTACATCCTGATAGTGGATATCTACCTTCGCATTGTCTTCTAGCTTGGCTTCTCATGCAAGTACAGGCTGGGCATGATGGCATAGCCAGACCCTCTCATTCTGAAAAATCTATTTGGCTCACCTATGGTGAGTGAACCTACTCTGAATCCTCTTCTGGGGCGACTCATTTTTTTATAGAGTCTATCTGGAGGAACTACATGTGGCCTGATGGCCTTGAGGTGGCTTGAAGGCCTTAATGGTGGCCCAAATGTCATACTGGCTCGAATTCCTAGGTTCCTTGAAAGCCTTAAGGAATCCAAGCCTAAACCAGTGGCCCAAGGTGAATAGTTCCAGCTGCTATAGTACCGAACAATACCTACTACAATAAATGATGCAGTACCTTCTATTGTACCGCATAGTGTACAGTCTGCTACAGTATCGGTACAGTGTACAGTATACTACAGTGCCCGAACAGTGTACAGTCCTACTACAGTACTACTATAGTGCCTGCTACAATACTATACAACACGGAAATATTTCTCTACCTAGTTTTGAAACTTGGTCTCGTGGATGAACTTAAGGATAACTCACCAATTCGGATGAAGCTCATCGGCAAAAAAATTCTACATACATTCTTCAAAAATTCCTTCCAAAATATGATTCACCAGCTCCATATAACTATCTATTTGAGGGTGGCATATCATGATTAAGTTGACCTGTAACCCCATCCATAAACAAAGGCCTTACCAAAACCCTGAGGTAAAATGAGGGCCCATGTCTTAAATAATCTCTAATGGCACACCACGAATCCTCACAATGTCCTAAAAAAATATCCAACCCATATATTCCACTTATGTTGTATCTATGATTGTAATTAAATGGGATGATTTGGCCTGTTGGTCAATCACTACCAAAATAGACTTCCTCTACCAAGGTGTATGAGGTAATCCAATAATAAAATCTGTAACGATCTCATCCCACTTCAATATAGGAATATATTGCGGTTAAATAAAACTGGAGGTTTTTTAGTGTTATTATTTGGCCTAATAACATGTGTTACACTAAAATACAAATTAATCTATATCTCGCATCAAACATGGCCATCATAACTACCAACACCCATCATAAAACATATTGGTTGAACTAGGGTGAATGGACCACTGGGACTGCTATCCATCCTGCATCACCATCTTCCTCAATTAAAATGAAACCATGAAGCGACAGCATAAACTGAGAAACCTCCTTAGGGTATAGTTTCCATCCCCAAGGAACCTCCCCACCATTTAGGAACTACATTGAATGATGGAATAACTCATCACTCGACCTATCATGCTGAATCAACTCAATAAGTGAAGTTGTCAGCTAAACACTATCCAAGAACACACCACCACTATCTTCTATGGTCTCAAGATTATTTTGAGTTAAAGCACCCATAAACATCCAATCATTAGTGGACACTTTAAAAGCATACACTGGCACATTCCTTCCCAAGGAATCCAAAAAAAAATTCGTTCACATAGGGAATAGACTCTATCAAAATAGAACCCATCAAGAAACTCAACCTAGTTAAGTTTCCAAAAAATAGATATATCCTAGAGAAAATGTAATACAAGATCTTATGATCAAAAGAAACCACAAAATTCTCCCCAAAAAGATAGTGGTGAAACATCTCTAAGTCATGCATCACTAATGCTAACTTCAGGTCTTGGGTTCGGTAATTATTTTCATGTGGTCAAATTTTGTTAGAACTATATACCACCACATGGTCTTTCAGTGTGAGAACACACCGAAGACCCATTCCAAATGCATCATAATAAACCATGCATCCCTTTCCAAATCACACCAAGATTAGAATAGGGGATATGGTTATCCCGTGGTTAGGATCATAAAAGAACACTCAACACTTTGGGATCCATTCAAAACTTACCCCTTCTTTGGTAGGCCCTATCATGGACAAAGAAAGCTATGAGAAATCAGGAAAAACCCATAAATAATACCCTAAAAGACCCAAAAAGATTCTAATTTCATAATAATCCTTTGTCTATTAGCATGACATAACTATGCTGATCTTCTTGGGTTAATGTGAATCCCCTCATTCTAAGATCTCATGGCCTAGAAACTTCACTTCAAGGGTCTAGAATGTGTACATAGACAAATGTTCCTAAAGGTGATGATCATGAAGAGTGTCCAAAAAATTATTAAGAGACTCTCATGCTCCTTCTAAGTCCAAAAGTAGTCGAGGATGTCATCCATGAATACCACGACAAAGGAATATAGATATTGTTGGAACGCCCTACTAATAAGTTCCATAAAGAACACTGGAGAATTTTTCACACTGAAAATAATGAAAAGGTACTCAAAATGGTTTTACCTACTTCATAAGGCTATTTTTGGAACATATTCCTCTCTAACTATAACATGGTGATACCCAGAATGTAATTCAATCTAGAAAATTCACCATTCCCCCTTAATCTAATTGAAAAGTTCATCAATAAAGGGCAATGGGTACATTTTCTTGATTATTACCTTGCTCATTTTTCAGTAATCAATGCACAAACAGAGAGATTCATAAGACATTTTCAGAAATAAAACTAGGGTGGTCCCTGTGGAGATGCTCGGGTGAATAAATCATTTGGATTCCAAATCATCCTACAGTGACATTGATTCCCTCAACTCAGTGGGGGGATACGGTATCATGTAAGAGATTATAGTTTTGTTCCCCGCACCAAATTAAGGAAGAAAACTACATTATGCTCTCGAGGAAAACCCAACTAATACATTGGAAAACCATAGGGAACACATCCACCATAGGAGGAAATCCACCCTCAGGGGCACCATCATCTTCTTCTAACATGAGTGATGAGATCTGAAAAATAAGGTTTTGAAATTTTGGCATTTGAGGTTCAACATGTCTCGATAGAGGATCCCCTTCTCCTTGAAAAACTTTTCTACTACCATCGGACCCAAAAAACTCACTTGCAGATTGTAAAAATTGATGTGTTCCTAGAAATAGACCATACAAACCATTCCAAGGATCAGGTAAAATATGTACCTTTCCAAGACAATAAAATCTTGTTCCAACTCGACACCTATCATGGTGAGTGAAAAAGATGAACTCTTGAAACACCACTCTTGGTTCTTCTCATGTGGAATTACCAAGTACATTGCATATGGTATAATATGGGTTGTAAACATTAACACATCCACAAGATGGGTAGAAATAAATGAAACTGAAGAACCCGTATCAAGTAGAACAATAACTACAGGTTATGTAATAAAAATGATACATTTAACAATTGAAGGCCTAGTATCCAATTCCACTATCTTTTATTACATGACATGAAGTTTCCTCCTCTCATCTTCACCCTCAGAGCTACCACTGACCTATAGCTCTACCCTGAACTCAACATTCCCTGAAAAAGATATTTCCCCTCTTCCATTACCTCTGAACCAATAACCCGTTGTCCTAGATATTTTTGACCAGGATTGAATCCCTTTGAAGACTACAGATATTATAACACTCTAATATGGGAATGCCACCTTGAAAAATCACTTAAAGTGCCCCATATCTCCACAGAAGTGACAAAGTCTGGGTAGATATGAACATGTATAATTCATGTTACCTACCATCCCACACAAGTGGCACAAGAATTTCCTAGAATTGTAAGACACAGATGAAGACATCTTGGAAGGATGTCCTGAACTACAAGAACCCTTCTTCTCCTACTTGTCTCTCTTTCTCTTCTTCTCATATGAACTTCCATTGTCAACTGCTGCCACTGTAATTGAAAAACTATATTTTCACTTTTGTTCAATTTATATCATCATGGAATGATCAAACATGTCAGGATAAGTTCTGAACATGATCAAGAATACATGAGTTCATATCTTTGACTGAAACCTCATCTCAAACTTTTATGACTTTAGTTGTTCATTTTAAACGTTCTCATGTTCATACTGAACTGAATCTACAAAGTGGTTAGTGTACTCCATCATGTTATAGTATCCCAAGATCATCTCTATAAACTCATGGGATATGGAAAGTAAAAAATATTAGAACAATAATCTTCATTGAAGAAAACCTTGAAATCCTTCCAACCCATCTACTCATTCTTTCTAGACTGCACTACCATGTCCCACTACATTAGACTGGGAAGTTCTAGCATGAATTAATAACACATCACTCTGACTGCCTCAGGAGTATCAAGAAACATTAAAATCATTTATATCTTCTTAATCCACTCCTATTATTCTTGGTTTTCCATGTTAACCTGGAAAAAGGTAGATTATTCTTGTGAAAATCCTATGTTTTTTATTTTTCATGAACTAGTTCATTTTCTCTAACCTAAGTAGGACAGAATCCCAATCATTGACCCAGATAATTGACACCTTGAACCACTGCATCCACAAATATCTGATCGACTGGTGCTGTAGAACTCTCTATATCATCTTCCCTTGGTCGCTCATTAATTCCATAGGGAAGCATATTGCAATAACAAGTAATAACCACAAGGAAAACCATGAATTCAACTAATATGAAAATTCCCATCAATGATAAAAAATACCAAAACACCTATTAATAAATACATAAATAAATACATCGCAATATTAATACAAACCTAATCACTCCACCCCTACTGAGTTTTAATATATATTATGTAGCTTGTACATCAATCTTGGGGGAGAAGTAAAACTGAATCCCAACATCCCATGGTGACCAGAGTCGTGTCATGAGTCGTGTTGGCCATACACCGAACTCACAAACAAAACCTCAAGCCCTAAAAATCGAAGATCAGGTCCATCCATAATGATTCCCAAAATAACTTGGCCTAAAAAAGGAGAAACCTCCCTCTAATACCATTTTATCATGAACCAATCTGAGGTGTCATACAAACTGACACCTAACTTAGTATGTTATAAGGACTGAAGTGCATTCTCGATCCGTATGGGTTGGAAAGTAGTGCATTGGTATCAAAAATAATCTTTGGGAATTATTACTCATATTTATATAACCATAAAATAATAAATATCACATAACTAATAATCAAAACTAAAAGTGGTTACACAATTTTCAGATTCAATGTTCTACAACATTAACCAAAAGAAAGGTATAGTAACGGAATGGGAAAACCATGACTATAAAAAAACCTCCCTGAATGAATTGGGACATCACCCGCAGGCCACCACCACCAACACATAAAATAATTAGAACACTAACAAGAGGTTCCACCATCACCACCATGAAACATATTTTCATTACCTGGGTCACAAAAAAAAGTATACATACACCCAAATGCATATGTTGGTTGTGATCCAAAGTTCACCTAGACACCACCTAAAAGAAATATTCCATGATATGACATTAGAACATATATCAACATGGACATTTTTATAAAAATATATGAAACAATTAATGGATAAAATATTGTGTAAAATATTATCATGAAACACTTTATATAGAAACCCTACATTACAAATAAGGATGCTTGATATAAAAATGTACACAAGGTCTATTGTATACAGATAGATATCACAACATCACATGGGAATCATGTCACAAGAGGGAACTACGGGTAATCTAGATAGGTAACTAACACAAGAGGGGCCCTATGAACCTCATTCATTAGTGATTTAAATCCTCCAACTAAAATACCAACAATGTTCATGTGCATGAGACACCAGAGGGGAACATATCCCAAGGTCTAGAGGTCTCTAAATCATAAGACAATACATAAAAAATAATGATGAACAATCCATTAGAGGGGATCCCATCCCATGGACTAGTGTTCTCTCATTATATCACATGTTTTGTTAGTGTAGTATCATCAAACCTTCTTAAGAATCTGGGCCACATCCACATTCGATTCAACTAGTGTACTAGTTTTTGTTCACCCACCAAGATACCTAAGATTCCCACTGTTCTCAAATTCTATTTCACATATCACATTAATCATAAGTTTCATATACACATATCAAGAATAATAATCATATAAGATAATCACCACTTTCACATTTTCACATTTTTCTAACCATCAATGTTCATATGGAAACCACCATTTTCTATAAACAAAACCACTTTCCTTTTTTAAATGTGCACCAAAACCATTTGAAAATATATTTATCACCACTCTCACAATTTTTAAAACCAATTTTGATACAAAAAAGAAGCAAACATATGGAATTAAACCATTTCCATGGGAAAATCCCCTTCCAAATTCAGACTCATATCAAAAAAAAATTCTAACATGATTCAAATCACTTTCACAGTTAAATGTCATACTAATGGGGAACAATAATGAATCCAAAATTAAGAAAAAACTATTTCTAATTTAAAATATATTTTTTTCCACATTTTAACTTGTAAATATCTATAAAAAACTCATTTTTCACCTTTTATAAAAAGCATCAAATATATTCCAGAATCACCACACAAATCACACATGAAACATGATCACTATCCATTAGAAAAACTATTTTCATCACATGTGCATCCCAAACAATTTAAGATTTTTTTTCACCATAAAAATAATCAGTATAACGCATTTAAAATTTAAAAAAACAATTTAAACTCATCGAATAAAGTAATATCATTGAACTACCAACCTCACACTTGTAAAAATCTAACATATGGAGAAAAACTTCAACCACACCACCACAAGACACAATAAAGGCATGATCGAATAATAACCATCAGGATTTCCCAAACAAATATCAATATTGGATCCTAATTCTGTCAAATAACCTACATGAAAATAATAATTCAATAAATAGGAAATATATACCCTAAAATAAGGGATAAATCATTGGAAAAGAGACATACATGATGACTCCATGAAGTTCCAAAGCTAAACCACCTGGCTATTGATGCTCAAAGGTTCTGTAAATTCTTGGAGGAATATCATGTGGATGAAAATACCATATGTAAAGGATGGGAGGAGATAAAAGGTTAAAATCAAAGAAGGAACAAGAGTAATTTTTTCTTTTTAAAGTCATAGACAGGTATCACGGTTATCCCACACATTTTCCCAAACTATGTGGTGACCATGAATTCCTCACTATCCAAGAGGAATGAGCTACATGGTTAGGCCACATGGTATCCCAAAAAGTGTGGTCACTATTGTCCAAAATGATCATTTGATGCATGGTTTATTGGGAAAGGGCACAAGGTTTACCCAAACCATGTTTCGACATTGTGCCACCTATTTTCAAGTCCAAAATATCTATTTTCACCAAAAAAATCAAGGGAAACAAAAGGGATAAATTTAATACCAAAAATAAAAAATAGAAAACCTAAAAATATTCACAAATGTGATGAATAAGGTACTAAATGAATGGAAAACACTAACCAATATAACTGAGATACTGAGTTTCTATGGATTAATAGGTTAATTTCTTCCTTTTATTCAAATTTTTTCTTTATTGGACAACACATTAACAAATTCGACCCCTAAAGTTGTTAACTTCAAATGTTCAAAGGAATATTAATAATGCATTAAATATTTAATTTGGAGATTAATTTACACACATATATTGACATTACCGTTGATAAAATAACGAATTTTAATATATATAGTTGAATTAAAAAATATATAGGGTAGTTTCCATATAAAAAATTATAGAGCGGTTTCTTATGAATAAAAGAAATTGATAATCCATGAACTTTTCTATAAAAATATTTATTTTGAGTTAAAATATGTAATAATTTCCTTAAAGATATTGAGGAATTTATTTATTGTTATAATGTTAATATATATGCATTCCATAAAACTTTAAAGTAAACTTTCTCTTATAAAGTTCTCAATATGTTGTAGTGAAAATGGTTTCAACTACTCAGGGGGTATGATTTATCAACAATATCCCACGTTTTGAAGGAAAAAATGAGGGATTAAGATTTTATTAGTTGGGACCATAGTGATTTGATCGTGATAAGGATTAACAAGGATCGTATATTATGAGATTTTGTAAAGTTGAATATAGTGATTTTCATCTTAGGTAAAACATCATTCATTTTCTATTAATTTGTTTAAAATTAATTACAAAAAATGATAGATAAGACTCAAAATAAAGGTAAGGATTTATAAATTAATATTAATTCTATGTGAAATCTCAAATTTATAGAAAACATATATAAAATCGGGAGTGAATTTTTTTGATGAGGTTTTATATCCCATCTATACCAGAGCTAAAGAGGGTGATAATAGATGAAGCACATGGATAAAACTTGTCTATATATTCTAGTAATATAATGATATTAAATTATCTAAGGGAGTATATCTAGTGGGATGGTATAATGCCTAAAATTTTGGGCTATGTGTCCAAATTCATAGTGAACCATTAGATGAAGGATGAATAAAGACATCCTAATGGAGTTATATAACCTCCACCAAAACAAATATAGATGTGAAAAAATGTTACAATGGAAACTCATAATATAATTTTAATAACACATAATCAGAGTGATGTTATAAGAGTAATTATTGATCATATTTGATAGTATACAAATATATTTATACAAAGCGGAGATCTACCCCTTTAGAACCTTTTTTAATTGTATCAGACCATGATCTTATTTTTGCATAATTTTTTTGGAGGAATCTTCTTGAGGCTCTCAACAATGTAAGAAATTTAAACACCACCTATCAACCTCAAACTATGTATTAGTCTAAAAGGACAATTAATTCTTTTTAACACATGATTTTATCATGTTCATTTGAATTTTAATGAATGTGGGATCAATATCTACCTATGGTGGAATTTTTATAAATTATAACTTACATTATTGAATTTATATTGAAACGTAAGAATCCCTAAATGTGTAAATATTTCATACACCATATATTTGGGATTTTTTTGGTATTACTATCATACTTTATTCAAAATAATCCCAAATATATGGTGTATGAAATATTTACACATTTAGGGATTCTTACGTTTCAATCTAAATTCAATAATGTAAGTTATAAAGTATGATACATTGTGCCTTGTGATAATATTTAGTGGCAGCAGTTGACAATGGAAGTTCATATGAGAAGAAGAGAATGAGAGACGAGTAGGAGAAGAAGGGTTCTTGTAGTTCAGGACATCCTTCCTAGATGTCTTCATCTGTGTCTTCCAATTCTAGGACATTCTTGTGCCACTTGTGTGGGATGGTAGGTAACATGTGATAAAGTATGATAAATTATGCCTTGTGATAATATTTTTTGAATAAAGTATGATACGTTGTGCCTTGTGATAATATTTAGTGAATTGGAGTTATGAATTACCGATTGGTTACATAACCAAATCATTATAATGTCCACAATGACATCAATGGTTTACTATTAAGGAAATACATTTTTGTTACAACATATTTAATATCTTATATAGGAATATAGTTTTAATAAATATTATCTTATAATGAACACCCTCTCTAAATTCATGGCACTAGAGAGTAGGTGTTAGGGAATTAGAAAAATTTTATGATGAAATTTCATTGGGTAAATCACAAACTAGAGGATGTAACATGAGATCTTGAAGTAGCTATGAGGTAGGATTACCCAAATTTGTTTTATTACTCATATATATATCAATTTTTTTATTACATTGTTTAAGGGGGTAGAATTTAATACCGTTATTTCTACTATAATAGTAAAACACTAAACCCATAAACTATTTCCCTGTTCAAATATTATTATTTTATCATTATAATAGAAAACATTCATGAGTATATTTAAATGTGGAATGTAATTTTTTTTAAAATTCAATATTGTAAAATTGAAAATATTTTCAGTTTAGACAGTTAAAATTGTATTTTTTTGAAATTTTGTGACCATGACTAAAAAATTTGAATTTTTTTGGTGAATATAGAAAAATGATGTTTTTTATAAATACAATAACATATTAGATAATATTATCATTTATTAATAACATATAATTTTATGAAAAAATATTTAAATAAAAAACATATGCTTAAGGAGAAAAATAATTAATATATAAATAGTATGTAGAATTTAGAAAACCATGTTTTATATTTTAGAACCAAATTAATATTTCATTCTAATAAAAGATCTATTTCTGATATTTTATATTTACTCTGAAATTAGATAGGTACATGTAGTTTTATATTGGGTTTTAAAGACACATAAATCTATTTTTTATTCAAAAACTAGTAAATTCCATTTGAATAGTTTATATACATCTTTTTGGGAAAAAAAATTTTATGGCTAAAGAAGTAATTTTTATGAAATATTGTTTTCATTTTACTTTTGTACATATATTAAAATAAATTTTTACCCCTATATAAAATGAATCATTTAAAATTTATAAAACTTTTTAAATCATCATATGAATATTAATTTGTTTCTGTCATTTAATTTTTAATCATAATGAATAGTTACCATTATAAAAGTTTTTCACCTCAGCAAGAGTCAAAATAGTAAATGAGGTGTTATTAAAAGAGAAATGGATTCAAATACCATTTAAAAATACCAAATTTGTGTCGTTGAGTGGAATAATAACTAAAAATATCCTATATTTTAATAATTTTCAATTTGGTTCCACTTTCCCATGAATATTATTGTATATTATTTTAATGTTTGGAGTATTTTGAAAAGTGAAACCCCTCTCAATTATAAAAGGTAATCTCCTCTCCTCATATCTTTAAACACTATGTGCATTTTATATTGGCCAATATCCACAAAAATGAATTAATAACTCTCTTACCTATATTATAGAGGTTCTTGAGTCCAAAAAATACCAACCTATGTAGGATTAAGGTGTAAGGAAAACTGAGGATATTTAAAAGAGGGGTAATTGTATTAAATGAGTTCATTCAATTCTCTTTCATATTTAACCTAATTTGAATATATAATACCCATAAAAATAATAATAAATTTTAATCATAAATATAATGAAATTTTTTTATGTTGACTGTTGAACCATTATTTAATTCATGTCCACCCAATGAAAAATAAAATCATCAGGCCTATGTATATAAAGACTTCCACATCTATGAAGTGATGTATTTCATTTTACATCACCATATCATATGGATGGTTATGAATATTTATTTTTTCAATAAATATAATATATATTAAATAATTATGTTTAAATAAACATAATTCATCATCTACCTTACTTTTTTTATGTCATATTTAAAATGAAAATGTCACCAATGCGTACGTGTGAACTACAACCTCTAAAAATGATATTTTTCATTTTTCAAATTTGCATTACATGGAAATATATAAAAGTGTATTTAATGTATAAATATTATATATATGGAATTACAAAAATTAAACTTGGTATGGATCCATGACCATGTTGTAAGGATCATGAATACTGAATCAAATCATGCATAATAATTAACCCCAAAATAATAGATTTTAACAAATAATTATGAGTAAGTGTACAAAAAAAAGTTATGACTGAATAAAATAAATATATATATATATAAATATATATCAATTATAGATGAATAATAAGTATAAAATTATTATATATGAGGTTGGAAAATTTCAAACCAAGTAAGAATCAAATGTGACAGTTTGTATTAGAATATCACTTTTTATCATTTTTTTTATATCGATTTACCATGGAGGAATTGTAAGTTATTTTTTCCCTAAAACCCAAAAATTTTATTCTAATACAATTTTTTCTTGTGTTTTTATGTATTATAATCATTTATCTCCATTTGGTACTTGAATAAATGGAAAAATCATTTACAAGAAAACTCGACCATATTTCTCCTTTTTAGCCATGAATATTTTTCCTTCACAAACAGATTATTTATTTTATTTAAAGAATATTAATTTTTGAACATTAATGATTTACTAAGTTCAATTTTAGTTATTTTTTAATTTTTATTAATTTTATGAAAATTTATTTTTTTAACATTTTTCATACAAGTAATTCTGTAAATGTTTTACCAAACTAGAAAAATATTTTTTTATGTTTTCCATAAGACTGGCTTTTCTAAAATCCATTATAATTATTTATTAAAATAATTCCATTTAAATTTTCCATTGGGTTTAAATGAAAATAATATTCCCAATACATTATTAATTTTTACTTTTTTATTAATATACCATAAAGATATTTTTGTTATTTTCAAATCAACATTCCCATGTATTTATAATAGTGTTTCTCATCTTTATAAACATACTTTAATATTTTTTATGATTAAATGATACCATCAAAATTATTTCTATATATTTATTGTTAACATTTACTAATAAGGGATTATACTGACATTATGTATTCATGTTGTCCAATATATATTTTTATTGATTACTAAGGCTGGTATATTATTTATTATATATTTATTCATTTATTTTATATGAATAATGCATATTAATTAGTAATTGATGGGTGGAAAAAATATTAGATATCCCATAAATTATTTGGTTAGTCTTATTTGGTAAAGGTTCATTGATATATGTCATATGCCTCAGCTATTTAATAATCTTATCTTTTGGAGTTGGTGTTATAGAAAAATATTTTCTCACTTTTGATGAATAGATATTTTCAAATATGTAAATATTAAATATATCTTATCATATATTGGTAATTATTCTATATTAATTTCATTTGATAATTTACTAGGGTATCTATCACATAAAAATAGTTCATAGTAGTTCCCTGTTATTATGTGGCCCTTGAGGTGTTGTGATAATATCCCTTAAATATCTGTCATACAGTCTGGATGATGAACTAACATTGGGAACATTTTTTGATGAATTGAAGGTTATAGTTCTCTTAATAGGATTATCCTCTATATCATGAAGGTACAACTAGGTAATCTAAAAATGTGAGATAATTAGGAAGTACCCAACCATAATTTTTTCATGTTTTTCATATCATTAGACGTTCCTATTTGGTATAATATTTAATGGTCCTTAGAATTTATGATTATTATTAATAAATATCAATAATAACTTACATATATGTATTGATGAAACCTATAACACACTATATTCACACTATGTATGATATATTGGTCAAGTTACGACTGGTATGTTATTAATGAATATGTTGAGGAAGGATGTATCCCTTCCATTTATGGAAGTTAATGTCTCCACTCTTTTATTTGAATTGAATTGTTGAAAAAATTACTTTTCTATAGTTATGTAGACATGTTCATTCTGGATAATCAAATAAATATATATCAAGAATTACCTTTGAATAAATATGTATTTAACCCAATTTATGAGATATTGATAAAAATGGATTTTATTATATTATTGTCCCTCACATATGGTTGTTAACATTGTGACATTAAATTTTATCTTTTGGATGCCTTGATCCATTGATATAATATAATCTTGGACAATATGGATACACACCTAATTCCAATAAGGATGAATCGTGGAAGGTCAAACACTAAGTATATCCATTAATCTCAAATAATTTCAACTTGAAGATAAATATTGGAATAATTTTTTCCTCAAGTCCAAGGTATAATTTCATTCATGATCAACTGAATGCATAAATTAAAAATAAATTATTTTTAAGGTAATTATTTAATTACATGGATATTTAATAATTATGTATTTATATTTGAATGAATAAATATTTTGTTACATATTTATTCAGGCATTTGATAAATGTCAACAAGGATAAGCAGACCAAGATGGGGATTGATGATAAATATTAATATACAAGATGGTAAAAAAATATTTACCATTTCCCCAATAAGAACAGACCATGAGAGAATAATAATATAATTATTATATCATAGAATGGGGTAATTTAAGGGTTTAATGTATTATTATGGTCTCATGTACAATTAAATACTTTTAAACCCTAACTCATATCTCAATAAATATACAGTTATGTATATTGTATTATGGTTGATCAAATTTGAGAATCATTATGCACAATGAAATATAGATCTCTCCCCATCAAGACAAAAAAAAAGTTATGGAGTTTCATCTCTCAATATTGTTATATTATCCTCCCTCAGTCTTATTAATAATCAGAGTGATATGATATTTCTTTAACCTTAAGGAATAATCATTATGATAAAAGATAGTAGCATATACTGATCGATCAACCATATTGGCAATAATATTCCATCAGTGTATTTTAGAGCTCAGAGGAGCACCTGTGGATCACTGCTAGATGAATTCAACATTTTGATACAATAAACATAATTATTGTGGACCAAAACTATTTTAAATGATCAATATATTCATTTAAGAATTATGTTATGATGGATTTATTAATTATTACTATCCATTTAAATTAATTATATGTTTAATGTGAAATGTATTCTTTATCCTATCATGTTTGTCATGTTTTATCAGAAAATTTTCATTGTTCATAGATCACATGTCAAGTAAATCATGGAATATATATTAAATATGATATTTACTGAGTCATCATTGAACCTGATAAGTGCCTGTGTTGTTCTTAGAACCATTAAATGATATCATATTGGGTTACATTAAATTTAATAACTATTTATTTTATTATTTATAATTAAACATTAAAAAGTTAAATTTCATTTTATTAATTTTTATCCATTATTAATCCATCATTGAGATCATTTATTCCTCCTCTTAGTTTCTCTATCACTGAAGCCATATAAGATAATAATTAATGAATAATTCATATGAAGAACCCATCGATATGTTCAAATAACTCTTGGAGCATAACATAGGGTTACACAGTTTGTACTCATTTGTTACATGATGTGTACCCTTGTTCATGGATCTGAGACACCAATGTGGACTCAAACTCAACTTATAGTGAATAAATTATAATTTCATTAAATGAAACATGTATATACTAGCTAAATAAGAACATGGGTTTTCTATACTACACTACTGGTTGATTTCCAACAAGATATGTAGTCCATTTGTTTTCACTATGGAAACCTGGGGTCATGATTAGACGTATAATTAATAATCCACGTTTACATAACATGTGATGTGTATAGGATAGATTCCATGAAAATTTATGTTCACACTATGTACCCTTTCTAAACATAATTTACCACATTAATTTATATGTGAAGTACACACTTAGTCTCTAGTAATTAATTATGGACATCCAAAGAAGAAAAGTACACATCATGTGGCTAGGTTGCACGTGCCATGAACTATACCTATTTATATAGAAATATTAAATTTAATTAATTACCCCATTAAACCCCATCAACCTGTGTTTCACGATTCATTAAATTTATCGTACACATTGATCATTAAGTTTTATATTATATTAAATTATTTATAAATTCCTCATAGTATTTAAAACTAAAAGTCATGTATGGTTGTTGTATACTAATGACTTGGTTCATAGTAAATCAAATAATAAAAATATTTTTCATAGCTTCCATGTTTCATTATTTTAATAGTACACATACTTAAATTATGATACATTCCATGCATCTAATTTTTTTTTGATTGTATTGTGTACAATATGGTCTATTCAAAGTAGTTTGAGTTATTAATAACTGATTTTCTTCTAAGTAAATAGTTGTGTACTATTTTAATTTAATTTTAAATAAAATAAAATTATTTACATTATTTAATTTCACAATAAATGGGAATATCCAGGATGATTATATGTTATAAGATAAAATTAAATAATTATTTAATAATAAAATTAATTAGAACAATTCATCTACATTTTATCTTGTTGATGAATGAATTGAAATGGATGCTGGTGAATTATATTAAATGTGTAATAATATCTTTTATATGATTAATTATGAAATTTGACTAGACCTATTTATTTATTGGTTTAAATTAATTTAATTTCATACATTTTCAATTATGTATTATCAAATTAAATAGGATGGCTTGTGTGTTATGCCTCCCTCTAATATATAGAACATGCTTGCCCAAGGTTGTTTTTTGTAATTACATTTAACCAACACTTTATTTACCCTCATATTCATGTGAGTTATTAAACACATGTTATAAAAAGAGTATGTGAAGTCATATTGAGTTAGTTCAAGGAGGATTTTAGGTGAAGGAATTTTTAGATGGAACTGAGACCAAACCAACCTGGGTGATACATAGGAGAATACATGGAAAACTACTACTCATGCCATGACAAACATAAGGAAATTTAACCTAGGATCATAGGTTGATTTATTATCCAATCACTAATATATCTATTAGATAATATCATGATAATATTTGTAACATCATGTTACATTTTTAGGTACTTTTTTATGTTTCTAAGTACCCCAGTTTTGGAGTAAAGACTTGGGTTGTGTTTGGGTGAACTTATAAAGAAAATATAGAGGACAGTGTGTTGTGAACGGTTTGCGCACAGTTTGAAAAACTGTGTGACCAAAATGTGCCAGCCTTGAAACTTGGACAGAAGCTTCCACACGGGCAGTGCAGGGTTTATCTCACCATGCGTCCAAGCCATGCAAGAAGGGTGGATGAGGTAGTATCTCATGCATGCTTTACGCATGGTTTGTCAAACCGTGCGGCCAAACCGTGCGGTCACATAAATGAGATCCTTAAATTTTGGATCTCACTCGGTTTTGCCTCTAAGTGCCTCGTTTATCCTCCTAAGCGGCTCTAACTCGGGATTTGTCTTCTCCTAAGGTCCTAGAGGGTTCTACCATCGTTCCAGAGTTAATTCAAAGGCTCCTCTCGATGAATTGAAGCTGAATTCTTGAGATATGTGATCGTTCTTGTTTGGTTTCTTAGATCTACTTAGATCTACTTCTCCTCTTCTCTCGGTTTCTTAGATCTACGCCTATTATGGGTATATTTAAGTGTGTGGTACCAAGTTTGATGAGTTTTGGTCTTGATCTTTCTAGGAGAAGAGATCAAAGGTGGGTTCATGAATAAGAAACCCGGTTTTCTTGAGCGTTCTCGACTGTTGTGGTCTTGGTTAAAACATTCAAGGTAGGTGGTTCTGTCCCGTCTTTCCAAATTGATTATCATTGTATTTAATTGATTTATTTCAATTATTTATTTAAATTAAATGTCTCAAGTTTCTTTCAATTAAATTGATAAAAACTCGATTCCATCGAATCAAGATATTTGAAATAGTTTTGGCATGGAAATTTGGAAAACCCCAATTCCATTGAATTGGGCCTGTTTATGGAAAATTGGTCGATTTAAATTGATTAATTTAAATTGTGGATTTTATAGAAAGGTTTTTCAATTAGATTGTTTAATTTAATTGTGGAAATGAAATGTTGAATGATGGAGTTGGTTTTTAATGGATTTCAAACTTATAAAAATGGCTTGAAATGATTTGATAGAAACCCATTGGTTTTATCTTGTGTAAGAGGAATGTTTTGAATAAAACCTAATTTGGTTTTAAATGGAATGAAATTGTATCTTTTGAAATGGAAGAAAGGGATTGATCGTATTTTAAGCATTCTTAAAATAGTTCGCCCATCATGTAAGATCGCATGAAATCCTTAGGTAGTTAGTGAGTTATTTGGATACACACTACGCAAAGACAATGTTCTAAAACATACTTGCAGCAGGTCACATACCCGATGGGTTGGTGACGAGTCTCCTTTGGCCATTGTCATAGGGAAATGTGTATACACATCTTTGATGAGTTCATATAGAGAGTGTAGAATCTTATAACTGGTTAATACTATCATATCTTTTGGCAGATGACCATGTTGCTTGCATGTTTATTTATATTTGAGATATAAATGTATGTCACTGTTTTTGAACTGCTTTACATGCCTGCTGAATTTATATAAACTGTTTTATATAAATTTTTTGCATAATCCATTGTTTTAGAAACAATCCATCATTTGAAAATCCTTTGTTTAAAAATATTTATTCCATCATTTGAAAATGTATAGATTTTTTTGTTAAAATATTCTTTGAGTTTCCAAACCTGTTTATTTGAAAAATGGAAAGATATTCTTTGGATAATATATTATTGGCATCTGTTATGGAATCTTTGGTGGGATCCTACTAGGATTAGGCTCACACCCTACTTTTTCCTTCGAATGTTTGTATACTTTCTTCTTCCAGGATCGAGCAAAGGGAAAGGACCTCTTGGAGGTGGATCCAGTTGTTGATCTCTGGACTTGGTGGGTTGTGTCCTTTGGGACCATAGGACTATTTTCCCTTTTTGTCCTTGGGTTGTAATACTTTGACTTTTTGTGCTTATTTGTATTCTGGTGCATTACTCCCAGTGGAGTTTCTTTTGTTATGCGTACTATTTTGTGTTACTCTTTCTTCCGCATTCTTGTGGAAAAATCATTCCCACTTATATGTTGTATGATGGCAGGTGCTAGTCGCCGACCCTTGGGGATTGGGAATGCCCTTTGGGTTATGTCAGGGTTGGCTCGGTTGTAGGGTTACCAGGGTACCCGAGCTGGTTCGTGACAAATTGGAATCAAAGGGAGGTTTGTTGAACATCTTTCCTTGATGTCAGTATGCATTTGAGTTTTCTTATCGGGACTTAAAAGGTAGTTGTGATTGAGTACCTGGCCATCTCTCACCACAATGAACCTTAAGTCACCAGGGGTAGTTAGGGAAATATGACTTTTGGATTAGTTATAGTATTTTCCCTATTTTTATTTGGATAGATTGGAATCCAAATCTTGTTTATTCCTTATTTTAAGATTAGTTTTCCTTGTTACTTGGTTGGTGTCTTAATCTCTATCTTTTATGGTGTTGTGTGGAATCATGCCTCCGAAAAGACATGGGAATCAGGTCCAAAAAGAGGCTGCTACTAAACCTCAGCAAGCGATACCTATTGTTGATCCGAGTCTAGTTGAGTTGATCATTCACACTATCCAATCTCTAGGAGAGGCACCACCTCCAGTCCCAGTTCAGACTCCAGCTTTAGATCCTCAAAGTGATATTCTCCGAAGTTGTTCTCAAGAGTTCCTATGCCAGAAGCCACAAGTTTTCAAAGGCCCAACTAACCCTCAACATGCTGAGGAATGGTTGAGCAAGATTGAACGACTTTTTGGGTTCTTGGAGACACCTGATGTGATCAACGTGAAGTGTGCCACCTTCGTGCTGGAGGGACCAAGAAGGATATGGTGGGACATGATGGTGATGGCTGGGAAACATGAGGGTTTGGAGTGGAAAGACTTTAGGGTTCTTTTCACTGATTAGTTCTATCTAGAATCTATGGTGTTGGCTAAGGCTGTGGAGTTTTTCAAACTTGAGCAGGCCAAAAAAATCGTGACTGAGTACTCAAATCACTTTGCTGAGTTGGTACAGTTTTCTCCTGAAATTGTATCGAATGAGAGGATGAAGGCTCGACGATTTGACTTAGGGCTTTGATCAGATATCCATTATATGGTTTTATTACTGAAGCTACCAACTTATGATGATGTGCTAGATAGGGCAATGATGGTTGAGATGGATTGGGTAAGAAATTCAGGGTTGCAAGAAGTTCCTTTTCTTTCTTGTGGCAGTGTGGGTTTCTTTAAATGAAAATGGAAGCGTGATGTTTCTCAGGGTGGTTCTTGGCAAAAGAGTCATTCCAGACAACCAGTAGAACTAGGATGGGCTTCCTTGACTTGCTATCAGTGTGGGAATCTAGGACATTCTAAGAGGTTTTGCACTGAGGTTCCCAAGAACTGTAGCTCCTGCGGACGTTTAGGGCGCCTACAAGGATTATACCATCACTTATCTACTCCACGTAGTGGAACAGGATCATCAGCACCTCCAAATACTGCGGGGAAATCAAATTCTTCACATACAAAAGGGTTCTAGCCTCAGGAATCCAGAACGAAGCTTCTTCACGTAGTGGAAGAGTCGCCAGAGGTAGCTGATATAGGTCCTACAATAGTGAGAGGTACCATTACTGTAGCTTCATCTTTAGGGATAGATCTTTTTGATACTACTACATCCCACTCTTTTATTTCAACCCATCTGGTTAATCTGCTTAGCCTTTCTATGGAAATTTTATCTTGTGCGATGGATATTACGTAATGAGAGAGAAGGGTTTTTGTAGTCCTACTTGTATCTTCTCTCTATCAGATGTTGAGCTTGTTTGGGACTTTTTGGTTCTCAACATGAAATCTTTTGACGTCATGTTTGGGATGGATTGGAACATCTTCAATAAATACCAGATTGATTTTCACCTCTGAATGGTATACCTTACTACACCCAGTAGTGTGCCTCTTATTTTTCAAGGAGAATGGGACCCCAGGTTAGGCAGAGCCGGTCCTTCTTATCCAAAGTTGGGGAAAATTATATCAGTGATTTGTTTTAAACTAGAGAAAGATCCAACGAGTTTTGATCTTCCTCCAGTCATCATTGAGTTTCCAGATGTGTTTCTTTCTGAATTCTCTGGTATGCCACCGGTAAGGGAGATCTATTTTTTAATTCGATTATTTCCTAGTACTCAACCAGTTTCTATCCCTTCATACTGAATGGCTCCAGCAGAATTAAAATAACTGAAGTCTCAGTTGGATGATCTTCTTGAGAAAGGTTTTATATGCCCGAGTGTGTCACCTTTGGCAGCACCAGTTCTCTTCGCCAAGAAGGCCGATGGTTCTCTACTCTTATGTGTTGATTATAAAAAGCTCAATCGAGTTACGATAAAGAACAAGTATCTATTACCACTAATTGATGATTTTTTTTACCAATTGAAATGGGAAAAGTGGTTTTCAAAAATTTAACTTTGATCTGGTTACCATCATTTGAGGATAATGGATTCTAACATTCAGAAAGCCACCTTTCGAGGTAGGTATGGCCATTATGAGAACCTTGTTATGCCCTTCGTCCTAACAAATTATCATGCAGTTTTCATGGCTTTGATGGACACGGTATTCTGTGAGTATTTAGATACTATCCTGGTGGTCTTTGTGGATGACATTCTTGTCTACTCCATGTCTGAGGAGGATCATGTGCATCATTTGAGAACAGTTATGGGTCTTCTATGGAATCACCGAATTTATGCCAAGCTTTCAAAGTGTGATTTATGGATTCGGGAAGGGAAATTCTTGGGACATATCGTGTCAGAACAAGGAATATCAGTTGATCCTGAGAAGGTGATGTCTGTTTTGACTTGGTAACAACCACGAAATGTTTTCTAGATTCAGATATTCTTGGGCTTAGCAAGATATAATCATCGATTTGTTAAAGACTTCTCAAAGTTATCTTCTCTAATGACTGCTATGACTAAAAAGGGAGTGAAGTTTTCTTGGAACGACAAATGTCAGAGTTATTTTGTTGGGAAAAAGTTTCTTTTGACTACTATGCCAGTTTTAACTCTTCCTGTGGCTGGGATAGGATACATGGTCTTCTGTGATGCATCGGGTTTAGGTTTGGGGTGTGTCCTTATGCAAGGTGATCATGTTGTTGCCTATGGATCTCATCATCTTAAGCCTCATGAGAAGAACTATCCTACCCATGACCTTGAACTTGCAGTTTTAAGGCATGCACTTAAGTGTTAGAGACATTACCTTTATGGAGAAAGGCTTACTGTGTATTCATACCACAAGATCTTGAGTTATATCTTCTCTCAAATAGATTTGAATATTTTCCAAAGGCGTTGGGTGGAGTACCTGAAATATTTCGACATTGATATTTCCTATACCCCATAGAAAGAGAATGTAGTTGCAGATGCATTAAGCAGGAAACTTCCATCTTAGGATGTGAAAGAATCTTTATAAGAGTGGAGTTTAATGGCTCTTTTTGCTCAGTTCCATATTGGAGTTCAGTGGAAGTGGAATGAAGTTTCTTTAGCCAGTGTCTAGTTGAAATATGCTCTTCTTGAGTTAATTATTCAAGAACACACATTGTATGATGAATTTAATAGAATTAGGAACTCTCTTTATAGTCGGGAGACCGACACCCAGTGGTCATTCTCCAAAGAGGGTGTCTTGTGTTATCGAAACCATTATGTTATGCCGTTATCGGCAAGGAAGGATGTGATGGGGGGTCGCCATAAATCTCAGTGGGTGGTACACCTAGGAACCATTAAGATGTTATATGACATACGGTGATAGTTCTGGGGGCCTGGTATGAGACCATAAATTGATGATTTTGTATCGCGTTGCTATATATGCCAGCAGGTGAAAGTCGAGCACCTGAAACCTTTGGGATTGCTTCATCCACTTCCAGTCCCTACATGGAAGTGGGACGAAATCTCTATGGACATTGTGGTTGGGTTACCTCAAACCCAGAGGAAGAAGAACGCGATATGGGTTATGATCGATAGGCTGACCAAGTCGTCTCACTTTATACCTATTCGAGATACAACCAAAGTTGAGGAGTTGGGAAATATCTATGTGAAGGAAATTGTTCATTTTCACGGAGTTCCATCTACTATAGTCTCTGATAGGGATCCCTATTTTACTTCTCGCTTTTGGAGAGGCCTTTAGGAGGCACTGGGATCTCAGGTCCGTTTGAGCACGGCCTACCATCCACAGTCAGATGTCCCGACAGAGAGAGCTATTTAGATCCTTGAGGATATGCTCCGCGCATGTGTTATCAACTTTGGGGGGTCTTAGGATGAACATCTGGGACTAGTTGAGTTCTTTTATAACAATAGTTATCAATCTGCGATCAAGATGGCTTCTATTGGGGCATTGTATGGCGATCCTTGTAAATATCCTTTATGTTGGTCAGAGATTGGTGAAAGTTCCTTGGTAGGACCGAGTTTTGTCCAATAGACGATAGCTAAGATCCAGTTGATTCATCAGAGAATGTTGACAGAACAGAGTTGGTACGGGTCTTATGCTGATCGTCGTTGTAAACCTTTAGAGTTATTAGTTGGTGACCAGGTGTTCTTGAAAGTTTCACCCCGATTGGGTCATCGATGGCTTGGGAGGCAAGGGAAGCTTGCTCCTCATTTTGTGGGACCTTTTGAGGTTATTTTTCTTGAGGGAAAAGTTGCTTACCATTTAGATCTACCACCAAAAATGACGTCAATACATAACGTGTTCCATGTATCGCAGCTGCAAATGTATCTCTTTGATCCATCTCATGGTGTGAGGTGGAGGGATATTGGAATTGAATCAGATTTATCTATTACTGAACGACCAATCATGGTTGTTGATTCTGAGACCAAGGTACTTTGTGGGAGAATGATACCTCTGGTCCATGTACTCTGGCAGCATGGTTCTGATTCTCATGAGACGTGGGAAAGGGAGGCACTAATGAGAGATCAGTGGCCTCATCATTTTGATGTGGAGGTTTCTTCATAGGCTTTATGGGGGAAGAAAGATCTTATGTTGGGGTGGTTGTAACATCACGTTACATTTCCTGGTACTTTTGGATGTTTCTAAGTACCCCTATTTGGGAGTAAATACTTGGGTTGCATTTGGGTGAACTTTTAATGAAAATATAGAGGAAAGTGTGTTGTTCATGGTTTGTTCATGGTTTGACAAACCATGCATCCAATCTGTGCAAGCCATGAAAGCTGGACAGAAGCTTCCGCATGGGCGGCACACAGTTTGTCTAACCCTATGTCCAATCCATGCGAGAAGGGTGTCCAAGGCAGTATCTCACACACGGTTAGCGCACGGTTTGTCAAACCGTGTAGCCAAACCGTGCGGTCTCTTAAATGAGATCCTTAAAATTTGGATCTTGCTTTCTTTTTGCTCTAAGTGCCTCGTTTTTCCTCTTAAGCATCCCTAACTCGGGATTTGTCTTCTCTTAAGCTCAGATAGGGTTCTCCCGTCATTTCAAAGGCGATTCAAAGGCTCCTATTTGTGAATTGAAGCTGTATTCTTGATGTATGTGATCATTCTTCATCATTCTTGGTTGGTTTTCCTAGATATACTTAGATCTACTTCTCCTCTTCTCTCGGTTTCTTAGATATATGATTGTTATAGGTAGATCTAAGTGTGTGGTACTAAGTTTGATGAGTTTTGGTCTTGATCTTTCTAGGAGAAGAGATATAAGGTGGGTTCTTGAAGAAGCAACCCAGTTTTCTTGAGCGTTCTCGATCGTTGTGCTCTTGGTCATAACCTTAAAGGTAGGTGGTTCTATCCTGTCCTGCCAAATTGATTATCATTGTATTTACTTGATTTATTTCAATTATTGATTTATATTCAATTTCTCAAGTTTATTTCAATAAAATTTAAAAAAACTCAATTCCATCGAATTGATATATTTGAAATGGTTGTAGTATGGAAATTCGGAAAACCCCAATTCCATTGAATTGGGTATGTTTATGGAAAATTGGTCAATTTAAATTATTTAATTTAAATTGTGGATTTGATGGAAATTTTTTTCAATTATATTGTTTAATTTAATTGTGGAAATGAATTGTGGAATGATGGAATTGGTTTTTAATGGATTTCAATCTTATGAAAATGGATTTAAATTATTTGATAGAAATCCATTGGTTTTATCTTGTGTAAGAAGCATGTTTTGAATGAAACTTGTTATGGTTTTAAATGGAATGAAATTGGATCTTTTGAAATCGAAGAATGGGATTGATCGTAATTTAATCATTCTTAAAATAGTTCTCCTATCATGTAAGATCGCATGCAAGCGTTAGGTATTTAGTGAGTTATTTGGATACACTCTACGCAAAGACAACGTTCTAAAACATACTTGCGGTGGGTCACATCCCCGACGGGTTGGTGACGAGTCTCCCTTGGCCATTATTATAGGGACATGTATACACACATCTTGCTGAGTTCACATAGAGAGTGAAGAATCCTATAACTATTTAATATTATCGTATCTTTTGGCAGATGACCATGTTTCTCTCTTTTTTATTTATATTTGAGATATAAATGTATGTCAATGATTTTTAATAGCTTTACATGCCTGATGAATTTATATAAACTCTTTTATATAAAAGTTTTTCTTAAGCCATTTTTTAGAAACATTCCATCATTTGAAAAGCCTTTGATTAAAAATATTTATTCCATCATTTCAAAATGTAAAGCATGTTTTGTTAAAATATACTTTGAGTTTCCAAACATGTTTATTTGAAAAATGGAAATCTCTTATTTGGATAATCTATTATAGGCATCTATTATGGAATCTTTGGTGGTATCCTACTGGGCTTAGGCTCACACCCTACTTTTGCCTTCGGGTGTTTGTAGACTTTCTTCTTCCAGGATCGAGCAAAGGGAAGGGACCTCTTGGAGGTGGATCTAGTTTTTGATCTCTGGAATTTGTGGGTTGTGTCCTTTGTGACCTTGGAACTGTATTCCATTTTTGTACATGGGTTATAGTACTTTGAATTTTTGTGCCTATTTGTATTCTGGTACATTACTCCTAGTGGAGTTTCTTTTGTTATGCATATTGTTTGGTTTTACTCTTGCTTCGGCATTATTGTGGAAAAATCATTCCCACTAGTATGTTGTGTGATTCCAGGTTCTAGTCGCCGACCCGTGGGGATTGGGAATGCCCTTAGGGTTATATCAGGGCTGACTCGGTTATCGGGTTACCAGGGTACCCGGGTTGGTTCGTGAAAATATTATTTATTTAATTATTTTATTCCATTCTTATGCATGATTTATTTTTTAGATGCTTGAAAATTATCACATAAATAAATATTCTAATATAAAATAATGGAATTAGAATAAATGGGTTCGGCCTAAAAATATTATTATAACATTAATATTCAATAAAATAAAATCTACTTAATATTAACATTACATGTAAAGGATAAAAATAGAAAATTGTATTCATAATAAATAAAAAATCTCAACTTAATATTAAGTCAGACTAAACCTTCCATTAGTTGATTAGGAATGAAAGAATAGAACTAATTTTTGGTCCAACCCTATTAGAACACTAAATTTTATTATGGAGTTCTTATGAATTTTTTGGGTAGACATAACAATTTCACATCATGGTTAGTGTCCTTGGTAGTCATGATGCTACTTGGATGGAAGTCTTGAGCAAACATGAGGGAGAATTTTTGAATTAGGGACTCTATTCAAATAATCATGGACTACAAGCTAGAATTAGGAAAAATAAGTACCTATATAAACAACTATGAGTAATTAACCAATCTAATTATTATGTTATGGGAAAGGTAATACAAATCCTTTCCACTATAATATATATGCAAATAGACATTCCAATTCAAACAGTGTGGGCTCTTCAGAATTGATATAATAATGGGATAATTTTAACTATATTTTGTTCATCTCAAATTTTTAAATTAGATAATTTACTAATAATATGCCCTAAATTGTTTTAGAATCCAAATGGAATGTTCAAACAATAGAACACTCTTCCTATGAACTATCCTGTATAAAGACAATATATTTATCACCATAAACTTCTAGAATTTGTATAAGAGAATGAACATGGTACAAAGCCAGGAATAATAGTTTCACATGCTATAATACCTAATTCATACTAATCCCTCCTTGGAGTTGGGTGTGTAATAGTTATTTGTATAAGAGAAACACTTGGATAATGTTCTATAATTTTAGTGTTTAATATTATCTTCTATGTGTATGGAACTATACCAAAATCACATGATTCCATGGATGCATATGTAATGATCAATTATGTCAATGATCTTTATCAGTAGAGAGAAGGAAAAGAACAATTTGAGATCTCCAAGGCACACTTCACCTAAAATCATAAAGAAGTCACACAAGATTGGCCTCAATCAAAATGATCAGAAACATTGACCATTTGTAACTTATTGTGTCTAATAAACTTGAGGATTTTTTGATTGATCTCATCATCCTATAATTTCCTTATATATTATCAAATATTATTGTGAATTTCAACATAATAAATATAAATAATTCACTCCTATATCTTCTCACTATAATTCATTATACTTATATAGAACTAAATCCTGAATAGTGTTGTATCCTTATGATGAATAAGTGGAATGTCCAGGAAAAAATATCTTATACTAAGTCCATTTATTAGTATTAATTTAACATCCATTCAAAGAGTAGGATGAACAAAGTGTAAGTGAGGTGGAAAGATGTTGTTTTTTTTATAATGTAGAAAGAAAGGACATTAAAAGAAAGCCATCATAGTGGGAAGTAAGAAATGAGGTGCTTCGGGATTTTTTTCATTATCAAATGTATACTTTTAATTTATATGAATTTTTTATTAGACATAACCTATGTTTCTCATCATTTTATAGATATATTATATCCTAATAGATTTTCAACATTTTTTTTGTGAGTAGGATTTGCATGATGAAAATGGAGGCATGTTGTTAGAAATAACCCTTGGCTACTACCACCTCAAATTATCAATGAGAATGATCTTGGTTCTTACTAATAATTACCATGTGTTGGGAATTACAAAACAAAAATATTTCTATTTATAAATTAGATATAAAAGGTATTATTTTTAATTTTAGAAATGAAATTTTCTTCTTTTATAAATAAATCAGGTGTTATGGTAAGACAAATTTACATAATGGACTTCAACTATTAGATTATGAGACCCGAGTGTTAAATATAGATAAAAAATATATATCAAATTACTAATACCACACCCATCTTTGTAATCAATACTCAGGTCATGTAAATGATGAATTATTAACTAAGTTACATTATGTTTTTTATTTAGATTCATTCAAACTGACAACACCTGTTATATTTCAACCATTGTTTCAAGGTAAAATGACCAAATAATCATTTTTTAGATAATGCTAAATGGCTACAGCGGTTTTAGAGTTTGTTCACATTGATTCATTTTTACCATTCTTGGATAAATAAAGGGGTTGTTACTTATACTTCAAAACATTTACTATTAAATTTAGTAGGAATGTGTATATCTATATAATGAGGTAGAAATCTTAAGTGACTAATAAATTAAATGAAATCAAGAATGGGGTTTAGAAATGTATTGGTAATAATATTAAAAAACTCCACTAAAATTGCTTATGATAATGTCTTAATCAAGACTTCATTGACTATTTATAGGATCATGAGATTTTATTCCAACTCTTTCCTCAATATAAAACCTAGTGTTGTGGTGTATGTTAAAGGATAATCCACACATTGTTGGAAATGGTGAGCTAAATGACGTGTCAATAAAACCTTCCACTATCATTTTGGTGATATGAAATATAGGAAACAACACACATACAAAAACATGAAATAACTAATTTTGTAGATGGTATACCATACTAATTATTTAGTGGAATGAAACTTGTGTTGTGGAAATTACATGTCTGGGGATGTGAGGCATCTATGATGGCCTCTCCAGAAAAAAAAAATTCACTCTGAGGCACAATGAGTATCTTCATAGGATACTCTATGGAAACAATGGGATATAAACTATGTGACCCCTTAGAAAAAAAATTAATATTTTTGAGACATTAGATGTTCCTTAATATGGAGAAAATATATCAATGAAATAGTTGTAATGAGAAAAATTTAAAAAAATTATAAGCATAGTATACTAAGGAAATGGTATAAAAACATGTTCAACAAAACTCTAAGGAAGAAATAATGTTAGAGATAGAAGTAATATATATGAGTATATGTGAGGTTAGATAACCTGAGTGGCATGGTTTTATAGCCCCCATGCATGGTGACTCATTATTACTCGATAATAATGATCCTTTAAACAATATAGATGAAGTGGAACCAGTGCAGTCAAATGGAAAGAATTATTGAATTTTAAAATAAATTCCATGTACAAAAACAACATATGTATTTTAGTGGATACACTAGTTGATGTAGAACCTATTATTTCAAAATGGGTATCTATGAAGGAACTATATATGGACAGTAAGGTCAGTACCTATAAATCATGAGTTGTTTAAAAAGGTTAAAAACAAATTCAAGGGATAGACTATGTTGAAACCTTCTCACCAGTCTCCATGTTTAAATAAATAATATGTTTACTTCCCATAATAGTATACCATGACTATGATATGTAAAATATGAGTGTAAAAATATCATTCCATAATTTTAAAGATTAGGAATATGTATATAGGACACAACAATAATGATTTATGACTCTTGATAATGATAATAAAGTATTAAACTTATATAGATCCATAAATGATGAAAATTACTTTTTTATTATAAAGCGCTTTTTAAAGGAAAGTGAGAAACCACATACAACCAAAGAAAACTATCGGAAATCCCCATCCCAGCACGTATACCAAAAACAAGCCTTCACCGATCTAGGATCCCTCAGCAAGCAGTCCTGTGCAGAAGGACGGGTAGGGAACCGATGGCGAAGCCATACCCTCTCCAGCATCCAATTCCAAGAGACCTCCATCAATGAAGACCTAGTGCTCTAATACAATTCCAGAGCCAGTCCAAGTAGAGTTTTGTAAACAAGAAAAAACTAAACTAAAAATATAAGAAAAAGTGACCCGAATCAACACCATATCACACAACCCAGTCACACACACCATCCAACCAAAACACCAGCTTAAACTAAATTATTAACAAGAAATTTAATATTACCCATGTCTGCTTCACTAAATAGCTTCCATGTTAAGGAATAAAGTTTAAAATATGTTTCTTCCAATATCTGTTTCTCAAATACAGACATATGTTGGTCCCAAGTATTAATTTACTCTTCAATGATGATCTTTCCTTAATTTAATCCCCCTAACAAAATTGAGTCTTGTTTATAGATACAAAAATATTTCTCTTCATTAAGGGGTACCTCAAGAGGTCTCCCCATAATTCTGGAAGCCTCTTCTTCATTAGAATTGAGCAGTAGGACATGTTCTATCACTTCTTCTTCAAAGCTTAAAAGCAGAACCGAGGACTGACTATTCCGCTTCCCTGTCTTCAGCTAGCTTGAAGACTCAATAGTCGTCCTCTTGTCATTCATCCTCTTTGTCGATCGAGTCTTTAGGGAGGAGGTAGTGAATAATAGTCCTTCCTCCCTTTCATCTTCTTTGTATCATGACTTGGTATTTCATCTTCTGAATGACTGCACTCATCTCCATTGCACTCCTTCTCGCATTCTCGAACTGCTTCGATGAAAGGAAAGCACTCAATTCTGCTTCAGCAAGCCTCTCGTATCTATTATTCAGGGGAATTTAGATTTGAGACCTAGAGGTAGGACCCCTTGAATTCCTATCACCAGATAGAAAACCCTCCTCCAAAGAACGCCCCTGCATCCCCTACTGCGAACCACCACAAATCGGCCTAGATGACTTGGCCAGCTTCTTCTCCCACATGTCCGCCAATCGCAACACATCCTCTTGACTTCCAGAATCCTGGATTTCCACACTAACCAAGCCCTGCTGAACCTGACTACACTCCTCCACACCAAGCCAAGTTTAAGGAAGATCAAGTTCCATCCTCAACCTATTAAACACATCAGAAACCAATGGATTTATTTTCGGCACCAATGTCTTCTTAATAGGAGACCGAGAAAGAGAAGGCCGACCATACCCTGCCACCAATGCCCCCTCGCAGGTAGCTGAACTATTGAGCGTTGCCTTTTCCAGTTGCAAACATCCCGACAGATCTCCCCCACCAAAATTACCATCCTCCACGGCCGACTTCTGTTTTAACATCTCACCATTTCCCTGTCCCCCATGATCTTTTCTGCGCTGATTGCTCCTCCTCAGAGCGCACTGAGACCCCCTATGATAGACATCCAGCAAGTGACCAAATTAGTTTCATCCATAACAAAAATCAGTTCAATTTTCATATACCACCCTTTTTTGCAGCAATATTACACACCCACAGTGATCCAAACATACTCAAATGGAACCCTTGAAGAATCCACTTCTACACAGACTCATGGATTTATCGGGTGACAGAGAGATTTGGTTTGGATATCTGAGCACATGTACCTACCAAGAAAATTCCTTATCATATGAATAACCGAGGGATTTTGAAATGGGAGGGGTAAGTTTGGGAAACATACCCTAGTCTCCATAGTTGAGGGATTACACTTCATATTCCAATCAAAGGTCCATCGAAATAGAAATAACCTAAAACCATTGAAGTTGCGAGATGCACTTGACCATGCCTTGAAGAGTTCAGCCTCTGAGGATAAGTGTATCATAATATGTCGACTATCCAATAGCCCCACAGTCGGCATGTCCTTCAAATCTCAAGCACTGAAGACATGTCTATCGAACCTGTCCATTGATGGTCATCTCTGGAAAAAGCTAGCAATTAAGGTGGTCTTCAGAAGATACGAAGTTTATGAGAACTCTGTGGCTGATAGATGGAGATTAGAGTGACCATCGAGTAGTTCTGAAACGTTTGGTCCAAGAGGAACTTGGGGGAAAGGAGGAAGTAAATAAGGAATAGTGAAGGGGGTGAAGGGAGAAGAAATATCTTTGTTCAGAGACGAGGATCCCCCCCCACCATTAGAGGGGGCGGAGCCGGCGTAGAGGTGGCCACCTCCACCACAGAGGGTTCCAGCTAGGTTTCCTTGAGAGAGGGTTTGGTCGCGATCTCGAATCACTATGGGCTTATCGAACATTCATTTGTATGAGTCCATAAAGGATATTGGTTTCCTATGTAATGAATGAAATACTTCTTTCTATATATGGTTTAGTGTTAATAATAATATTTGTTAATAGTTTATGTTGATGTAATTTTACTTATTGGAAAATAAATACATGTCTTACACACTATTAAGATGTGGTTAGTTACATGATTTTCTATGAAAGACTTAGATGAAGAATCATATGTACTCAGGATTACAATCTATCATGAAATATCCAAGAGTATGCTCAGTATATGTCAGGGTACATAAATTTAAAAGACACTGAAAATATTAATTATAGAGAAATATAAAATATGATTATTTCTGATGTCACATGATATTCATATTTCCAAGAAAATATGTCCTCATACACATGAGTAAAGAAAAAATATGAAAAGGATTCCAAATTTTTAAACCATTGGGTAATTCATGAATTCAAATATATGTAGCATTTCATATGTCACACATTAATAAAGAATGTTTGAGAAACATCAGGTAGATCATAGATAATCTCATTGAACTATATCTATAACCATACTTAAAAATCTTTAGAAAACTAAGGATATGTTCTTGGTATATAGAGTAGATGAATTGTAAGTTTTCCGGGGATATAAAAATGATAGTTTATAAATTAATCAAGATGATGTAACATCATATTCAGGATAATTTTTCATCATAAATGGATGATCCATGAGTTGGTAGAGCTCAAATTTGTAATGTTTTCTAATTCTAAAGTAGAATTACAGTTTATTGCTACGTATGAGGTAGCTAATGAAGCTATATAGATACACATGTTCTTACAATTTTTAGATGTTTTACTTCAATATAAGGACCCTATAGCATCTTATTATGATAATACTATAATGGTTGATCTCATAAAATAACCATGGTCACTTCATCATATGAATAACATATTCTAAAAGTATCATATTGTGAAGGATTTTTATTAAAGTGGCAAATCTACAGTGACAACAATTTATATGAATGAAAATGTGGTAGATAACATAACAAAACCTATTTCATGGAAAAAAATTATCATTATGTGATAGTTGGATAGGAATATAATTCATTAGTAATTATCTCTAGGGAATGTGGGAGTTTGTTGGATTTGGGTTCCATGAAATAGGTGGTTTGAAAATTTTATTACCAAATATATCCAAAGAAATGGATATTCAATATATATTTTAACATGTTTATAGTTATTACACATTAATATAATGGAATAATGTACAAGGGTATATATTAAATCAAAATAGGTTATAATAATTCCCCTCTTTAATGATAACACTGAGTTCCTAAGATGATATCTCCAAAATATCAATCATATGGCCAGGATGGTGAACTATCACATGGAACATAGTTTTCTAACTCTCAGGTGGAAGTTCTTATAAGAATACAAGGATTCATCTTATAAAGTGTTCTCTTGACAATATTCAATATAATATACTATGATGATAGACCCTCTAATAGGAATTATTCATGTTCTTATGTCATTATATATTTCAATATACAAGTATGTGTAATGGTACTTAGAATTTGTGATTATTATTAATACATATCCTCACTCACGTACATAGAATTATTGAAGAAACCCAAGATCCATTATGTTCTCAATATGTAGGATATGTTGTGCACATCACAGTTTATATGTTTTAATGAATAAATTGGGGAAGGATTTTTCACTTACATTTATAGAATTTTAATATATTACACCTTTGATTGGAATAGAACCATGATAATAAATTCAATGGAAATGTTGATGTAAACATCCTAATTATAGATAATTAAATAATGATATTTCAATATTATAGTTTATGAAACAAATATAAAACTCTATTGATGGTATATCAAGTCAATGGGATTTTATTACATAGTTTTTGCTCATATGTGGTTATTGATGTTTCAACATTTACTTCTTCCACTTCGATTCCTTGACCCATTTCTTGATATAAATATTAGACTTTTGGCATGACAGCCTAATTCCAATGGGGAAGAATTGAAGAGATCCATATAATAATCCCTTCTGTCGATCTTAATTAATTTATAGTTGAATATAAATACCTAAATACATATTATTCTCATGTATGAGAAATAATTTAATTCAGAATTTGTTAATCACATAAATTAAATAAACATTTATACTCAAGGTGACTATTTACCTATACTGATATATAATATTTACTTATTAATTTATTGAATGAATAATATTTATTTGTGTATTCGATAAATATCCTGGAGGAAGAGTGTACCATGACAGGGACCAATGATAAATACTAATTTTTAGAATAGTAAAATAATATTTATTGTTGCACCACTAAGAACATTCCATGAGAATATAAAAATATAATTATTATTACATTTCTTGGATTCATTTAAGGGTCTAATAAATTATTAATGTTCGATGTTTAATTAAATGATATTTAACCCTAAACCATAACATTATAAATAGAATATTATTTAAATTTTATTAGGATAGATTGAAAGAGAAAGTCAATGTGTACAACTAAATCTTGATATATCTCTCCCATGAATGAAGATTCCTCTAAAGATTCTTATATAAATCATGATAAATTATCTGTGTACCTCTATATTCTCATCAAGGATAGTGTATGTATGATTATATAATTATAATTAAATAACTATAGTGATTAAAAAATTAATGTAAAATGATCGATCTACCCCACTAGAACATAAAAATCCATCGATGTTGTTCGTATATCAAAGGAACACATGTCTATCACCCCTAGATGGAACCTGCACTTAGATCCTACAAGAGAAATGATAGTATACCAAAGGGGTTTCTGATGATAAACATATTAATTGATGAAATATCTCATGACTGCATTGTTATTTCTTCTAATACATTTAAATTAATTATAAATCTAATATGAAAGAGTCTTTGAGTTCCCATTTTTCTGTCAAGTTTCATTAGATAATTTTCATTGGTCAGGGATCCCTTGTCATGAACATCATGTAATGTCTATTCAATATTATAATTAATAAGAAATGCCCAACCCCACTAAGTGGTTCTACTACCACTGAAACCTTCAATGTCATGACACAATGACTTGATGATAATATTTTGGTGTTTGATATTATAAATTCCATTACTATGAAACTAATTATTTATATAAATGTTATAATTTCTATTTATATGTTATCCATGAATATATTCATCTTTCATAATATTTTTTATATATAACATTTGATTACAATTTATCTCATCCATATTATTCATTCCTCAGTTATTCAATTTTAGGTTCTGTTGTACAATTTACATCACTGACAAATTCAGCACACCCTTTTATTTTTTTATAATCATATGGGTACCCAGAAGTAAACATTGATTGTGTTTAGGGAAATAATAGAAGAAATAATAATTTCGTCAATGTAATTTTTATTAGATTTTGTATTTTTGAATCTAATTTAATAATTAGGTATATATATAATCTATCAAGTATGCTAATATTTTTGATCCCATGGGATACAATATCTTTTATATTATACATATGTAATATATTAATATTCAAATTCAGGTGGAATTTTTCCTATATCCAGGATGGAAAACATCTAACTAGGGAACAAGGGTTTAAGATAGTATGAAACAGTCGGTTTTTTATAAAATTATGTTGTAAGATGACCAGACATGCTATAATAGGTATGTGTCAAAATAATATATATAAATCACACCCCATATTCAATAATTCAAAACATGATCCACCACATTGTCAGTAACCAACCCATATTACACAAAACATTCATAAATTGATTCAGTCCTAATATAGCCTGAAGGGTGTTATTGATCCCCATGAGCGAGAAACATTCACCTTGTCAATAGAAATGAACTCGGGGTATAATTTTTCTATAAAAGACATTTAAAAAAGGAAATAATAATATAAAATATTTTTATATGAAAAGAAACAAGGAAACATATTAAAAGATATAACCATAAAAAAAAGTGCCAAGATCCATAAAACAACCAAAGAATGAAATAAATGAGAAGAACCCAACTCCACATCACATGACATCACCTCCAAAATCCAACACCATACTAATGAACAAACATACCTCTAACATACGATGCCATTCTCATACCTTCATCATATAAAACAAGATCTATATACAACCAAAGGATTATGCATATTGTGAGAAGAAGGGCCTAGTAGGATTACAACATGTGTTTCATATACGAACCTTATGAAATATACCAATAATGCTCAAATAAATAAAAATAATCAATGAGATACTATTCTACAAGGATTATTAGGAAACATTGTTAAAACACGCCTTCTAAAATATATATAATATAAAAAAACTATTTAAATATCATTTAGATCTACATTTTAAACATACATTTAAAAGATACTAAATATATAAATTAATCCCTGAAATCACATCAATTACAAGGTAGTGAGGATCCTGATTATATTATCATGATTATTAGGCCACCTTGTGTAAAATTTACCCAAGAAGAAATTTTATAAGAGGTAAGATGACACTCTTAAGAGTTACTCCTTGCAAAAACATAGACTGCTTGGTGTGAAAGTTACCCTTTTAGAATAAATCTATGAGGAAACAATTTATCCCCAAGTATGTATCCCTACCTCATTATCCATCATGTTTGTGTTTACTATATTAAAGTAATTCAATGTAGATTTCATCATCAACACAATAAAAAGTTGATTTAAAACCATTTTTTATAATACCAAGGGGTTTCCATTTTTAAAACCATAAAAAATGTTATAGTTCCTAAAAATAATTTTTATGACTTTAAAAAACATTAAAATTCAAACTAAAATGGAATGTGATAAAGGATCACAAGACAAATCGAAAAAATAAATCCACCTACCATGAAATAAATAGAATTAAATTACCATATATAACCAATAATATAGGACATTACAAGGGTCTTAGAATATGATAAGGGATCCAATATCATGAGTTCCTAGACATAATTATCTAAAATTACATATCCAATAATGGTGAAAGACAAAGGGAACACTTACCAAAAAAATCCCAATAAACACGCCATTGAAATGGAAGATCCAATCAGAACCTCTCAATTAAACACTAGATCTATAAAGAATAATATTATCAACCCATATCGAACAATTCTCATCCCCCATGATGTTGGTCCATTGAGACAAATAAGATGAATAAAGAGAAAAATGTGCTCTGAGACCAAAACAGAGATCAACTTATGATGAATGGTAATAAAATTCGATCAGTGATTCTATCCACCAATAAATTATTTTTATAGATCAAAATCTATCCCATGTATGACTTTATGTTCTAATAAATTAAATTAGGGTGAAATGTTTTGTATTATAAAAATTAATTATTTTTTTCAAGTAGAAAAAATACCATAATTCCTCTAACATTCTGGACACAGATCGGTGACAATAGATATATAATGGATTCCACTGAAAATCTAGTGGTTTTAAGAATATTACATGTGCCCCTAAAAACCCCATAATGTAGCAAATGGGATTCCCATAATAATCCCATTATTTCACTATTCCCCTAGCTAGTCGATGGTCCTCACTAACTAGCATGTATATCTTCCACATATAGGTCCATGTCCACAATTAATCCGACCAATCTAGAAACCTCTTGATGAATCAAATAAGAGTAAAAACACACCCTAAACACACCTAGACAAGAAAAAATAGATAAAAATGAATAAACTAGAAATAAAAAACAAAAGGAGGAAAATAAAATCCAAATTAAAGTAGTTACTAGAAACAATATGGGGCTGTTAAAATTATCTTCATCATATTTAATTCTTTCATAGGAAATTTAAGTTGAATAAGGTTGGTCTCCAAATATTTTTGGTCACTACGAACTCATCAAAGACTCTATATCCCATGTATCATGTGAATTAGAACTGTGCTTCCACATAAACTAAAACAATGGTATAGAGTTACTTAACATCACCTTCACCTGATAATAAAAAATATGATATATCAGATCATACATAAATATTTTGTGTTTTAGATTAGGTTATTACCAATAAGAAATTAAATATAGGGATGGATAATACATTTTCCATTGATACATATGAAAACTTTTATGAAACACAGAAAAATATGGTGGAAATTCAAGTGGTATACCACCATTTCAAACTATTTGACAATCTCATAGATTACTATATACCTTGGAGTGAGATTCCAATATAATTCAAGATAATTTTCAAATCACATGTATGAAACCATTAAGAAAAAAATCTCTAACTAAAAAACTCCAAAAGATGATGATGTCGATCAATATTATACTTGTACTAGATCTGAGATAAGATTGACAAATGAACTATATTTTTTCTATTTTCTCCTAAACTATGTAAAATATAACCAGGGAGGGTTCTCCATCTTTGGACCAAAAAATAATATAAATACAAGTATGACCACACAATGATTTTAAAAAATGGAATTCTGATCGGAAAATAGTAACTATTATTATAAAAAAACTCAACTAGGCCCAAATGGTTATCCTAAGAACCTTGAAAATCCAACACACATGCATGAAGAATATTTTCCAGAATATGGTCATCCCTTTTTTTATTCCCATTAGTGTGATGAAGATCTACTATGATCATCCCAACCTATGTTACCCTCCCTCTTGGAGGCCCTTCCAAAATCAATAGGTATAATAGCGGTCCTTATATACGAATTATCTATAGGGATTCTATGCATCCTTACAATCTATTAAACATAAAACATTCCCAGACCTTCCAATTTAGTATTTTCATAGATCGGTATGATATGAGGCAAATTATTCAACTAATTATACAACACCAGAATTTCATTCATACCTTGGGGAATTTGAGGTAACTCATAAATGAAATCCATCAGAATTCCATTCCACTTCCATGTCATCATAGGAAAATGTTGAAGAAATCATAAATTCTTTTGGTGAGTGGCCTTAATCATTTTTCTTGTATAACATAAATAAATAATATCATCTATGTATCATTACATACTAATGTTATAAAAATGATTCTTCATGTCATATATCTTATTTTTGGTTTTTAGGGTTTTTATCCTAAAAATAATGATGACAATAACCCAACAAAACCTTCATTGCAGATATAGGGAAAACCTAACCACTATAGAAGCAATGAATACCATTTGAGAAAAGTGAACACTCAATGATGGCCATCCCATAATATTAGTCATATTTGGTACTTTAAAACTATTAATTTTTCTATTTCTATGAAATAATAAACACAAGTATAAAGTGTGTACGATAACACATTATAGGACAAAACTATAATCCTCCTCCCTTACTCCATACTACATTTTACAAAACATTGCCCTAAATTTCCATTCATCATTTTCATAATTTATAGATTGAGAAAGTAACTTCCCAAAAAAATCATCAAATATGTTTCCTTTCCCTAATATATAGTTCAATTATATGTTGAATGACTAAATGTATGCCACTCATCTCCTCTTCCATATGTTCAAGTCATTTTGGAGAAAATATATAACCAAAAAATTATTATTCAAAGTAAAAAATAAAACATTCACAAAACTTATTGTGGAAATAAATTTTTAGGGCATGGAAAATTTCATCCGGTTCCAAATCATGAATAGGCTAATTCCACTCATGATAAATAAGGCTGAAATAACCCATATTCCACTACACAATTTCCCAATAAAAGGACTTATCCGAAGCCTGAATATGGACCATCACAAAAATAATCATTACTATGACCAGCCATTGGTAAGGTTAGAATAAATTCTATTCTTAGAAAAGAAATTAATTCATGAAATTATTAATTACACTTTAGATCCCATATGTACTTCACCCTTCATGGGTGAGAGAGATCAAGGGAGATGCAAGATTCAAGAAATCATTTATGAACTAATAATAGTGTCTGGACCAACATAGAAAGATGGGTATCTCAAAAAAGCACATGTGGTTCTTCCCATGAAATTATACATTTTAACTTATCTAGATCAACTTAGATACCATGTTCTAAGATCATAAGTCCTAATAACCTAACATCATATATTAAGAATTATCACATAGAAAAATTAACATAAAGATGGTGCTCTCATAGAATAGCCAAAACATACCTCGTGTGACATACATGATATTCATCGGTCTCATAGTACACACAAATTTCATCGATGAAAACACAAAGTGTCAATATACAAATTGGAAATAATTTTGATTAATTAAATGAATATATATTGAGAATTACTTAGGAAAAAAACATCAAGTCTTCTCAAAATGGCAATACATGATTCTAAAGTCAGTCATTGAAATATCTGAATCTATGATTATGAGTTGGTTATGACTAGAACAAAGATAAAATTATGAAAAACCAATTTCCCCCCTCCAACTGGTCAAATAAATCATTAATTTGTAGTAATAGATTGGTTTTCTTGACTATTACACTATTGAGCTTCAAATAGTCAATGCATAAGTAAAGAGTTCTGTTGCCCATCATTGTGAAAAGTATGGGGATTACTATGGTGAATCACTTGGGAATATAAATACATTGTATCTAATATAATCCAACTAAATTTTTATCTCTTTCAACTCGGTTGGACTCATATGGAAAGATAACATCAATATTGGTTGAGTTTTTGAGACTCAGTCATTTGATAAATCCACCTCCCCCACTAATGGAAAACCCATTATGTAATTCAAAAAAACTTTTGGGAACTCGTTGACTACCAAAAGAAGGATTCCACTTCTTTATTCCTTTAACATATTATCTATAGAAAATAACATCCAAATACTATTCATTATAAATGATATCTCATCCCTATTGAACCATGGATCCAATTCTACCTAAAATAGAAAACATCTCCCATCAGAAAAAAATGAATAACACTCATTAATGATAACTGTCAATTTGATCCTTATGAGTGATAAAACAATATATTTGGAAAATCACATCTAATAGGTCCATGTTTAGAACCATGAAATCCTAAACTAGCTTTACATTTTACAGAAAGATAGGGAATGAGGGACAAAAATAATATTCTTCGTCTTATTATTTAGTGGCATCCCCAATTCCATAATTAATGGAAATTTATCCATTGTAAGTTTTAGATGATAAAATATATGATTCAATATAAATTATTGAGTGGTACCATTATAAAATGTAGTATTCATAATGTTATAAAAAACATAAATGGTACCTCTCACAGTAACATGACATGCATCAACTTCAACTGGAAACTCAAAAAATATATGTAGCTGGTTCATTTTGAAGGAATATGGTTTGAAATTTATACCCTATGAAGTATAAAACAACACCATAGGTCTTTTATGTTTTGACAAGGATATACCAGAGTGAGGAAAATATTGATCTAGAACAAACTTCAAAAAGTCACCACAACACCCACATGAGTTGTAAACCTTTTGGGGAACTTGGAGAATGCGCTTCATGTATCCAACCTAGACACACTTGTATCATTTCAAGTGATTAGTCATTGATTATGGTGTAAGACTATACCTATAATAAGAACAAAAAATATTTTACCAATTAAAATAAATAAATTTTCTCTTTCCCTAGTAAGAACCACTAGAGCTACCACAAAATTAAAAAGGGATGATGTCCAATCATGACATTACGTACATGTACATCTCTATCATCACAGACCTATCCACCACCTCAGCATAGGTGTTCAATGTTATTAAGAATTTTTAAGACCATATATTATATTGAAGTTCTATTTTAATCCTCTAAGACTGCATTTTATCATTATAGATCAACTCATGTGTTAATATATAAATCTTATAAAAATTATTATCAAACCCATACCACTAACTGATATCCTCAATCATGTTTGAGAATCAATATGGATTTCCCCATGGTCATCGATTATAGGATGAATTAATTCATGAAAATTTCCATGAATTATTTCAACTCCAATATATCATTCTTCTTAGTTAGGAAAACGAGGTCACACCACCATCTACTCGGACCTTCATGATTGAAGATGATTAACATCACATTGACTGTGTCAATATTCCATAAAATTTAAAAAATACTCTTAAAATTACACAAACAATCCTATGAATCTTAATGAACATTATTAACATGAGAGGATATATTTTTCTATTCAATAAATCCATGGTATAAATTCTTATCCAGTTATATTTTAGGATCCACCTCTTTGTACTGATCATGGTTTATTGCCTAGATAGTGCACAACAAAACATCAATCAGATTCTTGTCAATAGCAGGGTTTCCTTGCAATTGTTTATTAGATGTAACCACTTAAGGAATAACTAGAATTTTTATACAGATTTTTTTACTACACATGAATAGATATTAAAACAATGGAAATATGAGTTCTAATAATCAATTATTCATTAAAATAAAAAATTCAATTAAAATTTTTAGAAGGTTGTAGAAAATAAAACTTGGATTCATAACACCCTAAATCTCATGGAAACATTTCCCAACAACCCAAGGTAACTTATGTATTGTCATGATGATAAATTGAATGGAACTTCATTGAAATATACACCTTAGGTCCCCATATTTCTATCCATTAAATACTATGTATCCAAAAATGAAAAAAAATTGGGGAAATAGATAGACCAAAACATGATACTAATTTTTCATCAACAAACCTACATCACCCAAAAAATTTATAACACGAGACTGTCATGACATATTATTTTATTAATTCTAGATACTTAGAGGCTGGAAACAACTCCTAGGCATGAAAAAACATTGGGAATTATTTTTCCACCTAGATAATACATGTAAAGTGACATAAATAAAAAATACATAAGTTTTCCATAAAACCAGAAAAAAAAATTGAAAAGATAAAATCATCATGAAAAAGTGTAAAGTTACCAAAAACAACCAAATAATGTAAGTCCTATGAAAAATATAACTCTAAAAGGTATGAATTCACATCCAAACTCTTACACCCAACTATGAAAAAAGAATTCCACTACCCTATGATGAGTTTCTCTTACCAACATCTGATAAAAAAAGACATCAATTACTATCCCAACAAAGTTAAAAACACTTAGAGCGAGGGTGAATAAGGGTATTAATGATTAAAATAAATACCCATTGATATATATTTTTTCATTAAACCAAAAACTATTCTTTCCCTTTATCATGGAAATGTGTGAACAAAAATAAAATCATTCATAAGACATATAAATTTTTAATGGTTCACCCATACTTGTCTATGTCCATATATCATACAATGGAAATGTTACTATGTACCAAATCCAATTAATTGTACTATTGTTACAAATTTTGGGCTGCACTCACTACCCATCGTAGTTTATAACGAATCACAATTTGAAATATCACTTCTCTCTTAACTGATTTGTGTTCAGTACTCCTTCTGAGGAATCCTATATTATTATGAAATTACTTAAAATTGTTTCACATACGAGTGTAATATGGTGTCCATTCCTCACCTAGTAGATGAAATACACTTCACCACATAGAATTTTTTTGAGTATATTCCTTTTTCCAAATTTTTTTGATCCTTCATGAACTTCATTAATCCCTTCACAAAAACCTCTACACCGTGTAGTGAGAGTTATTAACCGAATTCCTTTGTTTCACAAAATACATTTTCTTTGAGGATGGAAGATACTTCATGAAAAATTTTATTTTGTGATCAACATTTCCCCTAAAAATTACTTATGAAAACTATTTTTTCAAACAATCCTATTCATTAACAACTACCTTTGTGGAAATTATTTTTCACAAACCACTTTAGAAAAAGAAAAACTCTTCCAATAAGATCCTCCATAATTAAACTATGTTTCTAAAATAATGTGAATTAGGGTCCTTCATATAGTAAACAAAATCCCATAAAACCACTAAACACAATTACCAATATCTTTTTTTTGAATTATCTATCACCACTTAATAAACATTATTTTTGGTATGCACATCACAGTTATTTGTTTGTGGGACCCCTTAAATCATTATCTTCTCTAAAAAAATTAAATACCTATATAGTCCACAAACATCTATATATTCTATGTACACCTTTGTGATGCATTTTATTTTATCACATGAATCTACAAATGATGAAATCCTTTGGGGTTTTTCATACCTCCTTTGTGGTCTGCATAGTGAAGTTGCTATACAAAAATCATGTCTTTTCCAATTTATATTTTTGATTCCACGTACTCCCTATGTGTTTCTCCAATTATAATATCCAAAAATGTTCTTTTTCCATAAAAAATCCATATTTTCGGGCCAAAAAAGATGGAAAAACCAAGTAAACTGTTCCACCTTCAAATACATTTCCATCGACAACACCAACAATACTACAATGATATCAGCTGACATTGAAAATAAATAGAATCATCTAAAATAATTTAAGGATGATATTTAAGGGACTTATTCCAAAAAATATATCACTTTGGGATTATTAGAAACACATTAAAACTCTTCATGAACTTTCTTCTATTAATATACATACACTATTTACTAAAATCTGCCACTCTCACCATGAAATTCCAGATAGTGATCAAGGATTTTACTCAACACATACTCTAATACCACATGAGTGGATCTCAATTTGAGAAATAATAGTAACATTTAATGATCATCAATGAACCACATCATCCCTGATACCACTATATATGACTAGCTCAAGTCTGAAAAATCAAATAAACCAAATGGAATACAACTAATGTCAACTGAGAAGCCACAATATTTTTAAAATACGTGTATCACCGACTCCTCTATTTTTTCTAAATTACCTAAACTACATAAGCATATTCAGACATTGAACTCCCCCTACTTCAATACCCCCTATCATCTACTTCCTATATTTGGATGAAAATATTGTCTTCCCCTTATTCAATGAACCCAAATATCAATACATTTGGCCACAAAATTGTAAATAACACAAATTAACACATAATGAAAAACACACTATACCTCTCTGGAAGGGGGTCCCACATGCACACTTTTTCAAGTGTGAGGACTCGAATGAACTCTAAGATCTTTTTAATTCTAATCAAATTCCAACATAGGTAAATAATTCATCAAAATGTGTGAAACATGTAGTTCTATATGCGCATATTCCAACTTCACAGGACCATGATCCACATTCTCCATGATAAAATAATATTTTATTTCAATGTCTATCATTAATGACTGATGGAGTATATTTATAATTAATATTTATATAAATTGAATTTTCACAAATAATTCTTATCGGGTATTTCACTTCAAGTCCCATATCATCAAGGTAATGCTTCATCCACAATAACTATGTGCACTATTAGATATTTGTAATTTATTCAGCTTCTTTGGTTCTCATTAAAATGAAATTATTCTTCTAACTTATCTCTAAAATAAAAAATCATCTAGGATAGAATTAACCACCTGATTTTGATTTTCATACAATAAAACAATAAGAAAAATTCTATATCTTTATTGACCAATTACTCTTTGTAATATTTTTTATTATAAAAATAAAAAATCCATTATTCCCATGATAAATCAAAGAATTATTTTTACTTCAAGAAAGTGGATTTTATTGGGATTAATTTGATATTGTTCTGTGTTCCATGTGAGAAAAACCATATCAGTTCATGTCGCTATTAAATAAAAGAGACTAAAAATGATCTACCTATATTTTGTGGAATTAATGGATTTAACTTCATCATCTCGTGATAGTTTCATCCGAGTAGCCACTAGAGTCATAATATCCATGGAATTATCCATTAATAATCTTATCCAGACCTCTTTGGAATATTTATAATAAGAAATAAATGTTTCATTCCTTCCTTATGTCACTTATAAACAAACGAAAAGGCCAGTTCACTGAAAGTTGATATTTTGAACTAACTATTCATGAACACTGTGATCTTTTCTCACTGTGCTATATCAGGTCCATAAAATATTATGTCATCAAGATAAAATAGAACCATCACAATTTGATTACATTATTTATTGATAAATACATTGTAATAAACACAACAATGATGAAAACTATGTTTACTAAAAAGATGATCAAGCATTTTATACCATGCTCTTGATTCTTTCTCCCATTTATATAGGGCCTTCTATAGACAAAAAACTCTATTTTCATCTTTATAAATGGGTAAACCATATGGATGGTCGATATACACTACTTCTTCTAGAACCCCTTTCAAAAATAACGAATTTACATCTATATAGAAAAAAAAATCATTTTCATTTAACTATTATGAACAAGAATTATTTAATGGTCTTGAGCCTTGTAATAGGTGAAAATATCTAATAAAGATAAATTCTCTCAATCTTGGAGTATCGCTTTCTCTCTAGTCATGGTTTTCTCCAAATTAACAATCCATTATTTAGTTTGTTTTAGAAGACCCATTTGGCCACGATGACATTCTTATCTAACAGTCTCAAAATAATTTCACATATTTGATTATTCTCAATTTGATATATATTTTAATTCATATCCTAATAAAAATTCTCACCTATAGCTAATTCTTCAAAACATTTATCCTATTCTGAATATATAATATATTCCTTCTATAATGATTTTATTTTCTGTGTTTGAACTGACACTTCCTAATCACCAATAATTTTCCTTGTCAATTTCAACTCAAATATTTAGTTTCTATGTAGATATAGATTATACTTCATCCTTCTCATCATTGGTATCATCTTCTGAGTCAAATTTTTTCACTTATACTTCACCGTGTGTTTCTCACGTCCTCTTGACTATTATCTGGGAAATGTCTATTATGTTATTGAAGATTCTATTCATTATCCACTACAGTGACATTAATGTATTAAACTATTATTCCTATCCTCTTTTTGAAACATTTATATCATTTAATTTTTCATGAGTATCCCTATAATATCTTTTCACCTCTATGAGATTAATATTTAATATATTTCTCCATATTTATAATGAAAATCATACTTCTAATTATTCAAAAAAATCATTATTGGATTATTTTCATAATGAAACTTTTATAGATTCTTCTCCTCTTTTAGACACAAAAGAAAATGCCAATTGGATTCATACACCGATGTCAGGACTACTCCCTTCTTGAATTTTTCTCACATTTCTTTTAAAATCATCATTTTTTAACCATATTATTTAAGATCTTATTTCTCCTCTCAACCACTTCATTTTGTTGATGAGTTCTCACTGTCGAAACATGATGAATTATTCCATGTTTTATAAGAAAATATTACACATGGAGGTCTATTAATTTTATACCATTATCAGTAAAAATATTTATAATATTCTTTGAAATTATTCTTTTAGATTCCCTATTATATATTTTTATGCAACTAAACATGCCAGAATTGTTGGAAATGAAAAATACACATTCTATTTTACTGAAATCATAAATGAAAAGAAAATAATAACTATTAACATCACTAAATCTTGGTCATATAGGTCCACGCTTATCTTCCTAAACCAAGTTAAGAAAAATGATTAACTATTGGTATTTTTTTCTTATACAAAATTATGAAAATCTTATCTTTTTGACAATCATGGTATATTTGTGTATGATCATGTGATATATTGTAGAGATCTTAATATGTATCACATTTGACTAGATATTCTAGGTATAGATTACATAGATGGTAATTATTTGTGCCACAACCTATTTTCTTCATCTCTGGATAGAAAACAAATATCACCTTCTCCATTCACCCAATAGTGATTTCCCTTCATCTGATTTCCCTATAAAACAATTGTACAATATTTTACCTTGAAATAAAAAGTTTCACAATGATTCTCATAGCTTGACCTAATTCACCAAATCAACAAAAACTTATAAGGTTGTGACTGCGACCTTTTACATCTTTTATAGCCACACATATCATAACTTTTCAACCAAGTATTATTTTTCCTACACAAAAATTATTAAACATTCATAATTTCTATGTTTTAAAACTCTCCATTTTTTCATATTTGATTCATGTAATGAGATCATTATTTATCTAAAAATGGGATATTAATCCTCTATAAAATATTCATACACTATCATAGTCTAATCACTTAGGGGAAATCTCTCCAACCACTACCTTGTAATATCATTTCATATTAATTCATTTCATTAAATTTATACCTATTATAGAGTGAGAATATTTATCTTCCTCGATAAATGATAGAATGACTTCATATTTTAATTATATAAATCAATTTTTCATTTCATTCTATTTGATGATTCATTGAGTTGACGTATATGAACACATTCAGTTTTCTTTAGCACATACCTCTGCATTGTTCATTATTAATATATGGCCATGTATCGAGATCCTCCACACTAAAAATAGTGACTATCAAAATCATTCTTAGAATATTGAACTCCATTTGTCCACCTTTTTGGATCTTGTTCTCTTTGTGACCTTTTATCTATATAACATACAGTTTGGGAATGTCACAAATTTCTAGAATAATAACACCTGATATGAGGTGTATTACTATACATTATTGTTGGTATGGTTCATTATTGGGTTTAATGAGTCTTCTGATTATGATTTTTCCCAAATCAATTTTCAACTATGGAGTGGGAGATTGCGATTTGACATCAATCACCATAGATTTAGGTTTTTGATCAATCATCATACCATCATTTTCATATGAATATAATTGTTGGTTCTGGATATCTATATATATTTTCTCTACATCCATATTAATTATGATTGGAGTGATATGATTTCCAAATTCCATACTGGGTGTCAAGAGTCACTCCTAACCTTCTATTTTTTCATAGATTGATAACTTACTCTTCATGTTATTTTATTCATTTGATTTTATATTTTTTTGTGATATTCAGACCCTCAATAAATCTTTTCTATTATTCTACTTTGATTTTTTACCCAACAACATTTTCTATGTTATATGGTATTGAAGACAGAAGCCTTATAATTTCATTCCCCAATTCAGACATCTCCTGTTTCTACTACTAAATATAATGTTTGGAATCATAATCCACTATATTTACCATATTTATTTTTCCAAACATCTATATCATCAAGAGAATATTCTAATTAATCATGGATATCAACACTTATTTTGTCTTCTTCATCATTATCAATTTCTTCCCTTCTTTGGAAGCTACCTAGAATTGACACCCTAACATTTTCTCCATGATCCTTCCAGTTCTCCTTTATTTCAACCTCATATTATTATAAAATATCATTTTCCTATGAATTAATATTCTTTTATTTGAAGAGATTTCTCTTATTCTATTTCTTACCTTCTAAATAAGTGGAAGAATTCGTCAAGGTAATTTTGACTTTATCCTCATTATCATCCTGAAACGTATTGGGGATCCTTGCATCATGATTTTAAACCTTTCCACATTGAAATCATGCAAGTGGGAGTTTCCCTTTGAACATTCTTTATATATTTGGGAAAAATAATGACATCGCCTCATCATTCTCTTCTAATTTTTGTAAATCTTCAATGGTGAGATTCTCTAGGGCTATGAATCCACTTATTTGTACCTTTCTTTTTGCACAGACTCTTTATAATAATTCCTCATCTCATATGCAACAAGGTTACTATGTACAGTTTCCAATGTTGGGTTTTTTAGATATTTAACTTTTAGTATAAAAACTTTTTTATTCAACTAAGGTGGAAGTCCTATAAATATGGGATTAATGATTTTTACACAATAATGAATTTCTTTTAATCTACACATGTCTTCTAAAGTAACATTCACTCATTCAAAAAATGATTCTATAGAATCATTAGGTTTCATTTCAATATCCTCATACTTTTTTCACATAACTGGTACTTTTTTTTGACTTTTTATACTCCTAAATAAATATTTTCAAACTTTTTACACATTTCAGGTGATTACATACATTACATCAACTTCATATAAATTTCACTGCATAGGGATCCCCCTAAAGCATTGATTTATTTAGAATCTTCATCCAATTAACTTTAGTAAGATTTTGATAAAGCTAAACTATCCACAATGGATGAAATACCATGAATCTATACTAAAAATACATCAATTCTTAAATATCATATGTATTTTTTCATCTAATTATTCCAAAATTGAAAAAAATTTCCATAAAATATTGGAATCTGTTTATGACTGGTAACCTCCATTGAAACCACTTTGAGAGAGACACTGAAATTATCTATTAGATATGATACCAATTGTTTTAAAATCTAGGTTAATTACCTTGATGGGGGTGGGTGGAATCAAGGTATGGATTTTTATAATAACTACCACTTTGTATCTTGTTTCATCATTAGAAAAACACTCTTCGATCCATTTCCCATAGAAATGTATAAACAGAATTACAAGAATGAACAAGACAAAAAATTTACATTCTTCACCCACATTGGGATATTTATAATGATCATACAAAGTAAATGTTCCTATATACCAAAACCACTAAATCACACACCTACTACAATATTTGGAGCAACCACATTGTACCTCCTTGTTTACAACCCATCCCAATTTAAAAGCTCCCTCCTCTATCAACTGACGTGCCCTCACTACTCCTTAAAATTAATATTTATTTGTTCTGAAATATATCAGAATTTTTTGACCCATTAGTGTTCCATGATGTATAGTTTTCACCAAGTATATAGAATACACTTCATAGTGCATCATTTTCATTATAGAAGTTCCTTTTGAGAACTGTTTTTTATCCTTTATAACCTACCTTAATCCCTTCATGAAAACCACTATGTTGCACAACGTGGGTAATTTGTGGATTGAATTTTATTCATGGATTTCCTTTTACTTTTTTAGTAGTTTTTTCATGACCCATTATTCTTTCCCAATCTACAGTTATCTACAATCTAGTTTCATGAACTATCTTTACGAGCTACCTTCTTCATTAACCGCCTCCTTTTTGGAAGTACTCATTCACTAACCACTTCAGACTATGCCGAATTATTCCATGATATACTCCAGATAAATTTACTCTCTATACTAATTTCACTAGGGGTACATTATATTGGAAAATAAATCTTAAAAACCCATTAATCCCAATTACTAAAATATACTTTTGTGGATTATCCATAACCGCCTAGGAAACTTTCTATGTGGTCTATATAGCACAATTATTTGTTTGAGGATCCCCTTAAATAACATTCTTATCCCACATTAAATTACTCATTTATGATTCATAAACTTTATTTTGGTCCATTTAATTATTTTTGATTCATTTTATTTCATCACATTCTTCTGAAAATGATGGAATCCTTTACAGTCCTGCATACCTCTTTTATTGTTTGTATTCCTCTTTTGTGGTCCACATTTTTTAGTTGTTTTGTGGATACTATTCCTTATCCAATTTTTATTTGTGATTCCGCATAAAACATTTATGGTTGTCCAATTATAATTTATGTAAATCATTACTCATCTATAAAACAATATCCAGACATTGAGGTGAAAAAATATTGCAAACACTGCGAAACAGCACCACATTCAAAATATTTTTTCCAGCAACACCAACTATACTATAATGAAATAACATTGTATTTTGACAAATAAATTAATCCAAAAATACTGATATATAACCTTGAGAGGTTTTTTCCCAACATACATACATCTAAATGTGTATACAGGGTGTGATCAAAAGAGCATTGTGTGTTTCCACTTTGTATTTCATAAACAATTATTATATAGTAAACCAATTATACTCAAATTAATAAATTTAATGTATGAAAATATATTTATCACAATTCATAACTAAAAATTGATATAAAACCCATTCTAGAATTTATAGAACATACCAAAAATCCAGTTTTGAAATTAATTTCTTTCAACATTTAAAATGCACTTTTTGATGAAAATAAATATATAATAAACCGCTTAGGTCACATCAATTCCATGATTGTGAGGATCTTACTTCCATTATCATGATCATAATGTCACCTTGTTTGCATGTTACCCTAGTAGAACATGTTTAGGTGTTAGGATGACAATGCTATGTGTGACTTCCATCCATCCGACATCAAATTTTTATTAATGATAATTCAACAATACAAAAAAGTAATAGAGGAAAGGGACAGATAAAAACGAAAGCAATCCTATGGGGGTCTAAAGTAATGGAGACCCAGAGCATATCCTCTAAAAAAATTCGCACCCTTAGGCTTGAAAGGATGTGTGTTGGGGAAAATATTTAACCCTGAATCCTCCATGGAGGCAAAATAGTATGCCACCTTGTTCCCCTCTCTCCACGAGTGAGCAACCTGAATATTGCTGTTAAAAAGATATTTTCACTTTCTGACCATATATAATATAGACCAAGGGGCACGTCTTCCAAGAAGAGCATCATGGAGGGTCGAAGAGTCAGTCTCAACTTAGGATAGCTCAAGGTTATTCTAATTTCAAAGGGATAGACCTATGAGCAAAGATTTCACCTCCGCCTAGAGAGGGTCTCTGTTGTCATACGTCACAGCCAAGGAGAGAATAACTTCCCCTCGAGTGTCCCGCACCACGCCCCCACCTTTCATTCTACCCGTGATGCAGGAGCCATTCGTATTAAGTTTATAACCGACTCTCATGGGGTGCCGGCAGACCCATTGACCCGGTACATTGTTCCTAGAGATCTGGGCTGTTGTGGATGGAATTTTGAGCATGCTACGCAGATGAACATGGTTGCTGCCTTTGAATAGAGTGGACATGTCGATTAGTATATTATTGATTCTAATCATGATTATTCTTGAATTTGGATGGGTTCTCTCATATATGGCTTGATTTCTAGCCTTCCATAGGCACCAGCAGGTGGCGCTGAAGAAGATAGACCTTGCCACCCAACCTAGGCTCTCCTCCACTGTCCCCAGAAACCAGCTGTCCAGGAAGGAATCCCCTTCGTAAGCATGGACCATGGACATATCAAAGCCACCAAAGGATGACCATACTACACGATCCCACTCACCTTAAAAAAACAAGAGATATGTGATTTCCTCCTTTGGAAATCTTCAGCAGTTGCAGAGAGATACCATGTTGATACCCACCTTCTTAATGTTGTCGTCTGTTTCCACCGCCTGACGCCTTAATCTCTATGTTAGGAAACTGAACATGGAAGGGATTCTGGTGCCCCACACAATATCATTCCAGTTCTTGTGGTGATCCTGTACATATTGAAGCCTCCATAAATCCTTAATGGTAAAGGCCCATGAAGAAGAGGGAGTGAAAATAAGTTTATCCATCTCTCAGCAAATGAAAATTGAATCAAAAATGGCCCGCTGCTCCTCATTCAGAATTGCCTAATAGAATGAAGGTTACAAACTCTCTTCCCTAAAGGTAATCAGAGGTGAAGGGAATCTTGGAAAACCTATTATAGAACCTGCCCAGTTGTGAGACCAGAATAGTATATTACCTCCCCCCCCCCAAGACAACATGAATGATGGTGAAGAGTTTGGATGAGCATATGAATCTTGGTAGAGAAGAGAGAGTTCTATCCTCCAAGAGCAACCAGATTTCCTAAATGCATGTGTGCCATAGACTTACCCCAAAGTGTGTGTGCCTCAAGTTTTTACCAATCTAGTTTTGCATGCATGCATTGAATTGTGCTTTTGAGACTCCTCACATTTATCCCTCCATCGTTAATTGGCCTTGCCATCTTCTCCCATTCCACCAAATGCCTCTTACCTTCTGATCTAGCATTCCATAAAAAACTGGCCAGAATCTTGTCAATTCCATTAATGATTCCCTTTGGAACATTGGTGGAATCCATATCATGGATGGGGAATGCCGCCAAAACACTGTTGACTAAAGCAATCCTTCCTCCGAAGGATAGAAAATGGTTCTTCCAATTAATCACCATGCCCACTATTCTTCTCAGAATCAGATCAAAGTCTCAGACACGGAGTCTCCCTAAAGATATGGGGACGCCAAGATATTCCAGAGGGAAAGAACCTCACTGCATGTCCATAGTATTGCAAATCCAAGAGACCCGTTGAGCAGTGCACTTGCTGGAAATAATGAGGTTGCTCTTAACATTGTTGATAAGATGGCCACTCCAATCACAATATTCCTCCAGAATCCTCTTGAAACCATTCACTGATCTCCTTCCACCATTGATAAATACAATGGTGTCATCCGTGAATATCAAATGAGAAATGGTTGGAAGGTTATTTTTTCTCTTATAAGGGAGGATATCACCACTGGACATACCCTTGTTGATGAGGCGACTCAGGGTTTCCTGTGTGAGTATAAAAAGACTAGGAGAGATGGGATCTCCCCACCGCAGCCCTCTAGTTGCCTTAAAGAATCCATTGGTCTTTCATGAGAAGGAAACCACCATCCATGAGGAGATAAAAAATTTGAAGGTAAGATCAATGACTTTATGGGAGAAACCCATAGTAAAATAGGTCCTGGGAGAAATATTTCATCATCAAGAATGTATCCATGCTTCATTATTAATCACATATGGGATTAACACATAAGATACATTCAAATTTAATTTAATCTATCAAATAATGAAAACAATCTTTGAAATTATGTATGTTGGAAATACTAAGGTGGAATAAAATTTTAATAAATATTTGAAACCATTATTTTATTCAAAACCATTTTCATTCAAAAAACCACCTTTAGAAATCAATTTAGAATATCAATTTATAATGGTTCATAAAAAATCAAAAATCATAAAATAACCAACCATAAAACACTAAAATTTAAATGCCTATATATAAACAACAAGCTAATAAAATATGGGTGTCTTATAAAAAAATAAGGGAACATTGGTAAAGAGATCCTAATCATAGAAATCCAAACTAATATGTTATATAATGAGGAAAACCAATGGGAACACTTACCACCATAATTCTTAATCAATATAGAATGAAGATTTAATATCTAATCAAGACCTCTAAATAAATATATATAGATATAAGTAACAAGATTAGAATCCTAGACCCAAAAATCCCCATTAGTGATGAAATTAATCAATTGTGAGAAACAAGTTTAATTGAAAAAAAGATATCCAAGTCCAAAATGGAAATAAACCAACCATTAAAGGAACATATATTATATCGAAGCTTTGATTTTACAAGAATTAGGTTGGGATATCAAAAGATGTCCCATGGAGGTCTCTAATTTTAAATGAGGTGAATTTGATTAGACATATGTGTATTATGAAGTTAAACAGGGGTTTGGGTTAAGAAAAAAAGATATTTCCCCTAAAATTACCATCCCAGATCGACACCATCAGCCATCTGCTAGCTTCCACCAGCTAGGAGGGGGTGTCATGAATATTTCGTGTGCCCCTGAATGCCTTATTAGTTGTATATTGGTATTCATATATGAAATTAATTCTACCAACATTCCACCCACTAGACAATGGCATCCATTGATTAACTTATAGAGTATATGTTGGTCATACAACTAGAACTCCATGTACACACTTAATCTAACCACCAGAGAACCTCTCAACCTCTCATACAAGTGTTAAAAACAAACCTAGACACTTATAACAAATCAAAACCAACTAAAAGAGGACATATAATAAATGACTAATTACACATGAAAATAAGAACATGATAAAATTATTACCTGAAAATATACCGGTGATGTCAGAAACTGTATTTGATAAATCCAAAGAAGGCCATGGTTCAAGGGTGATTTCCATGGAATGACATCTTGGCCTCTAGACCATTATATGATGAAACAGAAAGGAAATATATTTAATGGCCTCTAAAAAACTAGAACCCATAATATCAACCTCCACACCACCACAGTGTAGCTCAAAAATCTATGCCATATGTGTCTCTCCTTCACTTTATAAAAAACAAACTCACCTTAATCTTTCACATCATAACATAAGGATCCATGTTGCAATGGAATAAAAAATTGAGAAGAAAATTAAATAATAATCTGATGGTCATATGCCCCAAATATAAATATCATGTTAAAACCAGATATTCCAATTATCCTATCATGGTGCAACACATTCCTACACACCAAAAATATTCATTCAATATAAATTTTAACTCAAATAATAACCTTTATTCCTCAATACACCTCTTGGAATATCAACATAAATGAAATTCAATATAACAATCCATGAAGGTCAGGATGTTACATCTTAGGGACCTTAAACTCAAAAAAAATGATCTATATCCCTTTTAAAACAAATAGGTCGCTATATATATCCTTAGGTTTTTTCAAATATATTTCATGAATAATCAATATAAATATAGAAATACAAAGAAAATTCTAGTTATTCTTGTACATTTGTGACATGTTAGATAATTAGTTTTTTTGATCATGTTATGATCATTTTGTTTCCTATAATAATATGTTCTGTATTTTTAAAATTCATTTAGTCAACATAAATTATTTTCTACCCATTTTATTATCAAAAAGTTCCCATAAAACCACTCCAATAAATTTTTTAAATTATCTATTATTTCTTCATAGGAACACTGTAAAATAGGAAATAATAATAAATCAATATTTAATAAAACCCCACCTTGTATTAAATAAATAATCATTTAAAAAAAATTATAAATGATTATAGTGGATTACATGTTAAATTAATATATTTATGATATGTAAAGGTCTCATAAAGGAGTGTGAATTTTTCCATTAAATTTTGAGTCAATGCGAATCTGATTATATAACAATTATCCTATAGGTAAATGGTAATAATCATGAAAATATAGAGTTTGAATTATTATATCTTCCAACTAATGAGGCATGGGAACCACCCACCATTTATCCATATTTCAATATTTTTTTCATATTTCAAATCATTTACTAGTTCCTGTTGGTGTAAATTTACAGTAATGTTCTTTATTATAATTATCCCTCCATTCTATGCAATACAATGTAGTATGTTTATCTAATCACCATTAATATTTCGACAAATTATATCCACAACATGTAGTTAAATGAATTAATTCATGATTACATAGTTAGACTAATAGGGGTAATGATATTCCATTACATGGGAGGATGTTAATCTTGGTTTAACAAAGGAAAATATTTTAATAATCATTTAACATTATAGATCTTATTATATGAAACATATTATAAATTATCTCACACCTCAACAACATATAAAATCTATGAAAATATTTCAAACATTTAATAATGATTTAAATGGTTTATATCCAATATAGAACATATTCCAAGGAGAACAGTTGAAATTAATTTTATTTAACATTAAGCAAAAAATATATTTGACTAATACTAATTAATTATTGGAACTATTTCATTATTATCAATTCCCTTAATAAATATATGATGTTCCATTCTACTATATTAGGAATAATAAATAAAGAATAATATTTATGGATCCATTTAACATGTAGGAGAATCATTGATCTAAAAATATCCTTCAATATTTTGACATATCAAAATGATAAAGTATATATTTATCATCCACAATTCTTAAACTTTAAGAGAATTTTTAATCATAAATAATTTCTATTTTAATATCATCTAAATCTATTCTTGAAACACATCATCCACTAATAAATAATATTTTTATATTTCATTTATGTAAAATATTCCATTATATTTTTAATATGTCTTCAATTAAAATATTGAGTAAATATCCATTAAAATCATCTATCTAGGAAAAAAGACATGACCTTTTTTGGTGGTCCTTGGTTTTTTTCATCAATCTCAATAACCAATTCCATGGATCTTTATTAATCTAACATGAGATTAACTAATGGGGTTCCATACCTTCATTTTTAGAACAATTATGTTTTTTCTTCTAATAAAACATAGTTTCCATTCAGATGTTGTCCTATATCTTCTTGGTCATTCGGATGACGTCCTCTCTCAGTGGCAGAAGTGGTGTTTCTTGTCTCAGTTTTCAGATTTTTTTCAGCATCGTTCTTGGCTTCTGGAATTCCACGGCGGCATAGGGCTACGTCATCTCTCAGTGGTGGCTAGGTGTTTTGTCAGATCAATGTACAGATTTCTACAGTGTCTTTATAGGATTTCATATTTCAACAGAAGCATGGGTGTTCACTCAGCTCACCTTTTTCCATTCAGCGGAGGTTTTTCTGTTTCGTAACCAAAGTTCCCATCGTTTCTTCAGCCACACATTAATTGGCATTCGGGGCATCTCATCATGGGAATTTCATCATGACTTTTTCTTGGTTCTTTGCTATGGTACAATAATTCCTCTAATACTTTCAAGGTGGATAAGAGTGGTGGTCTTCTAGGTACTTTGAGATGTGAGTCCGAGTGGTTAGTTCAGGGAAATTGATGGTGATGAGAGGGTCGTTAGATTTTTTGTGACTTTTTGAATTTGGTATTTGATTTATTCTTAGCGGTGAATTTTTTTATCAGTAATAGGTGGGGTTTAAGGCAGTTTTTGGTTTTATTCTGAATTTCTATGGTGGATGACACTAGCACTCTATAAAATTCATCACCAGATGAGGTTACAGAGCAGGAAGCACCTATCTATGCTAGACCATTCAGATTTTGATAAATGGTAGGGTGTGGGATTTCCATCGGAACCAGGTCCATGCAAATTTGTACGGGACAACTTGTTGAGTGATCATGTGAGCTAGATCCTTAGAATAAAGATGTAGTTGTTGGGGTGGTTCATTTTATTGTATACTTGATCTGGGTATTTTTATGTATTTGGTTTCCCACTTTTTCCTCAAAAGTGATTTTGAAATAAAAAATAATAATATTTAGTAATTTATAATTTATAAACTCTTATATTTTATTTTAAATAGGGTTAAGTATCTATAAATCTATTCATTTTAAAATAGTTTTTTAAATTAAATAATTGTATATTGCAACATCAAAATATTGGTGTTTTTATCTTCATTGGGAAATTTAATGTTATTTACATGATGGGTATAACATTATGGATCATAATGTAACACAAAATATTAAAGATAAATTATCTGGTACTTAAAGGTTGATTTATTTTTGGTATCATTTTTTATCAATACAGTGATTATTTATTACATAGTTCATTTTAATTAATCAAGAGAGATAATAAATATGTTATAAGTTTATATATTGAATTTAGAAAGATAAAATAGATCCATGAGAACAAAGTGATTAGTTATTTACTAAAAAAGTAATATGAAACCATTGATATGGTTATATAAAGTGTGATGAATTTATAGCCATTTAATATTTCATATATTTCCAATTTTATAGGAAAATTTAATTATTGATTAAAAAAATATATTTCTTGTGGTGATAATTAATTTAATTAAACAAATGTAAAAAAAATATTTATTTTACCTTCATGTTATCTAGAAATTATAAAAATTTATATTCCAATTATTCTTCAGGAAAAATAATCTTTAATTGAAATTACTACTGTGATTTTTTACATAATAAAGGATCAGATTAAACTCCAAGTATATATTACCATGTGCTAATTGGGTCTTCAGAATTTTTTTCATTAGGGATATTTTTAAATTAAGTAATATTTTTATTCAAATATAATTTATAATAAGTTATTATAGACCAGAAATATTAAATTCATAATATTATTTAATGATTTGAAAACTAACCCATTTTGGATGGATCTCATAATAATTACTCTACTGATATCTTTGTGGTATATATTCACCCCACCATTTTCACCTTTTTTTAGAAACCCTAACTCAAATTATCCAGAGTCGGTGTCGACATTATTACATTATTTTATGATACAAAGGATCTCATCCTGAGGTACTGATCCCATTAGTATTCCTGAAGAACAATAAGTATAACTGATTCTAATTTTACCTTGGAAATATAAAATATATAGTATAAATAAATTCTTTAATCCTTGATATTATTCATAATATCCTTTTTTATATCCTGGGGAAGTGAAAATAAATAAAGGGTAATCACATATGCTCAACAAGAGATACGTACAACAAAATCTATCATGAATGCATAAGGAATAATCATTAAGGAAAGATAAATAACTGAAACACATTCCATTTTATCAATAATATAGGTTTGAAATATATCCACATATAATATCAATTCAGTAATCACCTAGATAATAATAACTAACCTCAATTAAAAAATGATTAATATTATAAATCATAATATCAGAAATAATTCTATTTATACATCTAATTACTTGTTAAAATCTTATTTAATCGATCGATATGTATACATAGGTATCCTATATAATTTAGCAGAAAACATTCATCTCAAAAGACATGTCAACTCATTAAGGGGATATCTATAACTAGGCCTCACCAATTACATCATTTCTGATGTACTTCTTATATATTGAATGATCAGTTCAATTCATCAACACAATGCCTCATCAATAAATATGCATATGGAGTAAAGAATATAGATATATAATGGTTTTACCTATTCATCTAAATAAATTTTATAGTAAAACAAAATATTTATAAATTATATATGTTTTATGAAATAATAATATCAAAGATTGACATATATAAGAAATATAATGTCCAATGAAAAAAGATCACAAGAAAGCGAATGTTTAAAGATAAATTTAATGTTTAAAAAATCGATAATAAACAAAATATATAATTAAATTCATCAATAATACATGTTCTAAAATAAATTCATTATTTAGAATAAAATAAAATAGACAAGAAACATTAAAATATACTCAATTAAATGTGTTTTGGGTGTCAACTTTTTATTTTTCAGTTGTTTTTTTATTTTGTAGTCTTCGCCCTTCTATCATTCTCTTGGTCACATCATCTCCAGAATGTTATTAAAGATATAAATATAATATATATGATATATATATTAATAATCTTATATAAAATATAGATATAGAAAAATTAATTACATGTTTAATAGAGATGGTAAGCCATATGTACGCATTAACGTTGTTTTCGATATTTGAAAGATGGAAGGAAAGAATGTTAAATAATAATGAAACTTTTTATAATAATTATAAAATAATAGGTATCCTATATTCTCATTAAATAAATTATTACTACAATAAAGGTAAACTAAAAACAACAATCAAATCACATCACTTCATGGATGTGGTAGTCCACACATACCCATGGGCGACATTATCATTTTCAAAAAAATTGGAATGTAAGAAGGTAGATATGATATTATAATTTAAGAATAATAATTATGTCATAAATATCATATATATTCCTTACATAAACCTTTTTGATAATCCATGTAATGTGGTTATGTAAAATAAATTGCAATGCTATGTGGAAAGGGAAAGTCATAGAGATGTAAAAGTGCTGTCTTCATTTTTCATAGGATAGAAAAGGGAAAGAACATAGTTTTACCATGATCATAATAAAATATAATTATATTTATGATACATGATTTTATATTTAGTATGGATTATATATAGTGATAGTAATTAAAATAATAAATAATCTTTAAATAGTTGGTAAAGACAATTACCTCTTCTTTGGTACACTTTCTTTATATCTCCTCTTAAGTGAATTTGGGTTGGTCTGTTGAGAATAATGGAAACTATGTAATGTTTATAAGAATTATTATAATATAAATTATTAGTTTTTTCTCAATTTAGGTTTCTCAAGGTGGTTTAATTAAAAAAGATAAGGGATGTCCTTTTATAAGTGAGGGAGGGGATTTTTTGGAATTTATTAAAGTATTGAATTAATATTATTTATTTTTCAGGTAAATACGGATATAAATTAATATAATTAGAAAAAAAATTATTATTAGTAAAATTTGTAACATATAATAATATCTGGTAAGGTTCTAGTTATGTTTTCACCCTTATCTGTAAGATTTAACCTTCTGTTAACCGATTTGATAATTTTCCTAATATTAATGTTTTCTATCATTTAAGGGTTAATAATATTACCATAAGAATAAAAATAACCCATAAATGTGACATGGATTATTTTTTCAATATTATAAGATTCAATTGGATGAATAAAGGATTTTATTAAATTTTTTACATTTTAAAATATATTATTTATTGTAAAATTTCACTATTGTAATTTTTGACACTATCTCTTTAATTTCAATTTAAATACATCAATTTAAAAATTTAATTTGAATATAATCATTTAAAAAACACTAATATTTCATATATGTATATAAAATTCTTGTAACACTATAATTCATCTAATTTATATTACATTAAATATTTTTAAGACAATTTAATTTATTTTTATAAAAATTGAATAAATACTATATAGGTGTCCTGTAAGAATTTAAGGTATTTATTCAATCACTAAAAATTAAAAATAAATTTCCTTAATGAAAAAAATAATCTTTTAAATTAAAATTTAAAACTGAAAAAAAACTCTTTTTATGGTTATGGTAAAGTATTAGATATATTAATGTCAAAGTGTTATATTTGTTTTTATTCCATTCATAAACCATTATAAAGGTAAATATTAATGAAAAATGAACTAATAATAAATTTTTACATGAATGGAATATAAATAGGAAAAATACATTAATCAAATTAGAAAAGTTCCAGTGTTAGGGGAATTTGAAATCTTTATCACATTATTTTTTAACATTAATTGCTCGATTTTCCCTTTACTTGGGTGATATATTTAACAAGGGTTACTATTAATAATATAAAAAATAAAAGAAACATATTTATCAAATTTTAACATGATGATTCAAAATATAGAATCAATTTTATTATATTAAATTCATAAAAGTTTCATAAATTAATTTAATAAAAATATAAAAATGTAGGGAAGAATTTTTTTTTTAATCCTACTTTTCAGTAAAAAAATGAACTTATTTGGTATAGTTTTTATTAAAATGTAATTAATAAGATTATTAATAAATAATTTTGTTTTCTGTTAATTTAGTTTTTATTTTAATGAATCATAGGGATTCTTGAATTAAAAGAAATGTCAATTTGATAAAAAACAGTATTTTTCATTACACACTAAAACAATATTTTTTAGAAAAATCCAAAAAATGTAAATACTAATATAATATCGACATGATTAATTATAAAATAAAATAATTATAACTTAATATTATTTTAACAGGTAAATTTATTGTTTAATTCAAATCAAGCTATGGAATATATTTATTTAAAGTGAAATATGTCATAAAATCTCCAGCAGTTCTATTCTATACCCAAAGAATAATTTTCACATGAAATTATATCACACTCATAATCATTAATTATGAAACTTCTATCATGTCACATCATAATGATTTTATATAGATTTTGTTATTTTATGATGTCATTAAAACAATTGACCAGATGAGCGGCCTTTTTTCGTAGTACATGCACTATAAGATCAAAAATTTCAACTAGTTTTTTCTCGTAAGGTACATCCTTCTCTAGTGGAACAACATCTACATTAAGTATATTTTATGGATTAGGTATATAAATTCTTTGGATAGATACATGGAACACAACATGTACTTGATAGAGATTAGGTTGAAGCACCAAGCAATAAGTAACCATCTTGATGTGATCATCAATTTTAAAACGGGGTGATATATCTGGGGCTCAATTTCGCTTTCATTTTAAATCTCATAACCTTATTCAAAGGATTAATTAATAGGAACACCTTATCAAAAACAAAAAACTTTATATCTCACCTGTAGTTGTCAGCATAATTGTATTTTCTTCTCTGATCTCCCTTATGCTTTTCAAAATAGATCTAATTTTTTTACAATATCCTTAACTTGATTACATCCCAATAGGTTTATTTATCTAGCTTAATCGAAACACAGTAAATTTATAAACTCCCTTCCATATGGTTATACATAATAATCCATCCAATTTCTTGAGTAAATTTTTATTAAGAAAATTTCATCAAAGGAATTAATTGATCCCATCAACCATTGAAATCTATAATGAAATATCTCAACATGTCTTCTAGATTTGGAATAGTATTCTTAGATTGATGATCTATAATAGGATGATAAAAAAACAAAATTTAACTCTATATCTAGACCCTACTGATGTATTCTCCAAAACAACAAGGTAAACATCGTATCCTGACAATATATGATTTATGGTGGTACTCAAAGAAATCTCCCAACATCCAAAATGTACAAGCAAGTAAGATGATCAAGATTAAAATTTTCTCTTATAGTTATAAAATGTGATGATTTTATAAAATGATATAATACAACCAAAATACAATTATTACATTTGGTTGTTCTTGGGAGTCTGGTGATGAAATCTATTGTAATGTTATCATGCTTTCAATCTACTGTGAGTAATGGTCGTAATATAACCTTATACATTTATCTCGCTACCTTAACTTACTAAAACACTAGGCATCAGCATACATACTCAGTAATATATCTTTTCATGTTATCCCGCTATAAATATTCCTTCCAATCTCATCACATATTTGTACTTATAGGATGAATAGAGGATGTTGAACTTTGAGAAACATCTATTAAATCCTTGTTCAACTATTGTATTGATGAGACTCATACTCATATCATAAACATTATCATTCCATCATTATCATGGTAGAACTCATGAAAATTTCTCAATATATCGTGTAATTTCATATCCTCCTTCCATACCTTATTAATCCTATCATAGATGGATGATTGTACATTTAACTGAGTTAGTTAATATATATCCCATTTCTTAAGTACTTTAAGATCCAACATCTATAAATATATAAATATTGAATCAAATTTTATACTCATTTGGGAATAACATGAAATTTCAATCCAACAAAGGGCATCATCCACCATGTTCACCTTCTCATGGTGGTAATGTATTGAGTAGTAAAAATATTTTATAAACTCTAATTATATTCTTGGGTGAATATTCTACTCCTTCAGTGTAAATATATACTTCTAAATTCTATGATCAATATATAAATATATATAACACATTTCCCCATATTGATACTATATCAATGTATTCAATGAAAAAATTAAAAATTTCATCTTCAAATCATGTTTTGGGTAGTTTTTATTCTGAATTTTTAATTAGTGGGAGGATTATTCGATCACTATGTTATGGTACATAAGGGTTCAAACTTATCCCTTCATCGATGCATCATTATATATATCAACCCCTTCTCTATTATATGGTACTATATGCATAGTCTCACTAAAAAACCATCTCATAAATTATTTATAACTCTCCTCACATTCATTTTCCCATATGAACATAACGCCCTTCTGAGTTAACTTGTTTATTAGATAATATAGTGATGATAAATCTCTCACAAAGCGTCATTAGTATCCAACTAACCAATGATAACTATTGATATCAATTATCAAGGTTTTACTAGTCTATTTCTCAATAACTCCCACCTTTTAATGGGTCTACTAATATACGTTTACATAAAATTATATTACCCATGAATGAGTCTTTTAGAATCCAAAATCCACACAAGGTAAATTTACCATATATCTTCTTCCCCCCTCAGGTTTTCAACAAAAATTTTAAATGTTCTTCATGTTTTCCATTCATTTTGAATATTTAAAAATATCTTATATAAATACTATCAAAAACTAATCAAGTAAATATCTAAATACAATATTCACTAAATCCATAATTATAAATAGAGCATTGGTAAGTCCAAATATCATTACAATAAATTCATAATGACCATACCATGTATGTAATTAGATCTTTGGTATATCATCTTTCTTGACCATTATCTGATAATATTTAGATGAAAGATAAATTTTGAAATAATACTAAGCTCCGTGTAATCGATCAAACATTTCCTTAAAATGTGTTACAATATACAAGATCATAATCGGGATTCTTTATGTTATAGATAATAAATTAAAAGACACCTTGATCTATATTCTTTCATGACAAAATGAAAAGTTTCACCCCATGTATAAGTATAGAATAAATGAATTACTTATAAATATTTTCCTGGAGTTTTTTATTCAATTAGATTAAATAAAACCTGTATATTCTTTGTGGAGTCAATAAAATATACATAACATCATTTTTGAATTTTATTGAAAACCTATCTTCAAGATTCGGGGGAACACTAAGAAAATATTATGTAATATGTCAAAGAACTCCAGTACAATAGGAACTTCTTCAATTATGAGTTTATACCCACCCTTATGAGATAAATATCCCTCATAAGTAATTATTAAACCCCATATTATGGGTGTAATTTACTTTGAGATTTCAGGTTCATCATTAGACCTATATACTATCATAGGTTGGTTTGGAATATCAAATATAACTTCTCATACTCAATATATGATATGCTCTCTATAACTAGAGATCTAATACATTAATTATATTAAAATAAATTTAACTATATGATGAATTATAATATTGGTAGGAAGTATATTCTCTAAATCTTCTATTATAAAAAAGATATAGACTTAATATATAATTATTATTCCATGGGGAATTGTCACTGCTAATTCAAAATCGAAATGTTGATGTGGTGAAGTGATACCCATATAAAACTTTTTATAAATAAAAGATGTGGTAGAACCTAGATCAAATAAAATATTTTTACTTTTAGAGTGGATAATAAATTTACTTTTACCACATGTATTTGAACCTCCACTTTGGGATTAGTAAATCAATATTTTTTTCCATCACCCTTTGGCTACATAAAGTGTAAGTTCCCTTGACTTTTTGGGAATTGGCTTTAATAGTTCCATATATCCATAAAATTAATGAATCGAATAATAGTGGTTTTCTTCTATCCATTATAGTTATAATCTGGATAACCCGTATCTCAAACATGTAAAAAATTATCATGCCCTTTATACATTTTCTAGGATGTTTCTATAAAAATTATTATATAATAGTAATTTATTCATTCTATTATTATTCATTTATATGTTCCCTTTTTCAGGGTTCATAGTTGACCTCTTATTCTCTTTATTTACCATAGTGATAGAGGATATAGAAAATTAATTCTCCATTTTTGTCTCACATGATAATGTATCATCATATGATGAAATCATTTAACAAGTTGTTTCCCTTCAGAGACTCGTCTTGATCCCATCAAAGAAACATATAATATTTATTTTCGTTTTACATGTTTAATTTGAATCATTACTATCTAATTCTTGTAACATTATCCTCATATTCTACTAAACATTAATCTTCCTTTTTCACTAAAGTGATTATATTTTTTTCCATTTCATCCCATTATTCTCAAGGGAAGTGTTTTTCAAAGAAAACCTCTTTAAAAGTTCACTATTCCATGCATAATATTTCTTCTTTGTATTTAGTACTATGGATCAATGAACACCATTTATCAACATATCTATTAAAAAATACACTTCTAGAATAACCTTTTAAATTTCATTAAATAACAATGAAAGGGATATATTTTTTAGAGACATAATCCATTACATAGTTAACAATGAATTTGTAGTTCCATTAATTGATGAAGTCTTCTAATCCATTAAGCGATCAAACATAGGGGAATCACATTGTGAAACAATAGATTTCTCAATTATAGAATGTTTTCTCATCATAACCTAAGTAAGCTACCATAATCTGGCCATGATCATCTCATTTCCAATAAAATATATACTATAATACTTAATATTATAATCTATAAATTATCTACAAATGTTGATTCCATTTATTCTAATACGAACTATATCAAAATAATGGCACATACTGAGATAGATCACAATCATCATGGATATTGAGCCCAGAAATAAGAAATACATATAATTGAAAATTTTCTCAAATACAATAAGGTATTATCATTTTTATCATTATAGATATGTTCATTTAAAAACTAGTTCCCATGGTTTCTATTGCAGTTCCTATGATTCCAAATATAGAAGCACAAACTACAATAAACCATAGCTGGTGACTATTATTTTACATTTGTATAATATATAAATGATTTTACCTTAAAGGATCGATAAATTTAGTAATCTTGATGAACCATATACATAAAGTATCACTTATTACATTTGAAATATATTGTACATCGAATAAAAACATTTTTATATCTGTTATATTATTCATAATATTCTTCTTTATATATTCGGGAAAGGAAGAAAATAAATAGTGATCACAATATTTTTTGTAAGAGTTACATAAAATAGAATATATTATGAATCAATAAGGTGGAATCAATATGGAAAGGAAAATAATTAAAAATCATTTCATTTAATCTTTAAATTGGAAAAAAATAAAACCATGGAAAATATCAATGCAGTAATCTCATCGATAATAATAACTAAATTATTAATGAAGGAAATAAAAAAAATTTGACATCATGATATCAAACATTATGATATATATACCACAAAATCCATAGGTTGAGACATTTTAATTTATGGGTAGTTATACACTAAAAACCCTTTTAATTTGGCCACCTGATTTGTCTCATGAGACATGTAGATGCATCGATGTGCTATCTGTAATGGGTCCCCACCCTTACCTACAAGTACAATTCATTCCTCATATATTGAATGATAAATTAAATTAATAAAAAATAGTCATTATCAATAAATATCTTTATTGAGTAAATAATATAGATTTATCAATGTTTTCCATACACAATAAAAAAAATATAGTAAAGCACCATAAATATAAATTATATACGATTTAATAAATAGGAATATCCATTGTGGAAAATGTAATTACCATTGAAAAATTATCACAAGAAACTAAATGTTTTAAGATAAATTTATGACCCAGAAACTAATAAGATATAAACTATGAACATAAATTCATCTGAAATACATAATTTAAATTAAATTCATATCTTTTAATGAATAATATTAAATGGATGAGAAACATTAAAATAAATTTTAATAAAATATTAATCTTTTGTAAAAATTTGAAAACATGGATAAGAAAATAAATAGCATAAAATTTTTATGGAAGTTGGAAAATTGATTAATTCTATATAAGTTAAAAAACATTAATTTTGAGATTTTGTAAAAAAAAGTCGACAACACCCCTTTCGGTAAACATTGTAAATATGTATTTCAAAGAATTTAAAAATTCAAGGATAACATAAAACATAACTTGAGAAAATAAAATTTTCTTTTAAATTTTTTTTAAAAAATATGTAAATTGAATAAAAATATATGAGATCAAAATAGAAATAAGACCAAATTATGTTTTAAACATTTCCTTGTTTGATTCATGTTCCAAAGAGAGGGAAGTATTGAAGTAATTATGGAAAATAATTAGAAGAGTAAATATAATTTGAAACTTTAAACATAATTAATGAGATAATATTCATGTTAAATACATAAAGGGGTAACTATATACACCACATAAAAATAAATAGTGGAATAATACATATTATGTCTCAATGGAGTGGAAATTGAGATGAAATCATTTACCTTAAGTTCAAATTTACTCATAATTGCTTTTAAAATCATGTATAATAATTTTATATTTACTATAATTATATAAAAATATAAATATCTATAATATCATATTTAATTTATTTATAACATCTTATCACCCATTTTTAACTATCTTGTATTATTATAATTGTTTTGGCTGTTAACTACTTTGTTTTTCAGGTAAGTTTTGATTTACTAGTCTCGATCATTGATTATTAAAAATGGTTCTATTTTATATATAAATTTAATCAAGATATAAATATCATATATATTCAATATATTTATTTTCATAATCATCCATATGATTTAGAGATATAAAGATGAATTACACTATTTATAGAGACGGAAGTTCGTACATACACATGAACGGTGTCCGCACTTTTTATGGATGAAAAAAAATAAAAGTAAAAATAAATTAACCTTAATATATTCATTATTATATCATATATAACATATATATTCAATTAATCTATCATTATTACTCATCATGTAAACTATAAAAGAAAAATGAATCAGATCGCTTTATGGAAGTGACAATCCACACTTATGCAAAAGGGATACAATCATTTTCCAATGATTTAGAATTTAAGAATGTAGATATGATATTATAATTTTATAAAAATAATTATATCCTAAATATCATATATATTAATTTTTTCCATCTTTATATAATTCAAAGTAATGTGGTTATGAGAAACAATTTACACACCTTTGTAGAGAGGGTAATCCATACGTACACACGAGAACTGTTTTTTTCTTTTTTCAGATGGAAAATTGTTTTAATATGTTTGTATAATAATAATAAAATATAACTATATTTATGATACTTGAAATATTATTTCAGGAATTTATAAATATAATTATTGGAATTATAATGATAAATAAACTTTAAAGAGTCGGTGAAGAGGATTGGTTCTTCTTTGGAATACTTCTGCAGATCACTTCTTTAGGGACATAAGTTTCGTATTTAAAAAAGACAAAAATATATAGATAATTGGTAAGTATGTTCATAAGATAAATGGATATGTTTTGGATTATATTTTTTTCTAAAAAAATTTTAATAAAAAGAGAGAATGGGTGACCTTTTAAAAGTGATGCGAGAGGCATTCTTGGAATTTCTTAAATTACTAAAATAATATAAATCAATTTTATTTTTAAAATAGATAATAATGCATATAATTTTCACATAATATTATGGTTATTCTAATTAATATCATAAAATAATATTTATTAATGTTTTGGTTTTGTTTTAACCTTTATCTATTTGTTTTAACCCATGTTAATCCATTAAACAATTACTACAATATTGAGTTTTCCTACACTTTATGGGCCAACAATGTTACCATAGGATAAAAAATTAATCATAAATGGTCCATGGTTTTTTCTTAAAAGTATAAAATTATTTTTCATTAAAATAGTAGTATTATTAATTTTATATCATTTAATAAAAAAGTATTTATTATCATATATGATTAATGCCATTTTTGACACTATTCATTTAATTTTATTTTAAATACGTCAATAAAAGTTTGAATAAGAATATAATCATTTAAAACATCCCTAACATGTCATATGTACCTATATAATTCTTTTAACTCTATAATTCATTCAATTTATTTAACTTTATTATTTTTGAAATCATTAATTTTATTTTTCTATTAATAGAAAAAACACTAGGTCAGTGTGTAAGAATTTAATTTTATTAATCAATATATAAAAATCAAAAAAAAATTATAAAGATAAAAAAAATTATTTTTATTCAAAATTAACATTTAAAACTGAACATTAATTATTTTTATATTTATTTAAAAATATTAGATATATAATATTCAATAGTATGACATTTTTTGTTATTTATTTCTTAAAGTAATATAAAGGTGAATATATAATAAAAATGACTCAAATTGGACATAATTTCATTAATTGGATGAAACTTTATATGAAAATTCATAAAATGGGTTAAGGGAATATTTATGTAAAATTTTATGGCCCGATCACATTATTTTTAACATTAATTACCTGATATACTCTTTATCAAGGTGATAAATTTTTCAAATGTTATTATTCATTTAAAAAAAATAAAAGTCATATATTTACAAAATGTGATGCTCATAATTCCAAATATGGTACCCATTTTATCAAATTCAAGTCACAAAAGTGGAAAAAAATAATTTAAGATAAAAACAAAAAATGCAATGAAAAACAAGGTTTTTTGTAAAATGGGTTTTTATGTCCAAAAATTAAATTTTCTAGAATAATTATGATTAATATGTTATTAATTATATGTTTTTTTAAATTTATTTTTTATTTTTTATTTAATTAAATGTATTCTGGGTCCTTTTCAATTAAAATATATGATACTTTACAAAAATATGTATTTTCACTATTATCTACAAATCAATATTTTTTGAAAAATCATAAAATTTAAATCCTAAGATAATATTTAAATTTTGAATAAAAAAATGATATAATTCTATTATAATAATATTTAAATTGGTTTTAAAAGTTTAATTAAAACTAATGTTTCATTAAAAACAAGCAATCATTGAAATTTATTTAAATATAAATATGTCATAAAATATCAAGATGTTACATTTACATTTTTTTAAAAATACACTTTATTGTATGATGATTTCTATTTCTATAGGTTTAAGAGGAATAAACCGTAAATGGATGATTGTTTAAGTTTGTATGATTTCATTACGCCTTTAACATTCAATATTTTTAATAATAACTCTGATTTTATGATGGCTTTTTAATGAATATATATTCGGTCTTAGCCTATGGAGTTTAATCTCAATTTGAATTCATTGTTGTTTTTAGATAAATTATGTGACGATATAATTTATTGATTTTTTATATTATTTTGTATTATGAATCGGTGGACTTTATTATCCATTTTTTACAATACTACTCATATATATATATATATAATTATTGAGATGGAATAAAATTTTCTTACAAACATTTCCATTTATGATAAGAAACTATTTACATTCATATGGGAATTCAAATTTTTATCTCGTTGCATGCTTCATGAATGTGTAATAACCAATATACTTTAATTAATTATCACACATTATGGATTTTTGGTATCATTAAAAACTATTTAATAAAAAAAATTATATTGATATATATTTTATCATAATAAATTATGTTAAATGTCGATAACATTGATATGGGTAACAAATATTCAATATGTCATGGTAGATTTGTTCATCCACATAAATGGTTTTCCATATATAACCCCTATATATTATTATTAATTTTATTCCATTATAATTTTAGAATTTTGAATTCAATAATTCTATAATATGTTTAAAATTTTGTAGGTTAAATAATATCTAGAATAAATGTAACTCATTTTATATGGTCCAAAATCATTTAAAAATCCATAACATTTTCCATTGTGGAAGTTTATTGAATGAAAAAAAAATTCATTTATTGTATAGAAGTTATTATTAAATATTTATACCGATATTTAAATCATGTTGATTATGGATTATCAGTGAATGTAATGGATCCATAATTTCCTATTGATCTCCAATTATTTATTGGCATTGGGTTTTATATTAACTGTTATAATGTTTAGGGTAATGTTTTCACCCAAGTATATATTTATCATTTGTAAACCATTTATCTCCCACACAAATTTTTTTTATTATAATAGTTTTTACTAATAATTATTTAAATCAATAACTTTATAAAAATGGAAAACACCAAATTTATTTCTCAAGCCCTATATTAGGGGATTGATAAACTTTCTCCTCTCATTTCATATAATCTATTGGATATCATTAGTCTCACTTCTATTAATGACCAATTTTGGATTGAGGGATTAAATATTTAGGGGTTACACAATATTATGATATACTCAATACTATCAAATAGGTTTTTCCAATGATTTGCATCATGGTTTTGGGACTAGTGAACACTCTGGAATTGATGTTTTGAATGCTACCTATAATTTTCTGATCTCAGTGAGTAATTTTACATGAGACTATTAGGAATAATATTATTCATAGAAAGAAATAATCTTGTTTTCGACTATCTTTATAATGGGTTATGAATTGCATTTTTTTTGTGTGATTATTTTGTAAAAACCATTTCAATGTTCCTGTTAAAATATATAGGTGTGGTGATGATATTCATTTAAAAAAAATACTTTTATAATTTTATTATTTATGAGTTAGTATTTTAAATACTATTTTTTATTTAGGACTATAATTTTCATTAAATAATATTTTTCATTAGAAGAAAATGAATGGATTATATTTTTTATCGAAAAGAAAAAATGTTTTATTTTTAAATGAGTAAATAGATTTTATTTGATTATTTGGGGAGAATGGTTTTAGAATGTGATTTATAAATTGGTTTCGCGATATAATACTAGTTATAAAAAAATCATACCCTGAGGTTGTTAGATATCATTTTTAAATAGATGAACCATGTTTTTGTCCATATATCATGTCAATAATTAGAAAATATATCATCTTTTCTTTTCAAAAAGACTCCATTAATATGATCCTAGGTTTTAACAGTCAATAGATTCCATTGGAACACTTTTTTGAATGTGTTCATGTTACATGGGTTAGATTTTATTATTATTACTGTGAATGTAAAATTTTATAGGATAATATATCTTATATAAAATAAGATATTGATCATTATTATTATATATTTTCTATGTTTTATATTTTATAATATAAATTCTATTAATTTTATATACTTTGTATTGGGTTAAAATTATACTAATTTTATAAAACTGAAGATATTTTTTGAATTATCATATTCTTGGTATTCCATAAGAATATAGATACCCAAACATTTGATATATAAAAATTATTCTTTTTTGATGAATATTACATAACAATATGATCAACCCTTGAATTATATAGTTTTAGTGTAATTATAAACATGGATACAAAAAATGGTTCTTAAAATATCTATATCATCTCTCACCATGTTATTCACAACAAAAACCCTCATATATATATATATGACAATAAAAACATTTCTTGAAAACCTTGGTAAAGGAAAAAATAAAATGAGTGATCATAGATTATCTGTAAGGTTAAAAAAGGGATATATAAATGATAAATTAAACATAAAATGATAGTAAGCGAATGAGAAAATGATATTAAAATTTCAAAATCATACCCTACATCTCAAAAATCATAATATTGAATCATAGAATAATGAAATTAAGCTCATAAGACATTAATCCGTAAGGAATAAAAGAACATGATCCACGATAAAACGAAATTGGCATTAAATGCAAGTTTTTGGAATCCACATAATCCTTGAAAATCATTTCTTTAGCCAAGGATAACATCTCTGACTATCATAGTTGATTGGAATAACTCTACATTCCATCACATCCTTAGTCCAAATTCACTCCCAAGACTATCATTTTTTATTGTTTTCACTCTATATTCCATTATATCCCCACTCAAAATTCACTCCCAAGAATATCATAGTGGATAGAGTCTCTTACTAAACTAGGTTCACTCTTCAGTACAACACTTATTATCTTATCAGATATGATTATTTACCCAATTCATTTGAGGACTAATTATTTCTAGTCCCACTTATCACATAATCATATTCATTTCATATGTTTTGAATAATATCATACTGAGTTTATTAAATCACATAACCCATGGAATGGAAATGGGTTCCATAAAAATTTAAAAAAATTATATAGAATAACTCATGGAAAATATATGGTTTTAAAAAAACTTATCACTATCATAATCATAATCCACCCAGATAAATAATATGGATGGTATCATTTGATCATTTCCCTATTAAATCATAAGTATTATTAATGGATTTCATCTTATACAAAACTTACATTAGAAGATCACATCTAATATTTCTTATGGAAAATACCATTTTCATTTTGAATTATGTTTTTGATAAATATAATAAATTTCAAAAAATAGTATAGAAAATATTTTTGCTGAAAAGAAAGATTAAAAAATGTAATTCAAGAATTAAAAGATTGATTGGTCTTGTTGGTGGTAATATTTTAATGTTATATACATTAAAATAAGGGTTCTTATCAAATTTTCAATAGAAGTCAAAAGTAGGTCGTTTTGAAATTGAAAATATGGTTCCATTTAAAAAAATTATAAAAAATAAAAAATGGGTGAAAGTTAAATTAAAAAATAAATGGATATATTTAATTAAATTCTTGAATTTTTTTGTAAAATGGATATAGAATTAAAAGTATAATCTACCAAAAAGAGGAATAAATTCATATTTCCATAAAAATATTATTTCTATCTCTTGAGTACATAAAAAGAGGAAAATGAAATAAAGAAAATGAAATCTTTAGAAATAACTAAAGGATAAGAAAATTCATGAGATTATTAAGAGGAATATCATGAAAACTCATCATAAGAAACATAATCACAAATATTCACTATAAATAATTACATTGAAACCCTTAAAAATTACCTTAACTTGGACATAATTCATATGAATTTTGAAACTCTTATGTGATAAATATTTTATTGTTATAAATCTATTACAAAATAAAACATAGATATATCATAAAATATATGATTCACTCTGAATATTTTATCGACCATGAATTAAAAATTATTTATTGAAATCACTATTCTAGGTGATAAGTAATTCATTTTCTGGCATATTTATCTTTGGTTGTTTTTGTCCTTGTAATTTGATATTGGATCCATTATCTCCATAATAATATTAATGATATAAAGTTCATCTATATATTCATTATAAATATATATATTCACCTATTAAAGTTATAGATATGAAAATAAATTACACTATCTATAGAGACGATAGGTTGTACGAACGCATGACCACTATTTTTAGTTTTTGATAGATGGAATAAATGAAATGAAAATAATAATTCTCTATTAATGGGTAATTATTATATAATATATGTAACAACAAAATATTTTATGAATAAAATTACCCATTTTCAATTAAATGTCTCATGGATATAGAAAACAAATTCACTCTTTTTTAATTAATGTTTAAGTCCAATTGGATTTAAATGATCGTTAAGTATCTTTTCCCTTGATAATATGGCCATTGAAAAAAGATACTCCTTTGATATAAATATAAGGTTTTAAAAAAATATATTCAATACAAAAAAAGGAGAAAATGGCCTCATCCAGTAGTTTGGGGTCGTACGAAGCTCATTTATCAGAGCTCAAAAAGGATGTAGTGTTAATGGGAATCACTTTTGACCAAGCCCAAGTGTCTAAAACCAACACAATCCTTACCCTAATGTTATACTCGGGTTTAATAAGGGGTTATATAACACGGTATTAATTACATATAATGAAATCCCTTTCGATGAATAAAAGTCGAATTCCATCAATTATATTATAGGAATATTATTTCATAAAAAATAATGAATTTGATAAATTGATTGTTTAGGTAAAAATGGTACTTTTGAGAAATATATACATTATTATATTAAAATAAGGTATTCATTAATAATATTATAAAAAAAATTATTGTAAATGATTATTATATCAGTTGGTAATCTATAAATTATTAGGCAATCAGTTTGATAACAGTTATATTTTTATATAATTAAAAAAAGTGAATTTGTTTAACAAATTAATGAATTTATTAATCAATTAATATTTTAATTAATTATTATTATAAAATTAATTTTAGTAATACTAAATTATTATATAATATTTATGAAGTCATATTTAATTTTTATTAAGGTTTAAAAATTGTTTTTGTCAATACTCATGAATTTTCAATAAATGTCGCTTCTCATTTTAAAAGTAAAAAACCAAATATTTAGAAAATTATTCAGAATAAATGAATTTTTTTTTTTGAATCAATATTTATAAATTATTTAATGGTTAATTTTTCATAATTTTCTGAGACATTCGATTTTTTTACAAATTAAATAATTTATAAGTATACATTGTGTTTTATGACATCATAATGAACCAATAGTGATGTAATAAATACCATAAAGGGTTATTTTACCAAATATATAATTTAAATTTAAAAAAATTTGAGTTTATATTTATATTAATTATTTTATTTATTTTATTATTCCATAGTGAATCCTCTAAGACTCATAAAATAATTTATGATTTTAAGATCATTTCTGTAATAATGTGACTCACCTCTTCATAGGTAATGTTTATATTTTAATATCCTCAGTCTATTTCATTATAAAATAATTTTTTCCACTTGTATTTGGAAACAATCATGGGAAAAAACCCATGTAATGGTTTTTGGTTTTGAAAATTTAATTATAAAGGTACCGAAACATTGTTTTTTAAATATTTATGAATTCCCCTCTCATTTCCTATATAAACCCTCCGAATATGTCACATATATTCACTTAAAATGCATGGATCATATCCCTAATATTTCCTACCATCTTTATAATCTCTCCATGTAACTCCAATCTCTCAATAATTCCCTCTTTATACTTTTGAAGTCACACTCTCATGTAAGGGTAACTTTCCTTTTTCATTTTCATCCATGTTTCCTTATATTGTCAACCCCTCTTATTTTCAATTAAAATTGATGGTTTATGTTTTTTCACATCCCCCATAATACCTGTATTGTGTTTTAATTATGATACACCCCTTTATATCTCATTAATCTCTCCCTTGTACACCGGTTACCATGCCAAAATTTTATAAGAGTTATTACATTTCTCATCTTTCATTAAGTTTCTTTATTATGTTACACATACTATTTCCAAATTCACTGTGTTGGGACATGTATTTATATGAACCCCATACTGTCAATTTCATTTATATATGATGATATACCCTTTTTTATCTCATCAACCATTTTTCTGAATATTTATGTCACGTTGTTAGGCTGTTGGAATTACACCTTGATTTTCCATTCAAAAATAATTGTGTACTGAATACCATACACATTCCCTATCAAGGGTGGTCAATATTATGCAAATATAACTTTTTATTTAGTAATTACACGTATTTTTTCCATACCCCTTTAACATTTAATAAATTATGATAATGAAAGAATACCATATTTTGTGATCTATGTGGGACTCATAAGCATTAGAATGAAAATATAGAGATGGGTGCGCCAAAAAATTTATATAACTCCAATGAATTTGGTAATGTTTAGTATCATGATATGCCATTTTGGGATAGGGGTTTACCTAATTCCTTTATTGGAATTTTTTCTACCATGTTGGGATAGGGGTTTACCTAATTCCATTATGTTAATGATGCAGTGTATTAAGATGTTGCCACATTTCCATGTTATGATGATCATTTTATATCATGCCTTTTTTTCATGTTTCTATTATTCTTGATTGATATATCTACTTCCTCACATGATTTGTATTCATTATGTTATTCGTTGTTTACTCCCTTACTGGGATTTATATATAATATTCATGATCTGTATTTCAATCTTAAACATAATTTATTACATAAAATATTCACCCGGTACAACATAGATGATCTAGTGGTTGAGTTCCTTTGGGGCTTAGGAACATTACATAATAACTTAAAACATGAAATACACATTACCACAACATTCTTTTGTATTTATCATTGCATGGGATAACCTAAGGAAATACATAATAAAAGGGAGAGATATAAAACCTATTAAGTGAGTAAACAAGGCATAACTTAAAGAATAAAATACATGTTAGGAAATAGGCATATCAATGGATCATAAGAGAAACATGAACAAAGAGGCATGATATAGAGTTATTATCATATCTTGGAAGTGTGGAAACAACATTTAACATGATATTACCATGATCCAAGGATCACTCCACATAGAGAATGAGTAAACCCTCATTGCACTTGAGTTATCATAATTAAACCCTAATTTCACATGAAATATCATGATACTAATCTCTACCCAATTCATTAGAGCGCTATTAGGGCGCACCCTTCTTATTCATATAATTTCATGCATAATTAATCCACATAGATCATAAAACATAGATTAACTAAACATTATCATTTATACAATGACAATGGAATGTGGAATTCATACACGAAACTCTATAATAAATAATTAAATGTGAATAAAGGTAAATTCCCTTGATATATATATTTTAATGGTATTCACTACACAATGACTATGGCTTGGATAATCATAGTGCTATTTTTATAGCATAATGGTGTGACATAAGAATTCATAAAATTCTTTAATGAGAGAGAAAGTTGTATCTCATCACATGTACATGAAATGGACTATAGGGGGGTCATATATATATATATATCCCAACATAATTAATGGAATCTAAATGAATAATATAAAATAATTTCTTGAATGAAAATGAGAAGTTACAAATTCCTTATGGAATTTATTCATGGTAAGTGGTGTGCATGGGAGGAATTAATGAGAGAGAAATAGGTCTCTCATCATTCAAAAATAAGGAGGGATGTATGGGGAGGTTAAAAATCATACCCCATAATTTTTAATTGAAAACAAGAGGGTATAAAAATATAAAGAAATTTGGACAAAATGAGATTGGAAGAATTCCCTTACTTGGAATTGTGATACCAAAGGCTTGGGAGAAGCTTATTGGGAGGTTACGGAACCTTGTGAGCATTATAGATAGATCATGGAATAGTAGAGATGTGATCCAAGGGTTTTTAGTGAAGAGATGTGGGAGCTTGGGTGGGTTTATATAAGAAAAGAAAGGGTAATTATTTAATATTTCACAAACATAGGTTTTGGAATCTTTAAAATTAAATAATTAAAAACCCAAACCATCCTCTGGTTTTTTAACTTGGATTTTTTCCATGCGGAGTGGAAAAAATAATTTTATAATGAAAATGGACAAACTTATTAAAATATAAGGCTTGCTTATGTGGAGGTGAGTCCAACTCTCAAGGAAATCATTTTAAAATCATAAAATGTTTTATAATCCTTGGAGGGTCCACTAAGGCATTATAAAATCAATCAAACAAATATAAAATCACATTATTTTAATAGTATAATATATATTGTCTGAACATACATTTTATAGAATTTTATAACATCACTATTGGGTCATTATGATGTCATAAATCACAATATATATTTAAACCGTATTTATTTTTACCCAAAAATTTGGTTGTCTTCGAAAATTATGAAAAATTCACCGTTAGACAATTTTGATGTCCTAAATCCAGAAATGATATTCATTTTATATAAATAATTTTATAAATATGTGAATTTTTTACTTTTAAAATGAAAACAAACATTTATCGAAAATTAATGGTTCTTAACAAAAACAGATTTCAAACCTTAATAAATATTCCAATTCTATTCATAAAAATTATACAATCATGTAAATTTAATTAAAATTAATTTAGTAATAATATTTTATTAAAATATTATTTAATTCAATAATTCATTCATTCATCAAAATATATTTTTTAGTTAAATTTAAATATTAAATAAAAATTATTTTTGTGCTCAAAGTAACAATAATAAAATAAATTTATATTAATTATTATATATTAAAATAATTAAAATAATAATAGTTATAGGTTATTGTTACATAAACCTTTATAAAAACCGTATAATACGTATGGGTAAGGTGTGTGATGATGACAGACTCTTGGGGCATCTCGGATAATATCACTCAAGTGGTAATCTCTATTAACTTCCACTTCCTCCATAGGTAATTCTATTCAAACTTAATGTGTTGAAGATCAGCTTGGTCTTGGTCAAGAATGAATCATAATGATGCCAACTCCTTTCTGAGCTCCAATAAATGGGCTTCATGTGGAGTAATTCAACTGGATGAGGCCATCACACCCTTTGTCTGAGTAAATTGGATTTGTTAATGTCCAATATTTTTAATAATAATGTGATCAATGTTCAAAGACTGTTAGAAATGATAACAATAATTAAAGGAATTTTAAAATCAAAAAACATAACACCATGGAAGTGATTATGTATATATAACCATTATACATAATAATACATTTAGTTAGATCAAGAAGAATTTTCATTAACAAATGTTTGGGTCATTACAATCTTCCTCCATTAAGAAATATCTCACTCGAAATTTCCTTTTCCCACACTAAAAAGATGAGGGTAACTCTGCTTCATCACTTCCTTAGATTCCCACGTTGCTTTTTCAAACTTTTGGTTTCTCCAGAACACCTTGACGAGGGGAATTGTCTTATTTGGTAGAACTTTTCCCTATGATCTAAGATCATCACCAGCTTCTTTTAATACGAGAGGTCACTCTCTAATGTTACCACCTCTGGATTAAGTACATGAAATGGGATAGGATTGTACATACTCAAGAGTGATAAATGAGATGCATCATGTACATGAGATAGGTTTGGTGGGAATTCTAGTTGATAGGCCATTGCTCCAATGTGATCAAGGATCTCAAAAGGGCCCATGTACCTTGGACTAAGCTTTACCTTCTTCCCAAATATCATAACCCTTTTCTACAGTGATATGCATAGGAATACCATATCGCCAACATCAAAATCTATGTCTCGTCGATGATTATCATCACAGCTCTTTTTTCGACTCTAATCTTCTTTAATTCATTGGTGGATGGTATTAGCCTTCCCCACCATTTCTTCGACCATTTCTGAACCAAGTAGTTTTTTCTCCCCAACAAAATCCCAACATGCTGGTGTTATGAACCTTTACCCATAAAGGGCTTTATAAGGATCCATTCGGATGCTTGAGTGGAAGATATTATTGTAATAGAGCACAACCAAAAGAAGATATTGATCCCACCCTCCTTTGAATTCCATTGATCAAGCTATGAACATGTCCTAAAGTGTTTGGATATTCTGCTCAGATTGGCCATCAAATTGAGGATGATTAACCAAACTAAAGTTCAGAATAGTATTCAGAGCATATTGGAGACTCTTTGAGAACATAGAGGTGAATCTTAGATCTTGATCGAATCCATTAGATAGTGGTACTCCATGTCACCTTACCACTTCTCTGATTTATATCTGTTGAAGTTGATCTAATGAGAAAAACACCCGAATTGTAATGAATTGTGCAGTCTTAGTGAGATGATCCACAAGGACCCCGATATCATTGTTTCCTTTTGATATCACCAGAATTCTGGTGAAATAGTCCATTTTTTTCTCCCATTTCTATGATGGTATGGGTAATGGTGACATCATCCCCTTGTACTTCTTCCTCTCAACCTTAAATTACTGACATACAAGGCACTTTTATGTATACTTTGTGATCCCTTTATTCATGGTATCCCACCAATAAATCTCTCATAGGTCTCAATACATCTTTTTTTCATGGTTAAATGATGTTATTTGAACTATGTGCATCATCCAAATGTTATTTCTTTAACTATGGATTTGATGGAATGCATAGTGTTGACCCAAATCTCAAAATTCCTTCTTCATTAACATTGAACTATAAGGATCTCTCATTTCTGATAGTTTCAACTTTATTCTAAATTCCAAAAAATTTCTTTTGAGAATAATTTAACTTTCTAAAAAAGACAGTTGAGAAATCATTTGTGAATGTATTGATGATGTTCTCTTATTTACGATTCTCATGTCCATCTTCATCAAATCTAAGAAAATTGGATCCTTTTCCATTTTCATCAATGATAGAATTGATGTTTCCTTTCTTCTTAGAGATTCTGCCACCTTGTTCTCTTTCCCAGGGTGGTAATGGATTGAGCAGTCATAGTATTTGATCATCTCTAACTATATTAGATGGAGCATGTTCAACTCTTTCTGTGTGAATATATACTTGAGGATTTTGTGATTTGTATATTTTTCACACTTCTCATCAAAGAGGTAATGTCAACAAAATTTTAAAGCGATGATCACTGAAGCCAACTCCAGATCATGTGTTGGATATTTTTACTCATGAAATTTCAATTTTTATTGATGAATAGATAATAAATTTTCTCTATTGCATCAACACACATCCCAGACCCTTCTTTGAATCATCACTAAATACAACAAAAAGTTCTCCACATGTGGGTACTATGAACACAGGTGTAGTGATAAGCCTCATTTTCATCTCTTTAATGCTATCTTCACATTCATCACTCCAACAAAACATTACTTCCTTCTGAGTTATCTTGGTAAGAGGTTTGTACACTGATGATAAATTTCTCACAAATCGGAAATAATATCAAGATAACCAATGAAGCTATGAATATCTATCACAAATATTGGCCTCATCCATCTCTGAATTGCAGCTGTCTTAGAGAAATCCACGTATATCCCATTTTCTATGATGATATGACCCATGAATGATACCTAATTCAACCAAAACATACACTTATTTTACTTTTCATAAATATTCTCTTTTCCCAAGGTCTCTATTACAGTGCTTATATGCTTCTCATACTCATCCATGGATTTGCATAATATTATAATATAATCTATAAATACAACCAAAAAAATTTCGAGGTAATCTCTTTAGACCTTATTCATCAATTCAAGGAATATTTTGGAGCATTATTGAGTCTGAGAGGAATTATTATGAATTCATAGTTCCTATATCTTTTACAAAAATCAGTCATGTGGATATCCACCTTCTTCACCCTTACATGATAATATACTGACCTCAGATCCACCTTAGAGAAGTATTATGATCCACATATCTGATCGAACAATTCATCAATTTGTGGAATGGGATACATGTTATTTATTGTGATTTTTTTGAGCTAACAATAATCAATGAAAATGCGCCATGACCCATCACTCTTCTTTAAAAAGAGGATTGGTGCACCCCATGGTGAAGCACCTGGGCGCATAAACCCTTTATCCAGATTCTCATGTAGTTGTGACTGTACCTATTTAATCTCCAAAAAATCCATTCTATATGAATTATTGGATATTGAAAATTCCCTAGGTATAAGATCAGTTGGTAATTCAACATCTCTTATAGGAGGAAGGCCAGGTAATTCCTCGAAAAAAACATCAGTGAATTCCCTCACAATAAGATTGTCTTCAAGGATAGTTTCTTCCACAGACTCAATCATTTGAGAAAGATATGCATGATAATAGGGTAGTAATATCAATTCTTGGGATGATGGCGATAAATAATATTCATCCTCCTCATTGTACTTGTATATAATCGGGGTTCGATTCGCCATATGGAGAGTGATTTCCCTCTCACAGTAATTTATGTTGGGTATATTGAATTAAATACAATACCTAACAAGAATTGCATCAAATTTTACCATAAGGAGTATGATGAGATTTTCCCGGAAGTTAAATCCAAAAAATTTGATAGGGGTGGATTTCTATTCATGGGATGCATTGATTTACCCATTTTCCATTCTCCCTGACATCTTTACTTCCATGATTTGTGGTGGTGTTGGGATTTTTCTACCAAAAATTTGGGATATAAAAGAATCCATAGAACCAGAATAAAAAATTATATTCTCTATTATTGAATGAAAAACTAGTGTTCCTATCACCACATCATTTTTGGGGTTCGCTTCGGAGGTAGGGATGGAACAATTTCTCCCTTATTTCCTTGGAGTTTGTTGGTTGCCTCCGAAAACCCTTGGTTTAGGGCACTGGATTGAAATTTTCCCTGGTTGTTTTTTTGGAGTTAATGAAATGAACAATGTGTTGAGGGTTGAATGAATCATTTCTCTCCAATGCCGTAGTATCAGGTTTTTCTTATCGGTATTTAATGTTTATGTTCCCTTCTCTTATACACTTATACCATTTCCTCGTCCCCTTTAAGAAATTTCTATGGTGCTTTTTTTCGCCCCATTGGAATGTGAAGTGCTATAATTTCTTATCAACGTTGGATTTATCCATCAGATTTCCAAAATTAAAGTCCAATTTTCGCTTCATATCCCATAAAACCCCAATGATTTCCCAATCTCCATTTCGACATTGGGGGTGTATCAGACAATTTCCTCATAGCTTTAGAATTTATCGATCGCCAGATCTTTCGGTAGTCTAGGATTTAGCCCACCGAATAAGTGGTCAAACATGCATTCGGGGGTACCGATAATTCCAGAGGCATATCATGCAAGCCTTGTGAATTTTTCCTCGTATGCTCCAATGGATTCATCACCTTTTTTATCTAGGGAAAGGAAGTCTCTTTCCATATTAAGCTAGAAGATGCGCAGAAAATATTTATCAAAAAACATTTTCCAGAAATATTTCCATTCCAATGCCTTGATCTCTTCCCTAAGAATCATATTTTTTATCAATTTCCAACATTGATCAGCTTAACCCTTCATATGATAAGCAGTGGAATGAACCTTCTCTTGTTTGAAACATTAAAGGATAGAGAATATATTTTTAATGGAATTGATCCATTGTTCTATGATTGAGGGATCAGATGATCTATTAAAAGTAGGAGGCTTTTGTCTCAAGAAGCTATCAATTGGGGTTTTTTTCTTTCATAGGGGGGAAGGAGGGGTTGAAGGTTTCTTTTTTCCCGTATTTCTATTCAAAACTTTAGTTAACTTAGAGAGTATCCTAACAAAGTTTGTGATTCCTGCTCCAATCAGATTGGCTGTCTCATTAGAACTATCACCACATTGATATTTGCATTAGTTTTTAGCCTCAGTCTTCCTATTACTAGACATTGGATAGAATAAAAGGAGAGTTAGGGGTAACGAATGAAGGTAAATCCAAATACAAAAATGTATAACTTATAAATTAAATTTATTTCCTTAAATTATGAATTTATAGGTTTAAATATTTGTTATCCATGATCTACTACCCAACATATATTCATAGGATCAATTTTTATTCCCTAAATAGTGGTTTATACTAAGATTAATAATTTACCAGATCATATCCCCCGGGAGTTTCGCAACCAAGAGTGCAGCAAGGCCCATTGTCATACACTAGTTCTCGTTCAAGCCTAGATCAAAGTGGTGTTTTCAGGTTTTACCCCTAGATACATATGTTCTAAATCCACCTCTACTTTATCATATCCAAACAGGGAAGTATTTTCATGATAAACCACTTAATAAATACCCACAAAAATTTAGGGATGTTTTTATTGTACATACTCTTGTCCCTAAGTATTTTACATGGGTTTTCGAATCAAATCCCCAAAATAGCTAAACATATCCTCTGATACCAAATATAACAACCCTTCTCTTTATTTAACTCTTAAACACTCTTTATTACATAAAATTCTCAATTGATACAAAATTGAATATTGAGAGGTCTAGTGTCTTGCGGGCTTAGTAACGTTACATAAGAACTTAAAACATGAGATACACATAACTACAACATTCATTTGTACTTATCATTTTATGGGATAACCTGAGGACATACATAAGAAAAGGGTGAGCTATAAAGCCCAGTAAGAGAGTAAACAAGGAATAACTTTAATAATACAACATATGTTATGGAATAGGAATATCAATGTATCATAAGATAAACATGAACATAAAGGTGTGGTATAGAATAATTATTATAACATGGAAGTGTGGAAACAGCATTTAACATGATATTACAATAAGCCAAGGATCATTGCAAATTAAGCATGAGTAAACCCAAATTTCACTTTAATTATCAATTATAAACCCACATTACACTTTACATATCATGATACTAATCATTACCCAATTCATTGGAGCGCTATTAGTGTTCACCCTTCTTAATCATTTAATTTCATGAATAAGTGTGCAACATAGATTATACAACATGGAATCATTAAACATCATCATTTATCCCACAATAAAGTGATGTGGAATTCATACATGAAACTATATAATCAATAAGTAAATTTTCATAATGGTGAATACCCTTGATAGATAAATGGGAATGGTATTCACTACACAATGATTTTGGCTTGGAGAATCGTGGTGCAATTTTGACAGCATAATGGTGTGACATAATAATTCATAAAAATTGTTGATGATAGGGAAAGGGGTATCTCATCATATGTACATGAAATGTATAGTAATGGGGTTTTCATATAGATACGTGTCAGAAAAAATTTAATTTAATCTAGATTCATAATATAAACTAATTTCTTGAATGTAAATGAGATGAGTGAAATTCATTACGGAATTTTGGCATGGTAACAGCTGTGAATGGGAGGAAATAATGAGATAGAAAGAGGTATATCATCGTTCAAACATAAGTAGGTCTATATAGGGAATGTGTGAAATCATACTCCAACATTTCTAATTGAAAAAAATGGTATAATAGTGTAATAGAATTTGTACTAAAATGAGAGAGGATGAAATCCCATACTTAGAAGTGTGATCCCAAAGGATTGGGAGAGGCTTGAGAGATTCTCATTGGTAGGATGGAGCACCTTTAGAGGATTCTAGAAAGAGTAGGTCATAACAAGGACTTGCTTTCAGGGTTTCTAGTGAAGGGAAGTGCGAGATTTGGTGAGTTTATATAGGAAAAGAGATGAGAATTCTTTAATATTTCACAACCTTAGGTTTTGGAATCTATATAATTAAATATTTAAAACCAAAAATCAACCCATGGTTTTTGCCTATGTTTTTTACCAATTTGGAGTGGAAACATTATTTTATATGGTTGAGGTCCAAACATATTAAAATATTAGACTTTATTATGTGGAGGTGAGTCAAACTATCAAAGAAATAATTTTAAAATGTTAAAATGTTTTATAAATCTTGGATTTTTCACTAAAGAATTTTAAAATAAATATAACAAATAAAAAACACTATATTGTAAATGTAAGACATATATTACATGAACATTCCTTTTATTTTATTTTATTATCACACTATTGGGTCATTATGATGTCATAATACAGATTATATATTGAAAGAGTATTTAATTTTTAACCCAAACACCAACTGTATTAGAAAGTTATGAAAAATTAATTTTTAGATAATTTTAAAATTCTGAATCCACAAATGATTTTAATTTTATCTAAATAATTTTATAAATATGTGATTTTCTAATTTTAAAATGAAAATTGAAATTTTTTGAAAATTCATGGGTATTAACAAAAATTTCTTTCATAACATAATAAAAATTACAATTCAATTCCTAACAAATTATATGATCATTTATATTTAATAAATATTAATTTAGTAATAATATTTTATTAAAATAATATTTAATTAAAAAATCCATTAATATATCAAAATAAATTTCTTAATTGAATTTAAATAATAACAAAACAATATTATTTGTGCTCAACTTAATGATAATAAAATGATTGTAGATTCTTTATTTTATATAAAAATAATTCATATAATCATAGTGCTCGGGTTTTGTTACATAAACCCTTACAACACCTGTATAAGAACTAAGGGTAAGGTGTTTGATGGTGATAGAATCTTGGGGTGCCTCGGATAACAACGCTCAATTGGTAATCTCTATTAACTTCCACTTATCAAAATGAAGATTCTATGTAAGATTAACGTATGGAAGCACGACTTTTTATTAGTCAATAGAGAAGCCCAGTGAGGCCACCTCCTTTTTGAGCTTCAACAAATGGGCGTAATATAGAGAAAATTCTACAAGATGAGGCCATCACATCCTTTGTACAAGTAAATTGGATTTGTTAATGTCCTATATTTATACTAATCATGTGATCACTATTCAATGGCTCTATTATCAATGGTAACATTTTTTAATGGTATTTTAAAATCCAAAAACATAAAACCATGTAAGTGGATATGTTTTATATAACCATTTTTTATAATAGAATATTTAATTAGATCAAGTGGAACTTTCATTAACAAATGTTTGGTCGTAACATTATAGCTCACCCTTTTCTTATGTATGTCCTCAGTTTATCCCATGCAATGCTAAGTATGAAGGTATGTTGTTGTCATGTAAAAGGAGTTTTCAATAAAAATGTTATATTTTATGTCTTAAGTTGTCATCTATTGTTACTAATCCACAAATACACTACACCTCTTTATCTTATGTGTTTTATTATGTTTATGTTTATGTAATAATTTATATTTAAGTGTGTAATAAAGGCCATTGTTGTTATACTTGGTATCAGGACATAAGTTTAGTTATTTTTGGGATTAAGATTAGAGAACTCAAGTGAAAGTCTTAGGGATAAGACTATGTATAATAAAATAATCCATATATTTTTGTGAGTATAGATTAAGTGGTTTATCAAGAAAATACATCCCTGTTTGGATACAAACTAGATGAGGTGGCTCTGGAAAAGATGTTTGTACTGGTAAAACCTGAAAACACCGCTTTGAGCTAGACTCGAACATGAAATCATTCATAACAATGGGCCTTGAATCACTATTGGTTTGACACTCCTAGAGGATATGAGTTTTTAAATTCATAATCTTATCATGAACCATTATTAAGGGATCAAATAAAATTCCATAAGAATATATGTTAGGAAATAGGTCATGGATAACTTATATTGAAGTATAAAAATTCATAAGTTAAGGAAATAAATGTAATTTATAAGTTATCAATTTTTTCATTGGATTCCAATTTATTTTCTTAATATTTTAAAATACATACCTCGAATTTTCAATTTATTCTATCCAATGTCTGGTAATAAGAGGTTTCTAGATACCAACCGATGCGAAGATTAATGGGATAACTGTTCTAATGAGATTCCCAATCTGATGGGAGCAGGAATCAAAAACTTTTTCCCAATACTCTATCAGTTAACCCATGTTTTGAATAGAAATATGGATCACGAGGAACTTCAAACCCCCCTAAGAATGAACAAGTCATAATCGAGAGCTTATTGAGACAAAAGCCTCTTATGTTCAATGGATCATCTGATCTCTCGATCACAAAACAATGGATCCACACTATTGAGAAGGTATTATATATCCTTCAGTGTTACAAACAAGAGATGTTTCTTCACGCTAATTATTATATGGAGGGTAATGTTGATCAATGGAAGAAATTGCTCCCAAATATGAATCATGGGGAAGATATCTAGGTGATGTTATGAAAGGATGTCCAGAAAATGCTTTTTGATAAATATTTTTCCCACAACCTCCATATTAGGATGGAACGAAATTTACTTAAACTCAAGAAAGAGGACAAAGAATCTATTGGGGTGTATGAGGAAAACTCCACCAGACATGAAAGATATGGAACTAGTTTTGTTGTAACCCCAAAATTCAAGGTTGAACGCTACTTTGGTGGGAAAAAAACAAGCATATGGAAGGCCTTAGAAATAAGAAACTTTTATAGCCATTAGTATATTGTCCAATGTTCCCTCAAATTCAAGATGTAGATCAACCAATCTCAGGGTTATCGTTGGGATAAGAAGTAGAATGTGGACATTAATTCTGGTAGTATGATGGATAAATCCAATGGTGCTATGTAATTACAGCACCACACTTCTGAAAAGTGCAAGATAAGGCACCCTAGAATTTTATTTAAGGGGATGAGGAAATTCTTTAGGTGTAGGAAGGAAGGATACCTATCCTTTGATATATAGAAATAAAAACCCGCTACTATGACAGTGGAAAGTAAAGCTTAATTATATCTTCAACACATTGTTAATTTCTATAAATAAAAAGAACCAGGGAACTTTTTTAACCTGTTCTCTAAGCCATGGGTTATCATAGGAAACTATAAACCTCTAAGGAAGAAAGAGTGAGATTTTTCCATCACTACTACCAAAGTGAATCCCGACAATAAAAAGGTGATAGGTATACTAGTTATTAATTCAATAATAGGGAATGTACTCTTTTATTATAGTTCTACACATTAATTTTTATCCCTAAAGTTTAGTAGAAAAACACAAACACCACCACAAATCATTAAAGTAGACATATCAGTGAGAATGGAAAATGGGCAATTATTTAATCCCATTTATATAACTCCTCCTCTGTCACATTTTGGGGATTAAACTTCCTAGAAAACCTCATCATACAAACCTATGTGTAATTTTATGCAATTAATTGCATGGATTGGATTTCCCTATATAGAGCCAATATAAATTTTCACAAAAGGGAAATCACCCTCTATGTGGTGAATTGACCCCTGATTCTATACAAGTTCTAGGAGGAGGATAAATATTTTTTAGAACTATTATCTTAATAATGGATATTAATACCCTATGATCATGCATATCTTTCTCATTAGATTGATTATATGGAAGGAACCATCCTTGAAGACATGTTTATTATGAGGGAATTTGCTGATGTGTTTCCCGAATTTCCTGGTCTACCTCATAGAACAGATGTCGAATCCTTGATTGATCTTATACTTGGTGTGTTTCCAGTATCTAGGACTCTATATAGAATGGATTTCGTTGAGATTGAGGAGATAAGCAAACATCTTCATGAGATTCTAGATAAAGGGTTTTTATGCCAAAGTGTTTCACTATGATGTGCACCAGTCTTATTCATCAAGAAGAAAGATGGTTCAATGTGCCTTTGCATTGATTATCATGAGCTCAACTAAATCACTATAAATAACAAGTATCATTTTCTTTGAATTGATTAAATTTTCAATTGATTACATGGAGCACAATACTAATCCAAGGTGGATATGTGGTTGAGATAATACTAGGTAGGGGTGCGGAAATAGGAAATCCCTAAGAATTCTTTTCGTATGAGGCATCGACACTATGAATCCATAGTATTTCCTTTCAAACACACTAATTCTCCAAAAATATTCATGGACATGATGAATATAGTCTTTAGATATTACCTCAAATATTTTTGGTTGTCTTTATAGAAAATATTCTAATATAATCCAAAACCAAGTGGAAGTATGAGGAGCATCTATGAACTGTACTAGAGACCTTCTGTAATGGGAAACTCTATGAATATTTTATCAAGTGTGAGTTATGATTTAATGAAGTCTCATTATTAAGGTATATAATCACAAAAAATAGGATATTTGTGGATCATTCCAAAAAAAGGAAATTATGGTATGGTTGAGGACAACATCTATGACAGATATCCATTTCATCCTCGGGTTACCGAGATATTATCGATGATTTGTGAGAAATTTATCCTGATTTTCAAACCACCTACCAAGATAAATATTAAGGGGTTCATGTTTTCATGGAATGATTAATGTGAATAAAGCTTCAAGTGTTTGAAGAAGATGCTTCTCAGGACCTATGTAGTCACACTACCCACAACTGGGGAGCTTTATGTAACCATCAATGATACTTTGAAGAAGGTAATGGGTTGTGTGTTGATGAAGAATTAAAAGGTCCTCACATATTCTTCAAGGATGATAAAAATTCATGAGAAAATCTATCCCATGCAGGATATGGGGTTGGTAACTATGATCTTTTCATTAAAAATATTGAATAATTATTTCTTTGTGGAAAAGGTTTAAATATATACAGATCACAAAAGACTCAAATATATATTCACACATAAAAAAGAAAAACATATGCCAATAATTATGGTTTCATCTCATCATGGATTACAAATGATCAATCCATTAAAACCTTTGGAAAGAGAACAAGGTGGTGGATTCACTAAGTAGAAAGGACCATGTGATTCTATCATTGATGAGAATTGAAAAGGATCCAATATTATTAGATTTTATGAAGATGGAAATGGGAATCATAAAGAAGTGAACATAATTAATCCTTTAATAATTGATATCTCAGCCATCTCTTTTGTAAAGGTTAATGGATGCTCAAAATGATGATGTGAGAATTAAGAAAAAGTGGAAACTATCAAAAAGGGAAATCCTCAGAGATCAATGTTAATGAAGAAGGAAATGTGATATTTGGGTCAAGAGTACATGTTCTATGAAATCTTGAGTTAAATAAAGAACCCATGGATGATACACATAGTTTTAATTTCTTCATTCAACCGGGAAACACAAAGATGTATCGGGAGCTTTGAGATCTTTATTAGTGGAGTAACATGAAGAATCAGATCACCAAATATACATCAATGTGCCTGGTATGTTAGAATGTAAAGGATTAGAGGTATATTTATAAGGGTATGATGCAACCATTACCCATACATATATGGAAATGGGGGAACATCACCATTAGTGCTTTTCAAAGGACATCTGAAGATAGCTAAAGGAAACAATGTAATTTGGGTTTGGTGGATCATCTTACGAAGACTATACAGTTAATTGTGATTCAATATGATTTATGATTGGGTAAACTGGAAAAAAATAAACATCAATGAAGTGGTAAGGTTGCATAGTGTACCACTATCGATTGTATTCGATTGAGATATCAGCTTTACCTTTATGCTCTATAAGAGTCTCCAACACCCTATGAATACCGAGATGAACTTCAGTATAGTTTATCAGCCTCAAACTATTGTCCAATCTAAGTGGAATATCCAAACAAATTAAGACATGTTGATATCATGGTCAATGGACTTAAAAGGAGTATGAGATTAACATCTTCCCAGTTTGATTTCTCTTACAATAATAGTTTACACTCAAGCATCAAAATGGATCCTTATGATTCCCATTATAGGAAGAGCTATAGAACAATGGAATTTTGGGGCAATTTTGGGGAGCGAAATATTTTATGTATGGAAATGGTTGAAGAAATGGAGGACAAATATTTGAACATCCGTCAGTACATCGAAGTTGTTCAGTTTCAACAAAAGAGAAATGATAACAACCATCAATGAGACCTAGAGTTTGATGGTGGATATATGGTTTTCCTCTATATATCTCTATGAAAGAGAGTTATGAGATTTTGGAAGAAGTAAAAAATTAGTCTAAGCTACATCGACCATTTTCAGATCCTTGATCACATTAGAGAAGTGGAATATCGACTAACACTCCCTCCTAACATGTCTGAAGTAGATGATGTGTTCCATGTATCACTCTACAATATGTACATACTAGACACATCACATGTACTCAATCTAGCGGAGGTACCATTGTAGAATGACATATACTATAAAGATATTCCAATGAATATCTTATATTATAGGTAAAATGTTCTATGAAATAAGACAATGCACCTCGTCAATGTTTTGTAGAGAAACCAGAAGTTGGAAGAAGCAATATATGAACAAAAGGAAGTTATAGGGAAGAGTTATGCTTAAATGCTTTAGTGTGGGAAAAAGAAATTTTGGGGGTGAAATTTTTTAAGGGTGTAAGGTTTTAATGACCCGATATTTTATAAATAAAATTCCATTTCTTTCAATTAAATGTCTCATGGATATAGAAAACACAAGAACCCTTTTTTAATTAAATATTAAAAGCAATTAGATTTAATTGACTATTAAGTATCTTTACAATTGATAATATATTCACTGATCTGTGATCACATAACTGATATAAATATAATGTTTTAAAAAAAATCCTTTCAACACAAACAAAGGAGAGGATGACCTCATCCAGTAGACCTGGTCCATACGATTCACTTTTTTTAGAGCTTAGAAAATAGGTAGCATCCCTAGGCTTCGCTCTTGACCAATACCTAGTTGAGCGTCAACACATTATGCTTGAATGGAATCTATTACCGAATAAGTTCAAGTTAATTGTGATTACCACCATGGAAATATTATCTGAGCCACCCCATAAGTCTGTCAATATCGCACAACTTACCCTTAAGTCATATGAGTGTCTTATATGGGATTTTGTAAAAAAGTTAATAGTTACTTATTGTGGAATCCCGTTCGATAAAGAAAAGTAATATTCCATCAATTCTTTTATGGGAAGGGTATTTCTTAAAAAAATGATGAATTTGATAAATTGATTCTTCAGTTAAAAATGGTACTTTTTAGAAATTTATATATAATTATTCTAATATAAGGTTTCTATTAATAGTATTAAAAAACAATTCTTATAAATGATAATTATATGGGTTCCTTATCTATAAAGGATTAGGTAATCAGTTTGATAAGAGTTATATTTTTATATGATAAAATAGAAAATGTATTTTTTTAAGAAATTAGTGAATTTTTGAAATAATTATTATTTTAATTAAATTTTATTACCAAATGAATTTTATTTAATACGAAATGAGTATATAATATTTATGAAGTCAAATTTAATTTTTAATAATTTTTATAAACTTTTTTGTCAAAATTCATCAATTTTCAATAAATCTTGTTTCCCATTTAAAAAGTGGGAATTTATTTTTTTCAATAATTATTTTGATAAAATTAATATTATTTTTTGAATTAATAGGTTGAAATTGTCTAATGGTGATTTTACATAATTTTCTATGTGTCGATTGTTTGGGTAAAAATTAAATAATATATAAGTATATAGTATTTTTGTGACATAATGATGACCCAATAGTGATGTAATAAATACCACAAACTAGATTTTCAACAGAATACATGATTTAAGTTTAAAATAATTTGGTTTTGTATTCATTTTTAATATTTTATAATTCCATAGTGAGTCCTTCGTAATGTATAACATATTTTATGATTTTAAGTTTATTTATTTAATAATGTGACTCACCTCCACATAAGCAAGGATAATATTTTAATATATTCGACTAATGGACTTATAAAATAATTTTTCCACTAATCTTTGAAAAAAGAACTGGGAAAAAAACCATGGGTTGGTTTGTGCTTTTGAATATTTAATGATATATATTACAAACCCTATGTTTGTTAAATATTGAAGAATTTTGCTATTATTTCCAATATAAACCCACCAAAGCTCCCACTTATATTCACTAAATATCCTTAGAGAACTTATCTAATATTTAATACCCACTCTAGAATCCCCCAAGTCCCCAAAACTCTCAAGAAGCCTGTATTCATTCTTTTTAAGTCACACACTCAAGTAAGAGTTCGTTTTTAATTTTTATCCATGTTTCCTTACATTATTACACCCATTTATTTTCAATTAAAAATGATGGGGTATGTTTTTTCACCTCCCTAATACATACCTTATTATTTTTGAATGATGTGATACCCCATTCACTCTCATTAATCCTTCTTATTTACACTTGTTACCATGTCAAAATTTCTTAAGAGTTATTCCATTTCTCATCTATCTTCAACATTAATTATTAAGTCACACCTTCTATTACCAAATTCCTTGTATTGAGACATGTATTAATATATCTTAATTAATTTCCATTGTATGTATATATGATGATATTCCCATTTCTCTCTCATCATAAATTTTTATGAATTTTTAGGTCATGTCATTAGGATGCAGAAATTTCTCCATGAATTTCCATTCCAAAACAAATGTTTAGTGAATACTGTACCCATTACCTGTCAAGGATGTTCACTTTCTTGCACATATGAATTTTTATTTAAGACTTACATGTATTTATTTCATACCCATTGATCATTGAATAAATTATGATAATTAATTATTACCATGTTTTATGATCTATGTGGCACACTTAAACATTAGAATGAAATGAAAGTCACAGGTGCACCTAGAATTATATAGCACTCCAATGCATTGGGTAATGTTCATTATCATGATATTTCATGTTTGAAAAAGGTTTTACCAAATTTATTTATAGGGAATGTTTCTATCATGTTGGGATAAGGGTCAAACTGATTTCTTTATGCTAATGATGCAGTGTTTTATATTGTTGCCACATTTCCATGTTATGATGATCATGCCATATCATGCATTTATGTTCATGTTTCTCCTACACTCCATTGATATGTCTAATACCTAACATGTATTGTATTCTTCCTGCTATTATTTTTTCACTCCCTTACTAGGCTTTATAGATTACCCTTTTCTTATGTATATCCTTAGGGTATCCCCTGCAATGCTATGTATGAAGGTATGTTGCGGTCATGTAAAATGATTTTTTAATAAAGATGTTATATATTTTGTCATAAGTTGACATGTAATGTTCTTAACACCCAAATACACATGACCACAGGATCCTTTGGGTTGTATTAAGCAAACATTTATGTAATAAATCATGTTTAAGTGTGTAATAAAGATCATTTTTGTTTTAATATATATCATATATAATCATTAAAAGTATCTATATTACCATAAATGAAAATAGGAAATGAAAAATGAATCACTTCACTTCATGGATGTGGTAGTCCACACTTATGCAGGAGCGATGTTATTATTTTCCAATGGATTTCAAGGTAAGATAGAAGAAATTATATTATAATTAAATAATAATAATTATATCATGAATATAAATATAAATCATTAAATCCATCACAATAATCATACATGTGTAATAGTGATGAAAAACTAATTACACCACTACAAAGAGACGGTAAGATACATGTACGTATGAGTGATGTTTTTGCATTCTGTAGGATGGAAAGAAGGTTGATAATGTTTGTTCTTTAATGATAATAATAATTAATTATATTTTATAAAAAAATTATTACATTGTAATTGATAAAATTTATTTATAGAATATATATGAAGAATTAAAATTGAAAACACCTAGTTAAGAGTTATACCTCTTTGTTGAGAAACCTCTATTGGCCTACATCTTTAGGCTTGTAGGGATGATCCTTTGGAAATAAAAAAAATACATGATGTGTTTAAGGAATATAAAAAGGTATTATTGAAGATATTACATGAACTATAGAGTTAAAATTTTTGTGGAATAGAGGAGAAGTGGTTCCCTTTTATAAGATAGGGGAGGTGTACTCTTGGAACTAATTAATGTATAAAATTAATAAAAAGTAATTTTTAAGGAAAAATGGATCCAAATTGTTATAATTATAGGATAATATTATGATTATTATATATCATCTCATACAATATAATTTTGTTACTTTTTGGTTATGTATTTACCCTTATCACTTAATTTTAACCCCTATTAAAATATTTTGACAATTATGATGATAATAATGTTTTCTACTATTTAAGGATCAAGAATGTTACCATAAAAGGAAACTATACGCATAAATGGAACATGGAAGAAATTTTAAACCATATCCAATTCACTGGGTGGAATTTATGGTTCTTATGAATTTTAAATCATTTACAAAAATATTATCTGTTATAAAATATAATTAAGGTTATTTTTGGTAGTATTAATTGGCATTGAAATTAAAAACAAAAAACACAATAAAGGAATTATAATCTAAACCTTTCACACAAACAAAATTTTTTATATTTATCTATAATTTAATTTAATATAATAATTCATCCAAATTGTATCATTCTAATATTTTTAAAATCACTTATTTTTTTTCTATTAATTGAATAAATATTGTCTCTACATTGCATAATAATTTATGATAATTATTAAATTATTAATAATTAAAAATAAATATCTAGGTTAAAATATAAATTTATATTTAAAATAACCATTTTAGTTATGGTCATAATATATTTTATCTTTATTTAAAAATTTATGAGATATTAACGTCAAGAGAGTGTCATTATATTTTATCTTTTCTTATATAATAAAAGTCTCATAATCAAATAAAAATCTTACCATGTGGCTATATATTCAATATTTTGATTATAATTATCTAACTAAACTCATTAAATAGTATAAATTCAAATTTTAGATAAATTTTAAAGCATTATCCCAAATTTAAACCTAGTTTTACCTATTTTTCCCATAAAACAATAGAAACTATTTACCTAGGTGTCTATTCGTAAAAACAAAAAATAAAAGGGACATATATTCCAAATTTTATCATAAATATTAAAAATATGGATTCTATTATAGAAATTAAATTCATATAGGAATTTTAATTTAATTTAAAAATAAACCAGTAAAACATGATGAAAACGATTTCCCAGAAAAATGTTTAATGACGTGTAAATGTTTTTATATACCAAAATCCAACATAAAATAAATTATAGTGATCATAATTGAATTATTTATATTAAAAATTAACTAATTTTAAAATTATAATAATTTTAAGACATATATTATTTCAATTTATAAAATTAAAAGATAGTTTTCAATGGAAATCAATATTTTTAACTATCAATTAAAAAATCAACAATTTCATAAAATTATCCAAAACTCACTATAAGATTATTATGATATGATGATTTCAAAGATAATGTTTCTATTTTTAAATAAATTCTCTAAAATAGTTAAAATAAATTAATATATTATTTTATCAAAAAAGGTATAAATAAATTTTATTGAGGGAAAATGTATTTTTAAAACATATACAGACTTTTCAAGAAATTATGTGCTTATTTATAAATATATTTTCATTATATAAAACATTTATACATATTTTATTCATAATATCATTATAAATTTGTTATTGATATTCAATCTTCCAATTTAATGTGTATTTTATAATAGTATATAATATTATATTCCATTTAGACTTTGGGTTACATGTATCATAAGATATTGAAGAAAATAATTTTATTTGAAGGTGAATATGTCATAAAATTTTATGGTGTTATATTATAGCCACCATAAAATAAATTTTGGGCATGAAATTCCATCACTCTGATATAAAAAATGAGGATATCTCTATTTCAACACATCCTAGGGTTCCAAATATGCTTCTAATAATTTTTATTCTTCTAAATAACTTTAACTAGGGGAGTCATCTTGTTATATAGTACTTTATCACTACGGTAAAGGATTTCTACCAGTTGTTCGTTATAGGAGATCATGCTCTAGTGGTACAAAATTTTAGTTCACTACAAGTGATGTATTATGTATGTACATCCTCATGAGAGATAAAAATAATACACCATGAACTTGGGAGTGGTTCAGTGGAAGTTCAATAAAATAAGATACTATCTCTAATCAATAAAATATCATGATGGCTACAATATAACATGGACTAATATTTCCTTTATTTATAAGTCTCATAAACATTTTTCATATAAAAAATTCTAGAAACACTTTCCCATTGTATTTTAATTCTATATTTCATGAATAATTATCAATAAAACTTTTCTGTCTACTCTGAGCTACCTTGATGTGCTTCCAAATGACATTGAATTTCTCTTATATTTCCTTATTTAACTTAGATCCCAATATATTACTCTCTCTAATTTCATTACATCATGTTAGATTTCTTCACTTATTTCTATAGAGTTATTCATAATGATCCATCAAACTTCTCAAGTGAAACTAAAATTGTAATAAAACTATTCCAAAGGATGGTGTTGATCCTAAAAAAAGTAACAATAAATTGAATAAGATATTCAAATGTCTTTCAAAATTTTAATATAATTTCTATGAAACATACCATCTATTTTAAGATGATAAGTACTATTGAATCACAACATTGAATGTAGATCCTACTGAAGAGTTCGTCAAAACATTGATAAAATCCTCTACACCTGATCAGATAAAATTGAAAGTGGTACACCATGAAACCATTCCACTTCTATAATGTATATTGTAGAGATATCGTCATGATAGAAATATTCCACGATAAAAATGAAGTGTGATGTGTTTATAAGGTGATTGAATGTAATCCTAATATCATTATACCTCATAGAAATTTTTGGGAGTCTAATTAAGAAATCCTTGGTGAAATTTTCCCAATTACATTTTAGTATGGGTAATGGATATAACCACCCCATAGAATTTTTTCCCTCAACCTTAAATTTCTAACATACCTAGCACATACATAAATATTCTGAAATATCACTCTTCATATTTAACCACAAAAAATGATATCATAGATGTCTAAACATCTTTATTATAATAGGATGAATAGGTAATGATAAACCAAGGGATTTATCAAAAAAATAGTTTGTAAAATATTGTATGGAAGGGACACTAACATTGTTAGTAAATCTTTTAATTCCATCACAATCAAGGATGAACCAAGGAACATTCCTCACCTTATTTTTTATTTATAAATCTTAATTTATGGACTCTTTATTATTTACTTATATAGATGGTCCAATAATCATTTGAGAATGATAATATTTCACCACATTATTCAAGATTCCCATATCCATACTTTAAAAATACATAAAAATCAAACCTTTTCTAATCCTCAAAATATATCATCTTTGAGTACCCATTTGACTCAAAGAATATACCACCTTTTTTCATACCCAAGAGGTTAATATTTTGAGCAGTCATAATACTTAATAAACAACAACCATCTTCTCTATCACATATTAAAATAATTCATATTAAATATAAACATAACTCTTATGTTCTGTAAATATTTCATACATTTCTTTGTAAATATAATGCCTCTATATCTTTAATGGAAATATGATTATTTCTAAATATAAATCATGATTTGGGGAATTTTTCTCATAAACCTTTAATTAACCTATGGAAAAATATATAACCATATAATTTGGCATGAGGATGCATCTTAGTCTCTTATTTAATGCATTACTATATATCACAAACAAATCAACAATTTAGGTTAATGTACAAACATTAAATCTGACTAATCATCTCTTAAATTCTAAGCTATTTTAATCAAGTTCCATTGTCCAGAGTAAATTGGTTCCCTTTCGAGTTCACTTGGTCACTGGATTATATAGTTGTGATAAATTCTAGAAAAATAATCAACAATATCCTGCCAAACTAAAAAAAAATAGATCCGAGTCATAGTTGTTTATTTGGGGTAATTTTTCGTAACTTGTTTTTATGGGTCCATGGATTTACCCTTTTGTGAGTGTATATGATCCAAAAATGATGTTTTTTTGTAACCAAAATGCACACTTGGTAAATTTCCCATACAAATTATTATTATTCAATATTTTCGGTATACTCCACTAGTGATCTTGATACTTATATTTTCACAAGACATATAACATAATATCATCTATAAAGATAACCACAAACTAATGAAGGTGATATATAAAGACTCTATCAATTAAATCTCTGATGATATTGGTAGAATTATTGATACATAATTGAATAAATATAAATTAAATAATTCTTTACCTCATACAGAAGGTTATTAAGGGAATAACTTAGCTTTTGACCCTTTATATATAGTATCCAGATCAAAGATCAATCTTAGAAAAATATTGAGCTCCATATAATTGATCAAGCAAATCATAAATAATAGGTAATGGTTAGTTATTCTTGATTATGATATTTAAAATATCACAATTATTACTATTGAGTTTCATAGATATATATTTCTTCTTAATAAAAAATAGTTATCCCCTAAGGTGACGTAATTGGATGACTGAATCCCTTATCAATGTTCTCCTTGAGTTTCATCTACAATTACTACAAATCAACTGAGATAATTATATATATATCCATTGAAATAAGTTTGGCACAAGTTATGAGTTCGGTTGAAAACTAAACATTATGAAGAATACTCAAAAAATATTTCAGAAATACCTAAATAAATTCCCATTAAAAATATATATATATATATATGATGTTGAGTTTTTATCTAACAATATGGGACAAGAAACTCTTTTGAATATTTATCAAGACCCATAAAGTTGATTCAACTTCCATTAGAAGTTTTTTTATCAATACACTAATATCCTATCATAGGATCGTTTGGAATATAAAATGTGAATTTCCATACTTGGAAACTGAAGTGTTATTTAATTAAATAAATCCAATCCACTCTAAATATAACATCAATTTATACTAAAATGATAATAATTATATTTCCAATAATTACATTACTACAATATTTAATCTGAGAAGAATATGAAATTTGATCATCAAACCATTTAGATTTTTCATTATTCATTCCATACCTAATCATCAAGAATAAGAGTTAATATTCCTATCGAATTTTCATTATATAATATAATTCATATAACTAAACTCAAATAAGAATCTTAAAATGTTTTTTTTACATATAACTGCATAAACATCGTCATTATATCTTAATTACCTACTAGAAACCAATATTGTTAGCATGGGATTCCAAAATAATTGTGATTAATAATGTAATATTGAAAAATCATTCAAAAAATGTAAAAATAATGGCAACATGTTTTCAATCCAAGACACTATAGGTTTAACCTATATAATCAAGGGTTATAATCTATTAAAATACTTCACAACAATTAAAAAATAGAATTTTAATTAAACTATGAATATCCCACAGGAGTGTAAATCCAGGTGTGCAGTAAGGGAGAACTCATGTTGAACTAGAATGACTGGGGTATACTCAACCAATTAATTTTAGGGTTATTAAATAAGATGCATCTCTTCCCAAACCATGTCTACTTATAGAATCTAAACATGGATATTTTTATTATAAAATCACAATCCTTTTCTAAAGATAATTTAGGACATTCTCCTATATATAGGATTATCTATAGGGACTTCACTAATGTTTTTGAATCTTATTTTACAATGGTAATAAGAATATTATCTAATACCAACTAGAGTGAACCATACTTTTCATATATTTTTATTACATCTTATTATATTAATATTCACTAAATAACATTACATTCCATACCGAAATTGTATTGGTTTTGTATATTTGGAAACACTCACACACACATATATATATAAATGGTTCATAGTAGATATATATCATCTCCAACTAAGTTCTTTATAACTATAAACCTTATTATACATGTCATATTTAATAACTTTCTTTATAAATTGGGTAAAGGAAACATAAGAAAGGGTGATATCAAATGCTCATTAAAATAAAACACGACATATATAAATGATCAATTAAACATATCATTAGAATAATGGTATTCTTACATGGCCTTAATATTTTAAAGCAATAACCTATATATAAAATAGCATAATCATTATTCATTACATAATTCTTGATAGTTCCTATGACATGAATCATAAAGGGATAAAAGAACATGAGCCATGAGAGCATAACGATGATATAAGACATAATTTTATAGAATACACCTAAAAATAGTGAATCATTCACTTCATATTCCATTATATCCTCATTCAAGGTTCACTCCAAGGACTATCATAGTGGACAAATTACCTTATTAAACTAGCTTCATTCCCCATTTCACAACATATTATCTCATGGGGTATCAATGTTTATATAATCCATTGGAGGGATATATAATTTTGGACCCCACCATCACAAAATGATAAATAATTCACATGTGTCCCACAATATCACCAATCAATAATAATATATCACAACTTGTGAAAAAATAAATGAGTTTCATAAAAATTTAAAAAATTCATCACAACATTACCCATGGAAGATCAATTTGTTTCATAAACATGTTTTTATCATAACCATAAATAGTAAGATAAATAATAAAGATATTATGATTGTATTATATACATATAATTCATAATTAATATCAAAGGATGTCATATTATATGGAAATCCCTTTCAAATATTACATGCATTATTTCTTGAAAAAATATTTTTTTCATTTGGAATTCAATTTTTTTAAAATATAAAAAATTTCAACTATATTATTTTTTTTTTGAAAATATCTATGGAAACATATAAAGGATCCTTCAAAACAGTGATTAGTAATGATGGTTAGAAATCATGTTCATGTAGTGTACATTAAATCAATGATTTGTTTCACATTTATGATAAAAAGTCTAAGGTAATGATAGAGCAAATATTTTCAATTAATTTATATTGAATATCATTGTTTTAAACCCACAAAATTGTTCTTCTAAGATGAATTGTTTCATTTTTATGATAATGGTGTTATTTTGAGCTGAATTGTAAAAATTGGCCATTTTGGATTTTTTAACAGTTTTAAATTATTTCGGTAGATTGGCCATAACATTATCTAAACTGATCCAAATTGCGAAATTCTTTCTTTTTCAGATTCTACACATCCAGGGATTCATTTAATATATTTGGACCAAAATCTGAATCGGCCATATGGAAGCTCAAAAGAAGCTCACAAGTTGGCTCAAGAAAACTGTTTTCAGTTATGCCTAGTTTTGATGTGGGATCCATATCTCAACCACTGTGGGCCCAAAGCTTGTGAAATTCGGTGGGTGGACGCGCAAGGAGTTTGGGAGCATCCTTTATGAAGGCAGCACCGAGTGCATTGGCCGTTTATGGGGCCATTAAAGCACCTTAATCCGGAGGATTTCGTTTTGGAGAGTCTGACTGGACAGAATAAATGCTCATAGTAAAACGGTCATAACTCTCGGAATACATGTCCACATCCGCTGCAATTTTGAGGGGACACGGCCAAGGGAATAATGAACAACATTCATGAAGGGCTCAACGCGTGAAGATGTCATTTAATGGGGATACAACGCGTCGACATTCGGGGGAAGAATTCTGGCTATAAAAGGAGGAGAGCTCCACCCTCTCAAGGCATCCATTTCTCCACCCCATTCCTTCCGGGACACCAAGAAGGAGAACTTTTCAGCTTTATCTTTTATTTATTTTCTTTTTCATTATTTTGTAATGCCTTCTTCTTCCCCATTCAACTCGATTACCCTTACCATGGTGGGGTAAACTTTTGGAGTGATTGGGGAAGGGTTGGTTTTCTACATTGTAATGCTTGAGTTCTTGGACGCAATTGAATAAATTTCTTTCTTCTTCAAAGTTGTTTTCAATTTATTATAGCGGATTTTATTATCAAGTTCGATCGTTCTTGAATATTAATTCCGTTATTTATTTTTTTCCTTGGTAAAATAATCAATATCTCCCTCCACTAATTTCTGGTTTATATACGATGGAATAAACCAGGAATTAGTGGTGAAGTACTCGACGATCGTCAGTACGTGTAAAACGTGTAGTGAATGTTCTTGATTGTTTGGGATAAACAAAACCCGATCGGGAATTGCCCATTTCAATTAAGGATATTCAATACAACTATTTTATACATGGAAGGAGAGTTGACCAAACCGAGATCTTGGTAAGGTTTTCTCTCACAATAACAATTTCACCAAGGAAGTGAGAGGAAACGATTGTGGAAACTCGCTTTAATCAACTAAGAAGAAGAAGTTTGAATTAAATTGAACAAGGATAGCATTATAATTAGGAAACCGACCCCGACCTAATCACCCTTTTAATTTTATTGTTTTTCAATCATTTGAATTTCAAATTTCCTTTCACAACATTTTTACCCCCATTTTAAAGTGACAACCCATTTTGTGTGCACTCCTCTTCGGGAGACATCCTAGGTCAACCACATTACTACATTTTTAACTTAGGAAAAAAATTGTTTTGCCACGCCCTACGACAGGCGTGCGTCAAACTTGGCGCCGTTGCCGGGGAGGCAGTGCAAAAAAAAAAACAAAATTGAATGACCCGCACCTCAAAAGAACCATTAATTGAATTTGATCCAGAAATTGAAAGAACATTAACCCAACTAAGAAAAAGAAATCTACCAGAAATATTTGAAGAAATAGATCTCTCAAATTCAAGTGAAACTCTTAGTGTTCACTCTGAACCTGAAATCATGGCTAGAAATCCCAACCAAACCCTGCGTGATCTATGTGCCCCACAATTTGCCATTCAAAATAACCAACTAATTGCACCCACTGAACCAAATGATTTTGAATTACGTGTCAATATGATTCCTGTTCTTCCAAAGTTTCATGGTCTTGCAGGAGAAGATCCAAATCGGCACATGCAAGAATTCAGATACACTTGCTCAAGCTTCAGGCCAAGAGGAGCACCCGAAGACCAATTTCAGTGGAGGGCATTCCCCTTCTCACTTGAAGGAATAGCTAAAGAATGGTTGTACAACCTACAACCAGGGGAGATCAGTGATTGGGAAGACCTAAAAAGAAGTTTCATGCAAAGATTCTTTCCCACATCGAGGAGCACTGCCATCAAGAAGGAGATTTACATCATTAGACAATCAACTGGAGAAACCCTCTACGAGTACTGGGAGCGCTTCAAGAAGCTATGTTCCAGCTGCCCACATCAAGAAATGGAGGAACACCAATTCCTTGTGTTCTTCTACCAAGGACTAATGGATAATGATCGAAATCTTCTAGATGCCTCATCAGGGGGGTCCCTGATTGACAAGTCTCCTACAGATATCAGAATACTAATTGAGAAGATTGCTCAAAACTCACAACAATTTGGACTAAGAGAAATGGGAACCAGGGGGATACATGAGGTAAAAACATATGATTCATCTACATTGATTGAAACCAAAGTTGATGACCTTGCAAGATTAGTCCGTCAAATGGCTATAACACAAGCAAATGGACAACAAGCTTCAGCTCAGGTATGTGGTTTATGTTATTCTTCCACTCATTATACTGACCAGTGCCCTGAGATACAGGGGACAGAATACTGTGCTGCGGCCTTTCAACCAAGACAATTCCAACAAAATCAACTGCAATCCCAACAAGGATATGGGAACCAACAAAACCAGATGAGACCATTTAACCAGCACCCCAGTCAACCTCCTTACCACCAGCAGCAATACCAGAACCCCCCTCCCTTCCAACAATCTTATAAACAGCCCTTCCAACACCAACAATCTTTTCAGCCTCCACCATTCCAAAGAAAGACATATGAACAACCATCCACCAGCACACAACCTTCTGTGGAACAACTACAATCCAAATATGAGGGCCTAGCAGATAAGGTTGACAAGCTAGCAGACACAGTGGGAAGTCTTGTTGAAATAATGTCCAAGAATCCAGGTAAGCTTCCATCCCAAACAGTGCCAAATCCAAAAGAGAATGTAAGTGCAATCATAACAAGAAGTGGAAAAGAAATCCCACCTCCATCCAACCCTGAACCTGAAATAATACCACATATTCTGAGGGATAATGATTCAAAAAGTCTTGTGAGAATCCACCATGAAGATGAAAAGGAAGAGAAGGAGGAGAAGGATAGGCCACAGAATAAGAAACAAGGAACACCAATGCAAAGAAAACAAAGGGAGAAGAAAGAATTACCTCCACCATTTCCAACAAGGATGATTGAATCAAAGAAATTGCATGAATAAGCACTTCAAAAAGAAATTCTGGACACCTTCCAGAAAGTGGAAATCAATATCCCTCTACTTGAAGCTGTTAAACAAATTCCAAGGTATGCAAAATTTTTGAAAGATCTTTGCACCAAAAAGAGAAGGCTTCATGGGAATGAAAGAATTAACTTGGGAAGAAGTGTCTCAGCCCTTATCACACCACAGATTCCAACCAAATGTCAAGATCCAGGGACGTTTTCCATTCCATGCACCATTGGTTCATTAAATTTCACTAATGCTTTGTGTGATTTAGGTGCTTCAATTAATGTATTGCCTCACTCGGTATACACTTCTTTGCAGATGGGAGAATTAAAGCCCACAAGAGTGGTGGTCCAGCTTGCAAACAGATCCACAGTTTTTCCTGCAGGAGTTTTGGAGGATGTCCTTGTGAAAGTCAAAGATCTCTTATTCCCAGCTGACTTCTACGTACTCAATATGGAAGAAGATAGGAGCCCATCTCATTCACCCATCATTTTGGGGAGACCTTTCTTGAAGACAGCCAAAACCATCATCAATGTCCACGAGGGGACACTCACCATGGAGTTTGGAGAGAGCACGGTCCACTTCAATATTTTTGAATCCATGAGGCATCCATCAGATGATCACTCCCTCTTTTCTCTTTCCCATGAAGTTGGTGAAGAACCAATTGAAGAATCAGGTATGCTCTCTGAATTCTTAGACTTAAGAGAGACTTCTTCCCTTGAAAATATCATTGATCATGTGGATGCTGAAGATGTTGGAGATTCTGACTTCATGTGGGAGGAAGAGGTAAAATCTGATTTCTTTGATGATTTGTTAAATAATGAGGAAGATAATATGGTTTCTTGTGTGCAGGAGGTCCAAAATTTGGAAGAAGAAAACGTCAATTTAGTCTCATCCCTTGAGAATCCCCCTAACCTGGAACTCAAACCACTCCCCACTGATTTGAAATATGTATACCTTAGGGAGGGAGAGAAACTACCAGTGATAATTGCAAATAATCTTTCTAAAACCCACGAAAAATTATTGATTGAGCTTTTGAGAGAGAATATCAAGGCAATAGGATGGAGCTTAGGTGATATCCCAGGAATTAACCCAAAAATATGCTCACATAGAATTTTTGTTGAGGGAGATTCAAAACCTGTTAGACAGCCCCAACGGAGACTGAATCCCACCTTGATGGAGGTTGTGAAGAAGGAGATCGAAAAGCTCTTGGAAGCTGGGATCATCTATCCCATTTCCGATTCGCAGTGGGTCAGCCCTATTCATGTCGTTCCAAAAAAAACTGGCCTGACCACTGTGAGAAATGAAAAGAATGAGTTAATCCCTATGAGAATTCAAAACAGTTGGAGAGTGTGCATTGATTTTAGAAAATTGAACCAGGTCACTCGAAAAGATCATTTCCCCATCCCTTTCATTGACCAGATGTTAGAAAGATTGGCAGGGAGAACTCATTATTGCTTTTTGGATGGATTTTCAGGTTACTTCCAGGTACCCATTGCCCCCGAGGATCAAGATAAGACGACATTTACATGCCCTTTTGGTACTTTTGCATATAAAAGAATGCCATTTGGATTATGTAATGCTCCAGGTACATTTCAGAGGTGCATGGTGAGTATATTTTCTGATCACATTGAAAATTGCTTGGAAGTTTTCTTAGATGATTTCACAGTTTTTGGAGATTCTTTTGATCATTGTTTGAAAAATCTGGAAAAAGTTTTGAAAACCTGCATTGAAAAAAATCTTGTTTTAAACTTTGAAAAATGTCATTTCATGGTTCAAAGAGGAATTGTACTTGGTCATGTCATTTCCCAAAATGGAATTGAAGTGGATAAATCAAAAATTGAAGTGATAAATTCATTACCTTACCCTACTTGTGTGAAACATGTTAGATCATTTTTAGGACATGCAGGATTCTACAGGAGGTTTATCAAAGATTTCAGTAAGATCTCTCTCCCTCTCTCTAGATTACTTTTGAAAGATGCTGATTTTGATTTCAATGGTGCATGTAGGGAATCCTTTGATGAGTTGAAGAAGAGATTGATTTCACCACCAGTGATGCAGCCTCCAAATTGGGAAGAACCATTTGAACTACTTTGTGATGCCTCTAACCAAGCAGTTGGAGCAGTCCTTTCTCAGCGAATTGAGGGCAGACCACAAGTCATTTCATATGCCTCGAGAACTTTAGATGCGGCCCAATTCAATTATACCACCACGGAAAAAGAGTTCTTTGCAGTTGTTTTTGCTTTAGAAAGATTTAGATCATATCTTCTTGGAACTAAAATCACTGTGTTTTCTGATCATGCAGCTTTGAGGTACTTGATGAAGAAAGCCGATGCTAAACCAAGGTTAGTGAGATGGATGATACTACTGCAGGAATTCAATATAGAAATCAAGGATAAGAAGGGATCTGAGAACCAAGTGGCTGATCACTTAAGTAGACTGCCAAACACTGCTGAAATTGAAGTTCCAGAAAGAGACCCACTGAATGATCAAATTCCAGGAGAGCAGTTGTACTTGATTGAAGGAGAAGTGCCTTGGTATGCTGACATAGTCAATTTTCTGGTAACATCTCAGGTCCCATCTCATTTCAATTATCACCAAATTCAAAAACTAAAAGCTGAATCTAGATATTACATTTGGGATGATCCATTCCTTTAGAAGATTTGCAATGATCAAGTAATAAGAAGATGTTTACCTGAAAGTGAAGTTAAATCTGTCTTTGATTTTTGTCATACTTGTGGAGGCCACTTTGGACCTCAGAGGACAGCAAGGAAGGTTTTAGAATCTGGAATTTATTGGCCCACCATTTTTAAAGATGCTCATGAATTTTTCAAAATATGTGAAAAATGTCAGTTTTCAGGAAATATTTCAAAGAGACAAGAAATGCCCCAAATGCCACTGAATTTTTGTGACATTTTTGAAGTTTGGGGGATAGATTTTATGGGACCTTTCCCGATGTCATTTGGAAATTCATATATCTTGCTTGCAGTTGATTATGTTTCCAAATGGGTGGAAGCAAAAGCAACCAGAACTGACGATGCTAAAGTTGTTTGTGATTTTGTCAGGTCTAACATATTTTGTAGGTTAGGAGTCCCTAGAGCAATCATCAGTGATCAAGGGACTCACTTCTGCAATTTGAGAATGGAGACATTTCTGAAGAAGTATGGGGTGCATCAAAAAACATCAACTCCCTATCATCCACAGACTAATGGGCAAGCTGAAGTTTCAAATAGGGAAATCAAGGGAATTTTGGAAAAGACTGTTAATCCAAACAGGAAGGACTGGAGCCAAAAGTTAGATGATACATTATGGGCATACAGGACGGCCTACAAAACACCGATAGGGATGAGTCCCTATAGACTGATCTATGGAAAGAGTTTCCACCTTCCTGTGGAGTTGGAGCATAGAGCCTAATGGGCGGTCAGAGAGATGAATCTGGACCTTGAGAAAGCTGGGAAAGAAAGAAGATTGCAGTTGCAGGAGTTAGAGGAAATTAGAAGGGAATCTTTTGAAAACTCAAGGATTTACAAAGAACGAACAAGAGTGGCCCATGACAAGCTAATCCAACCAAAAGACTTCTCTCCTGGAGACAAAGTGTTATTATTCAACTCAAGACTCAAGTTGATGCCAGGTAAACTTCGTTCCAGATGGGAAGGTCCATTTATTGTTACTCATGTATATCCTTTTGGTGCTGTGCAGATTATGAAGGATGGAGAGCAGGATCCATTCACTGTGAATGGACATAGGTTGAAGAAATTCCTTGGGACCCTACCATCAGAGCCATTGGAGGAGATCATGCTCCTCCAACCTATTTATCAATAAGATCCATCAGGTTGTACCTCTCCTTCACATTTTCTTGCTGTTGTGATTTAATCAGAATTCTTCTTACATGTTAAATCCACTTAAATGCATCGAGGACACTGCATCATTTAAGTGTGGGGGAGGGAACCTTTGTAGTATAGGATTTTTATTTGATGTTTGTTTTCAAAAAAATAAAAATAAAAATAAAAAAATTGTGTGTTTTCAAATTTTTGTGTGTTTATTTTTCAATTTTTGGTGTGTTTCTGAAACTTTTGAGCTGAAAAGATTATCAATACCATTATTGAAACCCATGTCAATGAGTGAACCAATCTATTTCATGAAACCGAGCTTAAATGAATGCTGAAATGACTTCTTTTCAAGTTCAAATCTTTTAGAATTTCATGAAAAGTACACTGATTTTTGAAACCCATGCCATATTTCACTGTCTATATCATTGAAATAACTTTCCTGTGAGGCTTCTGAACCATTTTTGTCATATTCTTTTCATTCACCTCATTTCATGAGAGAACCAGACCATGCTTGCTTTAACCAGAATTTGATTTATTCCTTTCAAAACTTGAGGGTTGGGGTACGTGTGTTTTAAATGATTGAGGCACTTATTTTGTTTAAAGCCCCCTTTTGAAAATAATCCTTTTCATTATGGCCCACCTTTACATTTATCCTTCATTATATCCCCTAGTATCCATGAATTGCCTGTTAGGTTAGCCACATTACAAGCCAATTTTCCCTATCATACCTGCTCTTGAAGTAAAATTGCATGATCTTGTTGAACTTAAGTGTGGGGGAAGATGTCTTGTGATGTACTACCTCATTTGGTTATACTTTGGGTGGAAAATAAATTGTGGAAGAGATGTGTGTGATGCTGAAAAATTATTCTGTTGAAAGCTGTGCCTTTTCTGGAGCTTCTAATGTAAAAACAGAAGCTGTGCCTTTCTGGAGCTTCCAATGTAAAAAGAAAGCTGTGCCTATCTGGAGCTTTAAAAAAAAAATAATGTTTGAAAAGATTGAAATGTTTGCTGCTGAGCTGATTGAATGATGATGGAGCCTATTTTCATCAAAGGGGAAGTGAAGGAGACCATATTTGAGTGAAAACTAGAATCTTGCAATTTTGCTTCAATAAGAGCCAAGCCTTCCTTTTTCGGCCTCAGAACTTTTAACATCTAAATCCTACCAACCGGAAGCCACAGAACAACCCTGAAAAGTCCTCATGAGAAACACATGTTCTTGACTCACATCGGGTGGAGAATTAGGAATTTATCAAACCTATGGTGACTCTTGTGTGAGTTTGGATGAGAAAAACCTTGTTCAGCCTTTACATTTGTGAGATGAGAGAAAATTCATGTGAGGTAGGTGTTTTGTGTGCATGGGATAAGAAATGAAGTGGAAATATATTAAAATCTTAAATGGAGAACTTGAAATAACAGTTTTTTATGAGGCATGATATCTTTTTGTTTCTTGAAATTGATTTGATTGATCTCATTGATATGTGTTTTGATTTTGATTTGATTTGATTTTTACTTGTCCAGGAGTCCAAGTGCTAAGTGTGGGGGAATTGATAGAGCAAATATTTTCAATTAATTTATATTGAATATCATTGTTTTAAACCCACAAAATTGTTCTTCTAAGATGAATTGTTTCATTTTTATGATAATGGTGTTATTTTGAGCTGAATTGTAAAAATTGGCCATTTTGGATTTTTTAACAGTTTTAAATTATTTCGGTAGATTGGCCATAACATTATCTAAACTGATCCAAATTGCGAAATTCTTTCTTTTTCAGATTCTACACATCCAGGGCTTCATTTAATATATTTGGACCAAAATCTGAATCGGCCATATGGAAGCTCAAAAGAAGCTCACAAGTTGGCTCAAGAAAACTGTTTTCAGTTATGCCTAGTTTTGATGTGGGATCCATATCTCAACCACTGTGGGCCCAAAGCTTGTGAAATTCGGTGGGTGGACGCGCAAGGAGTTTGGGAGCATCCTTTATGAAGGCAGAACCGAGTGCATTGGCCGTTTATGGGGCCATTAAAGCACCTTAATCCGGAGGATTTCGTTTTGGAGAGTCTGACTGGACAGAATAAATGCTCATAGTAAAACGGTCATAACTCTCGGAATACATGTCCAAATCCGCTGCAATTTTAAGGGGACACGGCCAAGGGAATAATGAACAACATTAATGAAGGGCTCAACGCGTGAAGATGTCATTTAATGGGGATACAACGCGTCGACATTCGGGGGAAGAATTATGGCTATAAAAGGAGGAGAGCTCCACCCTCTCAAGGCATCCATTTCTCCACCCCATTCCTTCCGGGACACCAAGAAGGAGAACTTTTCAGCTTTATCTTTTATTTATTTTCTTTTTCATTATTTTGTAATGCCTTCTTCTTCCCCATTCAACTCGATTACCCTTACCATGGTGGGGTAAACTTTTGGAGTGATTGGGGAAGGGTTGGTTTTCTACATTGTAATGCTTGAGTTCTTGGACGCAATTGAATAAATTTCTTTCTTCTTCAAAGTTGTTTTCAATTTATTATAGCGGATTTTATTATCAAGTTCGATCGTTCTTGAATATTAATTCCGTTATTTATTTTTTTCCTTGGTAAAATAATCAATATCTCCCTCCACTAATTTCTGGTTTATATACGATGGAATAAACCAGGAATTAGTGGTGAAGTACTCGACGATCGTCAGTACGTGTAAAACGTGTAGTGAATGTTCTTGATTGTTTGGGATAAACAAAACCCGATCGGGAATTGCCCATTTCAATTAAGGATATTCAATACAACTATTTTATACATGGAAGGAGAGTTGACCAAACCGAGATCTTGGTAAGGTTTTCTCTCACAATAACAATTTCACCAAGGAAGTGAGAGGAAACGATTGTGGAAACTCGCTTTAATCAACTAAGAAGAAGAAGTTTGAATTAAATTGAACAAGGATAGCATTATAATTAGGAAACCGACCCCGACCTAATCACCCTTTTAATTTTATTGTTTTTCAATCATTTGAATTTCAAATTTCCTTTCACAACATTTTTACCCCCATTTTAAAGTGACAACCCATTTTGTGTGCACTCCTCTTCGGGAGACATCCTAGGTCAACCACATTACTACATTTTTAACTTAGGAAAAAAATTGTTTTGCCACGCCCTACGACAGGCGTGCGTCAGGTAACTCATTGAAACAATTAATACAATATTAATTTTTAATCATATTAAGAAGATAATTCATGGTTTATAATTAATTTAAACAATAATTATAGAATCATAAAATTAATCTTCAGAACATGTTTATAAAATATAAACATGGAAGAAAAATAACTTTCGACCGAAGAAAGAAATAAAGATACATTTTATAAAAAATATTATTTTGGTATATATAGTTCAAAAATAGAGGAAAGAAATGGAACAAATTTATTCTCAAGAAATAAATGAGTATTATAAAAATAATTATCTTTGTTAAAGGTAGGTGGTGAAATTTCATCGTCAGAAACTTAATCATAAAAAATCTTAATAAACAATGAGATTGTAGTATAAGAGCCTTATATCAAGTTTGAAAAACATTGTATTCATTCAAACCTCATATATAATAAAAATATATTTATTATTAATATATGATAGAAATAAAATTAGATATATCATACCATGTATAATTCAATTTTAATATTTTATCACCCATGTATTATCAATTATTTATTAAAATCTTTAATCAGTTGGTAACTGCTACATTTTTAATTCATATTTAATTTGGTAGTTTCGGCCATTATACATTGATCATGGTTATATGATATTAATAAGTTAATAATTAAATAAATATAATATATATTCATTATATTTATATATATATTTATATTCATCCATAAAATGTAGTGATATAAAATTGATTTACATCAATCATTGAGACGGTAGGTTATCTGTATGCATGGACGTTGTTCACACATTTCGATGGGTGGAATGAAATAATGGAAAATAATTATTATACTTTATAGGGAAATTATTATATAAAATATATCATATATATATTCATTAAATATATCCTTATTATCATCCATGATAAGTGGAAATAAAAAATGTATTATATAGCTTCGTAGAGGTGGTAGTCCACACATACAAATTAGTGGCACTATAATTTTCAAATATATTGGAAGGTAATAAGTAAGATATGATATTATAAAATCAAAATAATAATATAATATATATAATATATAAATATTAAAACCATTATAAAAACCATACCTGAAATATGGTGTTGAAAAATTAATTACACCACTATGTGGATACAGTAAACTGTACTCACGCACATGTGATGTTTTCGGTTTTTATTTAATGGAAAGAAGGTGTATAATTAATATTTCATAATCATAATAATAAATAATTATATCATATATAGATAATTAATTTTTTATAATTCATACCATAGATTTAGAGTAAGTAGGTTATGAAATAAAATTTGAATCATTCTGTTTAGAGTTATACATCTTCGTTGATAAACCTGATCTTGCTTACACCTTAAGAATTGAAGGGATGATATTTTTAAAATAAAAAAATATCTAAGATGTGGTTAATTAATATATGATGTTATTTAGGTAGGTTTTCCCGATGATAGAAGGTTCAAAATGTTTGAGGAATAGAGGAGAACAGGTTATCTTTTATATGTGAGGGGAGGCGTACTCTTAGAATTTCCTAATCTGTTAAATTAACATTAATTATTTTTTAATGAAAAATTGGTAAAAATAGATATAATTATAATATTATATGAGTATCACTAAAAATAATCTCAAAATAGTATATTTTTATATTTTTTTATTATATTTTCACACTTATCTCTTAGTTTTATCCCCCTTTAACCCTTGCTGAAAATTACTATGGTAATAATGTTTAATGCTTTTTAATGGTCATGAATGATACAAAAAAAGGAAAAGTGACATTTTGAAGGGAAATGTAAGATATTATAAGCCATATTAAATTATGTATTCAAAATATTCTATTTTTATATATTTTTAATCATTTTAAAAAATATTTTTATTATAAAAAATTATTAATGTCACTTTTCAAACAATTCATTTACTTTGACTTCAGAAATAACGTGATAGAAAAAGAATTGTAATATAAACATTTCACATATTTTTAAAATTTTATTGGTATCTACATTTTTTTTATAACACAATAATCCACTTAAATTGTATTACATTAAATATTTTTAATATCATTTATTTTATTTTTAAATTAATTAAATAAATACTATAGTGGCATTGTGTAAGCCTTCAAGCTAATTATTCATCAATAATATTTTGAAAAAAATTAATATGATAGAAAAATTAATTTTTATTTAAAATAAATATTAATAAATTAATATGACTACATAAAATCAATAAATAAAAATTTTAGATATATAAAAGTCAAGAGAGTTACATTTTGTTTTTATACTTTTCCAAAAATAATATAAAGGTCATAAGAAAAGATCAATGGAATTAAGTGGGATAATATTAAAGAAATGGATGAAAATGGTATAATTAAACTCATAAAATATGTTTATTTTATGTTTTATAGAAATTTTAATGTTTTATCACAAATTCTTAACCCTATATTACCATATTCACCCTTACTGATGTGACAAATATGTATAAAGATTACTATTCATATTTAAATCAATTAAAGGGACCTATTTAAAAAAATTGAAAACCATGGTCAAAAAACAATTTTTTTTGAGAAAATCAGTTAATAGAAGCGGTAGAATTTAATTTAAAATAACCCTACAAAATGTGTCAAAAATCAGTTTTTTAAGAATTTCTTTTTGAAGTATAAAATTTTTTTATACCAAAAAATAGAATAATGTTAATTCTAATGAACTTAATAGGATTATTAATAATATTATTGAACTAATTTAAATTTTAAATTTATTAAAATAATTATCTTTGTTCTCTATTTATAATGAAAATATATTTTTCTAAAAGAATCAATATTTTTCTCTATTAAATGAAAAATAATTAATTTTAGAAAATTAAAAAAAATCACTCTAAGATAAATTTGAAATGATGATATTTTTTCATATAAATTTCTAAAATTCTAAGATATTAATTATATTATTTTCTACAAAAAAATCCATAGAAATGATTTTATATGATATTTTAAACCATATAAAGACTTTTCTAAAATTTTAATACTTATTTATCATTATATATTATTAATATACAACCCTTGTAATTATATAATTTTTCCCTTTTTTCAATTTTTTTTTCTTATTCACTCTTCCAATTTAATGGTTATATTATAATGATATACTATATTATAGTTAATATAGACTTGAGGTTTCTTATATCACAATATATCATAGAAATTTAACTTGTTTTAAGAGAAATGTGTAAAAAATATTATGGTGTTACCGAGATTATGAAGGAGAAATCATACTTGAAATTATTATTTTCATCATTATCCCACACCATGACCTACTTGAAATAGTTATAATTGTGTTTAAGGGTGTTAAATGTATATATTTGATGTGTTTAGTAGATAATATAGTGCAATAATTCACTCAAATTTCATAGTTCATGAATGGAGGTGGTTATTATTAATACTTATGTTGGCTAATTAGTCTTTATGATTTATTATCATATTAAATAAACTATTTAATTGTGTTTCATCACCATAAGGTCCATGCCTAGAGGCAATGAGACCCTTGGGGTGTCGGTGAGGTCTTTGGTTTCTATCTCTCCAATATCCTACATGTGTGTGTTTTCGTGTTTCTTTATAGTTTTGTAGTTCCCTTTCCCCAAGTCGTTTTAATATGTAATGTTGTTTCATCATTTATATTTCTAACTATATAAATATTTATAATGTTATTTTTCATATTTTAATATATTATGTGGTATATACATTCATTTATTATATATTATTTGGACATGTTTTTTATTTTATATAATTTATATATGATGTGTATATATTTTTGAACTTTAATTTCTTCTTGAGCGTGAAAAATCGATACCCCAGTCCATGTATTTGGTAAAATCACTTACCTAAGAATTTAGGATGGGTTTGAGGGAAACTATTTCCCCAAAATTCAACAATAATGTATTGATACCATGTTTTGGAGAATGTTATGGTTGTTAATCTTGACATGGGGATTTTTTTTCTTACTAAAAGAGGTGTCATATTAAAATCACCTAGAATCATGTTTCCTTAAACGGATCATGCACAACTATATAATTGTCCCTTTTAAAATATTTATCACTACATTCATTGGACACTACAACATTTAATCAAGATAATATTATAGAAAACACAATAATAAAACACACCAAAAATAATTAAATTTTAAAAGGATTAAAAATTATTTAACACAACACAAGTCATTTATCTTTAAATTACTGTATAATAAAACCAAGAATTTTATCTTAATATCATCTATAATTTCAGGCCTCTCAATTTTATCTACATCACCCATCAATAGTTCTTGAAAATAATTTATTTTATTACTCATCCACACTACTGATAAGTAGGACTTCTAAATTTATTCATTAATATTGTATAAAATAATTTTATAAGGATTTCATATAGTATTTTTCTCTACAAAGATGAATTCTTCTATCCATTATAAATTTCATTGTCATTTATTTTTAAAATATAACTAATCATATAAAACTAGAGATCTATTGGAAAAATATGTATTCCTTTAATCATTTTAATCATAAATTAAAATTTTATTTTATATAAAAATATATATAAATATTAAAAAAATAAAACAAAATTTTTTTTGTTCATTAAGATAAATTTGTTACAAAATAATTATGAAATATATTCATGTATAAAACCATGGAACATTCAATTGATCATAAAAAAATAATTTTTTTTTTAAATTTACTATATTTATTATATTGTATATTACCCACTATTAATCTAGATAAGTCTAAAATTTTAAACAGAATTTTTTTTACAGTTTTTCAAATTTTAAATTTTTAGGTCAAAATATATTAAATAGAGAAAAAACATTTCTTGTGATTTTTGGATGATATAATATATCGACCACTTGTATATGTAAATTGATCTCCAAAAAATAAGTTGGTTTAAATTAGTGCATCCATATTCCTTTCAATATTATAAATGTACCACATTTTCAACTCCAAGTAGTTCAAAATTCTTGGTTCATTCTCAATGAACATCAATAGAAATGTTCAAACTATAAAAAACAACATCTATTTTTTATAATATTTATAGAATAATGATATTTTTAAAAATATATATATAATGGAAATATATTTTCTCATTTTCTAATAAACGAAGTAAAATATATGAACGAAATTAGTACCTTTTTATGAAGAACTGATTTTCTTGAAATATTTCTTTTTTTATTCTATAAAACACTATTTTCAGAATTTACAACAGTCTATTTGAAAATATAAAATATTAACATCACATAAGGTTATTACATTCACTAATTTTATTTTTAAAAAATTCATATATTTAGTTAAAAATATAATTTTGATTCCATTCATTTATACTTCTAAAATTTATAGAAGTATTTATAATCTCCCCCCATATAATGTAATTAAAATTTTATGTCTATTAAATGAAATAATAAAATTATCTCATTAATTATTTAACATCCCCATTAATAACTTAAAGAAAATATTTTTTTAACATGTAAATTAAATCATTAAATTGAAATCTTGATTGTGTTATATTCAATATTCGAAATAATAATGGAGAATTGTTTTTTATGATTTCACTTTATAATTAATATCAATACTTTATCAAACTTATTTATGATGCATACTCTTTGAAATATAACTCTAAAAAACCTTTTTATATATAAATGATTAACATAATGGAATTTTAGTTTAATACATCAATATTTTAAGTAAAACAAGGAGTTTAAAAACAAATATTAATAATGTGATTATCACATATTATCTTTAGTAATTATTTGTAGAAAATATCACGCAATTTTATATCTATACAAAAATAACCCTTCAATACTAAGAAGATATTTTTTAATCTAATCAAATTGTTCATTTTATGAATAATTTTTAATAGATAATTATTATTGGATTAATAAACAAAATTTTATAATTTATAGTGTTAAAAAATACAATTTTTATGTTAATTTTTCTCTTACCTTTTTTCCTCATCCAAATTAGCTATCATTAAAAACATGTTTTTGTATATAATCAAAATTGGATGTACTTAGTGATAAACTAAATAATTTATTTATATAAAAAATTACATATTGATTTTTCAATAATAATATCCTCTGTAAATTGATTTTCTATCGTTATGATTGTTACCAAACAGCCTGGGTCAGACTACCAAATCACCTTAGTAAGCCCACAACTAGGACTTAAGGGAATTATTGATCCAAACAAAATGGGAACATGCTACACAGAATTGAGGAAAGAATACATGTGAATGGTTTTACCCTTAATTCAGGGATTAATAATTATTTAATCTTTTAATCTAAACATGATGTTGAGTGTTTGTAAGTTTTTCATCCTTGAATAATAGAATAATTATATTTTGAAAGAACATTTCAATCAATTGAGTCATAACCAAAAAATGTCCCAAAATATTTATATCAACATACAACATCATCCAAAATAAAAACAAAAAATCCCATATATAAGGAAACTAATTGATGAATTGAGAAGGTTGAACGATCTGATGCATAAATATATTTAAATATTATGAAACCCAAACTACATTAAAATAATCTTCAGTCAAACCATCATTACATCAAATCTGAACTCCCCTATTGGATTCTTTAGGTAGTTATAACATATCTAAAATCAAAACATGAAACATAGATATAATATAATTCCCACATAAATAAAAATACTATTGAGTATGATGGGTGTGATATAACAAGTTGAGTATAATATCAACAAGGAGTATGTGGAATTTCAAACACAAAACTTTTTTTAAATACTAATGTTAATTATAATAGAAATAATGGTTTTCAATTTTATAGTTTCTATTTAAAAATAATACACCATGCCAATAAGGATAAAAATAGGACCACTTATTATATTATTAAATGATGTGAAATATTCACATAAGATATGAAAGCACTTTTTTAACCCTTGAAATTAGTGATTTTGAGTTTTTTAATAACAAATTAAACTCTATTATCCATATTAAAAACCCCATCACAAATCGCACCCATAAAACAAGCATTTGTGTTTATTTAAAAACATCATAAAAACAAACATTAAATGCATCATGGTAAAATAAGCCCAACCATATAGAAAATAATCACAACACAAATTGGAACAAATATATCTTGAAATTTAGCAAGAAAGAAAAATGAAAGGTATTAAATATTGATAATAACAAAGGGAAACAAATTAATGTGATGTGGGAATACCTATATAGAACCACCAATCCTGGAATATGTGTTTTGGGTCTAACATAGGTCCTAATGTGTGATGTTCTTGGAAATAATATTGTACAATTATACTGAAAATGAGCCTATATTGATTCCACAATAGTGTAAAAGCCTCCTCGGGGGAACTCCCCTAGTCCATAGGAATATACATTAGAATACACTAGCTATGTAGAGTAGAATGAATCAAGAACCCTCACTTAGTTACATGAGTTCCCATGACACGGGCATAGAAAATGAGATAAAAAGAATTTATTTTTAATAAAAAATTCATAACCAATAATTCTCCATCACATCAAATATCCTCACACAAAATAACCTATTTCACATTATAAAAACATTACATGATAAAGTACAACCCATTTAATGGGAGAATAAGAACAAGGAGAAATAATGAGGGTCTCAAAGCCATTGAGTGGTTCATTTTATAAATTTATAAACAAACACTTAAAAAATTTTAATTATGATGTAACGTTACATTTCTTGAAAACTTTTTAAAAAATTCTCTTGAAATCATTAAAAACAACATACCCCATTATAAAAAATGTCCTTTAAATACTGGGATATCCTCATATTAAGATAAAATCAAGTCCAAATACCATTATTTTTCATGAAAACAACTTTAAAAATCACTTTTGTGATATTCAGAAGGATATTTACATGATTAAATAATAATTTTATAGATATGTATGAAATTAAAAAAACACTTATTCTAATATATGATTCTATTGGAATGATTTTGAAAACCCATCACATATATGATAAACTATAATAAATTAATTGAATATAAATTTTTAAAATCCTAGTACATCATGAATTTTTAAGTAAATAAATTTCATGAAAACACCTATATATACTAAAGTATAAATAAATCATAATGTACTTATTTCTATGGAGAATTCCCAATCATGAAATGAATAGCCCTCTATAATCCCAAAAGAACAAAATCACTAGGTTATAACAAACCAAAACATTAAATCCCACATAAAAAATTATTAGGGTTATATGGAGGAATAAAATCATTCAGAAATTCAAAGATGAAAAAATAAAATAAGAGGAACGATTACCATTAAATCCACATGGAATCTTAAAAGTATATTCCCAAATATAACGGGGGAGATGAATTATTTCTCCATTTACCTTAGGTGATACTAATATATGACAATGTTATGTAATTAAGGTAAGGAAACACTTAAAATATATGATATAATTTAATTCATTTCACATTAAATGAGAAAGTAGGTAGGCATCTTGGTTTGGAAATACGGGTTTCAAAAGTGTGTACTAATGATGTTAGAGCCCGTAGTACTAATACAACTCTAAAACAGGGTTTCCCTTAATGAAGAAATTATCTTGTGTGACATTCCCATAAAAAACCGAGTAACTCTATATACCTTGAGTCCCAGTATGGTTTGATAAAATGTATTCTGATTACTGTAACCCCACTATTAAATGTTATATAACTATTCTTCATTATCCCAAAAGATTTACCTTTATAGTTTGGTAACTATACGAATGAGGGAAAACCTTTAGAATTTAATTTTTAAAATTAGGTTCTACCAAAACATAAAAATAGGGAATAATTAATTATTATATAAAACAACATTGATATGGGGGTGTTATAATTCTCCCCACAAAACCTCTTTATACCCCTATTAAGTCATTTCAAAATACAAAAAGCAATTGGGCAAAAAACATCTATACAACTCTGTTATAAAGGTGTGGGGATGATAGTAACATGAAAGGGTCCTATTTAAAGAAAACCACCCAATGTGAACCTTACATAATACCAAAAATATGAGATCCTTAAAAACAAAAAAAAAAGATCTCCCACAAAAATCAAATCACTCTAAGGGAAACCCAACCAAGAAAACTAGTCTTGAACCCTATGAGTAAGGAGAAATTTTATAACATTCCCTAAAATTTTGAATACATTTTAAATATTGAAATAGAGAATCTAAAGACTAAAATATAGGGATATCACTACTATATCTAAACATCATTATAACAAAATAATAAATAAAAATGTAATGTATGACCATACACTATCTCCCATTCAAAATAAAATGGTTTTAACTACAAAAAGATCCACAACCCACAAGAATACCAGAACATACAAAAAATTATCCCATTAACGCCATAAAAAAACTCACCAATACACTTTTAAAAAAATATTAAATAAAAATAATCAAAATCAACATCAACTGAGAGAGACTGGTTTCAACCACATGTTAAATTAAAAAAAGAGGTCTAAACTAGGACTCCAACACCAGAAAATAGTCTCAAGGTAAACCCAAAAAACCAAACCAAACACCAACCTATTCATAAATTTTATTGGGTTTTTCCTCATCCTAGTTACCCATGCACACACTCATGGTCATCATCATTTACTCTGATCTATTACCAAAACTCATCACAAACATATACCAATATATACCTAAATATTTTCTATAAACTATGCTTGAATATAACCACAACATTACCAAAATCCAACAAAATCAATCAGTTATGAACCCAAAGAAAAATTTAACAATAATTACAATCAAATCCTTAATAATATCTAATTCCACCAAAAATGAAATTAAAAAAAGGAAAATCACAAAAAAAATCACACCCATGTCATATTCAATAATACTACTATATACAATTATGAAGATGTATTAAATGACCAAAATAATGGTAGGTAGGATTCCCCAAATCAACACACTAGAACCACCTGATCTAATAGTATTGACCTATTTGGACCATTCCATTATCTTTCGGGGTTTTTGTATGTCAGTCTTGGAGCTATCCATGCAGTGTTGGGATGCACCATGTTTAAAAAATAGAATTGATAGACATGTTGTTGTTCATGTGGTATGGGTGGTCACCCTGTGTAAAATAGGTAGAGTGAAAATAATAAAGGTGGGAATGGTGCTAGGAATAGAATATCTGGGGATCACATGTGTATCATGGGGAACTATAGGTTACCATTCCATGGTCCTATGAATTTTATGAGGAAATTTTCCAAGCCTTTTGTGCTACACTATAGTGGCTAATGATGGTCAGTGTGAGAGGATCCACAATAGTTTGGACCACCCCCAAACTAAGGTTGTGGTGATGGTCAAAGAAGGATTAGTTCATTATCTAAATTTATATGGTTTTGGGATCTATGAATGGGTGATTAGGACCCCAATTTGACTAGGGGAACAACAAAGTAGAAATAAATAACACACTATGGTGGTGTCTAGTGAAATTTCATCTATATTTAGTGGGCCATCGCTTCCTTGGCTCAATTTTATTGCCTACCATTTGAAACATGGAAAAAACAAATCCCAATAGAATCCCTTGATCATAAAATTTGAGTATTATATACATTTGTTTTTTATGGAATATATTTACCTTGATTTGTGGAAAATTCTTCCCCATTTCTCACTTTCATAGTTCCCTCTTGCCTAGATGTTCATTATAGTGAACCCCTCTTTTATGTGTTTTATTCTTAGCATGGATTCATGATGGGATTATACAATTAGGTTCTTGTATATTTACCTATATATTGGTGAATATTTATCCTTTGGTCATTTTATATTTAGTGTGATTCTATTTGAATATAGATTAATATAGGGGATCATTGTACTTTATTATGTTCAAATATAATAATTGAATGCTTTTTTCTGTTGGTCGGATAGTATGAGTTTACTTAGGAAGATAAATAACTAAAATAAATTATGAAACTAAATGAATATGGTTGTATTTTAAAGTGATTCTTATTTTTTATATTACCTATTAGATTTTTCTCTTCTTCTATTATTTATAAAAACAATATTTTTTGGAACCATTTTGTGCCACTTTTACTATAGATTATGAGACCCTTGTTGTGAATGTTTGATTTAACTCACTATGCACGAAAAAGTAAAATCATGTATATATGTTTAATGAACCTATTTCCAAGGGAAATATGAATTTTTTTTATAATATCCATGCTAAATAAGTTGTGATGTTATGAAACACATTAAAGGAAATTATGGTGGATGAAGAAGCTGAATTGTGATTTTATGTGCTAATGTGATTATGGTTTTGTATTGAGTAATATAGATGGATATTTTGGGTATTTTAATTTTGATGGTGGAGACTAGGTTTGAGGAAGATAGTGTTGAGTAGAAAATCCATGGTTAGTTGACGTGGGATGGGATGTGTGCTGATGAGTGGTGGTTTTTATGTGTGGTTATTCTGGTTATCTAATTAGGTTATAGTGATGACTTAGAAAATGTTGGGATGTGTTGTGGGTTGATTTTTGTGTGTTGTGGTTGTGTTAGTTTTATAGTTATCATGGAATGACTTTGAAATGGTAAAAATAAAATATCATGGTCTGAAATTGTTGTTTGGTAATTAGATAAAATGAATTGAATGATATCTGTTAATGTTAGTGGAGGATCTTAGTAATTGGGTGTTATTAGAAACTCAATATTTCAGGAAGTGGTATAACATGTAATTAAATGTGCGATTGTGTGGCTTATTTCTAGTAGTTTTTTGGTGTTATATATTTACTATGGAAGTGAAGTTGTTTTTTGATCGTTTTGATGGGGAGGCTATGATAGTTTTAAGGTTTTTTTCATGGTAACCCCTAGGTTAGGCATGCATATAACTATTAAAAATTTTATTTTCATTGTTATTTACATACACACCACCCCGGATTTGATATTTTAAACTAATGGTAAATGTTTTTTTGTTTCCCTAATTTATCAAAAACATCTATGTTTTTGATGGACAATATCTAGTTACCCCCTCTTCCACACTCTCAATTATAGAAAAGGTTGATATGCACATGTTGTGATGACCAGAACAAAAAAAGTGAACTATGAAGTGATAAATGGATTATAATGGATTGAAGTTAGAATGTAAACAAGAGCAATGATTACTTGAGTAATATAAAACTTGAGGTGGTGATTATCAAGAGTATTGTGGGGTTCTTGTTTGGGGTTATACATGGTAGGAGGAAGGAATGAGGTTGATGTCCATTATTTAAAGATACCATATTATTATTTTTTATGGTAGTGGTTATGGGATGTTGAGTTTATGATGTAGTGGTTGGAAAATGTTAATACTTTGGGATTTCCATTATGATGAGGGTTATGATGGTTTGAAGATGATGGATACATAAGGGATGTGAGAGCCATGGCATATGATCTTGGTCCATGAGATTGGAAAATAACTAGGGATGATGTGTCTGGTACCCTTTATTAATATGATTATTCTAATATTATTATAATTTGATTTTTTGTTGGGTACGAGATCCATAGTGAGACAAATATTTTCTAGTTGACCTATCTAGGTTCTTATTAGTTCTAATGTTTGTTCACTAGGGCATTGGTATTCAATTTTCACATGATAACAATACACCTTCGATGTCATTCTATTAATTATACTTTTTATACCCAACCCATGTATATATAAACTATTTTTCATGTTTCTATGAGGTCTTTAGAGGACAATCTAGACATTACCAACATGTGTATTGGAGCTTCTGTTGAGTTGATACCATAAGATTTGTGTTTTTTTTCTTTTAGCGACTTTTATTGTAATTATTGATACTCCACATGCATTATGGGATAGGTTTTTTAGTTTATTTGTTATTTTGTGGTAGATTTTTATGGAGGTTATACAATCTATCTCTGTATCCTATATACTTTTTTGACCTTAATTCCTTTCATATGTATGATTTTTATTCCCTCATTTCTAGTCCCTAACATGGGGCCTACTTAAGGAGGTATACATGGTTCATTACCCTATCCCTTTATTTCTAACATAGGAGGGGTTCTTATGGGGTGATGGGGATGTGATAAAGTTGTATTTAAGATTTAGATTGGGAGATATGATGATGTTTGGAGTTAGGAAATGTGATGATTGCATGGGTTCCAATGGGAAATAGTTCTAGATGAGGTTTGTGTATAAAACCCAATGATTTTATGATATAATTCATTTTAAATAAATTTGATTTCTTTTATATCTTTCTTTACACCCGACACCGAGTTTATATAGACTAAAATATACTATTAGAATATTATTATTTAATTTGATATTTATCACCAAACTATGGGATTTCAGGTTATGAATATGAATAAATAAATCATGAAAATTTATTTTCAATATATGTAAACAAATAAATCATTAGTTATAAATTATTAATAAATTAAAATAAATATATTTGATGATAAAAAAATTCTAATAAATAGTTTTTATCTGTATAATGTGTTATTATCTTAAAAAATTAAATTAACTACTATTTATGATTTATTTTAATGTAATTTATGGAATATATTTTCAATAAAATGGTTTAACATTCATCTCTTAGTTTTTATATGGTAGTAAATGTATATAATATTTATTTAATGATAAAAAAATTTAAAAAAAAATAGTTATGTTATATTTTATTCACAAATTTGAAAATGAATTTACAGTATTTATACAAATTTAATATTTTAAAATGGATTGAATATTTGGAATCATAATTGAAAATTTAATGTAATAATATCAAAATATTTTTTGTTCATTATTAATTGAAACCGAGTTAAAAATTATAAACTATGATAAAGGTTTAATGTGATTAATGAGGGGTTAATCTAAAATGATATGGTTAAATATCAACTAAAAACTAATATAAATCCTATTAGGTGTTCATAGATAGACCCTACGCAATATCATATTTTAATATGAGTCATTTTGGATACATTATTCTTGAGTATGGAATTATTATATTTTAATCCTTTTAAAAATTTATGTACCTACTCTTTCCCCCTTATAAAATCTCACTGAATATACACTATTCCTCACTCTTCATGAACCTTATATCATGGAAAATAAATACCACAATCCCATTCTAAAATACCCAAACATGATATATAGTTCTTAGATTGATAAAAATATAACATTTATCATTCTTAAGGTGAAATCCAAAGGAAGTTGTCTAAAGAAGAGGTATACCTCTCAACTAAGTATTTTCATTTTTTTCTTATTATACCCCAATCAATATTTATCTAAAAATAGTGATATAATAATATTAGTATATATTTTATAGTGAGTTTTAATTATTATTTTTTTCAACTTTATTTATCTTCTTCATCATCAAATGCAAAAAACATCATTCATGCATACTTGTAGACTATCACCTCCTAAAGTTATGTATTTCTTTTTTCATTACCATATTTCATAGATGGCTATTATGATTGATATAATGATTATATATGGTTATTATCCTTTAAAAAACATATATTTTATTATATTCTAGTTATTTTAGGTATTTATTTTAATGAGTACCAATTTCCTCCTTTGGTAGTTCAAATGGTCAAGAAATGTTTTTAACGAAAACACAACCTTATTTCTCCTATGGTCAGTGAAATTTTAATTCCATACCCCTTATTATTATATTATTTTTTAGACCAATATATTAAATTTTTTAAATATTTAATCTTCATTACCTTTTTCAATATTTAAAAATCATTAAATGGATTCTTTTTTTGAAACATTTTGTAAACATTTTTTTGACTTTTTACAAAATTGTATCAAAATGTTCTACTTTAACGTATAAGGTATGAAAATATTTTCAATCTATCATAAACATTATTTTATTTGAAGATTATTATATAGGTTTACATGGTAATTTTTGAATAAATTAATTTTTTAAGCATTATAGTTCTTTTTTGTTAATATTTTATCCAAAGAAAATGATATTTTTCTCTTTTTAATAAAAGGTTCAAATATTACTTTAAAGATATTTTTCAACAATGATAGACTAGTTAATGATATTTATGATTTTACGAGATTATGGTATTATGATACCATACAATTTCTATCTCTGGATGTCTTATTAGGTTTATTATTTGAGGATGAATCTATGAAACTCATTTCTTTCCCACTAGTTAATTTAGTTATGATGAAGATCATTTATTTTCTATTGGATATAATGTGATGATATGATTAATTTTTTATGATATTATAGAATAAATATGTATGATTTTAATTATATGAATCTAGGACCATAAATTTTATATCCCTCTATTTTATTAGGTAGATATGGGTATCTTATAACGTAATAAGTACTGGAATGGGGAGTGAACCCATATCATTAAGGGAATCTGTCCAATATGATAGTCTTTGGAGTTAACCTTCCCAAGGAAATGATATAATGGGGTTTGAACCCAATTCACTATGATAATCTGAGTAATGAACAATGAATATATAAATAAATTTCTATGATTCTTTATATGCTATAAACTTATGACTTATGATCATGATTTGTTATTGATAATTCCATGATTTATGACTAATGATATTTGAATGATTGGGTACTATTTTCCTAAGATATGATAATGTTGTCCATACAATTATTCTTAAATTATTCTCAATTATGATCATGGATTGATACCTATTTTGTGTACCTTTATAGAGAATATGTTCTGGCCCTTTCTTAAGTTTACTTTACCCAGGATATGAAAAAGGGTTTTCTGTTTGGTATATCCAAGAAGTTTAATATGTGAGAAAAACATTAGGGGATATGTTAAAGGTATTTCATGAAATTATAGTATTATGTATTTATTATCCAAAGACATTAAACCTTTATTGTCCTCAAGTATGTGTTATTGTACTATGTATTGAATATTCATCTAATATGACGTAATTTTTATGTATGTTATGATCGGGATTCCCCTAATTGTATAAAATTTTTAATTAGTAATTTTTAGATATTAAGATATGATAACCTTTTGGAAAATTCAGGGTATTTGACTATGTAAGGATAAAATTTTGAGTATTTGGTAATGTAGAGATTATGTGTCTTCCATTGATAATAAATCCCTGTCAAGATACTAGAAAGCGGATGCTGCTATGAAATAGAGACACATAAGGGTAAAAAATATTAAAGGGGTAGATTTAATATTGAATTATTCATCCCCAAGGCATTGCAAGTGGTCCTTATACTGAACAGCAAGATAGAAACTCCTAGAAGCTATTCTTAGGTTACATAATATTTTCAAAACGAAACAATATAATGGATTTCAGTTGATGGTAATCATAAATGATATAGGTCAAAAATAATATTTCATAGATAGAAAATATTTTTTCATGATTTATACATCCTATGAATTATTTTTTTTATAGACCCAGACCTATGCCTCTAGATCCTATATAGAAAATGTTGTATATTTTCTTATAAAAAGTAACTAAAAAATATAAAAACATTTAGAACTGAGGATATTTTCTGGTTTAGGATTTATAGGATAGGATAAATTTTATATATTATCAAATATTAAATAGTAAATAAAAATTTGTGATGAAACTTTTCTCATATTAGCTTATTTTTAAGAAAAAATATAGGTATACTCTATATGAACCAGAAGACATTTTATAAAAAAATAGGGTGAGAAAAATTGCCCGGTAAGGGGGTTTTGAAAACCTAGTGAAATGATTTTTCGAAATTACTTATAACTTTTTGAAAATTATATTGAAAATAGATTTTTAAAATACCATTGATAAATAATTTTAAATAATAACTTTTTAAAATACATTTGATAAAAAAAATCCAAATACATATATTTGGAAAACCCTTTTGAAATCCTTTTGAAAATAATTATGACTTTTAAGACATAATTTTAAAAAACACTTTTAAAAATATAATTGATTTTTTTAAACACTTTTGAAAATCATTTGTAAGCCACGTTTTGAAAATTCCTTTAAAAAACAAATTTTCATTTGACAACATGTAAATATATTTTTTGAAAATACTTTCACTTTTAGAAATGGTTTACATCGCGTGAAAATAGTTACGATTTTAAAAACATTATATTTATTTTGAATATTAATATGCTTTGAAAACAATGTAAAATAATCTAGTGGGTTTTCATATTTTACTAAGGATGATTTTGAAAACATAACAATAGGTCCACATAAACATTGATGGTTATTTATGGCCTACCCACTTTCTAAGGAATGAGTATACCTTTCATACCATTCTTGGATTAAATATACATGTGAAAATTTTTATAAAAACATTTTTAGATTACATTAAATATATACATTTTCAACCGGGTTTTTGATTTTAAACAAAAAAAATCTTTCAATACACAAGAAATTGTATAAATTTATAAATATTTTTTTCTTAGGAAAATTAGTTGTTAGATTTGGAACTATGAAATCTCATGTCATTTTTCTTCTACATGGTATGTAAAAAAATTATTAACAACAATGTAATTATAATTTTCCTTATGTTCCTTATCTTTAAAAAACTAAAAATTATCATTTAAAACCCAACCATAAATTATCAAATTAAATACTCAATTTTATAAGTCAAAATTGTATCTTTTAACATATTAAATATTATATGACCCATTCATAAAAAATGATAGAAATTTTAAATTTCAAGACTATGAAATAATATGTATTAATTACCATGGGCCTAAATATACAATACACATAAAATATTAGCAATTGTAGATTGAAATTCATGTAAATTAATAGGTATATAATTTTACTTTCATAGAATTATCATGAGTACATTAAACATAAGAAATTAATATAATGGAGTAAATGGTAGTAATTGAAAAATTACTATTTCCAAAAAATAATTCCATTAAATATATATACATACATATATATATAATTATACTTTCCTGAAAAATTATAAGTAAAATTAAATATACACTCATATTATAACTTTAAAAAAACTATATAACAAATATAGGAATATATAAAATTAATCTATTAAAAATAAAAAACTCTTCGTTACTTAATTTAAAAATATTATGATGGATGATTTAATGTTTTGAAATGAATTACATATTCATTTAGAATCATGAAACGGTGAAAATGAATGTATAAACAGACACAAATATATATATATACAATGTAAGAAAATCATTACATAAATTTATATAACATTCATTCTTACTTTATATGTTTGAAGAAGATGTAATAATTATAATATATTCAATTTTAGAATTAGTATAAATTTATATACATATACATATTTATGAATATAAACATGTACGATTATGAAAATAATGTATCACATTCACCCCAAAATTTTTTAAAGTTATGTATGAAAAATAATTATATCATATGAGGTATATTATCATAAGTAATTACATATTTTTGGTTGATAAAAATGAAATGAAATTACATGCATGTATATAGATGTAAATCATATATTTAAATTATAAAACATTAACATGAATATATTGAAAATAATACAATAATATATTATATATTTATGTTGAAAATAGGAAATTATAAACAATATATATATACATGTACTTATATACTTAGAAAAAATGAAAATTTGGATGGATAACATAACACACCCTTACATGATAATAAATTTGAAACTAGAACTTTAATAAATGTGTTGTCCTTGAATTGATAAATATGGATTCATATAAAATAAACAATAAATTTGTATCCAAGATAGAAATATATATATATATACTGATAATTTTGAAATAATAGTTTTATAATAAAAGTTTCACCCTACTGGATGTAAATAGAAGGAAGAAGTAGAGGGAAATTATTTGTTCTTATTCTAACTGAGTGAAGGAGTGACTTTATGAATCAGAATGTTCAAACCATATGAAAATAAGGGGGGAGTAAAATATAGGGAGGGATATTCAACTTATACTTCCCGATTTGGTTTCTCACTATATATAAGGCTATTTATATTCACGTACACATTTTTCTTCAACGAGATGATGGAAAAAATGACTAAACATAAATTGTGTTCTTCATCGCGTTACTTATAGAAGGAGTAGATAAAGATAACAAGAGGTTTTTTAGCATGACCAAATCTTGAATAGGAGGGTGTTGTATAGTTGTGGAATCATGTGGTCGTGAGGTGATGAAGGAAGATGATGAGGTAATGTCATCTTCACATGTGGGAGAAGCGTTGAAGTTTATTGAAAAAGGAAGTGAATTCAAATAAGGCAGTCGCGAGATCTAGGGTCGACGATGGATGAGCAGTAGATCAGGCCTGGAATGGTGATCCTCAGTGTTGAAAGACGACAGAGGGGAGATCAGGTGGTTGATTTTGTTTTGATGAGGGATCACATGGGCTTGGTGTCGGTAGGTCCAGCGAACAGCTTGGGGAAAGGTGACATAAATTATTTTGTTTTTCTACAGAATTGATCACATATATATATATATATAAATATGTAAATTTCAATATAAAAAAAATAAAACCAAATCAATATCTTATATTACTATAATATACGTGTATTATATTAAACGAACTCAATTATTTTATTTTGTTACCCTATATATATAAATATCCATGTACATTAAAACAACTACTTGTTTGAATAATTTTATATTCGTATTATATAAAATTTAAAAAATTTATCACTATTTTATTTTACTTTCTTTTATACTATTTTTTATTCAATAAAACATTATCAATATTATTAGTATTATTTTCCATGTTAGGTTGATCAAAATTGTTAATTTAAAATCATCATTTTCTTAATAATTTGGTTTTATATCTCTATAATTGTGTATATATATTAATATATCATTTATCATTTTTATTATTATATCATTAATTATTTTAAGTTGGTGCAATTAATTTAATCTAAAAATAAAAATATTTTATGTATCACTATGTGATGTCTTCTTACATATATTTATTTTATATTATCATCTTAACATTCATACAATATAGTAGATAAAAGGAAGTGATGAAAATTTTCTTATGATAGCTTCGTATTGAGAAAAACTCTTGGAAAAATCTATATGATCAAGAAAGCATTTTATAAAAACATTGGGTGAGAAAAATTGCCCAGTAAAGGGTTTTTAAAAATAAAGTGAAAAAACTTTTTGAAAATACATATACTTTTTGAAAAATAATTTTGAAAATAATTTTGTTAATATATTTTTAAAATACATTTGATAAAGGCTTTTAAAAAATTGATTTTAAACATATCATAGATAAATACATTAAAAATTTTATTTTGAAAATACCATGGTTAAAAATTCTTATATATAAAATGATAACAATTGTAAATTTTAAGACACATAAAATAATGGGAATCAGTAAACCTGGGCCTAAATATACAATACACATAAAATATTATTAATAAATTATTGAAATTCAAAAAATATATAAACGGAACATAATTTCCCTTTCTTAAATTTATCACAAACACATAAAATATAAGTAATTAAAATAATGGAATACTTTATAGTAATTGTAAAATTAATATTTCTACAAAAAATAATTCCGTTGAAAATATATATATTATTTTACATTCATGAACAATTATAAGTAAAAGTAAATATGCACTCAACTTATAACATTAAAATAAAAACTTCATAACACATAAAAAAAATTAAATGTAATATTTTCAAAATAAGCATTTCTTCATTGCTTTCTCTCCAAATTCATTTTTATTTTATTAAAAATGCCACTTTGAGGTAGATTGGGAACCATACAGAAACATTGACACAACATCATGCACTACCTTCGAAGAGAAAATTTCAACATACATGTTTCATTATTCAAAAATTTCAAACAACACCATAATCATTGTACCTCCCTCGAACTAGCCAGCCAACATCACACATGAACCAGACACCGCTCCAGTTGCAAATTTTTCAAAATTTTAATTTCAAACGACCCTCATATCGAGCCATCCACATCACATAGTTTACATAATTGCATTGGCATCCTAACACCATCACTGCCAACGTCACTTCACTTCCATCACCACTATTATCGCACATCACGTCGTCATCACCAGCAAGAACTACAGATCCATCCTTATCGAGAAACCCAGCAATGTCTCCACGGGGACATCTCATTTTTTTTTTGAAAAGGTGGAGTTGGAATACCACTGAGGAGACCAATAGTAGAAGCTGGGAAAAGAACCTCCATAGCCAGCAATCACTGAAGTTCCAATCGACTCATCCCCAATCGAACATAGCACTGAATACATTAACATTCAAAACCCACCAAACCAACATGAAACACAAAACCAACAGGCCACCCAATGAACCCTCGATACAGACATCCACATCCTACCACCAGCACCACCAGGAAGCAAACAACACTAAAACACCAAAGAGAACCACAACACCATCCAATGAACAGGAACCTCAGAAAACATTCCACTGAACACCTTCACCATCCAAGCCTCCTGGGACATCCTCCCCTATGCACCACATAGCTCGAAGAACCCTATAATGCAATCCACCTAACTGACCTGGAAGGCAGGGGGCCTGGAGGCTAGAGGGGGTACAAGGGAGATACCACCAAAGTAGGCTGAAGCGGAGCAGGCACCTACAACCTCAATGAACCCCACCATTGTAGAAACATCATCAGATAAAAAAGAATAGAGCAAAAAACACTCAAATTGAGATAAAATGTGATAGAAAATGAGAAATAGAAAATCAGGGGGAAAAGGAAAGGGGTCGGAAAGCCTAGTGTTCACAGAACCAGGAATCCCAAAACCTTTGAGAATTCATTGCTCCAAGTCTGACCTGGAGTTGAGAGTTGGAACCTGAAGTCAGAGCGAGGTGGGGAGGCTAGAGAGGAGCTAAAACCCATTCAGAAGAATAAATAGAGAAGGAACCAGCATGGATATGGAATCCTAGGTAGAACTGATATGGGGATGGAACTCAAGGAAAAAGGGGGATCTCCAGAGATAAAACTAGAGGATAATGGGGTGGAGAGATTGAGAATATTGAGGGGATGAAACACAGGAATCAGGGAGAAACACTCCAATGAACACCACCGAAGATATCAAACACCAGGAGGTCACCACAGAGGAAATAGGACATTGGGAGGTCATAGGGGAGTTCTCCCGAGAGGTGAGTGCCCCCATATGCTCCACGTTAAAATTTTTATTCATTTCTATATTTCTCAATTTAAAAATATTCTGTTGAACAGTTTAATGTTTTGAAATGAATTACATATTCATTTCTAATCATGAAATGATGGCACTGAATGTGTACACTAAAACACCCAGATCCATATATAATGAATGAAACACATTACATAAATTTAGATAAAGTTAAATAAATTTTATTCCTACTTTGAATATTTGAAGAATATTTAATACTTATAAAATATTGAATTTTATAATTAGTATACATACATATATATATATATGAATATAAACATAGGTTATTTTGAAAAAACTGTATCCCATACACACAAAAATTTCTTAACCAAAAGTATGATAAAAAATTGTATCATACGATGTATATTATCATAAGTACTTACATATATTTGATTTATTAAAATTAAGTTACTTGCATGTATATATATATATAACTCAACAATTTAAATTATAAAACATGAAAAAGTAGAAATTGAATATAATACATCATTATAATATATATTTATGTTGAAAACATGAAATTATAGACAATATATAAATATATATATATATACATGTACTTATAAATTTGAAAAAAAATTAAATTCTAGAATGATATCATAACACACCCTTGCATGATAATAAATTTGAAAGTGGAACTAAAATAAATGGGTAATCCTTGAATTGATAAATATGGATCCGTTTAAAATAAAAATTAAATTTTTTTCTAAAATTATCTTATATATATACGTATAATGAGAATTTTTAAATAATATTTTGAAAATAAAATTATCACCTAACTTTAAATTTAAGGAAGATGTAGAGGGAAATTGTGGGATCTTCTCACCGAGTGAAGGTGTGCCCTTTTGAATAGGTGTGTTCAAACAAGATGAAAATAAGAAGGGGGTAAAAATATAGGGAGGGGGTTCGAATTAGGCTACCTAACTAGGGTTATCTATATGAAAAGTTCTATATATATAAAAGTACACATTTACATTCATAGAGAATATTGAAAAAATAATGAAACACAAATGGTGTTCTCTTTCATGTTACTTAAGGAAAAAGAAGTATATGAAGACAACAAGTGGGGTTATCAGCATCAATGTATCCTTTATATGTGGGAAATGTATAGTTGTTGAATCGTGTGGTCATGAGGGGTTGGAGGAAGATGATGAGGTTCAATCATATTGGCATGCATGATAAGCATTGGAGTACTTTGAAGGAGGAAGAAACTAGAAATAAAGAAATGAAAAGATCTCGGTTTGATGGTGGCTAAGTGGTAGGTTGAGGTTGCTGTGGGGATGCTCAGTGTTAGTGGTTGATGAAGGGGAGATTGGTCGATTCGGTCTGAATCACTGAGGGATCATAGGGGATTGGTGTTGACATGTATAGCAGGTGGCTCAGGGAATATTTATTTTATTTCATTATTTAATTTGTTTCATTTTTGTATAGAATCGGTCATATATATGTGTAAATATCTATATGAAATAAATAAAAACAAATAAATATCTTATATTATTATAATATATGCGTACTATATTAAATGAAGTGAATTATATTATATTTTTCTTTATATATATAGGTATGTATCTATGTGCAATAAATAAAACCACTTGTTTTATTAATAACATATTCTTATTATTTTAAATTTCAAATTTACAACATCATTGTTATTTTATGATCCTTTAACCAATTTTTTATGCAATCAATCAATAGGAACATTATTCGTATTATTCTCCATGTTAGGATAATCATACTTATTTTATTTTAAATCATCAAAATTTTTTAATAAATTTGTTATATATATATAATCATGTGTATTTACTAAAATTTATTTCTCATTTTATTTATTAAATCATTATTTATTTTATGTTGGTTATATTAATTTAATCTGAGTAAAACAATATATTATGTATCACTATCCGATCTCATTTTACCTGTATTTATATTAGATCAGCATCTAAACATTCACATTGCATAGGTTATTGTAATAATTTTGTAGTTTTATAAATATATTATTTTCCTTACATTATTTATTTATGCATGTTATAATTATTTGTTTCAATTCATGTTCCATAATATACATATATATATATTATAAATCCTAGAAATTTTGCCTAACTGTATTTTTTATATGGTTTAATTCACCATTAAATTATATTTTAAATTTCATAAATAATATATTACAACTATAATATTATCATCTAAATTTATAAAAGAAAGTATTATATTATTCCTCAGTTAGTTTTAAATTATCAAAAATCAATACACACTTACAAATTAAAAAAATTAACAGAATATATTATCTAAAACAAATTTTTATTACGTAAAACATTTATGTTCATGTTAAATTATAGTTTATTTTATTTAAATCATCCAATAAATCGGTAAAGAAACAATTATAAAAATAATGATTTTTTTTCTATTAAAATTTTCAGGATCACATTATTACTCACTATGATTATGGTTTCTAATAATAACTTTTTTTAGTTAATGGATGGAACCAGGAGTATTTGTGTGAATGATGAATGTAACAGCCAAATAAACTACCATCATCATTGGCTACCAAAATGAAATGTGATATGGGATTCATAATATTATTGTTATGTACCCCCAACTCTGACAAACAGTGAATGGTAACATGAATCATGCAGAAAATTCAAACAGTTTATGGAAGAAACAAATCCCAATTGAGACTTTAATGAGTCAACATCCACCTTCCTTCAGTGGCTCCTCTGATCCTACTATTTCTAGGAAGTGGATAAATTTAATAGAAAAGATATTCTATGTTCCATAATTCTTGGTGTATGATAATTTTATCATCACCATGTATCATTGGGAATGTGAAGATAATCAATGGTGAAATCTTATCTAGAATGATAGGAAAGGGGGGGAAATTGTCTCTATGACATGGGAAGTGTTTAAGATGATATTTATCAATAAATATTTTCCATGAAATCTCAAAAATAAAGTGGAAAGGGATGTTTAAGAACTAAAGAAAAAATATGATGAATCTATTAGCATATATAAGGAATATTTCACCAAAAATCAATGTATGATTCATGTTTTATCCTCGATATTGAAAAATAATTTGACTAATACTTTAGTTTTTTTAGAACAAGTATCTATAAGTAATTTAATATAATATAATTTAATAGATATAATAAATCATTCATAGATATCCTAATACAGAAATGAGAATTAGAGACTCTCAATGTTCTTATGGTTTTGGGGACAAAAACGTAATGATGAAATTTTAAGTAAATTATAATAATAAAACCCATGGAGGAAAGAAAATTAATCTTCATTCTATTAATAAATGTGGAATAAAGAGATTATAAAAATTCCTAATTGGATCTAGTAAATTTTTTATTTGTGAAAAATAGTTCCATTGAGAATAAGAATGCTAAATTGATGTGAAGAGGATAGTTAATGAAAATAATAGTGAAAAAGCTCAACCAAAAATTCAACCCACTCTCCAATTATATAATTACTAGGACCAAATAAATTAAACCCAGAAGTACAAAAATATAAGGTTTAATGATGAAAATTACTGTCTCTAACCTCTCAAGAAAAAATAAAAGTGAATACTCATATGATCACAAATGTTGAAGTTGGCCACAAGAACAAAGTGGTGAATAGTACACATACCATCCTCTCTATAATTTAAAATTCCTTATTGGATTCTATCTCTTACCACTTTTTTAAATCTAAATAATTTTCAAATGTTATCTCTTCACAACATCAATGATTAAATGTTGATTTAGTACTAAAAACTATTTATGGTATGAAGATTCCATCTCATGTATATACCTCTATTTGATTGAAGTGTGTGAGACTATGATTCTTATAAATATTTCAAATATCCCACTAGTTAAATTTAATGAAACATTGGGAATGTATTTTATCACACTATGTAGATCCCATATCAATTTATAGGAAATAGAATTCATGTTTTATATTCATAATCAACCTATGATCATCATTCAGTATGATTATGAATTTGAAATTCCAAGGGATGGTACATCCATTATATGGGTCTTATTGCCTATTAAAGAGTTACATTTATGTTAATAGGTTATGGAGAAACTAACCATCAATGATATGAAAATTTTTGGGATTATGCAGATGTATTTCCTAAATAATAACCTATTTTCTCCCCAAATCATGAAATTGACCATTCATTGGAACTCAGACCTCATGATATAAATACTTTAAATATTCTATATAAACTATCCCATATTGATTTACATTAATTAATGATGTATATATATTATAATTTTTATAAGGGATTAATATGACCATGCTTCTCACCATGGGGTGCACCCATTATTTCTTTATGAATAAAGATGGATCAATGATAATATTCATCGATTATTAGATAATTAACAAAATTATTATAAAAATAAGTATCATTTACCCCATATTGATGTCTTCTTTAATCAATTGCATGAACACCAGTACTTTTCCATGATTGAAAATCAATCTGGATATCATCAATTGGTGATTAAAAAGAATACATACCCAAGAAATCCTTCTATATGGGGCCCATTCATAATGAATTTTTAGTGATACTATTTTAATTTAGCAATGATATAATTATCTACATTGATATATTTAATATATTATTTAGAGATTACCAAGATCATTTTATAATAATCCTTATTGATAAAATTCATAAAAATTCCAAAATGAAGGAAGAGCACAGAGACCATTTGAATATTGTATTGAAAGACTTTAAGAAAGATAATCAATATGAAAAAATTAGAATTTATGAATTTTTACTACAAAAACATTCAATCATGGTTCATAAAATCTCAAGAGAGTTTATATCCACGGATCCTTTAAAAAAAGAAATTATTGAATAATGACCCCGAACATATTCGGTAATTGAGATCTATAAATTTATATGGATTGATAAGAAATATTAACAAAATTTTAAGGATTTACCATATCTATATTATTCACAATACATGTTGACATCGGTGAGAACCATTTTATTTTGGATAGATGAATGTGAAGAAAATTTTAAGGATATAAGAATAAGATTGGTTAGTATACCTGTACTCACACTATCTTATACTAGAGATGTGTTTTTCAGTTATAGTTATGAATAAAAGAAGTGTTTGGGATGTTACATCATGAATATTGATATATTTATATCTTATACCCTGCTCCAATTAAAAATTCATGATAAGAATTACCTAAATCAAGATTTGGAGTTTGAAGTAGTAATTTTTTCATTGAAAATACAGAGACATTATCCCTAAGGTTAATTATATGATATATATACTACTCATAAAATCTTGATATATATATTCACACATAAAGTGTTGAATATGTGTCTTGAGAGATAGTTTGAATTTATTAAATATTGTGAAAAATCAATACACTACCACCACGGGAAGGTGAACAGGGTGACTAATGCTCTATGTTGAGAAGAACAAGCTAGTTTTCATATTTTCCGGATTGATAGTTATATAATAATTATTCATTTTCCTAATAGGGATCCTTAAATTATTATAAAATGGGATATATCATATCTTTCATATATTAATTTTCAACAATCCATCCCTATAAGGATTAACGAAGCATTATAGAAGTATGTGGAACTGTAAAAGAAGGTGAGAAATGTCTCTAACTTATACCATGACTATAATGGAATAATACTGTTCAAGAAATATGTATGTTTCCCATAAATACCATATTTTAAGAGGGAAATATTGGATGAAGCTCATATTTCATCAGTCTCTATTCATCCTGGAAGTAGAAATATGTATGTAGATTTGAGAGAGTGTTTTTTGTGTGATAACATTAAAAAGGATATTAAAGTGTATGTATCTCGATGTATGGTATATCAGAAAATTTTTACTAAGAGATATAACTATAATGTTATGTTTTAATTATTCCCCAAATTATAATGGATATTTTATAATATTACAGTTAATTTCATCATCGATATCACTAAAACATATAATGTGTAGAGTGCTATCTGGGATGGAGTCGATCACCTTATGAAATCATCACATTTCATTTCTATAAGATAACATTTATCTATTGTTTTTATTCCTAGTATATACATTAAAAAATTGGTATTGTGGTATGTAATACCACATTCTATTTTTTCTAATATGGACTTGAGGTTTATCTCGATGTTCTGGAAAAGTATTCAACCAAATTTGAATATAGAATTGAACTTTACCACTTCATACCATTCTCTCACTAAAATTCAGAACAATAGGATAATTAAAAAACTATAGGATATGTTAATATTCTATTATATAGATTTCAAATTTGGTTTTGATCAATACCTTCCTTTGGAATAATTTTCTTATAATATCATCTTTTACTCATGCATTCAAATGACTCCTTATAAAGACCTATATTAAAATATGTGGATAAAATTTACATGATGTGAAAAAGTTGGAGAAGAAAATCTATGTTGTCCTGAGTAAGATATATAAATAAAAATTAATTTTAGATATATTCAACAGCATATAGAGGGACATCAGAATCAATAAAAAAATTATGATGTAAATTATAAGTGATATATGAAATTTTAAGATAGTGATTTGGAATTCCTGTGATTATATAAATAGAAGAAGGATGATAGATTTAGAAAGAAGAAAAAGTTTGATCCCTTGATATATTGGCCCCTAGAAATTATTTTTTATATAAAAACCACTTCTTATTAATTGGAACTTATAGTGAATATCTCTCAAGATCACCAATTGGTCCACATATCTCTCCTAAGAAATTACATACTTGATCCTTCACATGTATTAAACTCAAAGGTCATGTCGTAGGATCATGATATCTCTTCTTTGGAGCAATATATAGAGATTATGGATCATAGAGAGAAAGTGTTCTAATATTAAATATTTTGGAAGAAACCAAAAATGTGAGGAAGCTATGTGGGGACACTAACACGTATCGATATAAAATTATCCATAGTTCTTTGTATATGAATAACATAATTTTGAGGGTGAAATCATTAGTATGGGAGAATTTAAGACCCCAATACTTTATTAAATATTTATTATTAAATAAATTTTATTTATTTAACATCTTTTTTAACAAGAAAAAAGTATTTAAACTAACCGAGATATAATATTATAATATTGATATTTTGTGTGACGTTTGCCACCCAACTAGTGGATCAGTGGGTATGAATATAACTAGATAAACTATGAAAATATAGATTTTTAGAAATGTATAAAATTAATTTATTGGTTATCAATTGGTTAGAAATGAAAATAAAATCATTTAAAGATAACATGTTGGGTTTTTTCTAAAAAAAATATTTTTATATACGCATTGTGTTTTTATATTAATAAATTAAATAATGTAGTATTTATTAGGTTAATTTTTTTAAAAAATATTTTATATATAATCTATAAATTCCATTAAAATTAATTATAAATACTACATTATGAAAGAGTAACGTTAGACAGACAAAATTAAACTCCTGTTAGTAAAAAGTATTAGTAAAAAGTTTATCTCTATAAATTCTATTAAAAGTATTAGTAAAAAGTTTATATCTAATAGTTTATCTCATAAATTTAGGTTAAACTTCATTGCTAATAGTTTATCTCTATAAATTCCATTAAAATGAATCGTGAACTGTTAGTAAAAAGTTTTATAATGTTATTAGATACATAAAATAATATTATTGGAACGACAAGATTAGACTCGTGTTATTCAATGAAGGATTGAGTTACAATTTTTGATGTTTTTGTTATACAAAGATGATACTTTCGTTGTGTGAAGTTGTGAAAATTATTTAACGAACATACCCTATATTAATGGAATTATAAAGTGGGATACGTTCATAGATAGAGAGTTGTGATGGATGTGTAATTGTACCATGACGTACATAAAGTTATTAAGGGTATCTTATCAAAGCTATAAGATAGAGTATATGTGTAGTAAAACATCAGTTGAAGATATATATGAAGTTTCAATGTTCATAGATCTAGCAGATTGAACCATGAAAGATCCCAATGGATGGAGATTTTCAATGTCATCAGTTGGATAAATGTGAAGATGATACTATATTATAAGGGAATATAATTTTTGAGAAGAATTTTAGTTTCATCTTATTGATTAACATTATACTAAGGTACACGATGTTATCATACTGAAGAGCCTATGAATATATATTGTCCTAAGTTTCTAAGGAGGAATGAAAATACCAAGGCTTACTAAGTCAATAATAAAAGGCATCATATGAATAGAACTAGCCAAAGATAAGTATGAAAATCCAATAGTTTGAGGGAAATGATCGAACAGAGATATCATTTTTCACTGGAAAAATTGTGCTAATTTTATTTGGAAAAGTTTTCCAAAATTAGGAAACTAAACAGAGATCCTTAGGATGTTAATATTTTGTTATTTTTCCAACATAAAAATATTGAAGGATTAAAGTTAGACAGAAAAGATATTATGAAGGAAACAAATTGATAGAAACTATACATAGGAGTTATAAACAAATTTATAATCTATTTTTAAATTTATTAATAATGGTGATACTAAGATAATTGTTCAAAATTTTCTGATCTATTGAGGTTAAATAAATTTATAAAATTTACATATAATTATTTTTTAGAATGATTGATTATTTTGGGATCATTTAATAATTTTTATTTTTGTTTGAAAATAATATCGAAGGTTTAAGTATAATCATAAAAAAATTATATTGAATGGGAAGTAATAAAATTGAGTTTCATTGAGAAATAAAGTACTTTTGGGTTCCCATTTAAACTTCTATAAAAATGCCTATATAATGGGGATAAATAGTAATGATAAATGTGGGACACTATTCATACACATAGAGGCGCTGAAATATCTGATAGATTATGAAATGAGTTATAGATCTAGTTCTTTCTTAGTTGAAGAACAAACATTTAGATTATGAGTTTAAAAATTAAGATCATTAGAAATAGATTCTTCTGTTTAATTATGAGTACATATAATTAATTTTGAAATTGATTGAAGAGGGAGGTGCATCAGATTAGAAATAATTCGTCAAAAAAATAAGCATCATGAGAAGTCATCATATGAGGATTCTTTGAAAAAGAGTAATATAGAAATAATTATATTGTCTTGAGGAGTATCATAAGAAGAAGTATTAGAAATAGTCATTATACATAGGTAATACATGATAGATATGATCGATAGAACATTTATAAGGATTATTTCTGGATGAAATTTTGGAAATGATCAAATTGAGCTTATCCGTGTCTCCCTAAGACCATGAGGATGTTTCAAGTCCAACAAAATATTAAGATAGTTGTTGTATATATTGATTATTGTACATGATTTATGGTTATCTAAATTTCTTGTGGATTAAAAGAAGCTATTTCTTTAGAGGATCATAAAATAAGAAAAACATGTTTGTACCAAGAGGTATAATTAGTTACTAAAAATACATATGGTTGGGGAATTACAAGTTGTGAAAAGAGGATGTAGTTAGGATAGTTATGGGGAATAATAAACTATGCAGGAATCATTGATTGTTGGTGCACAAAAGTAGGGTCAGCTAGAGGAACGATTATTAGGGTGTATAACTAGTTTAATCCCATGCCTTTGTAATCCTGAAATAATTTTGTAAACTAATCCTTGTTAGGTGAATGAAAAACATTTTAAAGAGTGTTTATCTATACCATACCTTGAAAATATCCTCCAATGGCCCGAAAGCATTCATTTTTTAATTTTTTTTATAATCCACCTTTCAAGGGGTGAGGTGGAACCCTTACAAGGCTCGTAGGAATAAGTATTACATGGCTCGTAGGCCTTAGAGGAATTCATTTCCTGTAGGCTTCAAACATTACATACAACCCAGACTAACTACTTGGAACTCCTCCTCTACAGCATCTTCATCGTGAAATCAGCTCTCCACCTTCACATGGTTGTTCGGCTAGGCATTCTCGTGCATGCACAGGCTTGTCCCGATGGTAGGTGCCATACCCTATCATTCTTGCAATCCATTTAGCTTCTGCTATGGTGAAAGATCATTTCTCATCCTCCTTGTAGAGCTTCTTCCTTATAGGTTGTTTGGTTTGAATTTGCACTTAAGATAGCCCAAAGGCCTTGAGATGGCCCAAAGGCCTTACTGACACGAAGGCCTGGGTGGCCCGAAGGCCTTACAGGACTCAAGGAACAAATCAGTGGCCCGAAGGCCCAAACGGGGGCATATTCCTGGCTACTACAATGCCAAACAGTGCCTGTTATAGTTCCCGCTACAATACTTGCTATAGTACTGCACAGTTCCCACTACCGTACCAACTACAGTTCTGCTACAGTGCCTCCTACAGTACCTAGTACAGTACCTCCTACAGTGTTTCTACAGTACCCCTCAGAAATTCTGCCTCCTCATGGATTTGATCTCTTGTCTCTTGGATGCACTTACGGAGTCCTTACTAACTGGGCTAAGGCTCATGTGCTGAAAATATCATTTTCTAATCCATCTTTATGTTTTTTGCACTAAAGAAGTCAGGATGAGATTTATATCTGACAGGATCACAACACCAAAATGTTTTAGTGGTTAGTAAACATTTCTTTATGATGTTAGGAAACAATCATATAAAATAAAAATTGATCACTGGTTCACCCCTCCCGCACTAAATGATCATACGATAACCTAGGTAACTTATATTGTTATTAGAGAAAACGTTCCATCTGAAATATCTATCTACTGAGGATGGATAAAAAGAATGTTACTTTGGATGATAAAAATATAGAGATTCATTCAAGGACATAGAGAAAATAGAATAAATGAAATGAAATAATGATCAATAATATTCCAAAATTAAATGGAGAGGCACCTCTAACTGAAGGTAACATGAATAGTTTAATTTATAAAATTTCTTTTTATTATTATTCTTCTGATGAAGCCTTGACAATCATTGATGAATATATATAACTTGGTCATTTTATTTTAAAAAAAATAATCTTTATATAGTTTATAAAGAATTAGTATGTTCTATTTTTGTAAATATAATGAGACTTCGTGATTAGATATTATATCATGATGAAGAGGCTGATGCTGTGAAAGAAGCATTGACTAAAAGGATTGGTGTTTTCAATGCTCTGACAAAACAATTCAATGAATAGGATGAAAAAATCTCTCTTTGAAATAAAATATATGATGAATCTACTGAATAATTGAAAGGAAATGTTTGTGAGAAATATTTCTTCAATATTTTATTTATAGAAACATTCCATCCACTTGAAATATTACATAGATTTTTTATGGTTTTCAAAACATTTAAATTACTGGATAAAAAAATAGGGTAAAGAAACATTAAAATTATTTATATGATTCAATAAAAATTCACGAATATAAAATAAAAATGATAAAGGATGATTGAAATGGTGATATGTGATCATTTGATGATAATAACAACTCACTCAACATGATGTTTGTAGGCTATAGGTGAGATTGTAGAATTAGGAACCACCCTAATCTAGAACATCCCATATTTATAAAAAAATGTATTTCTCGACATAATTATTCCTTGGGATTAATGAATCTATGAAAAATGATTTCTATAAGAATGGGATAATGATATAATCCTCTAATGAAGTACAAACATCCTATAAGACCAAGGATTCCCATAACACTGAAAAAGATAGTTATAAAAATGATGCATCAATTATTGGTATAGGTTTAAACCCAAATTCTTAAAATGTTTGGATGGTGAATAATTATGATAAACCCACCACATCATGGGTGGAGGAAAAACTATATAGAAATAAGTAATTCCTAAGAAGTTTGTAAAATAATGATTTTCTCACTTAACAATAGAAGCATACAAAATCTGTGAAATCAAGATATAATATATTATAAATGAATATAAGAATATTTATAATAAATTATTATTGTGGTGGAGTTTATTGTATAGATAATACTCATATTGGTACAATATGTATGTAATAAGATAGAGTTATGCATTAAAGGGAAGATACATTGGGTACATAATAAAAAAAATTAAAAAAAGTATGATGAGAAAGAATAGAATGTTCAAAATATGAAGAATATTAAATATTTAAGGGAGGAAAAATGAAATATTAAAAACTTTTAGATGAGAAAACAATTTATGAAATTTGATATGGGTAAGAAAGTTCAACTACCAAAGAATGAGTTATTAGTTATTTGGAAATAAAAAATTACCAAGTATAGAAATATGAAGAAATAATAAAAGTAATTTTAATAAAAAGAGATGAAACAATTATTATAAAATGAAAATAATTTTGATTTCATTCTATCAATAAATTATGGTTTGAAGATTCAAAAAAGACATAAGATATGTGAGAATATTGGGCATGTGAAATGAAAAATTATGGCTGTCAAGCCTACCTAAGAAGGATGCATGCAGATTATTTTTAAAGATCAATATAAAAAAATGTTACCAAATATATAGAAAATGTGATAGCTTTATATAAATATTCTATAGATAAGAACAAATAAAGTGGATCCCATGAAAAATCTATGAAAAAGAATAAAATGTTCGTACTGAGAGAAGATTCTCATTTGGATCATTACTTATACTGAATGTTGAGGTTCCCCCTTCTTCCCTAGACTTTATTATTTATGACACCATGTAGATTGTTGAATTATAATAATTCAGGGATGTGGATGAGTAATCTATAATTTTTTCAGCATGTTTTAAAAACCCATGATGGGACATTGATACCACCATAATGAAAAAAAGTAATTCTACCCTTGATGGGGAGAAAATATGAATATTAGGTATGAGGAGGATCACACTTTCCTAAAAAAGGTGGTATTAGAGATTATAATATAGATGATACATTTGTCGAATTATGTTGATACACTTGAAATGTTTGTTAAGATGGATACCCGTTTTTTCATAACAAACTTTTTCATATTTACCCTAATATAATGATGTTAGAAGAATCTTGAGGAACGTATTATATAATAGAAGTTTTATGTAAAAATGATAAACTTGATTATATATTAATGTTTTTTATATTTGGTTTTCCCATGTAAACATAGAGTGGTTTAGAAAAAAGATCTCTTTTAAATAACACATGTGATATTAATGTTCTCTCTATGAATGTTTTCATGATTTAAAGGAATGAAGATATACCGATATTTCAAATATGTTGTCATTGTATTTGATCATCAATAACATGGAGAGGTAACATATGGGAGAGTAGAAAATAATGATGAATGTTTTAAGCACATATACTTACTTCAAAGATGTTGGATGATTTATGTTGATATTGAAAAAAAACACAAAGTGGGATATATTTGTTTCATAGTGTGTTTGGCTTTATTTTATTTCTATATTTCTATATGAGTTTGTCCAGAAATATGAGAAAAGGTATTTTGAGAGTTTTGTAGGAAAACATTATTTTATAGGTTATGTATTTTTCCTTATGAGGTATGAGAAAATTTCCTTATAGTTTGTAAGAAATTATCCCTATTAGTCATTTGATTCCATGTCATTTTTCATGTTCCTAAAATATGGAATTTTTTCATGAACCAAGAAGAGTTTTTTTACCATTATACAAAGTGAAAGATAGAAAAATAAGAATAATAAAAAAGTTATATAATCCTAAGATCAATTGGTAGTAAAGTGTTAAAAATGGAGTTTTTGGACTGACTACATATACAAAGTTTCATAAAATGATTGGGTGGATTGAACAATGTGATCAAATAGAGAAGACTAGGCTTATGTTATCTGATGAAGGGTGAAGTTATATAGTTTTATAATGTGAATATACAAAGGTTATGTTGTGGAATATCGATATTGTGAAAATTATAAGAGATATAATCCCTTTGTTAAATAAAGTACAAAGGGGTGTAATTATTAAAGGATAGATTTTTGAATTCTATATAAAGGTATCAAAACGTACATAAAGGAATGATGTATATCTTTTCAAAGCTGTAAAATGGTAAAAATATAAAGTATATCACTAAATAAAGATGTATATGAAGTCAAAATGATTGGAGTTCTATCAGATAGGCACTCAAAAGACCCAACAAATTGATATTTTTTATGTCATTTGATGGATAAATTTGAAGGCGCTCCAATCAAAGAAGGGTATAAGATGTATAAGATGAAGTCAGGTTTAATCAGATGGATGAAAATCAGATTGAGATTCACAATGTCGTTAAATAGACTATCCAGTTAATATATACCATCTAGAGTAGTTATGGAATAATGATATGATGGAGCCTTACAGAGTTATTGATAAAATGATGCATATGAAGGGCCCTGGTTAAATATTAGGATTAATTTTATCTAGTCATGGGTAGAATGATTATTTAGTGATATGATATGTCATCATAAAAACATATGATGATTTTTTTGGATAGACATTTTCTAATATAATAAAACTAAACATAGGTCTATTAGATTATGACAGTTTGTTAGTTAATTTCCTTAAAAATATTGTAGGTGTAACATCAGATAGACATGTCCTAATGAAAGAAACATATAGATATATATAGACACACACACTCCAGATATAGGAGTTCAAAAGATCATTATATAAACTATGTAATTTCCTTAAAATTATGATGTTGAGATGATCATTCAATTTTAGTTTATATAAATATTTTAATTTAGTTTATAGAAGTTCCATAATGATTAGTTTAATAATGTTCTATGAAATAGGGATCTTTCAAAAAATATCATGTGTGTTCGATATTGTTCTAGAGGTTTTGAGAATAATCCTATGAAATTAAATTGATATGGAAGACATAAATTTAGTAATTTTTGAGCAGGAAGGAACAATTGAGTTCCCACCCAAACATCTAGAAACACACCTATATAATTTTGTTCGACCTAATGGGGAAATGTGAACCACTGTTCATATAAGAGGAAGAGTTGAAATTATAAGGAGATTATGTCATGAGTTACTGATAAAGATCATACTTGGTTAAAGAAGTTGCATTGGACTATGGATCTTCAAATAGAAGGACATCAACCCATGTTTTATTGGTTGAACTATGAGTACAACTGATCAAGTTTCTACTTTATTGATAAATGAGGCTCACTAGATTAGAATTTCTTCCTTAAATATAGTGTCATAATATTGAATTCTTACATATAGATGATTCTAACAAGGTCATATCAAGAAAAGTAAATGTTTTATATGTAGAGTAGGATAAATAAATGGTGGATGGAGTCATTAGATACAGGGTACATTAGACATAGTTGATTATTATTTTTGGATGAAGTTATAGAAACTTTCTAATTGAGCATATCTGTGTCTTCCTATGATCAAGAGGATGTTTGAAAGCCAAAAAAATCTTAAGATATTTTTTTAAGATCTTGATGACTGTACACAAATGAAGGTGATCAAAATTGCATGTGTATAAAGAGAATATCTTTCAACAGTGGATTGGAAATGAAAAAGGGATATCACAAAGTTGGGGGTACTAGTAGTTACTTAAAAGGCTTGTTGGATGTGAGGAATAACCAAATATGAAAATAGGGATATAGTTAGGTATTTTGGGTGTATAACTAAGTGTAGCATCTCATGTTTGGAATAGGAAGAAAACTCCAATTGAATTTTATCTTTTCTGTTTTCTGGATGATCCTTCTTTAATACTAATCTCTATAACTTAATTTTGAGAGTTTAGACCCTTCGACGTATTTTTTGGACTTGGGTGAAGGCTTCATAAGTTACTTGGATGTCCCAAGGAGTTTTGAGAGTGCCAGACCAGGAAAAATCACGTTTTAATGGGATTTTCATAGGGCACATGATTTTTCTGAAACTATGCATCCCCCAGTAGTAAACTATACAGTATAATTTTGTTAAAGAAATTAATTAAATTAAATTAAAATAAAAAACTAAAATGAAAAAAAATGTAAAATATAAATAAAAAATTATTTTAATAAAATTATTATTAATATTATTATTATTTTAGTTTAGTTTTTTTAAGATACCCATAAGGGTTCTCCCCCTTTTCCTCTCCCCTTAAGGGCAACGCACCCCAAGATGACCCCTTAGGTTCACACGACCCCATCCAATTCCCCCATCAGTTCACCATTTTTCATGCGCTTCATGCTTGATCCTGGAAATGTATTGTATTCTCCCCCCTTCTAATTCCATTTTATGTTGATATGTAGTCTTTGTGTCTCCCCCATGCTCGAAAAAAATCCAAGGGTTAGGGTTGATCTGCTTTTTTGTTTTCTTCCATTGTTATGGAATGCGAAGGGTCTCCCATTGGATTGGTGGATCAGAAACAGGATGGGCCCGTAAGGGGCGCACTGCGAGCTAGGTTTACCCCTTGTCGCTGCCTCCTTCATCGTCTACATCGGCGCGACCCACCATCGTGCTCGGCGAGATCGTAGTGATTGTCTTCTGTTGCGGCGGCATCGGTGACTTCGTGGACTTAGTTTCCTCAGGGATTTGCACCATGGATGGCCTCTCCTTGCCCAATTCCTCCTAAGATGGATAGGGTTTCTCATGGCGGCGCAGTGTCAGCCCGTGGCCGAGATCCAGATTTTGTGACTTTAGAATTGTTGTCTCATCCCTGGTGTGTGTGTTGGGAGGTTTTCCATGTTCCTCACGAGCGAATTGGATGGTGGCAACAGGATTGGTTTGGAGTGGTTCTTTCCACCAGCGGAATGGTGAAGATTCTCTGGTTAATGTTTTTTTTGCGATCGCTTTTGATTTTGGATGTATTTTGGTCCGTGTTGCTTTGTTTGTGCTTCGGCGTTGGGCTTCAATCTGGTCTTCTACTGTATTCGTGTATTTATTGATTTTTTGCTATCGGTTGGGTGACCGGTTCTTCAGCATTTACATTCTGCAAAGGTTTTCTGGTTATGTAGCGTGTTCCGGCAGTGGCTGGTTCGAAGGCTGGGTTCCACATTTTTGGATGTCTGGCTTGTGGCTCTTGATTCTCCTGCCTGTTATGTTGTCTACGGTTGTCTTTACGTGAAGAAGTGGCAAGGGTGGTGCTTCTGGTTGAAGTTGAATCGATGATTTTTTCAGTGCGTGATGAACCCGAGATATTTGGGTGTGTTCTCTTTGCATCGTTGGCGTGAAGTTGGAATTTTTTATTTATCATGTGGCATTGAGAACTTGATCCATGTGGTTGTGTATGGCATCCCGCCATTTTATAACATAAACTTTCATTACATTACACAAAACTGAGGATCGTTAAGGTTTAGTGTCATGGAAACAAGGATCATAATACAAAAAAAAACATAAAAACATTCTTCTTAAACACTTGAAAGGCTTCTCCTTTAGTTCATCCTATGTTCATTATGCATCTCATAACCTGGGGACATACATCAAAAGAAAGGGTGAGCAGAAGGCCCAGTAAGGGAAATAAGAGGAACATTTTACATGTGAACTTGAGATACTTCAATAAGGACATGAAAAGAACATTAAGGCATAAGAAAGAAATCATGAGGCATTTCATAATAAAAATAACATTTTTTATAACTTGAAGATGTGGCTACATCATTTAACATAGACAATCATGAACATATCACCAAGGTCCATCCCCAAGGTGTCATTTGAAAATTACCAAGGTTATTCACCATGGTATCGTGAAAATTGTAATCTCTAGTGGTTACATCATTACCCAATGCATTGAAGCGCTATCAGGGCGCACCCTTAAATTTGCCTTTATTATCATGTGAGCCACATATATCATCATCAAACATTTCATAAATAACCCACATAGCATAAAATAAATGGGTTTCATTTCATAATCATAACGTTTTAAAAACTGCTTTAAAGACATGATCTTTACGTCACTTTAAACCCACGGAAAGGGAAAGCGGGTCTCATGTATGTAAATCCCAGAATTTAAAATGGAACATTTTGATATATATGTGAATACCTTTGTAGAAATAAGAGCTTTGAGTATTCACTTTATAACATAAAATAATTTTTGAGAAAAGAGAGAGGCATTTTGAGGGGAAAATTCTGCAGCATAACGGCTAAGTTTCGGGGTTTTAGAAAACGTTGAAATGAGAGGGGACATGAGTCACCCACTCATAAATGATCCATAAAACAGTAGGGTGAAAGAATAAGAAGGACATATGGACATGGTAACGAAATTTTAGGGACATACTATTTGAAATGAAAAACATGGAAGGAAAAAGATTAGATTTCTCTTATGAAAATTCGGCAGCCTTACGGCGTCACTTAACTTCAAAAGAAAATGATTTGACAAGATCAAAAAGGGTCCCTCATCATATGATCATAAGAGATCAGTATGATTGATATAGAGATCATACCCCAACATAATAAAAAGGAACTTGAAAGACTTGACATGAAAATCGAACTTGAAAAATGAGAAGGGTGAAAGAATCCCTTAAAAATTCGGCAGCCTAACGGCGTCACTTAAACTTTCATAAAACGAAATGATGAGAGTAAGAGGGGATCCCTCATCATATAAACATGAAAGGGCAGTAAGAGGAATATAAAAGAACATCCTCTCACATAAAAACACGGAGCATAATAGGAATGACATAAAAGAGATTTCATGAAAAGAAAGAGAGGGGTCGGATCCCTTACCTTAAAACGTGACTCTTGAAACTCAAAGGATTGGACCTTGAGGGCTTGGGGGCACCTTGGGAGGACTCCTTGGAGGGTAAGAAGACCAGAACTTCGTTGGGGGAGAGTTGGGAGTGAAAAATAAGGGAGGAAAGGGTGGGTATTTATAGGGAAAGTGAGGGGACAAAGCATTAATGGCCAAAGGACACCTCACATGTGCTTTTCTCAAACCCATGGGCTCTCCCTTGGCATTTATCATGGAGTTAGGCCACATGGGGCCCCCAAAACAATAATTCATCACCCTTGGCCGGCCAACCCTCAAAAGATCTCATGACATCATCATGACATCATTATGATGTCATTAAACATACCGAAACCCTAAAACGGTATTTTTACTATTCACTGAAAATTCAACTTTCTCAGAATAATCCCAAAATTTCACCTTAACCAAATATCAATGCTCTGATTTCAAAAATGAAATCCATTTTATAAAAATATTTTTCTAAATATTTTTAATTTAATTTTTAAATAAAAACACTATTCATCGAAAATTCATTTTTTCCAGAAAAATCCCCAAAAATTACCTTAACATAATATCGATGCTCTGAGTTCAAAAATAAAGTCATTTTTATAAAAATAATTTTCTAATTATTTTTAATTAAATTTTTAATTAAAAAACACTATTCATCCGAAAAAACTAATACTTGAATAATAATTTATGAAACCGTTATTTACCCATTTTATTGAATCACATTACTTAATCTAGGTGTCTAATTTATATTAAAACTTTCTTTGAGTGAAATTACTAATCCATTTGGTCACATTACTAATCCTAAGCGTAAAATCACTATTCATAATTTACTATTCATCAAAAATTAAGTTGATCTTATTAGACTCCAAATTCCTTAATGAACATTTTTGTAGAAGACCTTTTTTTGAAAATCATTACACATCATTAGTTATTTAGGGTTTACATAAATATTTTAAAATATCCCTTTTTCAAAATTCATCAATAAAATACATTCTAAAATTATCTAGACATTTGAAATTTCACAAACATCACTAAAGGAAGAAATCTCAATTTATTCATCCGAAAGGATTACACAAGGAAACTAGGGTCTCATCACATAGCCCCTTATAACACTGGCATAAGACCTAAGTGTAAGGTGTGCTATGGTGATAGAATCTGAGGGAGTCTCAGATAACATTGCCCTAGTAGCAATCTCCACTAACTTGAACTTCTCCTGCAAGCGTTTTCGTTCAAGCTTGACACGCTGGAGCTCGGATTGGGCTTGGTCCAAAGCGAAGCCCACAGATGCTACCTCCTTCCCAAGCTCTGATAAGTGGGCTTCGTAAGGGTTGAGTCTACTGGATGAAGCCATCGACTCCTCTTTCTGCATTAACCATTAACATCTTATTAAATAAATAAGAGTAAGTTAATATACTACTCAAAAAGATTGGGTCGTTACATTCTTCCCCCCTTAAGAAATTTCGTCCCCGAAATTTATACTTGAGGCCTAGTTGAAAAGGTGAGGGTACTTTTGCTTCATCGTTTCCTCAGGCTCCCAAGTCGCTTCTTCATATTTATGATTCCTCCACAACACTTTCACAAGGTGGGTAGTCTTGTTTCGTAGGACCTTGTCTCTACGGTCCAAGATCTCCACTGGCTGCTCCTCATAAGAGAGGTCATGTTCAAGTTGTACCACCTCTGGGTTCAGTACATGCGAAGGGTCGGGTATGTACTTCCTCAAGAGAGATACATGGAAGACATCATGTACTTGAGCTAGGTTCGGTGGAAGTGCTAGACGATAGGCCACTGCTCCTATGCGATCAAGGATTTCATAGGGGCCAATGTACCTAGGGCTGAGCTTCCCTTTCTTCCTAAACCGCATGACTCTCTTCCATGGAGAAATTCGAAGGAAGACTTTGTCACCAACACCAAACTCCAAGTCCCTTCGACGATTGTCAGCATAGCTCTTCTGCCGACTCTGAGCAGCCTTTATGTGTTGTTGGATGACATGAACCTGTTCTGTCATCTCTTGCACGAGATCAGGCCCAAGAAGCTTCCTCTCACCAGTTTCATCCCAACAAGTAGGAGTTCTACACCGCTTTCCATACAGAGCTTCATAGGGTGCCATCTGAATACTCGCATGGAAGCTGTTGTTATAAGAGAACTCCACTAATGGGAGGTGTTGATCCCATCCACCCTTAAATTCCATTGAGCATAATCTCAACATGTCTTCGAGTGTCTGAATAGTCCTTTCAGATTGGCCATCAGTTTGAGGATGATAGGCCGTACTAAAATTCAATTCAGTATTCAGAGCATGCTGAAGACTTCTCCAGAATTTTGATGTGAATCTTGGGTCACGATCAGATACGATGGATAGTGGTACCCCATGAAGCCTTACCACTTCCTTCACGTATATCTTGGCAAGCTGATCCAGAGAGAAATCTTCCCGAATAGAGATAAAATGGGCTGTCTTGGTGAGACGGTCCACAATAACCCATATCGCATTGTTTCCTTTGGATGTTTTTGGGAGACCAGTTACAAAGTCCATGGTGATATTATCCCACTTCCATACTGGTATGGGTAGCAGTTGTAATACCCCCTTAGGAAGTTGTCTTTCTGCCTTTACTTGCTGACACACCAGGCACCTTGTAGTGTAATCGGCAATCTCCCTCTTCATGTTATCCCACCAATAATGATCACGAAGGTCTCTATACATCTTAGTGCTTCCCGGGTGTATAGAGAAAGTAGAGCTATGAGCTTCATCCATCAGTTCTTTCTTTATCTCCGGAATAGATGGAACACATAGTCTTGTACGAAATTTCAATACACCTTCTTGATCAATATTGAAATCAAGGAACTTCCCATCCTTTACAGCCTCGAACTTCTCCTGCAGTAAAGGATCTTCTTTTTGAGCCTTCTTGATCTTCTCTAGTAATGAAGGTTGAGAAATCATTTGGGATAGGGTTGATGATGTCCCTTTCCTTATAATTCCCATGTCCAGTTTTACTAGATCTTTAATCAAGGGATCTCCCAGGATCCTCATTGTTGCCAGAACAACAGGATCTTTCCTGCTTAACGCATCCGCGACTTTGTTTGCTCTTCCAGGGTGATAATGAATTGAACAATCATAGTCTTTAATAAGCTCCAACCATCTCCTTTGTCTCATGTTCAATTCTTTCTGAGTGAAAATATACTTTATACTTTGGTGGTCAGTGTATATATCACATTTCTCCCCATAAAGATAGTGCCTCCATATCTTTAGAGCAAAAACAACTGCCGCCAGCTCTAGATCATGCGTAGGATAATTCTTCTCATGAATCTTCAACTATCGAGATGCATAAGCAATTACTTTGTCATTTTGCATGAGGACGCACCCAAGCCCTTTCAGAGATGCATCGCTAAAAATAACGAATCCTTCTCCGATAGAGGGTAGTGTTAACACAGGTGCAGTAACCAATCTCTTCTTCAGCTCTTGGAAACTTTCCTCGCATTCCTTTGTCCAGATGAACTTAACCCCTTTTCGAGTCAACTTGGTTAGTGGATTAGAAAGCCATGAAAAGTTTTTCACAAACCTCTTATAATATCCCGCTAAACCAAGGAAACTACGAATCTCAGTTACTGTTGTGGGTTGAGGCCACTCCTCCACAACCATTGTCTTTGCAGGGTCAACCGAGATTCCTTCATTGGTTACGATGTGCCCCAAGAAAGCCACTTGTTGTAACCAAAACTCACACTTGCTGAACTTCCCAAAGAGCCTCTCCTTCCGTAGAGTTTTCAAAATAACCCTCAGATGATCTTCATGCTCCTCCCGACTTTTTGAATATATCAAAATATCATCAATAAAAACTACCACAAAGTTATCAAGGTAGTCCTTAAAGACTCTATTCATCAAATCCATGAAAATAGCAGGAGCATTAGTCAAGCCGAAGGGCATAACAGTAAACTCATAATGCCCATATCTTGATCGGAAGGCAGTCTTTGGAATATCTTCCTTCTTTACCCTCAGTTGATGATAACCAGATCGAAGGTCAATCTTAGAGAAGAATTGAGCCCCACGAAGTTGGTCAAATAAATCATCAATTCTTGGAAGAGGGTATCTGTTCTTCACTGTGATCCCGTTCAGTTCTCTATAATCAATGCATAGCCGCATTGATCCATCCTTCTTCTTCACAAAGAGAACTGGTGCTCCCCAAGGAGACACACTCGGTCGGATAAACCCCTTCTCCAACAAGTCTTGGAGTTGTTTCTTTAGCTCCTCTAGCTCCACATTTTCCATTCTATACGGAGTCTTTGATATCGGTTGAGACCCAGGTACGAGTTCAATGGAGAACTCTACCTCTCTTTCTGGGGGAGGTCCAGGTAACTCCTCAGGAAATACATCCATGTATTCTTGAACAATCGGAACATCTTCAATTTGTATGCTCCCTTTCCCTTCTTCCTCATCACCGATTAACTCCATAAAGAAAGCTATAGGAGGTGCTTCTAGATAGGGATCAGTTCGGGATATCTCTCCTCGGAAGATAACTGTAGGTCGTTCATTCAAGACTACTGAGATTTCCTTACTTCTGCATTTGATCTTAGCATTATACTTTGAGAGCCAGTCCATCCCTAGTATAATGTCAAATTCCATCATGGGAATGACTACTAGATTTGCGATAAGATTGTGCTCACCAAAGTAAACACTAGAGTCTCTAAACACTGTTGATGCATGGATAATACCACTTGGAGTCTTGACTGACAACTCTACCTCAAGCAATTCGGGGATTGATTCTATATTCTTTGCAAACTTGGAAGAAATAAAGGAATGCGTAGAACCAGAATCAAATAAAGCACTTGCTAGTTTTGAGAGGACAACAAGAGTACCTGCTACCACATCGTTCGGAACTTCAACTTCAGTTGTTGTGATAGCGAAAGCATGACCTTTCTCCCTTGGCCTCTGCTGAGGTTGATGGTGATTCCCCTCCACCGCCCTCGGATTTGGACATTGATTAGAAAAGTGCCCAAGCTGTCCACACTTGAAGCATGTGACTTCGGGTAGGGCCGGAACCATCTTTCCTCTGTCGTTAGTGTTGGGAAGTTGAGGCTTCACATCACCACGACAATTCCGAGAAATATGGCCTTCTTTTCCACACCTATAGCACTTGCCACTTCCGATCAAGCAGTTCCCCGGATGCTTCTTCCCACATTTATTGCATGTGGCATGTTGCATATGCTTTCCACCTCTTTCCTGATCAAAACTTCTTCCCAGGCTTGGTTCTAGAGTTCTCTTCTTCTCATTAGATTTGTGAGACCACTGTGTCTCTCCAAACTCTAGTTCAACTTTCATAGCACTTCGAACTATTTCTTCATAGCTATCGTAGTCCCTGTTGGCTAGATTCTTCCGCAGATGTGGTCGTAGTCCGCCAAAGAATCTATCAACCTTCCCATTAGGGTCCATGACAAAGCTTGAGGTATAACGGGAAAGCCTTGTGAAGTTCATCTCATAGCTTCCGACAGATTCGTTCTCCTTCTGCTTCAGCTCGAGAAACTCTTTCTCCATTTTCGTTCTCATGGAACGAGGGAAATACTTGTTAAAGAAAATCCCCCGAAATTCTTCCCACTCCATAGCTTCCATCTCTCCTCGTGGCTTCGTGTTTTTGATCAGTGACCACCACTGATCAGCTTCTCCCTCTAGGCGGTAAACAGCAAGGGTGACTTTTTCTTGTTCCGAACAATGAAGTACAGAAAAGATCTTTTCAATGGAGCTTATCCATTGTTCCGCAACCAATGGGTCAGTAGATCCACTGAATGTTGGCGGTCGTTGACGCATGAAGGACTCAACAGAAAGTTGTTCCCTTCGTGGTGAGGTCGGCCTCTCAGCTTGATTCAAGTTATTACTCATAACTTGAGTCAGTTGGTTCATCATCCGCATGAATGTTTCCATTCCGGCTTCCATCGGAGGGCCGTCAGCACATGGTGCATTGCGGTCACCATCGGCACGGTTTCTCCTATTGCCCGCCATTTTCTAAAAGAATAAAACCTTAGTGAGAAACTTATTTCATTTATGAATCTTTTAACTAAGACTTCGTGCTTAGACAATTATAGTTCTCTATAATTCCTTCATAATGATTCATAAAAAGCATGTGATTAACCAAACATATCCCCCGGGAGTGTCGTAACCAAGAGTGCAGCAAGGCCCGTTATCGTGCACCAGTTCCCGTTCGAGTCTAGCTCAAAGCGGTGTTTTCGGGTTTTACCCCTATGTACATCTGTGCCAGAGCCGCCTCTACCTGCTCGTATCCAGACAGGGATGTATTTGTTTGATAGACCACTTACTTAATACTTACCAAAATACCAGGAAGTTTTCCTATATTTAAACTTTTCTATAGGGTTCTTCCTAAAGTTTTTATATCCTAATTTCCACAAATAACTAAACCATCCTTTGATACCAACTATGGCATCCCGCCATTTTATAACATAAACTTTCATTACATTACACAAAACTGAGGATCGTTAAGGTTTAGTGTCTTGGAAACAAGGATCATAATACAAAAAAAAACATAAAAACATTCTTCTTAAACACTTGAAAGGCTTCTCCTTTAGTTCATCCTATGTTCATTATGCATCTCATAACCTGGGGACATACATCAAAAGAAAGGGTGAGCAGAAGGCCCAGTAAGGGAAATAAGAGGAACATTTTACATGTGAACTTGAGATACTTCAATAAGGACATGAAAAGAACATTAAGGCATAAGAAAGAAATCATGAGGCATTTCATAATAAAAATAACATTTTTCATAACTTGAAGATGTGGATACATCATTTAACATAGACAATCATGAACATATCACCAAGGTCCATCCCCAAGGTGTCATTTGAAAATTACCAAGGTTATTCACCATGGTATCGTGAAAATTGTAATCTCTAGTGGTTACATCATTACCCAATGCATTGGAGCGCTATCAGGGCGCACCCTTAAATTTGCCTTTATTATCATGTGAGCCACATATATCATCATCAAACATTTCATAAATAACCCACATAGCATAAAATAAATGGGTTTCATTTCATAATCATAACGTTTTAAAAACTGCTTTAAAGACATGATCTTTACGTCACTTTAAACCCACGGAAAGGGAAAGCGGGTCTCATGTATGTAAATCCCAGAATTTAAAATGGAACATTTTGATATATATGTGAATACCTTTGTAGAAATAAGAGCTTTGAGTATTCACTTTATAACATAAAATAATTTTTGAGAAAAGAGAGAGGCATTTTGAGGGGAAAATTCTGCAGCATAACGGCTAAGTTTCGGGGTTTTAGAAAACGTTGAAATGAGAGGGGACATGGGTCACCCACTCATAAATGATCCATAAAACAGTAGGGTGAAAGAATAAGAAGGACATATGGACATGGTAACGAAATTTTAGGGACATACTATTTGAAATGAAAAACATGGAAGGAAAAAGATTAGATTTCTCTTATGAAAATTCGGCAGCCTTACGGTGTCACTTAACTTCAAAAGAAAATGATTTGACAAGATCAAAAAGGGTCCCTCATCATATGATCATAAGAGATCAGTATGATTGATATAGAGATCATACCCCAACATAATAAAAAGGAACTTGAAAGACTTGACATGAAAATCGAACTTGAAAAATGAGAAGGGTGAAAGAATCCCTTAAAAATTCGGCAGCCTAACGGCGTCACTTAAACTTTCATAAAACGAAATGATGAGAGTAAGAGGGGATCCCTCATCATATAAACATGAAAGGGCAGTAAGAGGAATATAAAAGAACATCCTCTCACATAAAAACACGGAGCATAATAGGAATGACATAAAAGAGATTTCATGAAAAGAAAGAGAGGGGTCGGATCCCTTACCTTAAAACGTGACTCTTGAAACTCAAAGGATTGGACCTTGAGGGCTTGGGGGCACCTTGGGAGGACTCCTTGGAGGGTAAGAAGACCAGAACTTCGTTGGGGGAGAGTTGGGAGTGAAAAATAAGGGAGGAAAGGGTGGGTATTTATAGGGAAAGTGAGGGGACAAAGCATTAATGGCCAAAGGACACCTCACATGTGCTTTTCTCAAACCCATGGGCTCTCCCTTGGCATTTATCATGGAGTTAGGCCACATGGGGCCCCCAAAACAATAATTCATCACCCTTGGCCGGCCAACCCTCAAAAGATCTCATGACATCATCATGACATCATTATGATGTCATTAAACATACCGAAACCCTAAAACGGTATTTTTACTATTCACTGAAAATTCAACTTTCTCAGAATAATCCCAAAATTTCACCTTAACCAAATATCAATGCTCTGATTTCAAAAATGAAATCCATTTTATAAAAATATTTTTCTAAATATTTTTAATTTAATTTTTAAATAAAAACACTATTCATCGAAAATTCATTTTTTCCAGAAAAATCCCCAAAAATTACCTTAACATAATATCGATGCTCTGAGTTCAAAAATAAAGTCATTTTTATAAAAATAATTTTCTAATTATTTTTAATTAAATTTTTAATTAAAAAACACTATTCATCCGAAAAAACTAATACTTGAATAATAATTTATGAAACCGTTATTTACCCATTTTATTGAATCACATTACTTAATCTAGGTGTCTAATTTATATTAAAACTTTCTTTGAGTGAAATTACTAATCCATTTGGTCACATTACTAATCCTAAGCGTAAAATCACTATTCATAATTTACTATTCATCAAAAATTAAGTTGATCTTATTAGACTCCAAATTCCTTAATGAACATTTTTGTAGAAGACCTTTTTTTGAAAATCATTACACATCATTAGTTATTTAGGGTTTACATAAATATTTTAAAATATCCCTTTTTCAAAATTCATCAATAAAATACATTCTAAAATTATCTAGACATTTGAAATTTCACAAACATCACTAAAGGAAGAAATCTCAATTTATTCATCCGAAAGGATTACACAAGGAAACTAGGGTCTCATCACATAGCCCCTTATAACACTGGCATAAGACCTAAGTGTAAGGTGTGCTATGGTGATAGAATCTGAGGGAGTCTCAGATAACATTGCCCTAGTAGCAATCTCCACTAACTTGAACTTCTCCTGCAAGCGTTTTCGTTCAAGCTTGACACGCTGGAGCTCGGATTGGGCTTGGTCCAAAGCGAAGCCCACAGATGCTACCTCCTTCCCAAGCTCTGATAAGTGGGCTTCGTAAGGGTTGAGTCTACTGGATGAAGCCATCGACTCCTCTTTCTGCATTAACCATTAACATCTTATTAAATAAATAAGAGTAAGTTAATATACTACTCAAAAAGATTGGGTCGTTACATTGTGCATTCAGTTGGTGTGGAGTTTTAATTTTTGAGTTCCCTTGTGCCATTGTGGCCTTGATCCATGAGACAGCATTTTATTTTCATGGGACTGCCCCAGGTGAGGTTTAGAGCTGGGAGCATTCTCCTTCTCATCGCTATCCGGAATGGGATGTTTTGAGAGGGTATGACATTTTCCATCGGTATCGGGCCCGGAAATTCTTACACGGGACAGCTAGCCAAGCAGCGACTGGAAGGTGGATGCTGATCGTATTGATTGTCTACTAGAGCGGGGCTTTTCCTTACTCTTGAATTGTCTTGTATTTGGTCTTGATGATCTTGGCCCATGGAGTCATGGTTTTTCTTTATGATTTTTAGGTTAATCTGGTTTCTCACTTTTTTCTCAAAAAGTGCTTTGAAATAAAAAATTAATTTTCAGTCAAAGAGTCTCCCGGGATGTGGTCTTGTGTATTTCAAAAACCTCTACTAACGGAAAATTCATTTCGGTTGTTTAAGCTCATCACCATTATTCTGAGGTGATTTTTTCTTCCCACTTATTAGTTTCACGCCTTTCATTTAGGGTCCTTATTATTTTTTTGAGTCCATCTCCTTTAATTTGGGTGCACTCGTCCTTGCCGCATTGTTTTTAGTTCTTAACAATTTTTTATATTGGATTTGGTCTTCTTTGCTGTAACACACCCCCATACACAGGTATGCATATATATATATATTTGTCCTACATATTCCATCATGGTGAAAAGAATATTAAGTTTGGATTAAAGGATATATATATACATATATGTGATTGTGTGTGGGTGCGAGTGTGGGCTGTTTTGAGTGGTCACTGCCAAATATAATAAGTTAGGAGTGTTAGATCGATCTGATTCTTGTTGTAGGATCCTTTTACTATACCCTTCATTTCAACAATTAATTAATTAAATGTTTCTTGTACCTCCTTTGGATACTGATTTTTTCTTCTTGGTTTTAAAATGTATATTTAAATATGATAAGTGTTATGTTTGATAAATAAATTTGGGGTTTTATAATAAAACCCCTCCAACAGAGGTGCGCTACATTCAAAAACCAAAAAGTTTGGATAGTTTTTTATATCCTACATAGTTACGGTATTAGTTTTCCATATGACTACTTTTTAATGATGGTTTTGTGTAAAGTTAGTAATTTCATCTATTAAATAATATTAATGGATTTATCATGGTATTTTTGTTGTAATGGAATGTTTAGAACTTTGTCCTATTTTGTAAATTGAATAGAATTCCTTATAAATGGAGATTACCAGTGTAGTGCCTCTATGCTCTTCCCATTTATTTAATCACTTATTTCATGTCGGGACATTGTTTCACTCATCAAACCCATCCGATAATGCCTTGTTATCATGTATTAAATAGTTTGGACTGTCTTTGCATGTCTGTTCTGACCATATCTTGTGGAAAAACATAATCTAGGTGGTTTTTCATTCCAATTGGAAACCCCTTTGGGTATGACCAACATAAATGGACTAATATTCTAATGTATTGTGTTGTGTTTCACCTTGGTTGAGTTTATGGTACCATGGATTAATGCCCTATATTTTTAACATGATTTAAAATCTGAATTGAACCCTAGATTTTCCATTTGATAATTTATATGCCTAGATCATATTGTTTAGCCTTGTTCATATGCTTGTGTGTGTATATTGTTTGTGCCAAAGTGATTTGGCTTGGTTGAATAAAATATAGGGTAAATCTTGATATCTTGAGACCTTAAGATGTCATTTGTGACATATATTTAAAGGAAAGCTAATGCCATGTGGCCCTCGTTGAATTTCTTTATCCCATCTTATACCTTGTAGTTATATATCTTTATTTAACCTTGCTTATGTTTAGTTCTTATTTCATAGTGATCTTGTTTGTATCCGTTAGTTACTTTAATTTTAATTTCAATATTCCTGGTTGGTGGCTTGGATTGTTTTACTTTATAGCTTGAATATCTTGTGGATCTTTGTGCTTCTTTGATAGAATTATTTATATATATGATTTCCAAATGATATATGTATTTATGTTTTCCTGGTAATGTGCCTTGGTGGCATGGTTCACATGATACGGGAAGCGGAAGAACATGGGTTACGTATTAAGGACCCATGGTTAGACTCCCATGCTCGGGTGGCTATACGATGAGGCCTCATGGGTGATGCTTTATCTTTCTAGTTAAGGGCCTCCCAGGTGGTTATTTATACTCTTGAGTGATACCAATTCCCTAGGGGAAAACTGTGGACATACCAATTAGAGAGATGGCCACTAGTGCAGAAAACATTTTTTACGTCGGTTATTTTTTATTATTTACGTCAGTTTTTAGGCGACGTTAATACGGACGACGTTATAAATAACGTTTTTTACGTCGGTTATTTCAAACCCGACATAATATCCCTAACATCACGGTGGTTATCACGTCGGTTCATATAATAACCGACGTGATAAATATGCGCGGGGGGGGGGGGGGGGCTTTATCACGTCGGTTTAGGGAATAAACGACGTGATAAAACGCCTGGGATATCGTTTATCACGTCGGTTATGTCACAACCGACGTGATAAACCCTTCCCCTGGCCTATTATCACGTCGGTTATTTAAGAAACCGACGTGATAAAAAGGCCTGGGAAACGTTTTAGCACGTCGGTTATCCAATAACCGACGTGGTAAATCGATTCCCAGGCCTTTTAGCACGTCGGTTATGTTAATAACCGACGTGAAAGAAATTTTTTTTTTTTAAAATAATTGCACTGCTCTCACAAAAAAGCAACCAGAAACCAAACAAAAATAACAATGCCAGCCCTCCCCCAAGCCCCAACTGAACCCCACCCTCATCTATACCCACCTAACAACCTGGCCAGCCCTCCCCCACCACATTGGAGCCCCACCACAACCCTTGGACACCCCCCCACCCCTTGGACAGCCCCCCCACCCTCATTTACACCCCCAAGACCCCTAGTACAGCCTCAAACACCCATTGGACACCCCCCACACCTTGACAGCCCTCCCAGACCCCTTGGACACCCCCTCGAGCCCTTGGACAGCCCCAAACACCCCTTGGACACCCCTCCCATATCCCTTGGACACCCCCCACCCCTTGGACAGCCCCCCCACCCTCATTTACACCCAACCGGCCCCTTGGACAGAACTCCCAGACACCTTGGACACCACTCCCATATCCCTTGGACACCCCCCCACCCCTTGGACACCCCCCCACCCCTTGGACAGCCCCCGCACCCTCATTTACACCCAACCGGCCCCTTGGACAGAACTCCCAGACACCTTGGACACCACTCCCATATCCCTTGGACACCCCCCCACCCCTTGGACACCCCCCACCCCTTCGACAGCCCCCCCCCACCCACCCTCATTTACACCCCCCGAACACCCCTTGGACACCCCTCCCATATCCCTTGGACACCCCCCACCCCTTGGACACCCCCCCACCCCTTGGACAGCCCCCCACCCCCTGGACACCCCCCCGACCCCTTGGAAACCCCCCCTACCCCTTGGAAACCCCCCATCCCCTTGGACAGCCCCAAACACCCCTCCTATATCCCTTGGACACCCCCCACCACTTGGACACCCCCCACCCTCATTTACACCCAACCGACTCCTTGGACAGCCCCAAACACACCTTGGACACCCCTCCCATATCCCTTGGACACCCCCACCCCTTGGACACCCCCACCCTCATTTACACCCCCCGACCCCTAAGACAGCCCCAAACACACCTTGGACACCCCTCCCATATCCCTTGGACACCCCCCAAACACCCACCCACCCCCTTGGAACCTCTCCCCCCATACCAAAATCCAGACCAGAAAAACCATCAACAGTAGACCAAAACAAGAAGTAGAGAAAAATTAAACATTCACTTATATAACATTCAAAACTTACACTGTCAACTTCAAAAAAAACTAAATCCAACCTAAACGACTACGAAATACACAATTACATTGACAATATTCAAAATTACATTTTACATTACAAACAACTAAAAGTTAATCAAACCTATAAAATAATTTGACCACTCCACTTGTAAGTGTTTGATATCTTCAGCAGTAAAGGGTTGAGGGTCATCAAAAAGCTACAAAGGAAAAGGATAGTAGTCAACGTGTATAATGAATAAATCAAATTGAAATATTATGAGAAAGAGGAAATCTTACCAGGTCAAAACTCAGAACTGTCCCAGTTGTTATTATTTCATACATAAATCTTAACATGTAATATCCGCATTCGATGATGCCTTGTTGCTCATGACATTTCTGTTTGAATGAGTGTAAATTCAATATATTATTTTTATGTAATAAATCAAAATGTACAAATTATAAATGGATATTTACCTTCGCATGTACATATTTGATCTTGAAATTCCTTTTCTTTGCGCTTTTTCGAAAGTGGACCCATGCCCTGTTAGAAAATAATACGAATGGGGTAAATTTAAAATTCATTATAATATATAAAACTATTGTGAAATTTAAACTTACGTTTCCAATATATTCTTAAAACTTTCTCGCACATCATCATGGAGAGAGCATATCCAATAAAGTGTTTTCTCCCTAGGGCAAAAAACCCCTAACATCCAATGATCCCTGATAAAAGGAAATTTAACGTTAGTGGTTTTTTATGTTAAAAGATAATTAACTCTTTGAGAGGGATGTGTTTCATACCTCTCACAAAAAGGCATCATCCAACACTGTGTGATTACATTCTTTTCAAATCTATCAGCAATATAAAGCATTCTTTGTTCCTCATCCAATGCACATGCTTCAGGGGAAATCAATTGTGGGTCCACGAATCCATATACATCTGTCAGCTCATTCCTCTCACAAATTTTATACAGATACCTAATACAAAGCAGACATAAGTATACATTTTTAATAAATATAACGCAAGGAAAAGGTGTTAAGACTTACATGATAAAAATTTGCACCACGTTGATGCCCAACTTATCTCCAGTGACAAACTCCATGATATCAGTTTTCATAATCCCCACACATAGTTCACGTCCACAGACATGAGCTTCCATTGTAAAGTCATAATGATCCGCCAACAAATTTGAATATCTTGACAATTTGTCAAGACTGCTAGTATCTGCATCTGATGTCATAGCTATCTGTCTTTGTTGTTGTCTATACAGTATTTCTTTACCTTTGAAGTATTCCTGTAAAAATAAATTGAAAAATATATTAGTTTTCAAATGATAAAACATTAATAAAAATATAAAATAAAAGATATAACATCCATACCTCTATGGTAATGAGTCGAAGAAGTCTGGATGGCCAAAGTAAAAAATGGCCGATACTATGTCCAACTGTCGTCACCTCATCTGTAGGTAATGGTATCCAAGCTGATCTATCTATAATATCCTGTACAGTGACCCTCTGATTCTCTACCTCTAACTGTTGATGATGAACTGTATCTCCTATACAATATACCATCCCATATGCAACTATATGATGTTGAGGATCATCAACATACAACTCACAATAAGTAGGTAGCTGCGGCGGAAGAGGAGGATCAAAAATGGGGTCCGCAGGCTGAGGTGGGGGAGTGGGAGCTACTGGGAGAGGTGGAGTGGGAGCTGCACCCTGAAATTGTCTTTGCAAGTCTGCAAACATTAACTGCACCGATGCTCTAATCTTTTCCTCCATTGTCGCATTAATATTATGGACTTCAGCCTCCAAGGATTCTATTTTTTTTTATAAACTCCCTCAACGTTAGAAGTTGAGGAACGTGGCAACACTTTTCTTACCGATACACCTGCCGGATATCCTCTTACACGGCCAGGATGTTCGGGCTTTCCCAATGCCACAGATAAAATATCTTCCCTCCCAGATGGTGTAAATGTCCCATGTGAACTCTGCTCCTCAAGAGAGTCCTGTAATAATTAATTGAACATTTCTATAATGATTGGAAATATATGACGAAAATAGTAAACTTAAATAAATAAAATAGATATCTTACAATCCTCTCAACTACGAGTCTCGATTCTTCCGAAAGATATTGTCCTTTTTTTCCCTTCCGAGCTCTTTTCCATTTCTCATGTCTAGATGGAGGGGATGGAGGGGCCACCTCTCCAGAGCTTGAAGACTCAGCTCTTAGTTGTTGAAATTTTTCTGCCATCATTTGTTCTTCCAATAATGCATACCCTCCCCGAGATAAACTATGAGGGTATACATTTTTAGATTGGATCTCTTGATGAGATTTCCTTGTTTGCTGTAAATTAAGAATAAGTAATCATTAACAAAACAATAATAAGATCATTTATATAAGAAAGCTTATAAAATTTTACATTGCCCTTACCAAAAATGATTCTTTTCTTCTACTTTCAAAAAATTGTCTCCATGTGTCTTCATCTATAAAAGGATATATACGACATGGATTCTCACGACTCCTATGACCATAAATGAAATCAGATGAGAGGGTTGATTTGAAATCCCTCCATCTCCTAGCAGCCAACGATAAGCATTTCTTCCTGACTCCTCCAGTGTCAGGAATATCAAATGTCATTTGATAAAAAAGAGGTTAAAAATATTATATATACTAGAAACATTTAAAGAACAGTCAAACAATAGCAAAAGATCTTACCAAAATGGTCTCCCACAGCTGAGAAATTAGCGCCTTATCCACACTTCTCCAATCATCATAGAGAATGCTTACTTTGCTCTTAGCCTGAGTTGCTACAAAACCCTTAAAATCTTTAGCATTTGGACCTCTAGGAAGATCATCATCATCAAACTCCACGACTATCCTCTCCTCCTTCGTACGGGCAAGTGATAATTTTGGTAAACGTGTTCACCCACGCTTACCAACCTTTGAACTCTTTTTCGTAATAGGAGCATGTGAATGTTCCTCCCCAGATGTATGACCAATATGCTCATCTCCAGAATCATGTCGCTGATCAACTGATTGATCTGTCATTTTCCTTCAAATCAAAAAAACAAACATTAGTTCACAAATAGAAAAGTGTACTAAATTACATAATAGTAAACATTGGTAATATGGTAAGCATGTTAAACAATGATAAACATGGTAAACACAGGCAAAAGTTTGCCAAGGAGTTGGCCCAAGAAAGCTGAAAAGTGGACTCACTGAGTCCACCGGTCAGCCGGTGTGAGCACACCGGCCAGCCGGAGGACCCAGGCAGTAGACTTGCCCACTGCCTGGTGCCACCGGCCGGCCGCTGGATCACCACCGGCCGGCCGGTGGACCAGACAGAGAGCCTTCCTCTCTGTCTGGACCACCGGCCGGCCGCTGGCTCAACACCGGCCGGCCACTGGTGATCCAGACAGAGAGGAAGGCTCTCTGTCTGGTCCACCGGCCGGCCGGTGGTGATCCAGCGGCCGGCCGGTGGCTCAGCACCGGCCGGCCGGTGGACCAGACAGAGCTTTGTTCTGGACCACCGGCCAACAGGTGATCCACCACCGGCCAGCCGGTGCGCCCAGGACTTCTCCTCTTTACGGTTTTTATTGTTTTATCGTTTTGGTTTGATACATGTTTTAATAAGTAAAAAATTTACAGTATCTAACATTATATGAAAAAACTAAATGTAAACAAGAAATAAACTTGTGTTACCTGTAATTTTAGGAATGTACAGTTGGATTGTTTTCCCAAATTCCTTCGTCGTGATCGTTCCTTATGGCACAAACCATGTCTTCAACATACTCATCATTATGTTCTGTTAATATTTCCATGGAAGTAGGGATCTCACATAAATCAGCATCTTCATCAAATTCATCCTCACCAACATATTGGTTTTTCCCTTGTAAAACAACAGCCCACTGCATATCTGATTGATCTACTACATAGAAAATTTGTTTGGCATGTGTTGCCATTATAAAAGAATTAACTGTGTCTTCCAATCTATTCAGATTAACAAGTGTCATTCCAAATTCATCGTGTCTGACACTGTTGTTACCGATAAACCATTTACAGTTAAAAACGGGAACTTTAATTTTAAAGTAATCAGCCTCCCATATGTCTTCAATCACTCCATAATATGCACTTGATGCTGAAATTGGGTTTCTGTCCTTAGCACTCGAAAAATGCATTGCTTCTGCAAACACCAATACACCACTATTCTGAACTGCACTTCTGTTGTCCTGAGCTTTCTTATGAAATGTATAGCCATTAATGTCATAAGCGGACCATGTTATCACATTTAAAGATGGACCACCCACTATCCATTTTAATGTCTCTGATACATCTGATCTACCAAGCAAGGTCTTTTTAAACCATGGCAAAAAAGTTTTGTTGTGCTCATTCAAAATCCACATTTCTTTCTTCTTTGGATGACATTGTTTCAACTCATTAATATGCAATGTGATATACGGTTAAACATCAGCTATGTTATTCAAGATGTATGATTCTAACTTCTTCATATGTTCAGCTAACAGTGATTTGACTTTCAAGCCACGAATCCCCTTTCCCTCATTATTAACCCGTTCATGGCGAGATGGAGGCAAACCTATGTGTTGCGCCGTAGCCAAGTAGCTCGTACAAAACTCTGCTACCTCCTCAGAAATATACTTTTCAATAATGGAGGCTTCAGGTCGATATGGATTTTTAACACATCCCTTTAATATTTTCATATACCTTTCAAAAGGATACATCCAACGAAGATATACAGGTCCACAAAGCCTTATTTCTCGAACCAGATGAATCATTAAATGCACCATCATATCAAAAAAAGTTGGAGGAAAATACATTTCCAAATGACAAAGTATAAAAATTGCATCATTTTCCAAAATGTTCAAAGCATTCACATCAATCGCCTTGTTGCAAATTGAATTGAAAAAATAACACAACCTCATTATAGTCTTTCTGACACGGATGGGCAATATTCCACGCAGTGCAACTGGTAGAATTTGTTGCATCATGACATGACAATCATGTGATTTCATACCTATCAACTTCAAGTCTTTCAATGAGACAAAAATTTTTACATTTGAAGAATAACCTTGAGGCACTTTGATATCATGAAGACACTGACAGAAGCTACTTTTCTCCCTCTTCGATAATGTATGACAAGCCGGGGGAAGAAATGTTCGTCTTCCTTTAGGAGTGGGAGCTAACTCCAAACGTATTCCCATTGACAGTAGGTCTAACCTTGCATTCAACCCATCTTTTGTCTTTCCTTTAATATCTAGCAATGTTCCGATCAAAGAATCACAGATATTCTTCTCCACGTGCATGAAATCAATATTATGTTTGACTTCATGATACCTCCAATATGGTAGCTCAAAAAATATTGACCTTTTCTTCCAAATATGTCTATCATTACCAGATTTCTGTGTCTTTCCCAATGTCACATCAAGGTTTTTCACCCTCTCAAAATACAATTCTGGGGATAAAGGTTGAGGAGCAGTCTCAAATTCTTGTGAGCCATTGAATGCCTTTTTTAGTCTTCTATAAGGGTGATCCATAGGCAAAAACTTTCGATGACCCATGTACACTGTTTTCCTCCCATGATGCAATTGACAATATGACGTCTGTTGTTCGCAAATTGGACATGCTTTATGCCCTTTAACACTGTATCCAGACAAATTTCCATATGCTGGGAAGTCATTTATAGTGAATAGAAGCATTGCATGCAGTTGAAAATATTCCATTTTATAAGAATCATACACCCTAATACCATCAGCCCATAACAGTTTCAAATCATCAATCAGCGGTGACAAGTATACATCAATATCATTGTCGGGTTGCTTTGGACCAGAGATCATGATACTCAACATGACATATTTGCGCTTCATACAAACTTCAGGATAGAGGTTGTAAATTACCAATAAAACAGGCCATGAACTATGTGTGCTACTGAGGGTTCGGTATGGATTCATTCCATCTGTGCACAAGCCTAGTCTCAGATTTCTAATTTCATTTCCAAATGTAGGGTACTGGGCATCAATTTTCTTCCATTGTGGACAATCAGCTGGATGACGTATTTTTCCATCACATACCCGCTCATCAGCATGCCATCTTAACCTTTTTGCTTCATGTGAATTAGCAAATAAACGTTTGAAACGAGGAATTATAGAAAGATACCAAAATACCTTTGAAGGGAGCTTTGTAATCTCTACATCAGCTTGTGATTTTTCTTTCACCTTATACCGTGATGTCCCACATTTAGGACACTCTTTCAGAAATTCATATTCCTTCCTATATATAATGCAGTCATTCGGACATGCATGTATTTTCCTGTATCCCAATCCCATCGGGCATAATATTTTTTTGGCCTTATAATGTGAATCTGGAAGATCGTTATCTTTTGGAAGAATGTCTTTCATCAATTGTAGCAGCTCTGTAAAACTTCTGTCACTCCATCCATGTTTTGCCTTCAGGTTAATCAATCTTAACACCGCCGACAAAACCGTAAAATCTGTACAACCAGGATATAATGGTTTTTCGGCGTCACCATATAGACGTGCAACTGTCGGTTCTATCTCAATTTGTTCTGCTACAATATCGCGAATCATTTCTTCAATTCCATCGGAGTTACCATCTTGCGATTCATTATCATCGGTGACATTCTGTCCAGTTTCGCCATGCCAAATCCAAGGGTTGTAACTCGGATTGAAACCATGACAAATCAGATGATCTTTTATCTCTCTACTTTTCAACTTCTTCATATTCAGACATTTCAGGCATGGACAGAAAAAAATGTCACTACTTGGAACATTTCGTTTAGCAAATTCCAAAAAGGCATCAACACCTTCCTCATATTCATTGCTCATTCGATGTGCCGTAATCCAACTTCGACTCATTATTACCTATAACAAATAGCAAAAATATATATATTTTTTAGATAAGACAAATATATGTTTATATGAAAAAAATCATAATTTGAATGTAAACAATTTTGAAATATAAAACAAATCGATGTGTAAACCCCCCTAGACACCCCCCGACCCCTCTGGACAGCCCCCCACCCCTCCTGGACACAACCCCCCACCCCCGACCTGCTTGGACACCCCCCTGGACACCCCCCGACCCTCTGGACAGCCCCCCACCCCTCCTAAACACCACCACCCACCCCCTACCCCCTTGGACACCCCCCTGGACACCCCCAACGCCCACCCACACCCTTGGACAGCCCCCCACACCCACCCACCCCCTTGTAAACCCCCCTGGACACCCCCCGACCCCTCTGGACAGCCCCCCACCCCTCCTGGACACCAACCCCCCACCCCCGACCTGCTTGGACACCCCCCTGGACACCCCCCAACCCTCTGGACAGCCCCCCCACCCCTCCTAAACACCACCACCCACCCCCTACCCCCTTGGACACCCCCCTGGACACCCCCCAACACCCACCCACACCCTTGGACAGCCCCCCACACCCACCCACCCCCTTGTAAACCCCCCTGGACAGCCCCCCGCCCCTCCTGGACACCACCCCCACCCCTACCCCCTTGGACACCCCCCTGGACATCCCCCAACCCTCTGGGCAGCCCCCCCACCCACCCGGACAACCCCAAATACCCTCTGGAGAGGCCGCCACCCACTTGGACAGCCCCCCACACCCATCCACCCCATTGGACAACCCCCCACACCCATCCACCCCCTTGGACACCCCCCTGGACACCCCACCGACCCCTCTGGACAGGCCGCCACCCCCTTGGACAGCCCCCCACACCCACCCATCCCCTTGGACACCACCCTGGACACCCCCCGACCCCTCTGGACAGCCCCCGACCCCTCTAGAAAGCACCCCCACCCCTCCTGGACAAAACCCCCACCCCCGACCTGCTTGGACACCCCCCTGGACACCCCCCAACCCTCTGGACAGCCCCCCACCCCTCCTAAACACCACCACCCACCCCCTACCCCCTTGGACACCCCCCTGGACACCCCCCAACACCCACCCACACCCTTGGACAACCCCCACACCCACCCACCCCCTTGTAAACCCCCCTGGACAGCCCCCCGCCCCTCCTGGACACCACCCCCCACCCCCTACCCCCTTGGACACCCCCCTGGACATCCCCCAACCCTCTGGGAAGCCCCCCCACCCACCCGGACAACCCCAAATACCCTCTGGAGAGGCCGCCACCCACTTGGACAGCCCCCCACACCCATCCACCCCCTTGGACACCCCCCTGGACACCCCACCGACCCCTCTGGACAGGCCGCCACCCCCTTGGACAGCCCCCCACACCCACCCATCCCCTTGGACACCACCCTGGACACCCCCCGACCCCTCTGGACAGCCCCCGACCCCTCTAGAAAGCACCCCCACCCCTCCTGGACACAACCCCCCACCCCCGACCTGCTTGGACACCCCCCTGGACACCCCCCAACCCTCTGGACAGCCCCCCACCCCTCCTAAACACCACCCCCACCCCCTACCCCCTTGGACACCCCCCTGGACACCCCCCAACACCCACCCACACCCTTGGACAGCCCCCCACACCCACCCACCCCCTTGTAAACCCCCCTGGACACCCCCCGACCCCAAATCCATGCACCTATGCCATGGTTGTGTGTGAATAAAGTAGTAACAACTGTAAAAGGGCAACTCATCCAAATGGACACACCCCAACCCTCTCGGGGATTTATAGAAAACGATGAAAAATTAGTGAAATCATAAAATTACTCAATATTGCAAGTCGAACAAATAGATCTAGGGATGATAAATAAGATTATGGTGCCAAAACGAGTTAAAAGGGTTCGCAATCGAAGAATCTTAGCTAGTTTCAACAAAAAAATCACAACACATATATATATACTATCCGCGAAAAAAAACGAACGAGTGGGAGGATTACCTGAGTGCTGCGAGTTTAGATGATTGATCCGAGGATATTAAATATGAGAAATGATGATCGCAAAATGAATCTAAACCAATGAAATGGACGAGCCGATTCGGGTTTACGCGCGAGAGAGACGAGTCGCGACTGTCGAAGGTAAACTCGCGAATGACAATCCACGGGTCTGGGTAAATTTTTAAATGAGTTATCACGTCGGTTATTCAATAACCGACGTGATAATTGTTTTAAAAACATTTATAACGTCGGTTATTTCAATAACCGACGTAAAAACCTTCCTCCGATTCATTTTTTACGTCGGTTAGTTTATAACCGACCTTATAAAGGGCTCAAAATCCGTGTTTTTTTACGTCGGTTATGGAATAACCGACGTCAAAAACATCTGCGGATTCTTTTTTTACGTCGGTTATTTTATAACCGACGTAAAAAAGCCTTCAAAAACCGCGTTTGTTACGGCGGTTATTCAATAACCGACGTAAAAAGGCCTTCGGAAACCGCGTTTTTTACGTCGGTTATAAACATAACCGACGTAAAAAACGAAGCCGCGCGATTAATAACGTCGGTTATAATAATAACCGACGTTATAGGTGTACCGAATACAAATTTTTACGTCGGTTAAGAAATAACCGACGTAAAAAACCTCGTTTTACATATTATGACGTCGGGTTTATATAACCGACGTAAAAAATGGTGACGTAAAAAACGTTTTCTGCACTAGTGGGCTATTCAATGCGTTGGGTTATCCTCGGTCCTCTAGTGACATACCTGGGACATACTCAGTCACCATGCCTTGAGTGGTACTTTTTATTTTGAAAGGATCACATTGGATGTATTTGTTGTATTGTGTTATATTGGATTTACCCTAGAAATACCAGGGATTATTCTTATATCTTTGGGGATGAGCTCGAACACCACCTCTGGATTTGGAGGATTCATTGATTTTTTTGTTTATAACTGAGATGAAACCTTTATTATTGCTATGATATGCCTATGAACATGTGATGTTTCTTTTTGATTCCTTACCAAACTTTTATAATATCTTATCAATTAGTCCTCCATGATAAAGTATAGTCTTGGGGTATTCATTATCTCCTGGTACCTTTTATGGTTCAACTATAATATGCCTTTAAAAAGTGTTTCATACCGACTTCTATCATTGCGTGAAGAAGGTGATATAGTACGAGTGACCATTTGGAAACCTGAACCAAGTTGTTATAATATATTCTATTCATTTTACTTTTTTATGTATATTTGGATCACTATTAATTTTATTGAAATTTTTGGATTAGGATAGCCACCATGGGTGTCGACCTACTGAGATTTTTTTTCTCACACCATCCTTGGGTACCATTGGTACCTGAGTAGACATTATGTTTTCAGGACCTTGTATGTAATTCCCCAACCCAAGAATCTTGGATCCAGTGCATTATTTTAATACATTGGATTGATTATAAGGAATCTGGTCCTAAAGGACCGATCAGTTTAGCAGGTCTGAAAATAGATTACATACATGAACATTAATTCACAATTTCTATCATAAAACATATTATAGATAATCCTTTGAGAATTTCATTATTCACTAAGTTTAACACTACATATTAAACATTAAACACTTCTCAACATCCTGGGAAAATAAAACATAAGAAATGGGTGACCTCAAATGTACAATAAGGATAAACAATATAGTATAAGCTATCACAATTAAGCATAGACATATAAGGAAAGGTAAAAAACTAAATCACGATCCTCTTAGAACAATATCATTAGAAATTATGGAAATAATAATTTGGATAATTTCATTTAAACATTCACATGGGTATTCTGCTAGTCAAATATACACATGTAATATCAATAAATAATCACATAACAAGGGAATGAATAATTTCAGACATCTTTACCACTAATTATAGGCCTCATGCCAAGACCATAAACAAATATTCTTTCAAGGATTTGTCCCTAGACACTAGTTTGTCTCATGAGACCTACAAATACATCTAGGGGTTATATAGAGCCACAACCGTCACTTACTAAGTCCAGTGCATTCCTCAAATGAAAAGCACTAAAAAAACATAAACATTTTTATTAAAGCTAGCATATGAACTATAAATACATTAACCATAAACCATGAATGGTATAAAAATAGTACATGCACAATAAAACATATCATAACTCATTAAATATAATATGGAATATTGTATTATAATAAATAAACCTCAATCAAAAATAATATATAATAAAGGATGTTGAAATTGATGAAAATAATCAGTAAAACTCTTTGAGAGAAATATCCCATTTTCATGAAATCATTTAAAAGTCACACAATTTATAAAGAAAATAATTTAAAATAGATTTTTTAATCAATGTGTATGATATGACTATGGTAAATTTTAATGGAATTATCATTTTAAATCACCATGTCCCAAAAGTTAAATCTTTAAAATCATTTTGAAAACATAGACATTAATTAAAAATATTTAGAAAAATATATCATTAAAAGTTTTAAAAAGATGATTTAGTTAAAGGTTACCTACTATAAAAAAATAAGATATTCCGTTTTAAAATAGTTTTTTGAAACATGTGCATGGATGATAAATATGTCACAGTAAATACTTACACACAAATAATCTTGACTAATAATGAGATTGAGGAATTTACCCTTACCGTAGGTCCGATACTCGTCGTACGTGTCAAAATATACTATATAATGTTTCTAAAATTATTATTAACAAATATCATAAACATAATAATATTTATGTTATCATATATAATTCTTTTATGAAAATATATTACCTATTTATTAGCAATTCCATGTTAATGCAGCATTTCGAGTAATAATCACATTGTTTATAATAAATGTTTTGACCTTTTATTCTTGACCATATTACATTGATAATTATTTACTTACTTACTGAAAGTATAATATTATTTATATATCATATATATTCTTAATATAAATATATAAAATAGATAGATATATTACATGGAATGCACCATTCTTTGAGACGGTAGGCCGTATTTACGCATGAACATTGTTTCAATTTTCTTATCGCATGAATGAAAGTAATGATTGACATATATGTACACACACACAAATGAATATATATAAATAATATTATAGTAGAATAATTATGTCATATATTTCATAATTATTGATAATATTTATTCATATAAATATTCATGGATGGTGGTCATGTAAGATGAGTCTTATCACAACGTGGAGATGGTAAGTCCCACGTACGCACGAGCGACGGTATCATTTCGTTAATGGTTTAATGGTATGAATTTGGATTGAATATTAATTTTAAAGAAATAATATCATGTTATATCTATTATTTATGACAATTTTATTCATCATTATACCCATACAAATAATGTATAGATGAAAAATAGTTTACACCCCAATGTAGAGACGACAAGTCATACATACGCACACATGGAGATATTTTTTTTCATAGAATGGGTAAAATAGGAATATTTTTGTACCATAATCATATCAAAATATCAAAATATATTATATTCTAGAGTTATTATTTTAGTATGGTAACAACATAGTAAGATGAAGTAGAAGAAAATAGTAACTTTGAAAGAAGGGATAAAACGATTGCATCTTCTTCGGGTGTCTCCTTTTGATTCACACAAAAGGACACCTTATGTTGGTTTTACGCCCATAGGGTTGACACTAGGATGAATTGAGGGAAGATGGGAGGATATTTTGGCAGGGTTTGACTAAGACAAAGGGCTTTGGAGGTTTGAATAAGTGGTAGAGGTGGATCCCTTTTATAAGAGGGAGGAGGGGTACATTAGGAATATCATGAAATATTATTTTATTATAAAATTATTTTAGAATAATAATAGTTCCAATGTAATATATTTAGAGGCTATGATCATAATGGGTAGAAATACTCTCAACAAATAGGTTTTATACAGGTTCATGTCACCAAATTAACCTTTTCGTTTAGATTTAACCCTTCGTTAAAAACATTAACTTTTACAATGCCCTCTTGTATTTTCATAATATATGATTACTATACAAAAAATTAAATTCCAATAGAACCACGGGTGGATAAATAATGACATTTTTAACATTATATAATTTAATGTTCTAAATATTAGACTTTTAGGACTATAATATCATTTAATAAAACTGTATTTGTTTTAAAAACTCATTAATGTCAATTTTGGAGGTATTTAATAATTCATTTTTGTTAAAGTTATAACAAAATTATTACATAGAACCAAAAAAAAATTAACTCAAAAATAATTAGTAAAAATAATCCATAAAATTATTTTTATGGAATCAAAACATTTAAATTATATTTATTTTAATTTTTATAATATCATTTTTTGGATTCTTTCATTAATAAGTGAAATACTACATCATTATTGTGTCATAATTTTTTTTAATTATTTAATGTCTAAAAATTACGAATAAAACAGCATGATTTAGAAAATATTTATATATTTTTAATAAATATTTGTAGATTAAAATATCATTTCCATAACTAAAATTAAAACAATCGTTAAAGATACATGTTTATGTTATATTTCTCTTTACATTAAATTAATTATTATAATGTGTCATTATCACACCCAAGTGGATCCATGAGGTCACAAAATTATCCCATGGATGTCCATGGTCATAAATATATCATCCAATAAGATTAGGACATGTCTTATGGAAGTTTTCTATTATTACAATTTTATTTGTTTACCCTTATTTACTTGATTTACCCTTTAACAATGGTAAATAAAAATAATTATAGAAATCACTATTTAAAATGTCCAAAAATAAATGGTAACTATTTACATAATTTGAACTATTTTATTCTAAATATGGATTCCATTTTTCCAAATCCAAAAAATATGATTTTTTAGAAATTAATTTAAAATTAATTCTCGTTGTCAATACGAGAAAGCAGTTTTTTTATAAAAAACATATCTAAATATTCACATGTTTTTAATTGAAATTTAAATGTAAAAACCATATAATGACATAAATTATGTTAAATGATAAAAATATTATCTAATTATACTTTAAAACCACCCAAATATATAATTTTACACTAAATTATTTCGATTAAAAAAGTGGTTTTCAATAAAAATTTAGTATTTTTTCACTATTCATCAAAATATTAAGGTTATCAGAAAAGTACCCAAACTTTTTCCAAACTAAAATTTGCATGTCCTGATTATAAATAAGAATGTAATTTCATAAAATTTAATATATATATATGTTTCAAATATAAGATTTAAAAAAGAATCTCTGTTAAAGAGATGAAAAAACTACATATTTTTAAAATACTTCTTTTATCTCAAAAATTTAGTTTGTCCTTATATTATGTCTAAGAAACAAAAAATATAAATGTTAAAATTATACAAGGTATATAAAATTGAATATGTGGTTAATACTATTAAAAACATCTTTTCAAAATGCTATTTTGATAGGTTGTGGTGCACTTGAACTCAGTGTTGCGTACATTGCACGATATTGAATTATTTAAAAAGAAAGTGTACAGTGGAAGCTTGGGGTGTTACATTATCCACTCCCAAAAAAAATTGAATCCTCTGAGTTTAATATCATGAATGAAAAATAGGGGTTTTATATTTTGAAATAACATATTTGAAATCCCACATTGAAAAATGTATTAACGTGATCTCTATTTTAAAATCAAGAAAGGTAGGTATGAAGTTTACTGGGAATTACACATACTAGTGTTGCATGTAGAAAATCATGGATATGGAAGATACAACTAACCATCAAGTTGTAATGGAGAGTGAAAAGGAATGTTATTAGGAAGATTTTAATAAACTAAAATCTATAAATATATGATGATCCAAGGGACCATTTGATTTATTTAAAAAAGAAAGTACTAGGAGAACATTTATGATATTTTCACTATAGTGGATTAATTTCTTCACAGACTAAGTACAAAAGGAATCATACTTCATTTAAATTTATAGTTTTATCCCTTAACTAATTCCTATCAGAAAATCATATTTCTCTTCAAAAGATAAATAAACTCCAAAAATTTATTCAATTTATCTTAATAATATATGGTTCTAAATATAAACATAAGCCATTTAAATAAAGAAAACTATGTTATACAAACCAGGTACTTCTCATAGGCCTATGGTAGGTGATAAATACTTGTCGCACTTTAGTTGTGGGTTCGATTCTCACAACCTTCTCTGAATTGATGGGTTTTCCCCAGGGTGCGGGTTGTCCTTTTTATAAAACTATAGCTTTATAACATTTCAAAAATAATCCTAAAAAATGTTTTAATCCTTAATCAATACTATCCTATGTTCAACTTAATCCACTTCTACAGTTAGGCTTAACCAAAATACTTTTATCCCAACTCACAATCCAAAAATTTATAAGGAAGGTCACAAAACATACATGTGAATACCTTAGTCATGTATTCTCTTAAAACATTGTAATAACATGAATTACCAAAAAATATTATGGAATAAATTTATTCTTTCTTATTCCTTATGTAAAAGATAAAATATTGTACATACACCATAAATCCAAAAAAGGTTGAAAACTCCCAATAATGATGTTATAAACCACTTTTTAAAAAACCCATTAATCAGTTCCAAAGATGAAAATAATATACAATATAATTTATCCAATCAATTATCTCTTATTATGAAATCATTATCTCAGTATTAGAAAAATATTAAGGGATATATTTCCACCAACCATATATTTTCCAAAATGTTTAACATGAAACTATGTCACTTTACTTAAAATCATAAAATCTCAAATCATTAATGAAATATTACTACAATTCAATACTTATATATATAAAATTCTTCTTATAACCAAAATATAATTATTGAATAAGAAAAAAACACAAATACATTAATTTTTCCATTTTAACCGTAGTAACAATATAATCGTGTCCTTGATCAATTTGTTTCTTATGAGCTATATTTCTTTCATGATTTAGAGAATAATTTGCATATTGTGCCATATTTTTAAAATTATAACATTGCCATGCATTTTTTTCTTAACAATCACAAGCCCAATGAAATTTTTGTCCACAGTTGTGATAAACTCTCATTCCTTTTAAGTAAGTAATATGTTGTTTCTTCCCTCAATTATCACATAAGGGAAAATCATTATTTCCCTTTTTCCGTTTATCTTTTCCTTTCTCCACTATTCTCTTCTTAACTTATTTTATATTAATTTCATAAGACTTAGAGATTTCATTTTCCATCTTGATAGCACACGAGACTATATTTTCGTACAATTAGAAAGATTCTGAGACCAATGCTTGTCGGAGGAATGTTTTAAACCCATCAAGAAATCTATCAATCGTAATTCTTGGGTTACGTATGTATTATGTAGAAAAACATGATATCCTTGTGAAGTTAGCCACATATTTTCAAACATTCTCATCTTCCTTTTGTGTTGAGCTCAGAACTTTCCTTTCAATATAATCTCATTACTCACAAGGAAATTATTTCTCTAGGAAAAGTTCTTTAAACTAACTCACATTCTATATTTTATACTTCTTCAAGCTCCTTAATTTTTCTAATTAATGACCATCATTGATCTGTATATCCTTAGAGATGATAAACTACCCTAAAAACCATTCCCTTTCATTACATCCCAAAGTAATACATATTTTCACTATGAAACTTATCCATTTCTCAGTCACAAATGGATTTGTAGTCGCATTAGATGTTGGATGTTGTTGTCTTATGAAGTGGTATAACATTGATCATCCGTGTTGTGGATTGTGTTTCTCCTTACGTGTAAGGTTATTATTCATAACCTGAGTCAGTTGTACAAATATGGTTATCTTTTGAGCACCCGTTTTTTCACTAGCTTCACTATTGTTATATTGCATAGGAGAAAAAAACTTATATGTATTATGTGCATTTATAGGATTTCTATTCCTTCCATTAGGCACCATTTCTAATCAATGGTATACACTATATTAGGTTATGAATCATAATTCATAAATCCAAGCTTGTAATATACTTATCATAAATTGAGAATTTTATACATATCTAATCCACAATCATAAACATGGTTCCTTTAAGGACATATTTACTCATAAATCCATTATAATGAGTTTTAAAGAAAATATGAATTAGACTAAGCATATCCCCCGGGAGTGTCAAACCAAGTGTGTAGTAAGGTCAATTTTCACGTACCAGGTTATCCCTAGTTATTCTTGGAACACCTTGTTAGAGTATTCACCCTAAGGTACATCTGTTCTGGAACTATGTCAACCTATAGTATCCAGACATGGATGTACTTCATAGAATATCTACATAATCCCTAATTTACAAAAATTCTAGTGGTTTGTTCTATACTTATCCTCAACGTCTATATTAGGGTTATAATCCCTAATCTAAGTATTATAAATCTATTTCCATGGTTTTTACTAAACTTACTCTGATATCAACTGTAACACCCTAACCCCAGAAGCCCAGAGCTGGTGCATTATTTTAATACATTGGCATGACTACATGGAATCTAGTCCCGAATTACTGATCAGTTTAACAGCCTTGGAAAATAGATTACACACATGAACTTGTCTTTATACTTTATCACATAATATGATGAATATAGAATCCATTGATAATTCCATTATTCCACTAGCTTAACCCTGCATATCAATCATAAAAAAATATTAGTATCCTTGTAAAATAAAACATAATAAAGGGGTGAGATCATATGCTTAGTAAAGAAAAAATATATAGCAAAATCTAACATAATTAAGCATAAACTTTCAAGAAAAGGTGAAAAATGAAAACACCAGACTTTTAAAACAGTATATTCAAAAATTACAGAAGGAATAAATAAGATAATTCCATTTAAACATTAACATTGATATTATGATAGTTGACGAATCATATTTAAAATCATAAACTAATACCATAATGAGGTACTGCATAAAGACATGCTTCTTAACCACTAATTCAAGGCCTCATGCAAAGACCACACAAAAATATTATATAGGGCTCTTGTTCTAAGACACAAGTTTGTCTCATGAGACCTACTGATGCATCGAGGGGCTATAGCAGTCCTCACCCATCAAATTCTCATTCCAATGCATTCCTCATATTAAAATGATGAAACATAACATAAATATTAATATTAAATCTAGAATATGAAATTTCAAAATTTTAACCATAAACCATAAATGGAAATAAAATAGAACATCCACAATCAAACATATCATAACTCATTAAATATAAATATTGTATATTGTATTTTAATAAATCAACATGAATTATTAATAATATATAATTATTGATGTTGACATAGATGAAATTAATCTGTAAAACACTTTGATAGAAATATCCCTTTTTCACGAAGTCATTTAAAATTCACACAATTTATAAAGTAAGTGATTTAAAATGGATTTTTGAATCAATGTTTCTGTTACCACTTTCACACTTTTAAAAGGAATAAATATATTAATTCAATCATGTCCGTATAGAGAAATCCTTAAAATCATTTTGAAAACATTGACATTAATTAAAATTATTTAGAAAAAATAAATCGTTAAGACATTTCAAATAATGATATAGTAAAAGAGTACCTTACATAAAGCCTTAAAATATTCATTTTGAGTTTTTTATGAAACATGGACATGGATGATAAATATGTCCCAGTAAAAGCTTACACATAAATTATCACATTTAATAATGAGATTGAAGAATTAACCCTTACATTAGGTATGATACTCTCTGTACGTGTCCGAAACAAATTTATAAATTTTTTAAACATATAATTAACTTATATCAGAAACATAATAATATTTTTGATTTCATATATTATTATTTTATGACATTATATTACCTATTTTTTAACAATTTCGTCTTAAAGAAAAAATTTGGGTAATAATCTTTTTGTTTATCGTATGTGCTTTGACTTGTTATTCTTGATCATATTACTTAGATAATGATTTAATTACTTCAATAATGTATTATATTATTTATATATCACATATATTCATAATATAAATACATATAATAGATAGATATATTACACAGAATACATTGTTTTTGGAGATGGTAGGCCATATGTACGCATGAATGTTGTTTCAGTATTCTTCTTATATGAATGGATGTAAGTGAATGTCATATATTTACACCCATATATATATATATAATATTTATGTATCTTTATTATTTCATATTTTTAATAATTATTAATAATATTTATTCTTATAATCATTCTTGGACGGTGAACATGGAAGATGAGTTTCATCGCATTGTGGAGACAGGAAGTTATATGTAAGCACGAGTGATGATATCATTTATTTAATAGATTAATGGTATGGATTTAGATTGAATATTAATTTCAAATAAATAATATCATGTTATATTTATTATTTAAGTCAATTTTATTGATCATTATACCCATCAAAATAAAGTATAGATCAAAATCAATTTACACCACAACATGGAGATGGTAAGCTATATGTACGCACACATGGTGACAGTTTTATCATAGGATGGGTAGAAGTGGAATATAGTTGTACCATAATGCTAAAAACATATCATAGTAGATTATAGATTTATTAATATAGGTTGGTAACACATTATTATGTGAAATTAGAAGAAAAACTGGACATTGAAAGAATGGATAAAAGGGTTACCTCTTTTTAGGGTGTCTCATTTTGATTTGCACAAACGAACTCCTTATGTTGATTTTTTACTAAAAGGGTGTCCTCTTGGATGACGTGATGGAATTTGGGAGGATATTTGGTCATCATTTGTCCGATCCAAATGGTATTGGAGGTGTTAATAAGTGGGTTGAGATTGGGCCCTTTTATAATAGGGAGGAGGGGCACTTTAGGAATGATTGGAAATATTATTTTATTATAAAATTATTTTCAAAATATAAGAGTTTCAAAGTGATATATTTCTAAAATAAGATGATAATGGGTCTAAATAATCTCAACCAATAGGTTTTAAACAAGTTTATGTCACAAAATCAACCTAATCTTTTAGCTTTAACACTTAGTTAAAAACATTAACTCTTACCATGCCTTCTTGTATTTTCATATTTTATTGTTAATATAGTTACAATAAAATGACAATAAAAACACAAGGGGATCATTAATGTAATTTTTAACATTATATAAGTCATTTTTATGAACTGTAGATTTTTATGACTATTATATCATTCAATAAAATAATATTTTTTTAGAAAACATTTATATCAATTTTGACACTATTAAGGAATTGATTTTTTTAAAGTCATAGAAACATTATTACATAGAAACAAAGTAATTAACTCAAATATTGTATGTTAATACCAAAAAACACTTTTATGACATCAATACTTATAAATTATCTTTATTTTAATATTTATAATATCATTTATATAATTCATTCATTAATAAGAAAAACACTGCATCATTATTGTGTCATAAATACATTTAATTATTTTATTTATAAAAAGTAAAAATAAAATTACAGGATATATGAAATCTCACTTATTTTTAATGAGTATTTATAGTTGAAAATATCACTTATTTAACTCAAATTAATTTTTTTAGTAATATATACATGTTTTGGTTATATTTCTTTTTTTTACTTTAAATTAATTCTTATTACATGTCATTATCATGCCCAAGTGGCTCTACGGGGTCCCAAAATCAACCCAAGGATGTCAATGGTCTGAAATATTTCATCCAATAGGATTAGATCATATTTTAATGTATTTTTAAATTATTATAATATTATTTATTTACCCTTATTTAATTAATTTACCCTTTAACAATGGCAAAAAAATTACTGATGGTACTATTCATAATGTCCAAAAATAAAAGGAATATATTTAAACAATATGGACCTTCTGATATAAAATCTAGATTCCATACTTTCAAATTCAAAACATAGAATTGGATGAAATTAAATTAAAAATAATTCTCGTTGTCAATACCATAAATCAGGATCTAAAGAATAAAAACTATGAAAAGATTGAAATTTTTGTATGTCCAATTTAAAAGTAAAATTACATATAATGACCTATATTATATTAAATGATAAAAATATATTCTAATTATGCTTTAAAATCACTCAAATTTATAATTTAAAAAAATATTTTGATTAAAAAACATATTTTTAATTAAAATTTAGTATTTTTACTATTCTTCAAAAAATGAATGTTATACAAAAAGTACCAATAAAATTTCAATAATAAATTTTTATGTACCTATTCTAAAGAATAATTTAATTTCATTATTTTTAATGTATAAAAGTTTCAATTATTCAATTTAAAAAGTGGTCTCCAATAAAAGGAGTGAAAACAACATTTTTTCAAATATTTGTTTTATCTAAAAAATTGAATTTATCCTTATATAATATCTAAGAAACACAACAGATGAATGTTAAAATTATACGGGATATATTAAATTAAAAATGTGGTCATTACTATCCAGAATCACTATTTATGGGGCTAGATTGATAGGTCATAGTGCGCTTGAACATGGGGTTGAATAAATTACACAATAATGAATTAGTTAAAAATTAATCACATTATAGATGATCATGGTGCCACATCAAACCTTTCTTGTTTCTGTTTTCTTATACCTGGGAGTATGAGAAAAGGGAAGAGTTGGAGCATTGGATGCTCATGGGGTTCATCGTATAAGGATTCTAGTTCTTTTCTTATTTCTTGTATAACACTATTTTTTTCTATTGTATTTCATTTGTTTTCAGTAATGTATCATCACTATTAAATGAATACATGATTTGTATAAACTGGTGTTGGCCACCTATATATTTAGTTATTATATTATTATTTCGCTGCTATCTACCTGTCATTTATTTACTACTTCGGCTGATGTCTGTTATTTTTATTCTATAATATCTTTGTTCTAGTCTGACCTATGAGGGTATATTCTCCCCAATAATAGGCCCTAAGCCCTATATTCTAGTTAACATCTTCAATAATTTGGTTATGTGCACTTAAGGTCATTTGGAGACCGATCTGGCTACCGATTCTAATGGAAAGTAGGGTTGTGATATTACAATATTGTATCAGAGGAGTTATTTTTGATTGTCTTACAGTTTTGGGTTGGTAAATAGGAGACAATAAATATGTCATCCTTGCTAAATAGCCATTATTAGGACTGATCACCCTGTGTACAAGGAAATCACTAAGTGGGTAGAAGTGGCATTGTTGTTTATCATGTTTATTTAAAGTTGATATTATTTCACTGTAAGTGAATGGTGTAAATTTTACATCATAAGGATTTATGTAGTTTATGGTATTATAACCCTTGTCCTTGTTTGGAAAGGTTGAAACATTTCATGAATTATACTTGGATCATAGAAATTAACATTTCATGCATTGGTCATTCAATTTAGTTTCATTTATAGGTTGCATTTTGATTTGATTATGTGCGTTGAGTGATCTTCCATTCTTGATTGTATAACATGATTAGATATTTATATGAAATACTGCCTAATTGATTAGAATTCCTTCCCTGTTAAGTATCCCATGCTACTATTATTTCAGCATGTTACTCATTGTTAGCATCTTTTAGTGACATGGTTCACTTTTTTTTAAATGTTTAATTGATCGCGTGGGATAAATGTAATTGGGTTCGATTAAATGGGATCCAAATTCAAAAAATATTAAGTGTATTAGATCTTTAGATATTGGTAGATTTTCACCCCTTGAAAAATGATAATGTTGTGTTGTGAAATGGTTTTTTATGTGTAAATGATGTTCAACGTTAATTTTAAATGAACTGGTCAACCATCTAAATTCTCAATTGGACCCAAGTTGGTCAGTTGGGGCATGGTTCTAATGAGATAATCCTTATTGAGTGTTTATTATTTTTATTGTTAAGAAAATTCTATTGGGTTTCATGATAATGAACTACGATGGATTTTTGGGACCCACTTAGGTCTCCTTATCTGTTAAAAAAGGTGTTTATTTTGATATATTGCCTAATTATGACTGAAAGTCAAGAATTGTAATTTTTTTAAAAGAATGTTTTTTGATATGTTCTTTATTTTACATGATGTTTTAGTTAAATCTTTTAAATGGTTGAAGATAAAAATTTTAATCGGTGAAATGGCATTAAAATGGAACCCTTGGTGGTGCCCTTGGGTTATACCCTCGTGTAAAGAAACTTTAATGTTTTTGACTGATTTTCTTTGGAATAGAAGCATGATTATTTTATAAAGTTATTCCTACTTTTAAGAAATGGTATAGATGGTCATCTCTTAATCCTATATACTTTTCTATTGGCATGACCTAGATATAGGTTCGGGTATTATGCTATCATAAGGGGCTACCCCATAGTAGGGATCACCTGTAGATCATAAATCCCTTTCTAAAAAATGTGAGATTTCTGTTGTATAGTGTTATTTGGGTGATGTCAACCCTAGTAAAACCCCATTTTCTTTTAAATATAAACCCCTTGTTCAGAAGGTTGGTCATGTTTTTAATGTCCCTTAATAAAGGTTTGATTATAGAGTAATGCTTAGTTTCAGAATGATAGACTTGCCTCAGGCATGGATGGTTGTTTTGTAGGACGCTTGGAACTTTGTTCTTACTCAGTTATGGAAGACATGGTCTGTCATCTTCTAGGTTAGATATATTACAATGAAATATGAATTTGAGCTAAATTCATAATTCAGACCACTGATACTTGAATTCATAGTGCTGATAAGCCTATGGGTAGTGTTTAGGTAGTGTCATTACCCATGTAATCTCGGGGTAGTGTGTGTTCACGTACGTAGTTCCCACCAAGTTCAGAGTGATAAAATGAAACATTAGAGTGTGGTTAAATCAATGAGCCTAGTGTTTTTAATAATAGTATTGGGTTATATCTGGAGTATATTGGATTGGGATCACAAAATAATGTTCTTTCCAATGATCCAGATGACTTTTAGAGACATGAGTGTTTTGACTCACCGATTGGTTTTGTTTTTGTTTTCCTAGAAATTAATTAAATTTTTTCATTTATGGATGTTCTGGCCTAGCACACTTTTAAGAGGATATTCTATATCTTCTTCTAGATGATCATTACACTACTAAGTTGGGGGTGTCATGTCGGTTCTGTTAAATACATGTCCTTCCAGGAAGAAGGAACAAATCCAAAAATAACCATTGTAGAATGGTGAGGCCTTCTTAAATTACCTAGAGTCTTATGAACATTAAATCATATTGGTGCATTCTTCATAGAGAGATTTTGATGTGTTTGGATGTGTATGAAAAACTTTTGAATCTTTATTGGTTTTGGGTTTAATTTGGTGATTATGCTTGAATGATCTCAAGATTCCTCAGGAGGTAAAGGATTAGTGATCGATTAATGATGGTGCATCAGCAGCTGGTGCCAATTTTCTTATGAAGTGGAAACCATTACTATTTAAATCATTGTGCTTCAATACTATTTAAATTCTTCTTACATTACTCTTCCTTGAGAGATGGTCTTTTCCAATATCTTGACTTCATCCTTGATATTCTATGAGAACATTGCTCCCACACCACACTATAGTTAAAATATTTTTGGTGATTTATTTGGTCTCCTAGTGTCACATATTAAATTTATAGTTTATATAGTGTCATGGTTATTCTTGAGTAACCCTTGGATTCCCATGAAGAAATTCCTTGGATGAACCCATGTACACCGGTTGTTTCTCCTAACATGATAACCACGCTGATTCCACACTGGGAATAGATAATGTTCTAATGTGAATATATTGGATTTGAACCAATATATCACTCATAAACATGTAGTATATACTACATTGGGTTAGTCCCTTACACTCCAGATATTAAAATATGATGTTATCCCAGACTTTTCTCCAACCATGTAGGTGATGTTTTTACCAAGGGATGTTATTGGCAGTCACGTATAGACATTGTGATGATGTTCTTGCTAAGCACAAGAATCCTTAAAGGAATTAATTTTAGTTATTGTTTGTAATGTCCCTCCCATCTATGCCAGGAATCTTCAGGACATGTTGTTAAAAGTAAATCAAATGGTTTCTTTCTTTATTCAATGTGAGTACAGTTGGTGACGAACCATTTAAAAGCTTGTCGCCATGTTTTGGTGAGTGCGGATTAATGTTCTGCAGTGTTTTCATAGAATTCTTGTTTTACTAGTTTCAGTTAGGTTGATTGGGATTCGACCATTCCTTTGTGATTATGCCTATAATATGGAATTATATGTAATTGGGTTCTCCTAGGTAAGGAAATCATGCCAAGAGTGTAGTCAAAAAGCTTAATGGTGTTCTTTTTAAGAAAATTCCAATGGTGGAAATTTCATTGATAAGAATTGGACACTTCTGATGTAAAAGCCTAAGATGCGAAGTACCTATAGAGATATTTTTAACGAAATGATGATGTGATCATGTATCTAGATAAATAAGCTCTGGTAAGTTATGTCTTGGTGTTTCAATTGGAAAATGGGAATTTTCTATGTCTTTCATAGGTTATGTTTTGTGTGTTTGAGAAGTACTGAAAGGTGCATGGGGCATTGGGAAATGAAATGTGATCGTTCGAATGAGACATCATTCCCCTTAAAGATGGGTGATATTTTTGTTGTTCTTAAAGGCTTTATAGGGATGATATTTTCTAAGGTTGGAGGGATGTATCATCCTTTGTATTGAATAGGATGAAAATTCCAAGGGAATTTGAATTCTTTCATTTACTAGATGATTTATTTTTAAAACTAAGATTTTGAACTTAATTCTGAGAGTTGGAACCATTTAAGGTAATATATAAACATTGGTTAAGGCTTGTTATATTTATCGAGATTTATGAGTAGTATTAAGAGTGCTAGACCCAAAAAAATCAGGTTTTAAATGGGTATGCACATGGGCACACGATTTATCTGAAACCATGCAGCCCCAGAAGTAAATCATGTTGTGTGTTTTGTTTAAAGAAATTAATAAAATTGAATTCAAATAAAAATATATATAAATCAAACGAAAATAAATTGAAAATAAAAATAAAATAAATATATTAACAACAATAATAATAGTATTAGTAATAATAATAATAATAATAATAATAATATTATTATTATTATAATATATTAGTTTATTAAGAGACCCACAAGGGGTCTCCCCATTTTCCTCTCCCCTTAGGTTTGACGCACCCCCTACATTACACCTTAGGCATGCACAAATCCCTCTGTCTCCCTCCTCCATTAACGATTTTTCTTAAATTTCTTGCGAGATTTCAGTCAGGTATGGTCTTATCCTCCCTTATCCTTCCATTTATGGTCGATTTGTGATGTCCTTGTCACCCCTTATGCTCAGATGAAAACCATATGGCTTGGGCTGATCTAATATTCAGTTTTACTCAGTTTTTAGGGTATCAAAATGTTATCCCAATACATTGTATTGTGTATTCCGACTTCTTCTGCTAAAGACGAAGCAGTTCGGGTTATTTTGGTTCACTGCTATAATTTCGAGGTGATGTTTTATTCCCACTTAATGGTTTCATACCTTTTATTTAGGGCCTTTGTTATGTTTAGGAATCCCTAGCTTTTAATCTGGGTGAATTGTTCCTTTCCATAGTGTTTTGGAGTTCTTAATAATTTTTTTAGAGCGGTTGGTTATCTTCTTTGATTCACACATACATATATAAGTATTTATATATATATATATATATATTATTCATACATATTCTCTCATGGTTAGGGAAATATGTGTTTTGGATTAAAGGATATATATATGTAAAATAATTTTTATGTGTGCGAGTCTGGGGCATTTTAGAGTAGTCTCAACTAATTCAGATAATTGTCGAGTGTCAACTTGGTGTATTTATTGTGGTATGATCCCTGTATTTTACCCATTAATTAAAGAATTCATTAATTATTTCCCCCCACTATCTTTGGATATTGATATTATCTTATTGGTTTTAAAATAAATTTTTAAATATGATAACTAATTTTTTTTATTAATAAATTCATGGTTTTATAGTAAAACCCATCTTATAGAGGTTCACTATCTTTGAAACCCAAATTATAGTGGTTATAATTTATATCCTCCTTAGTTACGGTCAATGTTTTCTATATGTCTGCTTGTCACTACTGGTTTTTGTCAAGTTATTAATTTATTTGTTTAAATAATATGATAGTATTTTTCATGTTCATTTTTTTAACTGGGATATTTAGGAATTTGTCTTAATTTATCAACTAAATATCATTCCTTATAAATAGAGATTATCATTTTAGGGAGTCTACCCAATTCCCATTTATTTCACTTCTTATTTCATGTCACACTATTGTACTGCTCAACGAAACCTTTTGACCAAGCCTTTTTATCTTGTATTAAATTGTTTGGTGTATCTTTTTATGTCTCTAGTGACCTTTGATTGTAGAGAAACTTAACCAAGTGGGTTCTCCTTGCCTCTTGGCCACCACTTTGGGTGTTCCCTAACTAAATTTCCTAATTTTATATTTCCTTCATTTGTATTTCATCATGGGTGACTATGTGGTACCATGGAGTAATGTCATAAATTGATAACATGATTTAAAATGGAAATGGAACCATGTATTAGGACCTTTGACAATGAATATTCTTAGTTCTTAATGTTTATCTATATGAATATTCTCTTGTGTGTATATTGTGTGTACTAAAGTGGTTTGTCTTGGTTATTTAAAATATAGGGTCAAGTTTGATATCTTGATAAAATGAGATGTAATTTATGACATCTGATTAAAGGCATTCTAGTTCCATGTGGCTCTGTTTGGATTTCATTTTTAGATATTACAACTTGTAGCTAAGTCTCTTGTGTGAACCATACTTATTTTTATTACTTATTTCCTAGTGATCATGATTAGATCCATGATTTACTTTCATGCTAATTTCATTATTCCATGTTGATTAATTGGATTGGTTTACTTGATATCTTGAGTAGCTTATGGCTTATGGTGATTGTTTGATAGTACAATTTATATATATGATTTCTATGTGATGTATGTATTAATTGTTTCCTTGAAATGTTCCTTGTTGACTTGGTTCACTTGATGTGGGTCAAGTGAGAACATGGGTTCCGTATTAAGGACTCATGGATGGACTCATGTTCTCGGGTGGTTATACCACGACACGCTGAGGGATATGATTTTTTTCAAGTGAGGGACTCCCGAGCAATTATTTATACACCCTTGTGATATCATTTCCCTAGAAGAGAAAATATGGACAAACCCTTTGGAAAGATGGGAACGCTATGCCTTTGGTGATACTCGACCCTCTATTAAGATACTTGGGATAGGAATAGAGTCACTATTCCTTGAGTGGTACTTTAGATTTCGAAAGGATCAATTTGGATTGACTTGGTGGTATTGGGTTATATTGGATGTATCATAGTGATACATTGGATTCTACTTAGATCACCGAGGACAGGCTCGGACTCCACCTCTGGATTTGATAGATTTATTGAACAATTTGTTTTTATGTGAGATGACTCCTTTATTGTTTCAATGATTGGCCTATGCACATGAGATTTTTCATTTTTCCTTTATTAATATACTTGTATAATGACTTGAAAATGAGACCTCCAAGCTAAAGCAAGGGATTGGGGTTATCATCTTCTTCTGATAACTTCTTTGGTTTATCAAAATTATTCCTTTCATCAGTATTTCATATAGATTTCTGACATGGGTTGAAGTAGGTGACATGGGATAGGTGACCATTTGGAAACCCGAGAAATGTTTTTATTATTTAATTTTATTATTTATCCACTTTTATTTATGTTGGGATAACTATAAATTGTTAACGCACTATTTAGATTGGGCTATACACCATCAGTGCCAGCCTATAGAGGTTTTTGTCTCACACCATTTTCAGGTACCATTGGTACATGAGTAGACATTATGTTTGTAGGATGTTGGATGATTCTTCATTTTGTGTTCTTGTATATGGGTGTAGGAGAAAATGAATTAGTTAGAGCTTAGGATGTACATAGGGTTAGCTGTCTGAGGATTCTAGTTATTTTCTTATTTCGTGTATATTACTAGTCTTTTACATGTTGTATGTCCTTTGTTTTTAGTAATGTATCGTCTCTATGACATGAATATATGGTTTATATACACTAGCATTGTACACTTATATATTTAGTTGTTATATGATTCTTCAATTGTTATCTACCGATCATTTATTTACTACACTCATTAATTTAAATTATTTATTTTCCATAATACCTCTATGGTAATCTAACATATGAGGGCATAGTCTCCCCACAAACAAACCTTAGGCCCTAGCTATTAGTCAACATCATTCAGCTTTTGGGGAGATTCACTTGAGGCTTTATGGTGATTGGTCCAGCTACTGGTTCTGATGGTAAGTCGGGTCAGCAGGTTACACTAATTATAATAGAAGTGTTGATTTATGGGGGGGGGGGGGTAGGGTTATATGGAGAAATTATTTTTATTGGTAAAAATAGTTTTTTATGTTACATTGAAATTTTGAATGAATATAGTAAATGATTCTATGTTTTAGGGAATAACCAAAATGTAAAGGTGTATGTATTTGTACTAAATCATGTAAATATCATGTAATGATGTCTCTGTATATTTTATCAATATGAAAGGATAGGTTCATATTTATATTTGTGTGGATCATAATAACAAGTTTTAGAGTTAGATAAATGTTTCCTTATGTGTTCCAGATGCTTTATTATGAAATAAAAGGTGATCATTAATTCACCCCTACCCCTCTCAAGGATCCTACATTGATACATGGAACATAAAAATTAAATCTTGTAAAATGGATTCAATATTTTGAGTTAGAATAATTAAAATTAAATAATAATGGAAAATTATTATTTTTTCATTATGAGTTGTAACTAAGGTAATAATTCATTACTATAATTAATTCTGAAATGGGTTAATTAGGGGTTAAAATAAAATGATAAGGTTTTAAATGTCCTAAAAACATGTTTAAATCCTATTTTAGGGTCATATTTTGAGCATATGTCATCACCTATTTGAATAATTGAGGTGACCCAAGCATATCATATATATTAAAATATGAATCATATCTTAAATGATAAATGATCTTTATGAAATATAACAATCCACACTGAAATTTTTATAGTTCTAGTGTCTTTGGTATCATTGATTAATAAAAATTGGACTCATAAGCTAACTGCATCATCTCCCAATATATTCTTTCATAGTTCCCTTATTAGACATATCATACATAATAACTGTCTTCATAACATAGAGAAAGGAAACATAAGAAAGTGTGAGCTCAGTTTCTCAATAAAGGGAAACAAGGGATATATCAATAAAACAAGGGCATAAGGGTATGATAACATGAGAATAAAATTTAGAAACCCTAACCATGATGTCAAAGATAATAAAATTGAGTCATGGAAAAAATCTTGGTAGTTCATAAGACATGAATCATAGAGAAATAAATGAATATTGGCCAATGAAGCATAAAAATAACAGAAGACATGGAATTATGGAACACATATAGTTATAGAAAGTTACTTTCTTAGTAGTCAATGATCATTTTAGAAACTCTCATAGTGGAATTGACTCACATCCTAAACCATCGTTGTAGACACAATGCACTCTCAAGACTATCATATTGGATAGGGTTCATTACTAAACTAGGTTCACTCCCCATTCAAGTCATTTTTACCTCAGGAGATATCAATATTTACCCAATGAATTTGGGAAGAGATAGGTCCCACCCATCACATAATGAAAGTAATTCATATGTGTTTCACAAGATCATAAAAAATTATCAAATTAGAACCCGTGGAATGAAATGGGTCTCCTAAAAATTATATCATTTAATAAGCTATGGATGTTAAATAGATTTCATAAAAAAATATATTCTCATCATAGAATTACCCCTATAAAAGGATAATTTTAATAAAAATCCTTTCATCATACACATAAACCATTCATAGAAATAATAAGCATAGTTTCATTGGATCGTATACTAATTAAATCCAAATTATCACTAAATTATGTCATCTTAGATGGAAAATTATTTTTTGAAATATCACTTGGGACATATCTCAAGGAAAATAACATTTTCACATTAAAAATAACATTAAAAAAAAGGTTCAAAAAATGATATTTATTTTATTTTAAAATAGAATTTGACACTTAAAATTTAATTATTAAAAAATATGGTGGCCATGAAGGTGTAAAATACCATTCACTTCGTACAAGTTAAAATAAATATTATATTATAATTTATTATAAAAAGTCAAAAAATAAATCATTTGGAAAATAAAATGAAGATACCTTTTATACCATTTAAAAAAATAAATAATGTTTATAAAAGCCTTTTATAAATCATTTTAGATTAATAAAAAATTTCTTCACTACATTTTTAGAAAACATAGTCTTGAAAATAAATGTGTTTTCAACCAAAGATATAAATAATTAATTTTTACTTAAACCATTATTTTTGTAACCATGATTACATAAAAAGGGGAAAATGAAGGTAAAGATTACATTTCATTAAATAACCAAAGGAAAATATAATTAACGAGTTTAATAAACAATCCTGATAAACAATTATATTGTTACATAAAACCATTACCACTTTTGTATTGTTTAAATAGTAAGCCCCATGAAATAAATTACCTTATATGGATATGTAAATAAAAATAATATTCATAAAAATAATCATAAAATACTAATATTTTATGTATATAATCCACAATGAAATAAACAGGTGGTGAATATGGTATGTGTCCCACAGAAATAAAAGTGAGATGAAAATGAACTTACTTTATGTATCAAATTCCATTGTACATGTTAAAAACTCATGTATAATTAATATTGGTTTATTATAAATATATTATAGAACCATAATCATATATATAATACCATATATTATTTAATTATGAAATTTTATTACTTTTTTATCAACGGTTCATTGTTAAAATCTCACTTTGGGTTATAACTGCTTCGTTTCCATGTTTGTTTTGGTTTGATATTTTGAGTAATTTAATTTTGATAATGGTTTAATCATATAAATAAATATAAAAATGCTATAAATTTCATATATATTTTAATTTTATATGTATTTATTTTAATCCATAAAATTTATAGATAGAAAATGAATTACACCATCCATGGAGACGGTTGGTTGTACCCCTCAATGAATGTTGTTTCCATTTTCTGAAAAGATGTAACTAAAGGAAGGTAAATAATATATCTCATTTATAGATTGATTATTATATCATATATATATAATGTATATTCAATACATTTATATATATTACCTTCCACATAAAGTGTAAGTGAAAAATGAACCACATCGCTTTATATGGTCGTAGTCCCCTATAAACTTGATCAATAGTTTTGTTTATCACTTGATAAAAGAGGAGATAGATGATGGTAATTACATTATAAAAAATAAATATTAATTATAAGGTATATATTTATTTTTTATATCATCATGGTTAAATAATATTATCAAAAGTTAGAAGATGAAATTAAATGAAAATTCATAGTTATTGATTATACCTTTTCTATGGAGAACCCTGTTAGGTTTACACCTAAAGACTTATTATAAGGTATTAATAATAAAAATAAGTACTATAATATGTGGTTAAGGCATTAAGGAGTCTATTTGGGAAAGGATTGGCTGAAAAAAGTGGTTTTTTAAGTGTGTAGAGGAGAGGATAGGGTGTTTCCTTTTATAAGTGGGAAGAGGATGAACTTTAGAATTTTTGAAAAGAAATAGGTGTAACCACATTTCAAACACACAACAAGGATCCAAAATGGATCCTCGTATAAATTTAAATATGTTAACTACCCATTATATTCTTAGTTTCACCCCAGGTAAACCCGTTTAAACATAACTATGGTAATTTATTTTTTTATTATTCATTTTGAAAAAAATAAGTTAACCAAATTATAAAATATTAATCCTAACAATTACATGTATTTAATAAATTTATCAAATTACATTCAGGTAATGTAAAAAAATAACTTAAAATTGAACCCACATATGCAATGAAAAAGGGGTTTTCTGAGGATAATATTTTCATAAGTATTGAAAGTTTTAATATCAAAAGCCAATATGAATTTGATTGAAATGCCCTAATATTTTTTAATAATGACATAATTAAATAAATGTATCATTTAAAAATTTATTAAAAAATATACAGATTAATAAATTATTTATATTTATAAGAAAAATTTAATAAAAATCATAATTTTTCACTATTCATCAACAATATTAAATTTTTTAGAAAATTCTAAAAAAAATTACCCTAACCTAATTTTTACATAGTGATTCCAAAAATAAAGTTAAATTTTTAAAATAAATTTTATAAAAGTTTTAAAAAATTATTTAATCACTTCTTCACAAATAATAATACATATCATTTTTCTTTTAGAAAAATGTATTTTCAAGAATATATAAAAAAATTAATAAAAAATAAGTTCGTATTTATTAATATAGTTTCATTCTCTAAAACAATTATACCTAATTTTACAAATGATTTTATTCCAATTCATACCTTCAAATTTAACATCTAACTTATAACGATCAATAATTATAATAATAATATAATATTAGATTTTAATAAAACTCAGTATTGTGTGTAACAAAATATATCACAGAAATTAACATTATTTGAAAAACCAATTCACAAAATATCAGTTTCATACATTGTAAACCTCTTAAAATAAACTTCTCCCTCAAAATTAATCACTCTGATACAAATATATGAAGATAATTCTACCTCATCATGTCATAAGGTTCCCATGTAGCTTATTCAAGTTGGTGATTTTTCCACAAAACATTAAATAGGAAAGTGGTCTGGATTCATAGAAAATTCCCTCTATTATTTAGAATCTCTAAATTTTGTTAATCATAAGAAGGATATTTCTCCAGTAGTATGACCTCTGAGTTTAATACATGTGAATGGTTTGTTATGTACTTCCTCAGGATAGATACATGGAACACATCATAGACATGCAATAGGTTCATTGGATATTCCAAGAGACAATAAATCTTCCCTACTCATTGAATAATATCTAAGGGACCAATATTCCTAGGAATCAACTTTATTTTATTCCAAAATCTCATAGAATTATTCCTTGTACAAATTCATATAAACACTTTTCTCAAAAACTTTTAAATCTAGATCATGACTACGATTATCAGCATATATTTTTTATCAGCTCTGATATTCCTTGACGTTATTTTGAATGACTCGAACATTATCTTCAATTTCATAAACTAGATTGGGACCCAATATATTCATTTCTCAAAACCTATCCTAGTAAATTAGTGTTATTCACTAATTCACATGGAGGGATTCATTTGGATCAATCTTATTTCATGAATGATTGTTTTTGTTGTATGAAAAAAGGATGAGGTGAAGGGATTTCTCCCAAACACCTTTGAAATCCATAGAAAAAGATCTCAAAATATCCTTTAGGATTTAAATTTCTCTCTCAAACTGATCATCTATAGGAGGATGATACACATTTCTCAAAATCAATTCAGTATTAATGGATTCCTAAAGACTTCAAGGGAACATGGAGGTAATCCTCGGTTCCCGATATGATATAATAGAATATGGAACTCTATGAAACCTTACCACATATTATATATCTAAGAATATTTTATAGAGAAAACTATTCTTTTTTATATATTATGTGTGTTGATTATGTGTGGAGATCGAATAAACCCTATATAGTAGTGTTCCAATTAGGTTTTTTGGGGAGTCTAATTTTAAAATCCTTGGGTATGTTTTCCCATTTCCATTCTGGAATGGGTAATTGTTGTAACATCACATTGTACTTTCTTTTCGTGACCTTGACTTTATAACATACCATGAATTGAGGTATGTAATCTAAAATACCACACTTCAGGCCATCCCACCAAAAATACTCTTTCAAATCTATATACATATCTATACTTCCCTGATAAATAGACAATGAATAACTATGAGCTTCCTCTAATGTATACTTCTTCAAATAGGGTATTTGTGGGACCCATAAATAGTTTCTAAACCTTACCATTCCATCAAAGATAAGATTAAACTCATGAAAACTTCTCACCTTTTTATTTATCTTACATATTTCTTCTATACCTCTTTAATCTTCACATAGATTGATGGTTGAACATTTATTTGAGAAATATAATATTGTATACATTCTTTCTTGATTTCTGGATCCATCCATTGAAAATCCAAAAATGATTGATCTTTTTTTATCTTCATTATTGATATTCTAGCATTACACTTTTGACTCAAAGCAACATCCAGATTATTCCCTTTTCTAGAGAGGTAATGTATTGAGCAGTCAAAATCTTTAATCTCCTCCAAGCATCTTCTACAGTGCATGTTGAAATATTTTTCTATGAATATATACATTATAATCTTATGATTGTTATATATATGAAAAAATTATCCATAAATAAAATTCCCCAATATATTTAGTGAAATAATTGTCGTAGCTAACTTCAAATCATTAGTTGTGTAATTTTTCTATCGAACCATTAATTATCTGGGGGCATAATCTATCACCATATCATTTTTTCATAGAAAACACCCCAATAATATATTTTAATCATTACTATAGAATACAAACCCTTCTCCATTATTATGTAATATAGGAACATATACAATGAATAACCTTGTCTTTAGTTCCTTGAAACTTTTATCACATTCATCAACCAAGAGTAACTTGGATCAATTATGAGTTAATGTGGTCAATGGATTAGATAATCATGATAAATTCTCCTAAAACAGTCACTAATATTCATTTAAACTAATAAAACATCAGATATCTTTCACTATGGTTAGTCTGATACAATGTTTAGTATATTTGTTCCTTGATGGATTCATCAATACACCATAACTGGGGATTATATAACAAAAAATGAATCCTTTTTAATAAAAAATATATACTTATTAAATTTTGAATAAAAATTATTATTCCTTAGGGTCTTTAAAAAATTACTCGTGTGATCTTCATGCTCATCCTAGATCTTTGAATAGATAATAATATCATATTTAAATAATACCAAAAACAGATCATGATAATCTATAAATACATTATTCATAAATAAATGAAGATGTAAGGGGTACTAGTAAGACCAAATGGAATCACTATATATTCATATTTCTCATACCATATATTAATTATTGTTTTTCATATATCCTCCTTCATGAACCCAAATTAATTATATCCATAAATAATCTTTATCATGGAAAATTATTTATATCTACACAATTGGTCAAAATATCATCAATATTGGGTTGATTATACTTGTTCTTGATTATGATCTTGTTCAGTTCCTGATAACCAATACAGAGTTGCATCGAACTATCTTTCTTTTTAAAAAAGGAAATTTAACACCAAGGTGACTAACATGGATGAATTAATCCCTTTTCAATTTTATCCAGGAGTTCCTTCTTCAGTTATTTTAATATAATCGGTGCCAATCTACATAGAGTATTTGAAATAGGTGTAGCACCAAGTATCATTTATAAATATAATTCAATATAATTATTCGATTTAATACTGGGAAAATATTCTAGAAATACATCAAAAAAATATTTCACAATAGAAATATCATTTATGTGTAGTTTCTCCATACACATTTGGGATAAACACCCCATTTAAATAAGAATGAATACCCATGAAATACAAATTATTATCATTAAAAGTTAAAATTTATCATCACATTGAAAGAAGATGATAGGTTTGTTTGGATTTCTAAATGATACTTCCCTTACTGTATAATTGATGTAGGATTTATATAAATAAATCTAATCTATGCCTAAGATAACAACAATTTCAATAATAGGGATAATAATGACGTTTGAAGGAAGAAAATTACCACAAATCTCAATTTGATTTTAATAATAGACTTGAGATTTAATCATCTTACCATCAGGGGGTTCTACTAATAATTCAACAAATAATCATTTCTATTTCATTTTGAAACTCTTATAAACTTATTCATATATAAATTAATGGTTATATTCATTGTAAAAAAAACAATTATTAGTTCTAGAGTCGATCGTAAGTGAATATTTGATCATTTATTTATCATAACCCTTATAAAAAATAGTGATCACATAAGGATTCCACTTTTTTCTCAACATAAACGTTTATTGACACCAATCATTATCATTAACCTTTAGATTTTAGAACATCTTTGCATAACGCCTAGACTCCATTCATTTGAAACAATAGAGTGTGGTTGGTGAATTATATGGAGATTTATCTTTATTCACATAATTATCTAACTTATTCTAATCAATTAGGTAATCTATTTCACTATGAACATCCTTTACCCATATAAAACATTTACCAAACCCATTATGAAAATTTCATCCATGTTTTTTTCAACACATTGAGCAAAAAAGAAAGAGAATATTCTATTCACTATTGTTTTTAATGATTCATTTGAATTACATCTTCCATTACTTATCAAAACCATAAGATTGAGGGATAACTCCAATATCCATTTCCACAAATATAGCATATCAAACTATATATTCATATCTATTGAAGTCTATTATGGATAACGTCCTTTGGAGACTTGGAATTAATCCAATGAAGAATCAATCAATCCAACATTTAGTTTGGATTATAATAGACGAATCATACCTTACAATTATTTCAAAATTTACCTAATAAGCACTAAAGGATTCATCATCCTCATAATTTAACTCAAATTTTTCCTTCTTCATTATTATTTAAAAAACATGTGGAAATTACTTATTAAACAATATGTTCTTAAAATATCATCCTTCCATAGATTCAACTGCATATTGTTGAATCGTATTATTGATAAGAGTCCACTGATGACCTTCTTTCCATCTAAATGATAGATAGAGAAGATTAATTTTTCATGCTCTAAACATTGGATAATAGAAAATAACTTTTCAATGATACTGACCAATTTCTCATCAACTACTTGATTAATGGAGACACAAAAATATGTTGGGTATTGCCTAATTAGGGACTCAAAAAAATGTTTCCCCCCTTATAATAATTTGGATGTGAAGCATGATCATACCATTATAATGTTATGTGATAATAGAAATTATTTTTTTATTATAGATCCCATAACATTTGTTTTATCAAGAAAAAAATCATTTCATTTTCCATCATATTCATCATTAACATGACTAAATCAAGCTAAATCCACTGTCTAAAACCAAAAAAAAAATATTTTGAGAAATAATAATTATAGTGGAATACCACATAGTCATGAAAAATCACATATAGGATTTTTAAATCATGAAACATTATTTCCAATACATAACAATATAGGAGTATCCTAGGCCATTCATGGTCGTTATTCAAAACAATAGTGATGGTTCATAAAGTGTTTCTGAAATTTGTACAAAACCATCCTAGGTAGACCAGAAATATCACATGATTTGGTATTCCATAAGGCCTCAAGCTTGCCAGCCTGAATTCCAGAAGATGTTGACCAGTAGGGAGGTTCAAATAGATGTAGCAACCAGAATATACCCTCTGGACATAGATTAATAATTAAAAAAATAACCAAACTCATAACATCATATCAATATATGAGTACAAAAAATAACTAAAATAAATAAAATAATTCTATAATAAATTGAATATATGATAAAATCAAAAAATATCAAAGCATGAAAAACATAAAAAAATAAATCACCCACTGAGATGGCCACATATAAAAAATAAAAAAACACTAGATCTAAAAACAATAATGATCCAAGACACAAAAGAAGTCTCCACAGCCCTTGAGCAGTTCCATCCCAATCCATGGACTCTAGATGAGCCTTAATGCCTTATCAATAAATGCTAGGCCTCAACGCCATCCATCTAAAAACTTATAATCCACCCAAAAAGTGGACATAAGGTCTGTATGATAACCTGGGAGCATTTATAGTGGTGAAAAATAAATCTCTGTAGGCCACCACTAATGGTGGACATAAAATTTTTCATCAGAAAAAGTGCATGCACATATGATATGGGTTACCTATATATAAAATAAAAGGAAATGTAATAAAAGAAAAAATGCATAAAAAGGGTGAAAATAAACATAATAACGATTCCAAATATGTGGGTTTCATTCTGAAGCCCATGATAAATATACCCCCACTATGCCCCCTACCGTAGGATTTTCAATATTAGGCTCACCAAGACAAACAACCACCATCATATCCACCAAATATACACCGAAGATACAAGTATTCTAAACCCAACAAACCTAAATGCTAGACTGCAGGGCAGAACCATATGAATATACATGAAAAGAACATCTATTGGACACTGGGACTCCAATGGCATGATCAAAATGGATGAAAAAACCTCTACATCACACGTCAATGATATTTAATGTCCCAAAAGTACGATAGAACATCTCAGGCTCTAACCACTTGGACCTGATATATTCACCACTCTATAGGCTCGAACCACATGGACCTAATGGATGAAAAACCATATGGGCTCCATAAACATGCCCAGGAGAGAAACAACATCCATAAGAAAATAATACTACCACCTCAATGGGGATCACCATCAGTAAAGGGGTAGTTCCCTTATCCAGATCATCCATTATCTCCCTATTCCAATATAGTAACAACCATCAATTAGAGGAGATAACATGATCAGTGCCCAAGGATAACACCCAATCCAAGATATCCCATGGGTATCCTCCTCAAACATAGTCTTGAGTAGGAACTACCTTAACATCACAACCAAAGGCCACCAGAATGTGGAAAGATTCAACCTCAAATCCCCCATCTATACAACTAAAATAGTATCATTTATCAACTCTTAGCAAACAAAAAAGGTCATTTCTCATCACCATGGCTCTCAAAATCTAAAAAGTATCCACCATGGGTCCCAATGAAAAAACTTTGTCCCAAACCAAAACTCATGGCTAATATGGTCGCTAGGGTAACATCATAAAGGGATGTCTTACTAAGAACTCCATTACAACACCCATGATCTTAGAAAACACCCACCAAAACAATTGACACAAAAGTCACAAAAAGGTAAGGACACCCTATGTTGGGTTCAACAATATTTTCCAAAATCATGTGGAATTACCAGCATAGAAACCTCTTAAATTGTCCTTAGTGGCCTACAGAAGATGCAGGATCAACAACGCAACCAATACGAAGCTGAAAGAATATTCATTCCAACAAGGTCATTGTAACCAATCTTCATGAAAATATCAAAATTATGATGCCCTCCACATGTTTTCCTCAGTATAATCTAGAGAAAAAACATTCCATGCATGAATTATCAAAAGTTGACTACGAAAACAACTCATCACTCAATCAGCAACAACACCACAAGGGAATCTTAATGTTTTCCCCTGACTCATCTCTACAGCACGATGACACTTGGTCGTAACCACAAACAAAATATTTTAACAGAACCTAAAGTCTCAAGTAGATATGGTCCCCGAACCAAAGATCTAAACCTCAGTAGATCTTACCTGGAGTGACCTATCCCAATATGAATGTACAATACAAGTTATACACAGAGATACTAATTGATCCTGCCTTACAATATCCATCTTAAATAACATCACATAACAATGGATTCCACGAAAAAGATTTGAAAACTAACATCCTGACAACCTCACATGAGCCTCGCAGCTCATAACCCAACCCCTATGATGAATCTAAAACAAAAAAATTAATAAATTATCCTACCAAACTCTAATAATCATATAAACGATCCATATGTTATATAACTCCCAAATTTATATCACCATCACAATCAATTTGAAAAATGACCAGTATAGACTACTCACAAGTCCAATTCTAACATCTGGGTGAAAATATGAAAAACATGCCAAGTCGGGAAAAGTAAATGGTAGGTACCATGGGTGCACAACATTTCCTCTATGGACATGTTCCACAGGCCCATAGGAATGTACTTTTCCATAGTATATAGAATTATTCCCTATACACTGCGTGTAGCCCCACTCGAGTACCAGCCTATATACCCTAGTGTCACTCGACATGTAAAATTTCTTAGAACATGATGTGTTCTACGAGTAAATGGTGTTTACCCCCACATGGGGTCCCCTCCCTCGTACCTAGCCATGTAAACAACCTATTCATGTACACCTCCATGTCGTACATCCCACATAGGAACTAGCTATGTACCCTACATAGAAAAGTACCCTAGAATGGGTTGTCAGTCTGAGTACTCAACCACACCTTAGAAGCCTACTATATGGTGTGTACCCCTGTTATATGGACATTATCTCCTAAAAACTCATCTTCGAAGAATAGTAAGATCACACAACATGTATTCATGAAACCACAAGTTGGGTAGTCAATATATCCCAATGGGAAACCCTTAAAAAGCTCATGGAACCCCTAATTCCCCCCAAAAAATATCAGTAGGTGTCATCATGGTACCTTGATAAAAAAATAGATGGAAATAAAACACAAAAATGAATATTATATATGGATATCATAAAGACATAAAAATGAGACTACCTATGGGAAGAAACTGGGGAATTTCTAGTCTGATTTGTAATCTACAGCTACCACATGATGATCTAACATGAACAAATATCCATGGTAGAACATCCTCCTCTCACTCTCCCACTCTATCTCTCTCTCATTAGAAGATGATAAATGGGGATCCCCTTGGGTGTTCATGAAAATATTGGAGAAAAATGAAAAGATAAAAAAATAAAGAGGAGAAATGATTAAAATTAAAAGAAAACTAAATGAAAACTAAATGGGCATGGGCCTGGGCCAACCACCCGACACAATGTAATGTCTCACATAGGAAACCCCTACCCCCATTTTAGACTCAACCATAGGGAAATAATAAAAATAAAATGTTCATTTAAATGACACGACCAAAAAAACATGCACAAATAAATTAATATTTATTTAATTAAATATTAATTATTCTGTAAAAAATTGAACGTCCCGAATTTCCACCAAACACCTTTTGAAAAGAAAAAACCCTATTTAGGGACTAATAAAGAGGTCAGAAAATTTTTTGGACAATATATTACATGAGTAACTGTTTTACCCTAAAACACTTATGAGAACAAAATGGTAAAATTTCCCCTAGTTTACGCAACCTATGATGACATGGGTTATCACAACCCCCACCCACAAAAAAATTCTTAAAACTAACAGTCCTCTATAAATAGCCAATATATATGCTCTCCATAAAGCACTAGAAGATTTAATGATATCTCGACAACCCAATGATTATTTTTAAAACTTCCAAAACTCTCTCCCAACATGAGATACATTCAAAAGTGACTGATCTAATGAACTCACCATAAGAGTATCAGTATCATTACATTTCTACCTAATTAAAAACCAAAGGTCCCACGGTACGTCCATCACTGAAATCAATCAATAGATGTAGCCAAAATACTAACCACAGATCACCATTATGAAAAATAGTAACCTCATCACCCAACAAACCAATTAAACAAGGTTCACGAACATCAATAACCTGCAGTGGACCCCCCCACCACATGTATTTTTTTAAATAACTGTCTAACAAGAAATATGAATCACTCACATGGGGAATGTCCTATAAAAACTCATATAAGACACCTAAAACCACTAACCATGCTTCTCATAGATTTCATTTCCAACAAACCAAACCAATATCAAAATTCTTCTTCAATATTAAGGTGACTCCCACATTTCGTGATCGACAACATCACCAACCTCCACCTGGGCATCGATCTAAAACCAAAAACTTCTAACCAGGATTCCACTATGATACCAAAAGTGTTACCAAAATGAGTAGGGACAAGAAAAAAAACTAAACCGACTCTCTCAATATTTCCCCGAGATATGGAGTAGTCCCTGTGACCCCCGAAAAAACACCATGAATCCACAATCCTAACCACACTCTATTGATTATAGACCTTAATGTCCCCACCGATGAAGAATCACCATAGGCACCCAATTCATCGATGATTATAGGAACATGGCTCCCACAACATGGCTATGAAGACAACCTATGGAAATAAACAATACCTCCTAAAAAATGTGGACCTATGACTTCAGGGGAACCACCATGTTAGAGAAACTCGAACCCAATCTTAAGATACCTTAGGGTGTAGTTTTCTCTTTGAGCCACCAACAAAGAACTCAGGTCCAACTAACAACCCACTAGGGTCTCTATGTATCCTGCAATTAAGGGAAAACATCTCTATCCCTAGTAAACTTCTCACTAAACCATCCATGTGATCTATTATCAGAAGAATAAAAAAAGTAAAACACATCATATACAAGCATATTTAATGCTAATTCTATATTCCTAGATTGATGCCTAAACACTGGATTCTTGTCCATGGGAAAAGAGTAAAAACACATAATAAAAAATAAATTCATAAACACAAGTGCGTCACACTATGTGAATTCATGAAACTGTAAAAATAAATAATATGAACAATAATCCCATACTAGGGAAAGATGGATTTCCTATTAGAAAAGGTTTTTATGACACAACAATCCAATATCCATCACATGTTCTAACAAATTCCCTGATGACCTATCTACCAACTCCCCAAAACATAAAACCAAAAATCCTATGATATCATTTTCTAATGAAGTAGCCCAGGTCGACATGACATGTCACCCAGTCTAGTTCACAATAGGGCATCAGAAATACCTCCCCAAACACTAGTGGCTCTTGACCAATGGTGATGGTATAATATAGGAAGTGGGGATACTATAACCACTATTCAGAGTGAAATAACAATAGATAATAACCAAAATCCAACCAAATGATCAACATCATGGTATGAATAATAATTATAATGAAAAAAGTATTATATAATAACTGTAATGAAGCATACACTCATAAACCCAATTCATGAAAAACAAAACAGTCGGTTAGCCACCAGGCTTACCACAAATAGAAAATTGATAGACTGAAAATAAATTCAACTGGATCTACTACCAAAACAGAAACAAAAACCATACATGGTCTCTATAATGCTCATGTTTTCATAGCCTGATCCTAAGACATTACATGAGAATGTATTCATGACAAAGAAAAAGTAGGTCTTAACCCCATCTATCACACTATATGTTCTCCATCCTAAAACAGACATTAGGACTACACACACCCTCACGTGAAACTATAGGGTATGAAAATAACTACCAATAGGTCACCCCCAATGGTGGACCTATAATATTATATCACAAAATGTTCATGCACATGTGATATTACAATCCTTACTAAAAATAATATTAGCTTTCAAAAAAGTTCATCCACATAATAAAGGGGAAAAATAAATATAATAAAAAAACCAACCAATAGGTTTTATCCTAACACCCATTGTAATGTTTCCCCCACTCTATCCCCCCACAAGAAGAATTTTTATGTGGCTCACCCAACCACATGAAAATTGATATGTCTTTTATATGTACATAGTATTTTCAATATTTCTAAATGTAATAGAAAAAAATTTTGTACCCTCGAGAGTAACCATAGGTGTCCACACAAAAAATCCCATATATTGGGATCTAATACTCCAATGGCATGATAAAAACTGGTGATAAAACCTCCCCTCCACACGTTAGATATTTGTCATTTCCAAGAAGTATGTAGAACAATTCGAGCTCCAACCCCATTAATAGAACATACATACATCCATATGGCTTCTATCCTCATGGAACTGATAGATACACTGGCTTATCTGAACTATAAGCATGGATAAAATCATAATTGAATCCACATAAAACAAAACCATCCCCCCAGAAAGGGATCAACCTCATTATATGGGTATCTCCCTCATCTGAGTTGGGAATTTTCTCCATGATCCCTTTTAAAATGACAAGTCATCAGAGGAGAGAAACAAATATCAAATGAAATGAAATTATTAATCCATGATATCCTAATAGTTCTTCCTATGTCCATAGTCCTGAACAAAAACGGCCTCAACATCATGACAAAAGGACACCCGAATATGGGATGATCAGACCTTGAACCCACCATCCAAATAGATAAACATATAATTCCAATCTAGTATTGACTAATAAGCATGAGACCTTTCTCAAAATTATAGATCTGAGAATCAAACAAAAATACACCAATGGATCTCAATGATCCGCCTTAGGGAGAAACCAAAACTGAAGAATCAAATGATTCCCAAGTCCGTATCATAAATTTTTGTCCAACTAAGGACACCCATTTTATACAAAATATCTAAGGCCACACTCATAAAAACTACCATAACTAAGGAAACATATATTTAAAGAGAATGATACACTACGAGGGGTTCATCTAGCTTATCCAAAATCACAGGACATGCCTAGTGAAGAAACATCCCAAAAATCCCTCAGTGGACTCTAATTGATCTATGATCAATAATACACCCAATGTGCATCCAAAAAACTCAGAAGTCCTATAAGGAAATCCTTGATGGTTCTCATGATCCCCATAAAATTAAGAGACCCTCTAAAAGGGTTCCTTATCAAAAAACAAAACAAAACATTCCATATAAGAACTCTCAGAAACCACCAATGAAAACCAATAATCTTTCTATCAGTAGCCATCCCACTAGGGTAACCTTAAGAGTACGTCCAACTCATCTCAACATAATGACAATACCCAACTATAACTAACTACTAAAGTCATAAACACAGACCAAAATCCCTAGTAGGTCTAGTCCACAAACCTAAGAGACAAACCTCAATAGCTATAACATTGAAAAACCAGTACCAACATGCAGGGACAAACCAGCATCTCATTAGAGATACTAATTGATCCCACCTAATGAGATATATATGAAATAGCCTCAAACAACACTTTATGATATCCACATTCTATGATAAATAATAATCTAACAACCCCACAAGGGCCTTAGAGGTTAGAACCCAACCCCCAGAAGTAATCTAAAACCAAATCAAAATGAAATTGACATACTAAACTCTCATAGATTATAACACCATCTAGATAGTCTATAAACACAAAAGGATACTACCAATAGGATCTATGTAGAAAAACAATCGGAATTGATTTATCGCAACCCCAATTTTAACATTAGGGGAAAAATAATAAAAATAATCTAAGGTAGGAAATGAATATTTTGTGAACCCTCAGTACATAAGGTGTATGAAAAAATTACTATCTATTCAGTTTTAATAGGCCACACAGTGTGTACTTTCCTAATATACATTATCTTTTGACCCTACACCCTGCATGTACCCCAATGTGGTTACCTTCCCTTATACCCTAGCCCCACTCAGCATGAAAAAACACCAAATTAAATAGTGTGTACAACTTGTACTTGGAGTGTACCCTCACATGGGGTCCCCACCCATGAAATTTTCTATGCAAACCACCTCTTTGTGTAAACATACGTGGTTTGCACTCTAGATGGCCATGGGTCGTGTACCCTACATGACCATGTACCCTCACATGGGGTGTCTGGATGGGTAATATTCCATAGTCAGAAATCTAAATACATGGTTTTTAGTACCTTAACACCCATTTTACAACAATAAAAAGAATAAATGACTTGTTTTCAAAAAAATAGATGTCGTGTAATTTATATTTACGAATGGTAAAACCCTGCAAAGCCTCTAAACCCATGATTCATCCAAAAATAATTCATGGGGGTTCACATGGAAACCTGAGTGACACTTAGAAAGAATTAAAACATAAAAATGGATAATATATAGGGAGATCAGAAAAAACCATAAAATGGGAAGACATTTAGACAGAAATCGGAGAATCTTTTTTCTGATATGTGATCATCATCTATTACATGATGCTCCAGTGTGACTCATGCTCTATGGTGACACCTCCTCTTCTACCTCTCACTCCATTATTTACATCTCTATCTCTTGGTAGAATACCCAAAATGGGATCCCCAATAGTGTGTGTGGAAATACAGAGGATAAAAGGAAAAAAATATGGGAGAAATAAAAAGAAAATTAAAATAAAATAAAAAGATCATGCACACAACCTTAGAACTCGACACAATGTCATTCATCACCTTAGAAAAACACCTAATCCATACTCAACTGAAGATATAAAATATCAATCTGAAACTCCATTTAAATTATTAAACCAAATGAACATGATTTAATTAATTAAATATACAGTATTTTGTAAAAATTCAAACAACTCAGAATTCCACCAAACTCATGTCCTATGGTAAAAACCATATTATGGGACCACAATAAGATAAAAATAGTTATCCACTATCAAAATATAGGATAAATTACAATTTCCCCTTAAAACGCTCCCGTGGAGAAAATCTCCAATTTCCACTTATTTTCACAACCTAATACGATGCATAAGGTGAGAAATTTTCAAAGAATAACCCTAAGACTATCAAATTGGGTATGTAGGAAGCTCAATTTTCATGCAATAGGTGATGATCTAGTCCAGAGCAGTGCACCCTTTTGATTTAATATACGTATGTAAAATTGTTCTAGATACATATCTACCTTTAGTATATAGACATGGATGTAATTTCTTAGAAACCAATATCTCTATCCCTCACCAAAATTACATGATATTTTCCAATTATTCGAATTATTCTTATGGTTATCATAAAATTTTATCATCCTAGTTTTTAATGGTTAAATAAACCATTCTCTAATACTTTATATAGAGAACAGAATATTCCATATATATATATATATATATATAATATCTTAAGAGATTAATTTTCATTACTTAAAACAATGATGAATGAAAAAAAATTTAGTTCTTGTACCTTTGGAAACATTTATACATAAACAACTAGTTCAAAAGTGAACTAAATCATCCCCCACCATGTTTTTCATCACTAGAACCCTTCTTATAAATTTCAAAAATAATAACGATATTTATAACATGTGTAAAGGAAACATAAAAAAGTGAGATATCACATCCTTATTATAAGGGTAAAAAGTAGAGATATCAACATAACATGAGAATAATGGTTTGAAACCATGATCATAACATTTGGAAACTATAAATTATATACAATAGATCATAAACTTATATCATGGCATAAATCATAGAATTTCATAAGACATGATTCATAAAAGAATAAAAGAACACTTTCCATTGAATAATAATATTCTAATAGTATATTGAATTGTGGTATACAAATAACCATAGAAAATTATTCCATAAGTAGTCCAGGATAATTTAAAAAACTATGATAGTGGAATTTATTAACTACATAAACCATCATAGCAGTCAAGGATCACATCCTAAACTATCATGGTGGATAGTGGCCCTTACTGAACTAGGTTCACTCCCCATTATAATCAACATTATCTCTTGACCTATTAATATTTAACCAATGCATTGGAAGAAAATATAGGTCACAAAAATCACATTTTTAATGTCATACATATGTCTGTAAAAAGGTCATAAAAATAATCATTTCAGAACCCATGAAAAGAATTGGTTCTTATAAACATTTCATCAAGGAATAACCTATTTAAAACAAATATTTTTCATAAACATTTCATCTTTTCATTAAATATTATCTTTTGGAAAACGATAAAGTTTTAAGAAATCATGGAATTATAAACAAAAAACATATAGAGAAAGAATAAGGATGCTACAATTGGAACATATCCCTAATAAATCTTAATTAACATCAAATTATTCCATTATAAATGGAAAATTATTTGGAAATATCACTTGGGACGTTTCTTTAGGAAGATAAGCATTTCACTTTTAAAATAACTTTTTAAAAACTAAATGTTAACAAAAAATTGAGAATTTTTTTTATTTAAAGATAATATTTAATAAATATGTTGTATTGTTTAAATAAATTTTTGGTCATGGAAGTGGAAAACAACATTCATTTTGTACATGATATAAAAAGTAATCCTTATACATTTTTTGAAAAAAATCAAATAGTAATTTTTTTGTAAAAGGACAAGAATATTCCTTTCAAAAAAATTTATAAAATGTAAAAATTGTTAAATAAATATTTAATAAATAATTGGAGATTACTAAAAACATTATTTATAATATTTTTATAAAATATTGACATTAAAATAAAATGGGATTCAACAGAAGAGAGAAATAAATCTGGGTTTCCTAAAAAACATATTTTGGAAAATTGAACACATATTGTAGGTTAAATGAGGGAAAATGTATTTTAATGAAATAAATAGAGTAGAATGTAATTGTTGAGTTGCCTAATATATATTTTATAACATTACATTATATCAATAATAATAAAAAATAATGATTTTATAACATAAATCTTTTACCAATTTGGTAATGTTTGAATCGTAATCCCAATGAATGAAATAAACTTATATAGATATTTAAATATATATAATATTAATAATAATCACCATAAATTCATCCATGGTCATGATATAACCCACACAAAATAAACAAGTGATGAATATGTCATGTGTCCCACATAAATAAATGTGAGATGAATACCCCCTTACAATAAGTCTCTAATTCTTTCGTAGTCATTCAAACCACATGAATAATAAATATAGGTTTATTATAAATATTTTATATAACTATAATAATATATATCATACCATGTAATGTTTATTTATGAAAATTTATTACCTTTTTATTAAAAATTCCTTGTTAATTTCATGCTTCGGGTAACAACCGCATCGTTCTTCTTGTATATTTTGGTTTGGTATTTTAAATCCATTTATTTTGATTTTTGTTTCATAATCTTTGGAATTTTAAAAATTATATAAATATCATATATATTTATTCATTATATATTTATTTATAGTAATATATAAAATTTTGAGATAGAAAATGAATTATACTATTCATACTGATGGTGGGTCGAACGTATGTATGAATGTTGTTTCCATTTTCTCGATGGATGGAATGAAAGAAATTTAAATAATATATTACTTTAAAATTTTAATTATTAGGTCATATATATCACATATATCAATTATTTTATTATTATCATCCATGTAAATATTATGCGAGAAAATGAATCACAACACTTCGTGAGGTGGTAGTTCATCATACACACAATCGACAGTTTGATTTCCCACATGATAGAAGAGGAGATATATGTAGGTAATGTAATTAAGATAGTAAAACAAAATTATATTTATAAAAATATGTTTTATTAATATTTTAATTAGTTATATGAATAAATATAATGAAAAAATATAGTTAGTGACTACACCTCTTCTTCGTAGAACTCCTTTAGGATTACACCTAAATCCTTTTTTAGTGGTTTTAATAATAAAACATGCGACTCAAGGTTGTGGGAAGGGAATTGAAAAATGTATTTTAGTAGGTATTTATTGAATTGAATGGTTTTTTAGGTGTATAGAGGAGAGGATAGGGGTTCCCTTTTATAAATTTAGAGAGAGGACACACATGGAATTTCAGAAAATAATAAGGTGTACCCATGATTTAAACATGATGAAAGGACAAAAAAATGGATCATTATTGAATATTAAATGTGATAAGCTCTAAATATTTTCGCAAAAGGGGATTTGGACAAGTTTTTATAACATTTTACCATTTATATTTTTAGTTTAACCCACAATAAACCCATTTTAACTATATGCGCGCTATTTTTTCTATTTTTTATATAAATTTTGAATAAAAATTATGTTTAAATCACTATATAATATTAATTATATTGAATCAAAATATTTAATCCATTTTTTTACAAATTATATTCACATAATTAGAAAATTTTAATTGAAAATTAATCCTATAAACATGATGGAAAGTGTTTTTTCAATGAGAAAAGTTTCATAAGTATAGAATGTGTTAATATAAAAGGCTAGTTATATTTGATTCAAATAAAATAAATTGATTTAATAATAAGATAATTAGCCCAATTTAGTTTGATTTTTGAATAGAATAAGAAACTTCATAAATGATTTAAACAAAAAGTAATTTTTAATAGCAATTAGTATTTTCCATTATCCACAAAAAATTAATCTTTTAAGAAAATTTAATAAATGAACAGTAAGATAATTCTAAAATTTTGATTCAAAAAAATAATTTAATTTATTGAAAATAAAATTTTTAATAGTCTCAATACTTAATTTTATTATTAATTCAAAAAAATACAAATAATATTTAGAGGGAAAATAATTTTTAAACTATATAAAGACATTACTAAAATGTAAGTACTTATTTTTAAATATATTTAATTTATCTAAAACATTTATACATAATTTTTTTAAAAAATGAGGCCAATTCATACAACCTAAATAATGACTAGGTTTTAATGGTCAATAATAATAATAATAATAATAACTATAATATAAAAAAGTTGTTAAAACTCAGTGATGCGTATAATGAAAGAGATTTAACAAATTAAATTTATTAAGAATTTTATTACTAAAATCCCAAGGTTTTATTGGAATAGAAATTTTGGATTTATTTGAATTGAGTTAGACATTATTATATTTTAATCCTCTGAAAAATTTCAATGGTGTCCTCTCCCTCTCTTATGAAAGGAAACCACGTCTCCTCTATTCCTCGCACTTAATGAGCCTTCTAGATATTAAATTTAGACCAAAAAAATTCTTAAAAATGCTCCCAATGATCTATATTCTCTGGTTTGATAAAAAAATATATCCTTAAAAGGCTTAAGGTCTAATAAAAATGAGGTTTTGCAACAAAATGAAGAAGATATTAACTTAGAGTATTCATTTTATTTCCTTTTTTACTTCATTTATTTTTTTTATAAAAAATGAAATAATAATATACATATATAAAATATAAATTTATTTTTTATTATTTATCTTTAAAAATCATTATTTCTCTCATTCTCTATGAAATGGGAAACAAAATCATTGTTCGTGCATATGTGATGACTACTATCTCGCGAAGTGATGTATTTCATTTTTCATCAACACCAATCATGGATGTTTATTATAATGGAATTAATGTTAATATATTATATTTAAAATATAATTATTCTTCATTTATTTAATTATATAATATTTATTTTTATGTTTACATCATATAGGACGTTAAAAGTGTTGCTTGTGCGCACATGTGGAAAACCGCCCACGTATTGGTATGTTTCAATTTCCATCACTATCATTCGTGGGATGTTAATATAATATATTAAATATTTATATATTTTATTTATTTCATAATTTTTAATTTTTAATTTATTATGTCTTATATACTTTCTTACCATTTCATCTGTTGAAAAAACATTAACATTTCTCGTGCGTATGTGTGGACTACCACCTACCAAAGTTATGTAATTCATTTTTAACTAAATTATTATATTAATATTTATAGAATTGTATATATTGAATAAATATGATAAATATTTCACTATTAATAATACATAGATGATGAATCCTTGAAAAAAGTTCAAATACCAATACTAACGAATCTAAACATTTATGGAAAACACATTAGTTTTCACCTGAATGTTCATTTTAATGAAAAAATGTTAGTAAATGGATAATTATATATTATAAATAAATGAAAAATATTAATTTATGTCTGAATATAGTTATTATATATATATATAATAAATATATATTTATTTTACAAGATATTTAAACATTTACAATGAAATATGAGACTAAATTTTTTGGTTTTATGTTAAAATTTCATTTAGTTTTGGTATTACCTATGATAAATTTATATTGAGGGAAATTAAATGGATAATATAATTTAAACCCAATATATATTATTATACTATGGCTATTCATATAATTTTTATATATTATTACCATTTACAACTCTTTTTTAATTAAAATAATAATGATTTTTTTAAATTAAACCGAACAACTATCCTCTTTTTTTATTAACTATATCTTCCACATCTATGATCATAAAAATTGCTTTAAAAAAGATTTTACCTATACTTTATTTTTTTCAAAAAATACAATTTTCATTTTTTGTTAACTTATTTAAAAAAATTTAAAAGGAATATTTTAAATGAAACAATTTCTGAAAAATTTCATTTTTGAATTTTTAAAAAAGTGTGAAAGGAATGATCTCTTTTAAACTATATGACATATATATTTTATCCTGCCATCATGAACACTTTTTATCTTATGATTAAATTAAAATTTTAAATTTTTATTTTCAATGAAAATATTATTCTCAATATTGATTGAATTTTTAGTTAAAATTTTATCAAAACAAGAGTTTATTTTTCTCATGTTTTTAAGGAAGTGTAAAAATGTTATTTTAAAGGAATCTTTCATATATATAAATTCATCTTAGGATTTTTAATGATTCACAAGGTACATTATCATATGATACCATAAAATTTATTTCACTTTATGGATTATTGTGATGATTATTTAAGGATGATCCTATGAAACTCATTTTTTCGATATGCCAATTATGTTATGATGAAACCATTATGAAACTCATTTTTTCCTTAGTTTATGAAATAATGATATGAAAAAAATACATAGATCATGTGAAAAACATATATATATAGTTTCAATTAAGTAATGGGTGGGACGAAAATTATATATCTGTATAATGTATTAGTTAATGATGGATATATCGTGAGATAATGAGGACTATAATGGGGAGTGAACTTAGTTAAGTTAGGGCCTCTATCCAATAAGATCACTTGAAAGTTAACATTGAAAAAGGAAATAATATAAAATGGATTGAATAAAATCCACTATGATATTATTGGTAGAGATCCATGACTTTTGAATTGATTTTTTTCTCATATGTTTTTAAAAAATATATATCATAAGCTTATGACATATTCTCATTGATCATGATTAATAATTGATGATTCCAAACTCTATTAAATTGTAAAAACTTTCATGAAAAGGGTAATGACATAATTTATGAATAATTATCCTTGGTAGATTATGTCATATTTCATAATTTATTATCAGGTTCTCATACCCTTATTCTTAACTTATTCACAAAAATTATCACTAATTGATATCTACTATGTTTACCCTTACTAAGAACTTGGGATCACCCTTTATTGTTCTTTTCCATTAGTTATGAAGAAAGGTTTAATATATGGTATAATAAAAAAATAGAACTATTTTATAAGTAATTTGTGGGAGATTTTGAATATATTTCATGAAATAAGATGATTATATATCCAATTTCGAATGAAACTAAAAATTTATGGTTTTAAGACATTTATTATTAGAATGTTTATGGAATAATCATCTAAAAAGATGGAATATATAGGGATGTTGGGATTAGGTCACCTCAACGTGCATTATATAGACTAAAAAGACCAGCTAAGACATAAAATTTTAGGTCCCCCAAGGATTTTTTTGCATAGAATCCGAGCTTATTGAGTGACCTTGTGAAGTTGAGTATCATATAGGGTTGATAACTTGGTGAGGTACATGCAACATTCTTCTTTGTGTTTGTGACTAAAAGTGGTGGTTTTGGATTGTTAAAAAATAAAATTAATTAGATAGATATTAAAAATATATTCATGTTTCTCTGATTATGAAACAACCAACCAAAAATGTATAATTTAAATTACATTTGTAATGAATAAATTCATAATTAAGAAATGTAGTTATATAAAAAACATGCACTAAATTTATCTTTTTTATTTTGGACAATTATAAAATAAGTACATAATTTCTATATCAGTCATAAAATATTGTTAATCATCATATCCATTGATAATATAGTCATTCTATGAGAAATTCTATTATTAGTATAAATCAATTTTTATTATAATGTATAAATGAAACAGATAGAAGAAGTGATTTCCTCGACTAGTATGATTTTTATAATAGCTTGAAATTTTATTTTATGATTAAAAAAGATCTCTTTTTCTTTTATAATTTCAATTATATATTTCATAATCGATGTATACAGAAATACTATTACCATAAAAAAATAAATATTTCATGTTATGAAATAATTCCAAATTATTTATAACAATAATATATAGATGTAAAAACCAAAGAATATCAGCTATTCTATAGTGTGCTTAATATAATCAAACTCTTCCATGAATATTAAACATGTTATAAATTTTTTAAAAGAAAAATAAATTTTATAAATATAATTGAAATTATCAAAGGTATTGTAAATACTATAGATATCATGTATTAAATAATAATGAACAGTGGATCATATATAGAGTATTAAGGAAAATGTGACCATTGAGATATAAACATTACATAACTATTGGACAATACAACTACTAGTCAATATGATTTTTTGTAATAATGTAACCATTAGAATTATTGTATATAAAGGGTAATGGAGAATGATAATTAATGTAGAAATTATAAATGATTCCCTAAACCAATAAATTCATGCACTCTAAAGCCCATTTGACAAAATATGGGAGGGAGGTGGTGTCTTTGGGTTTCATCCTTGAAAAATTCCAAGCACTGCTTCAAAAATTATGCCTTGAATGAAATTGACTACGGGATAAGTTCAATTTAGTGATGTTTACCACTAGGCCAATGTTAGTTGATCAACCCCATGAAACTATAACTATCAAACACCTCTACCTTAGGGTGTATTCTTCTATAACAAGGGTTTATATTTCATGAACATAATATCATACAAGTTTAATTTTGTTTGAATAAATGAAATGTTTTTTTTTCAATCGCATTTCTAGTATTATTTGTTTTAAAAAAATATTCAAGGAATTAAGATGAAATTGAACATTTTATTATTGGATACAAATATTTTTTTCATCAATAAATATATAAAATTTTATAATTAATTATAACATTCTATATAATGTTTGTTTTCATAAAATAACCCTTTAAAAATATATTTATTTAAATGAAAATTATAATAGAATTTTATAATGACCTAATAAACATTTATATGTGTCATAAATTTAATTATGTCATAAAAATGTTATTTCTCAAAAAATAAGGTATTTTTATTTAAAATAAAAAAATATAACAATTAGAAAAAAGTAGAATTGGTAAAATAAATTTTTTATTTCAAATTAACTTGTTGAAATTATGTTCGTATAATTTTGTTTCGAATTTTCAAAAATATTTTTTCTTTAGTCAATCTAAAAAACAATTTTTTATTTTTTGTATATTTTATAACATCATATATGTGCAATAATTATGTAATAATATATTACAAAAATTCAAAGGCCTAATTTTTTATTAATATTATGTATTTTAATGGATTTAAATCAATTTCCAAAAATAAAAATGACTTTCCAAAGTCTTAAATGAAAATTAAAAATTTAAAAATTAAGATTTGTGGAAAAATAACTTTTCCATGTCAAAACTAGTACAAAAATATGGATTTAGGTTCTGTGATATTAACATAATATAAAACATTACTCAAATGTCTATAACCATGATAAAAAACCATGTAAAATTCAATGGTTTTCATTTTCCACCACCAAGAATTCCAGGACCTATATTTTAAAATTATTAACTCATTCCTCCACTATTCCAAAAAATACCCACCCATATCCCGTTAATCATAACTCAAAATCCATAATCCATGAATTTATGGTTATTTTTCTTCCTAGAGATTCCCTCCATGTTTTCCTCCCCATGGTGTCATCCTTATGTATTAAGAAGTAGCTATTCAATATACGGTAATTTATTACTTCCTCTTTCCATTCAATTAAACCTTTTATGGTACATTTTCTATGTGTTGAGTTACGTTCATTTTATAATTTTAATTATCCCATTTTTGAAAAAATATCTATTTTTTATTAATGGGATACTTATGTCCACTCCCATTATACCATATCCTTAATCGATGTTGTATATCATTTTACTGCCAAATTAATTTCCCAAATTTCCTTTTAATAATGGTGTATTATTTTATTGTGAAAACCCAAACCCCTTAAATATCCAGTGTAATTCACCGATCATTAAAAAAAATTTATTTATTTTTGGATTTACTTTTCTAAAATCAAAATTTCAATTCTAGGGGTTAAAATGTTGTAATATACAAGTCTTTAAGAACTTATTTACACTATGAATTTATATAAAATACATTCTTTATTCACTATTTTTATCAATGAGATGATTTATTAGGATCAATATAGATCACATGAAATAAGGAATATGAACGGTTTTCCATGATATAAATCCAATGAATTGGGTAAATAATTAATATCTATATATGCAATTTTTTACGATGCCTTTGTGAATAACCAGGGTAGTTATGATTGAAAAAAGATTAGAGATAAACCTTTATGGTATGATTTTTAATGTTTCATTTTTATGTTTTATAAACATTTCTATGTAACGATTCAATCAATATATATATATATATTCCATATTTTCTTATACTCATTCTCTATTGATATACTTCATTTTAAGATGATAAATATCTCCTTTTTTTATTACCTTACCATGAATTATACTCTACCATTTCTTTTAATTTATGTCCCTAGGATATAGTATGTACTAAAATTAATCATCGATGAACCAATGAAGAATAATTTAAACTGTATTAAAACATTGTTTATCTTATTCGTGTATTAGGTTTCTAATTTCATAGAAACTAAAGCTTAAAATATGTTGTGTGTTATTTAGTGATGTACCCTATAATGAGAGTTTTATGCATTAAAAATGTGAGATGAAATAGTTGGTATTGGATCATGGTTCAGTTATTTATTGAAATTTAGATAATAAAAATAGTAAGAATCCTAGGGATAAGTCTAAATATTCAAAAATTTAATATAATTATTGTGAAGTATAATGGGATTGGTTTCCAAGAAATGAAATTCATGTCTTGATACTACAACTAGATGTGGATCTAGAATTTTTGTACCTTGGGTAATAAACATGGAAATTGTGCATTAAGATTTTAACTGATCATCACCTAGTGTACAAAAATTTCCTTAATAAACACATTTTCTTACATTCATGGGGGATAAGTTTGGTTAATCGTGTTAATTTTTTGAACTATTATGAAGGAATATAAAAAATATAATTGTTAATATAGGATAATAAAAGGAAAAAATATATAATTATGTTGTTTTAGGAGTTAAAATACCTCTATAATTACAAAATTATTAAAAATAACGTATTTCTCACTAAGGGATTCATATTTAAGAACAAATGGTAGTAAATTGAGGGAACCACATAAATTATTCATGAAATGGATGATGAATTGATAACATTCCAAAAATTATATAACCCGGATGGAATGCTTCTTGAGAGTGATGAACCAACTATCCAAGGTTCTGAATAATAACATGAATCATGTTGAGATGACCGATTTACCACAAAGTTAATAACATGAAATTTGTTTATTCATATATCATTGACCACAATCCTTTAGTAGATGTTTTGATCAATTAATTTCCCAAAAAATCGTTTTCCACTATAGTTTTTTTTAATTCATTTTTAGAAATAGATAGAGTCCCTTTGGTAGTATATCTCTTCTAAATGGAATATAATTGGTGGTTGACAGTGATTAGGACCAGGAATCCTATAGGGGAGATGATTTTATGGATATGGAAGAGTTTAGGATAATATTTTTCAATAAATATTTTCCCAATTTTATGAGAATAAAATGGATAAGGAATTCTTAGAGATGAAGAAGAAGGAAAATTAATTGGTGGGAATATATTAAATGAACATAACAAGACATTCTTGATACACCTATAGATTTTTTTAGGGATCATTAGAGATAGTTTGAAAAGTTATTTTGAAGACTGAGATCCCTTATACGAATTAATATATTATATTGAGACTATGAAATATATTAAGATCTAGTATAGAGTTATTTAATGGTTGAATTGAGGTTTGAAGAGACACAATGATCAAATAAGCTGAATGAAAAGAAGATAATAATGGAGGAAAATTTTGGTAATAATTTTGATCAGGGAAGATAAGTAAAGTAATTATAAATTATCAAATGAAAAAAATGCTTTGAGAAATATGTAGGGATCTACATTATTGAGAGTCAAAACTGCTACAAGTGTGGATGATATGACAATACATATCTGAAATGTCATAGTGAGGTGAAGCCTCAATTTCTCAATGGAAATGAAAAAAGAGAATAATGTGAAATAAGTTCATAAAGTTCAATGCATCATGTGTGGAAAACATGGGAACATTGGAAATCAATGTTTGGATCAGAATATAATGGAGGTAAACCCCCATTGACCTTATTATATACCAGTGGAACAAGGTAATTTTTCTCAATAATGACAAATAAATTAGATTCTATAAGAAATTTTGTGGAATATACACTCATTATGCTCTCAAACAATGTAGGTACTTTTTTTCCACTAGTTCTTCACATTCCTTTATTTAATAGAATTTTGAAAAGAATTTAACATCAAAACAAGAACATTTAGAAGTCATGTTATCAGTGAAAACTCCTAGTGGAATTATCAATGAATAAAAGGTGTACAAAAACTCTTATATCAACATTAAAAGCAAGATGTCATAAAAAACATTGTAGTCATTATTGTGGTGAAATTTGACACAATAAAAATGATGTATTGACTTTGAAATTATAAATATATGATCAAATATAGAAGAAAAAAATTCATAGTATTAATTGCACCACCTAGAGTTTTTTTCATAGTAAAGATATCTCATCACGAGATTTGTCTAGAAGCACCATTTATTGCATTATTTTTATAGATTATTAGTGAATATAGGGAAGGAAATGAATGTATAACGATAGGAAAAATACCCATTATTTTGGTAATACCTTGATAAATTTTAGTAATATTTTCCTGAACCTCCCCTAGAAAAAGATGTATATTTTTCTATTTAACATATACCAATATCCAAGAAAATATGAAAGAACCCATATAAATTCTAATATTTGGAGTTATAAGAATTGAATAATTAACTAAATGTTTTTTTGGGGAACGTTTTTATGTAATCAAGCATTTATCCTTGGGGAGCACTAGTTCTCTTTGTAAAAAAGAAGGATAGATCAATGAAGCAATGAGTTGAATATTAAGAACATAATGGGATGATTATGAAAAACAACTGGCCACATCCAATGATTAATTAATTATTTCAATAGATTCATGGGGATAAATCTTTATATAATATTAACCTCTAATCAAGGTATCATTATTTATGTGTGAAGAAAGAAGATATCCTAAGGACATCCTTCTGAACAAGATATGGAAATTATGAGTTTTGTTGGAACCTCCTCATATGGAGTGTGTTTGATGCTTTCTTGTTTTAATTATAACAAACCATGATTCTTTTATTACTAATGTTTCACATATTATATGACATATTTTTATATGATAAGACTATTTATATAATATTTCAGATAATTATTATTGAATGTCATGATTTAATAGAAGACATCATTAATGCATGGATGACCTACTGCCAAATCGAGTAACCATGACCGACAATAAGAGATACTAGTGGGAAAAGATACCACTAGAGGTGAGTCTAAATTACTGCCAGTGAAGTAAACACTAGTGGAGTCACTACCAGAGGTGAGTTACTTATAGATTTTGGATTCACTTCCATAATTCTTATTTTCATTGTTTTCTAAGGACTTTTGCACCAATGGCTCAATAACTAAGTATATTCATAGATAGATTGACCATGTAATAATGACTTAGTAAAAGTGTATATAAGGACTGTTTATTTTCTCCAACTGACACTACTATATATTCTAAAAGTATATAACTCTTATTATATAAAACAATATATACAATAGACAGATAGCATGATCTCTTACTAACCGGATTTGTGCATTCTATTGAACTTTATGATTCAAATTCTATGAAGTTTAACAACATAGAAGTATAAAACCCATTACCGAGATTTATTCACACATCTAACAAAGATCAACTATAACATATCTATGATCCTTTGTTCTGCTTATATTTTTCCTAAAAAATCATAGACTCCTCACTTATGATGATATGAGGACTACAAATATAAAGAACACATAACACTAAGTATTTTATATTCTTATTTTTTTATCTATTTAACCATTGAGAACTGGGTTTTATTATTATTATCCAACACACACAGTATCCTAAATTTCTAGGATCCCTATAATCATCATTGGACAGTAAGGGGGATTTTAATGTCGTCACGAATCAAGAAGAATGTAGGGGGAGAGGTTCCTTTAATAGGAAGGACAGTATCACTTTTTATCAATTTATGACCAGTAAGGGTTTCATTGAACTTGGTTTCTCAGGTGGCCAGTTCACGTGGTGAAACAACTAGAAGGTACCCCATAGGTCCTAGAGTTGATTAGATTGATCCCTGGACAATATTTCTACATTTTAAACTTATGAAAATACTCATGTTATGCACTTGGCGTGAGGTCTGTCGGATCATTCCCCACTCCTTATATCATTATCATCTGGTCAATAACATCATACTTGTTTTCATTTTTACCATCTCTGGACCAACATCTCTGGCTATAGTTATCTGTTTTGTGACTCTTGGGCTCCCCCTGTTCAATTCCCTGTGTGGTGTACTCTCCGCCACAAGCTAAGACGACTCCAGAAGAGTCCTCAGTCTTGGTCGAAGGCCTTTCGAGCATCAGACTAAGACCTCAAACAAGTCATGTAGAATGTTTATTGGATTGAAAGGTTTCTTGAGGAGGATATAAACAACATTCTCTTTGAGAAGCACTCTAGTGAATATATGATCCTCTTAGAGATGTTGTTGTGGCAAGAATTCCATGACAGGGAAGAGGCCATGATAAAGTGGCTTAAATAGGGTGAGAAGAATACAAATTTTTTCCATGCTTTTATCAAGAAGATGAAAAGGTGGATCATGCCGAATATTGAGTTTTGGGATGGCTCATTTGTAGATGACACAGAGTTGGCTGGGTATCTTGCTAGATCTCACTTATACAATATTCACGATAGTTTAAGATCCACAATTCCTAATGGGCATACATGGGACACATGGGAATCCTCGAAAACATACATATTATCTTCTCAGATTGTGACAAAAAGGTCCTGAGTGATTTTCCTCAAGAGGAAGAAATACATGGATGGGTGATGGCTCTGAATCCCGATAGTGCAGTGGGTCCTGACAGCTTCCCTATAGACTTTTATAGAGCATCATGGGGCATCATAAAAGGGGATTTAATTATGGCTATCCAAGAATTCATCAGGGGTGGGCCTTTGCCTATAGTGGCATGTGAAATAACTGTGGTTCCCATTCCTAAAACCAATTCCACCACATCCATTGAGTAGTTTTTCCGGATAAGCATGTGAAACTTCCAGTACAAAATCCCCGCAGGTATCATTAATTCAAGGATGTTCATCCATCTTCCCAGGTGCATCTCTATGTAACATTATGGCTTTGTTAAAGGGTGCTCCATCTAGGAGGAGATCATCATGGAATAAGAAATGATCAAGTATCTCAGTGTTAAAACACGAGGCTTCAACATGGTTGTTATGTTGGATATGAGAATGTCCTATGATTGTGTGGAGTGGATATTCATAATAAATGTTCTTGAAGGTATGGGCCTCTATCTGTAGAATATTGATATCATATTCCACTGCTGCAGTTCAGCCTGGATATTGATATCATTCATGGGAAAAATTCATCTTTTTTAAAGTAACACAAGGGCTTTGTCAAGGAGACCCAATCTGGCGAAGCCTATTTATCATCACTCAGAAAGTTATTAGATGCCTCATCCATTGCAACCTTCCCAGAGATTCTATCCTTCCCTTCTGCAGAAGGATACGCTTCCTATCTATTCCATATCTCATGTTTGCTGTTGACTCCAGTATTTTCATCAACCCATCCAGCAGGTCTATGTGTGGCTAGAACATAGCACTAGAGGTGTATTGTCGTTTGAGTGGTCATATCGTCAACAAGAGTAATAGAAACCTCTATATCTCTAATACATGCTCTGACGGACATATCCTCAATGTAGGTCACATCATGGGCATGCACAATGACACTCTTCCCATGTTGTATAAAATATCACCAATATTGATGAGGCCTCTGCATATTCACAATTTTGACTCCATTGTTGGTAAAATCATGGAGAGGGTTCCTAACTAAAAGAGTCGTTACTTATTCTTTAGAGGTAGGATCGCCTTGGGAAATAGCATTCTTATTTCCACCCTGATTCATTCCCTTTCTACCATTAATGTCTCTAAAGGGGTTGTCGTAACATGGACTTGATTTTTGCAGGCTATATTTGGGACCCCATGAACGAGGGTAGAAGGAATTAGGTTTCATGGGGTAAGATGGTGTGGTATTTCAATGAAGGTGGTATCAGCATCTGAAATCTCGGTGATTCCCTAACCTGCATGCATGCAAAAATGTAATGGGAAGTGATTGAGAATCATACGTTATGGGGAATGACCAACCATGCATACTACATTGGGAATGGGGGTGTCATGGAAAAGCATGCATCCCCTCTTTGGCATGAGATTTTTCCCTTGGTGAACTCCCTCAGACCTCCCACTCATTGGATCATCGGAATAGGGGACCGCTCTTTTGGCACAATAATTGGTGTGGGGAGGTAATTGGGTACCTAGGGTGCCCTTTCACCAGCATTTTCTTCCTGGAGGCCAAAAAAAATCTTCCTTTCATCGTTGTTGTTCTTGACATGAACCAGGAGATTTTGTTTCACCTCATTGAAATTACTACAGCTACCGATTGATGTGTTTACACCCCATCTTCGTCTGGCCTATACTTGTCCAACGACTAACATTGTGTGTCTATAACGCAAGCGGTAGAGGATGTTTAGAGTGATGTCTTGTGGGATGAAGCCATCCACAAAAAATAAAACATCCATTCATGGAGAATATGTCAAAGAGACATTCCTACTAATGTTAAAATTAAAAGGTGTTGGGTGAGAAAGTCCTCCAAATGTGTTTTATATAAGTATCACAAGGAGGAATCCTTCTATAATTTGTTCATCGAAAGCTACTGGGTGAATGAGGTGTGGATTTTTTGGGTGATTTCATTGGATTTTCAATTACATCCATTGCAGATTAGTCCTTCTATACCCAATGGTTTTCAGATCAGGTGCTGAGGGCCCAGAGAGAAGAGTGTGCTCTCTAGTGCTTCATGTAGTATGTTGGAACATGTGGCACACACATAACGAGTACCTTCATGAAGGTGTGTCCTATTCTCTTCAAACGATCATTTTTCAAACTAAGAGACTACAACTTTATATGTTCTGCATTCTCACCACCTGGAGGTAGGCTCCCACCCTTCAGTAGCTTCTTCCAGCTGTGTATAATCCCCCTCTGGTCCATGCTTCGTCCTCTAGAAATTGGGTTCAATGGATCCCCCTCATCACATTTTCCCACTCAACACCAAAGTCTCCTATATTAGGGGAACCATGAGTTGTGGGGGGCACGTTTGTGATTGAAATTTCTCGATCATTTTCACCTTCTCCATCCAGTTGGGTCAGGGTACATCTCATTTTTCATAAGCTAAGACCATGTAGGCAGATCTCCATTTGTGCAGGCAATGGGGTGTTGTTCCAATGGATATGGAAACCGATTCCTTTCTCGTTTCTAATGCTTTGAAAGGCCTCATAAGTGCACCTTGGTCTATTTAGTATATCATCTGAATGTGTTGGGGTATCCTTTGAATTAACACCAATGTGTCCCGTACCTGGAAAGAGGGAAATAATGTTGTAGACTACCTTGCCTCAATTGTTTGATCAGGACCAGAGGATCTTCTCTTCCACACACCTCAATGTCTGAAACCAATGGGGATCAACATTTTTAGATGGGATTCTCTTAGTCTTTATAATTTTAGAACCCTGTAGTCCCATTTCCTCAGCTAGCTTGTACATATACTTGTATTTCCCATTTCATATCTTTGAATAAAAACTTTTTTGGTGATGATGAAAAAGAAGTATGATGAGGAGGATAAAATATACAAAAAGGCCATGAATGTAGCATGGAGTGCCTCATAAGATAGATCAACTGACTCAAACACTAATCAAGTAGATACACCAGACATCACCAATTTAATTTTTACAACAATCATATGAAAGGTATAAAAATTTCTTCATGTTTCTCCTACTAAGGTTTCATACATTTCTAAAAATGAAGAAAATATTCAAAATGGAGAAAATATAACTATAAAGGGTCAATAAGATTAATCTAACATGCTACAAGACACTTTTCATGAGATGAAAGAAAAATTTAAGTCACTCAGGAAACAACATGCCTTAATAGTAAATGTTAAAAATATCCATACTATTGAAAAAGAGAAAAATGATCAAATGTTGAAAGAAAACAATGAATTAAATTTATCAACTAAATACTTAGATAAAGTCATATAATAATTAAAAAATGTTAGGAAAACATTAATTCATATACTGGGAAAGCTAGTCAATCCCAAGTATACAAATATCCTACGTTACAATTTAGGAAATAGAAAAATTACCAAAATAATATTTACATCTAGTACCAGTTCTGAATGTTCATATACTAGAAATACCTACTCAACTAGAACTAATAAATTTTTTATCTCTAAAAGTCTACAATATGTTTATAAGAAACATGTTAGGTAAATATGGTTTTCAAAATCTCTTATTACTAACATAACAAGACCCAAGATGACTTGGTACAAAAATCATTTATTGAATGAACTTTGTGTTGTAAGAAACATGTTTTAAAACCTCCATCAAAAGCCTATGGTATTTGGAAAGTGGACATTCCAGACATATTTCTAGTGGGTATACAAATTTCTATAATATCATAAATGTTGACAGCGGACATGTCACTTTTCGTGATAATGAAAAATGTAAATTCATCATCCATGGTCAAATTGGTAATTCTAATTCAGTGTTAATTTCCAAAGTTTTATATGTAGATGGTTTACAATATAATCTTCTTAGAATATCCCAATTATGTGATAATATATTTTATGTAAAATGAGAAAGGAATTCCTTTCTTATTTTAAATGATAAAAATGATTATTTTTTACTACTTTGAGAAATGATAATATGTATTATATTGATTTAAATTCTATATCCTCTAAGAATATATCTTGGTGTAGTGCCTTTTATAAAGAAACCTGGATTTCTCATAGGAGACTAGGCCATTAAAGTATTCACTCATAAATAAATATAACTAGGAATGTTTCAGTTAGACACCTAATAGAGATTGAATTTTAAAATGATAGATTTTGTAATCCACGTAAAAAGAGGAAACATCATAATCTTTCATTTAAATATAAGAAATAATTTTCAGCAGGTCATCCTTTAGTTTTAATCTATATAGACCTAATTGGTCCTTCTAGAGTCTCTAGTACAAATTAAAAACACTATGTCTATACCCCTATAGTTTATTTCACTAGATACACATGGTTTCACTTTCTATCTCACAAAACATAATCTTGTTATTAATATATTATGTATACCAAATCTATAGAAAACCATAGTGGAATTTTGATAAAATCATTAAGGAGTGATCATGGTCGAGAATTTTAAAATCAATAAATTGAATCATTTTGTTGACAAAATGGTTATAATCACAACATTTTTTCTTCTTGGACACCACACAAAAATGGTGTGGTGGAAAGAATAAATAGTACTCTTCAAGAGATATCTTAAACTAGGTTAAATGAGTATGACACACCTCTCTACTTTTGGGAAGAACCTATTAATAGAGCCTATTATATTATAAAGATTATTGATTAGACCTATCTTATTGAGAACGCCCTATGAGTTATGGAATAATAGAAATCCAAGGAAAAATTACTCTATAGTTTTTGGTTGAAATTTTTTTATTCTAAATACAAAGGATAATTTTAACCAATCTTATTCCAGGAGTGATGAAGCAATTTTCCTTGGATATTCAACTTCTAGAAAATATTATAGAGTGTTTAAAAAAGATAACCAGAAATATGGAAGAATCTATTCCTATCTAGTTTGAGAAAATAATCCCAGTGAAGTTAGGATTATCTTAGATGAACTTGAGGATGATATGTCGACTCTGAATCCCATTTTTATACATTCTCAAAGTTCTGTTAAATAAATAGATAGTTCAACTAGTAAAATTCTAGAACTTGAACTCTAAGAAGACCTTGACTCTAGAATACCCTCGTTTAAAAGACCCATTAAAACTAACAAACATCACCATTTAGATACATTAATAGGAACCCTATATATAATTACATAGACAAGAGATTCCATAAGAAATAAAATTTAACATTAAGAATTATTTTCATAGATTGAACCTGAAAACCTTAATGATGACATCAATGATTAATTTTTGGTAATATCTATGCAATAAGAACATAATCAGTTTGAAAGAAACAATTTTTGAGAACCTATTGAACAACTTAAATACACTTTAACTATTGTAACAAAGACGGAGTCTAGAAACAAGGTTGATGAGTCTAGAACAATTGTAAGAAATAAAGTAATATTGGTTTCACAAGGTTATAATCAAGAAAAAACTATTGATTATAATGATACCTTTTCACCTATATCAAGACATAAAGACAATAGGATACTTATTTCCTATACAACCCATTTGTACATCAAACTACATCAAATGGATGATAAAATTCCATTATTATATAGATTCATATTTGAGGAGGTTTCTATTGAACAACCCTAGGATTTCAAAATAAAACTTTTGAAAATTGTGTTTTTAAATTTACAAAATCATTGTATGGTTTAAAATATGATCCTAGAGTTTGGTATGATAGGCTTACCTATTTCCTTATTTAATGTTTTTTTTCAAATGGTAGAGCTGATCAAAATATCTTAATAAAAATAATTTCAAAATATGTTTTAATAGATCAAATATATGTAGATGATATTATTTTTAGATCTATTAAATATTTTTTATTTACTGATTTTTCAAAATTGACGGAAAATTAATTTGAATTGAATTTAATGGTTGAACTCAAAGTATTTATTGATTTAATATTTTTTCAAAATAAATAAAGATTTATTTTAAATCAATGTAAGTACATAAAAGATATATTAAAACGTTTTGGACTAAAAAAAATTAAAAGCAGTGTTACTCCCCTGAGTACCACATTTAAAATAGTCCTTGATGAAGCTGGGAATTCAGTAGATCAAACTAGTTACTAATGTGGGATTTATAGTCTTTTATACATGACTATTGTTTCCCTGATATTATGTTTATTTTGTGTATGTGTTCTTTCTTTCAAGAAAATACAAAAGATTCACATTTGTTAGATGTCAAAATAATTTTCAAATACCTATAATATAAAACCAATTTAAGATTGTTCTATCCAAGAGGACATGATTTTGACGAAGTAAGTTATTCAGATGCTGATTTTGGTGGCTTCAAGTTGGATAGAAAAATCACTTTTTGAACCTGTTATATTTTAGACAAATCTCTAGTATCATGGTCTAGTAAGAAATAAAAATATGTGGAATTACCTACTGATGAATCTGAATACATAGATTCAAATTTTTTTGTGAACAAATATTTTAGATGAATGATAATTTACTAGACATTGGATACCAATTTAGACATACACCTATAAATTGTGATAACCCAATTGCAATAAAAATTTCCAAAAATCCATTATCTCACTCTGAAAAAAAAACACATTGATGTAAGAATTTAATTATTGAGAGATCATTATAAAAAGGGTGATATAACATTATAATTTATTGGAACTGAACATAAGATACCTGATATATTAACAAATCCTTTGAATTATAAAATATTAAACCACACAAAACATGAAAAATAAATAATAAGTTTTGGTTGATGAGTCAACATTAATGAGTCGGCTACCTGATATAATCAAAATTCCTTAAAAAATTTTAAGATTAAATGACATAAAACATGAATTAGGAAGTATAAATTTTTATGGATGAGTCATAATTGGTGAGTCATTGTTGATGAGTCACTGTTGATGAGTCATCATTTATATGTCACCGTAGAGGAGTCACCGTTGATGATTCATCATTGATGAGTCAGTGTTTATGAGTCAGCATTGATGAGTCACTATTGCAGATTCACATTTTATGAGTCCCCATTTATGAGTCACCATTGATGAGTCACCATTTATGAGTCACCATTGATGAGTCACCGCTGATGATGTCATCATTGATGAAGTCACCACTGAGTAAGTCACTATTTCATTTTATTCTGTTATTTTATTATTGTCACTATTTTTCCTTATTGATTTAGGTTTTTTTGTTTTAATTTTATTATTGTTTATTTTTAACCCATAAATGATAAAATTTTCAGGTAAACAAAAAATAGACTCATTTCCCCTAACCCTATATCTATTGAACATTTTCCATCCTTTGAAACAGATCTTGCTTGTTTCACCTAAAGACTTCAACTAATCCGAATGGAATGTGTGAATCGAGTGGCATAATAAAATCCAGAAGAGATGAGGGATTCTGAGAAACAATTATTATCCACAATATCTTTGAAAACCATTTCAATAAACCTACATCTGAGAAACTATGTAGTTTAAGAAGAAAAAAAAATTGATGCACATTAGCTTCCAACTAGAAATACGATAGTGATTTTTGTAATGGAAAAGATGATGTTTATGAAGTGGTATATCTGAAATCATCTAGTGTATTATCCAAGGTTAGTCTTTGAATTGAATCAGAATGCAAGATTTATTTTTGGGAAGCAAATCGATAGAATTTGAAGAAGAATAGATGGAGAATAGATTTCATTCTCCTCAATTCAATGGGGAAAACGTTTAGATTTTCTTCAAAAAATAGTATATGAGGATTTATAAGGAAGTATACCGAGTGATATAGATAATTTTTATTTTGAAAGAGAACCCATACATTTGACTGGATATGGAACTCTAAGAAGACCAACTGATGCTGATCTTGATGGTGAATTTAAGTATTTTTTTCTAATTTGTATAACATGTTCTATGTCCTAGGAAAGTGGATTTCAATACCCTGAAATATGAAGATGTATACTTCCTGTATATGATGAATAAATGTAATATAATATATAATTGTATATTTTAAGGATTTATTTACTTGATATGTGAAAAAAGAGATCAAGATAAATTCCCTGATTTACCCCAACATAATATATACTATGTTAGATGTAAAGTGTTATGTCAAAGCAATAGAAGAATATAAATAAAAATTTGGTGGTTTTTGATTACGCAAAACAATTTTCAAGAGATTAAAAGTAAGCTATAATCCCTTGAAGGGATGTTGGTTCAGGGACAATGAAAAATAGTATGGTGATTTTAACCCTATCGATCACTCTACCAGACCAAAAGACATGATGGATCTAGGTTTTGAAGATAATGGGATACCTAAGTACTATGATGATGATGTTGTTTCTTTAAGATAAGGGATAATAGTGGGAGAGATATAAGTATTAGAAAAATAAAAATAATTTGAATCAATTGACAAAGAGGTGATCCATAGATCATAAAATCTCCACCAAAAGTATTAAGTGAACATGTCAGTTCATCAAGCCCTCTGCTATCCAGAGAAGGAGCCTTACCTGAAAATGATGATGATGAAGATAATAAAGTTTCTAGAGAAGTTCAGTTTCAATCATTCAACATGGAAACCTCAAGTGAGGAGATTTGTGATGGAGTTAATGATATTTTTTCTAGATATGAATATAAAGAGATTTAATATATTGAAAAGTATGATGGATCTTCCAATCGGGTTACTAATGATGATGATGGAAATAAAAATGGTGGCCCTAATCACATAGATTCTAAAAATGTGGCACTGATCATGAGGGAAGTGATGAGAATAAAGATAATCATGATCCTGGATAAGAGACTGTTCAATATCAATCATGTTCACCAATTGTATCTAGATATCAAAAATATGCAAATCAACCACATGATCCCATGATTCCTAATATTCTAAATGTTCTTACAAATTATAAGAAAGCTACAAGTGAGGGGGATAAAACTCTCAATCTTGATGAACAATTTGATAAACTGGATTAGTTATAAATAATGTCAATATAGAAACCAATCAGAAATAATATCTTCCAGCAATTATTGGGAGGGAGAATTGACTACAATTCTAGTTAATCAGTCAGTTCTATTGGATCAGTCTCCATAGATAGCCAACTTTCCACTACAACAGACAACAACTATTCCCTTAACAAAATAAATTGGTCAAAGGTATAAAGTGCCCAGAAACTCCACCATAAATCAATATATAACATTTTTAGTCATCTCCTTTGAATAATGGAAAAATATCTAGGTTTTTTAATAATTTGATTGATATACAGTGGTTGATATGATGAGACTGAAACATTTTTTGGAAGGGAAGGATACTAATTGGATAATATCGATTAAGAAGATGATTTACAACCTTTTATCCCCATTGAAACCAATATAACTTTTTCTGAAGCTGTTTTACTTCCATATATAGTGACACAAAATGATTTTAATTAATTTCAGGGGACTGGGAACTCTGATTTAGACACCTTGAGAAAAAAATTTGTTTCAGACTTCACTCATGTCTTGAAATCCCAATCATCACCAACTACTCATCTTAATGAAAATTTTGTTTGATATTTTGTTGAATTGGTGATATCTAATAAGAAACAAAGAGTAAGAATTAAAATTCATTAAATTGAAGTATTTAATATAATTTTTACATCTTAGGTATCAAGTTTGGAATCCTCGGTAGAGGGTCTATGTCACGACCCGCCTTCACCAAAAGGAGGGAAGGGTCAGCAGATTTCCAGGCCCTTCCTTCATTAAGTTGAAGGAGAGATAATGACCCCCGAAACCCGCCTTCAATAGGTCCCGGAGTGGTGACTAGCACCAAGGGTATAGGAAATTCTCGCAAATGGAAGGCATTACCCTTTTTATTTTATAGGATCGAAAGATAAGGAGGAGAAAACCCAACAACACCAAGGTAGAAAGAAAAGTAAAGCCAAAAGTAAACCATTCCCACATGCATGTTTCAAAAGTGAAATCCACAAAGTGCAAAAAGTGACTACAAGGTAAGTACCAAAAGAAAAGGAGAAACAACTGCAACTGCTCCAAAAGTACGAGCTAGTAAGGTCCTGCGTGATCCCCGAAGTCCTCCTGGAAACCTGAAAGCAGTTTTATATACGTAGGGTGAGCATACAAGTACACTCAGTAGGGAAAACCAAGACTCTCGTTCACAAGTGGGGGAATATACTAAAGTCCCATGAGAAAAGAGTAAACCAAACACCTAACAAGGCAAACTATCCATCCCAGGCCTCACCAAGGCTCGCTCCCCAAATAACGCAAGTCAAGTAATATATATATATAAGAGCACATCGATGTTTGGGTACCCCGCGCCACTTTCCCACTGGTTATTGAGACATCCTACGCATCAGACCAATCCCGCCATTTTCACCGCAGTCCCACTGCCACACCCACCCGCACACACCTCGGCCACAACCACACGCAGTCCCACTGCCGAATCCCGCCCGCACACACCTGGGCCACAACCACACGCATTCCCACTTCCGTATCCCGCCCGCACACACCTGGGCCACAACTATCACATGTAACCATGCCTGCAAACACCTAGGCCAGAACAACCACCGCTACGCCCGAAGACACCTGGGCTAAAGGATCCACTGCCACGCCCGAAGACACCTGGGCCTCATCCCGAAGACACTTGGGAAACCACCTGCCGCACATACCTGGCCAACCACCACAACACCCTGCCCAATGGTTCTTGGGCTAATAATGGACTTCAGGCCATCACAGCCTGCCCGAAGGTACTTGGGATATCCGGGAAAGGGAGCAGAAAAGGAGCTAATAACCAGCCACTAAGTATAGTGTTGGAAAAAACACCCTTCCCCCATAAATGGGGGTGTTCGTCACTAAGTGCTCAACTTGGGTGGGGCGCGAATAAGAAACACAAAGCTACAAGTATAGATATAGGTAACAAACACTCACCCAAAACTTAGGTTTTCCTAGCCAACCTACAGAACACAACACCACTGCGTCCGAGTCACAATTCACGACCCTTGCCCACAAAACCATTTGTCCCATTCTTGTTTCACATTCAGTCAAAATGTTCAATTAATTTTAAGCACTACTGGGCAACAACCATAAGCATAACCAAGGAAAGCGTCAAAAGCATAGATCAACCAAAACACTCACACGCGGTTCTGCCAACAGAGGATCTCTCCCCAATTTGTGATAAAAACTCACGACCACTGAAACCATACCAAAAGGAGATCCCATCCCCTCCCATATTTCCAGCAAACGGCCCGAAGGGAAAACAACCAACTACCACTACCAGCACAAGTCAGGGATTTTCAGATTTAAAAGATTTAACACACTCCATGATTTCAAATTCCGTGTGTTCTAACCGGGAGTTATCACAGAAGGGCCGATCCTGGTGCTTTCAATTATTCAGCCGGATATACGTGGTTAACCAATTTCACAGCAGGAGTTCACAATTTCAGCAACCCATTTAAAACATCACGAGGGGATTCAAGTGCACACACACGACCACCAACAGCCTCAATTTTCAGAAAACATAAACCAGTACAACAAAAGGGATGATCACAAGATAAAGCATAAACAACGATCACAACCCCTTCCCCTTCTTTCTTTAGAACTTCATTTATTATCTTCATTAGGGTTCGGTTCAACCAATTCCATAAGAACAAAAATAACGCCCACCCCGCATGATACACAAAAGTGAGAGACGAAAGAAATTCCCTACTTGTTGATAGATGATCGACGTTTAGGCCAGGGGCGCGGAACTTTACGGATAACGACGCGGCGGTCCCGATGCACCAGAAGAGCCACGATCAAAGAAGGGGGGAAACCACGACCTAACCCTTAATTTATAAGAGCTGGGAACGGTTGAGATAAAAACGCCGAACCGCATAAGACGTGGAAGTCGTGGGTTGACCACGCGGCTTGACTCATTAAAGGTACTGAGTGGTTTAAACCGACCCATGAGCCGATTCAGTATTTAATTAAACTTTTGTGCGCGTTACTGGAACAACTTGGCAAGGCCGGGTGACGTCGGCCGGTTCCGCCGATCCGTCACACCGATCAGTCGCACTGATCAGTCTCACCGATCGGTCTCACCGATCGGTCGCACCAATCGGTCTCACCGATCGGTCTCACCGATCGGTCTCACCAATCGGTCTCACCGATCCCTCTCACCGACCGGTCGCACCGATCGGTCTCACCGATCGGTCTCACCGATCCGTACCCCTTAAGGATCCGGATTTTGGCAAAGGAAGGGACCAAGGGGGGTCTGGGTCATCACATCAGATACCTCTTAAACGATTCTCGTCCTCGAGAATCACAACAAACCAGAAGGAAAGAGAGGGTCCGAACAACCATCTTCGAAAGATACCTCTTAGGAGTGAACCTCTGCTAACTAAAAACACTCTCTTGTCAAGAACTAAGCAACATACCACGCCAAACAGCCCGGTCATGCGGGTTTGGGGAGTTTCCCATCCCCCATGTCAAGATATTATCTGCTTTGGGCGGCACTGACTCGCCCGCACGGGTTCAATCGCATCCACCTTAATGCGTCTTGATTAGGGGTCAGGTTCCCTCTTCCCTTTAGCCGGGGCTTTTCACACACAACAGAGGAAAGGAACTAGTACATTTCATAGCCAAAAAGGTCAGACGTTCTACCACAGTAGGTACAAAAGGAACAAAGCTCAAAACAACTCGGGGTATTGGGCACACATCTGTGCTTCCCTTTCCCACGTACTCTCCTAGAGCCCGCCATGTCTCCACAACACAGGAACCAAGGGAATAGCTCGCCCACGAAGCACCTTCTCCTTGCGATCCTCGATCATCACTGGTTTTTCCACAAAGGTTGCGTCGTCCCCGATGTCCAGTTCACCCCAATCAAGGACGTGTGAATCATCGTGCATATAACGATGGAGCTGGGATACATGAAAGACATCATGTAACCTTAGTAGCGGCGGAGGTAACGCTAGCTGATATGCCACTTCGCCGACCCGCCGTAACACTTCGAAGGGTCCAACGAATCTGGGGGAAAGCTTACCCCCCATGCCAAACCTCCGTTGTCCACGCCGCGGGGAGAACTTCAAGAACACGTGGTCTCCAACCTCAAACTCCAAGGGCCTTCTCCTGGTATTGGCATACGACTTCTGTCGATCCTGGGCCTCCTTCATCCTTTCCCGTATGAGCTGAATCTTCTCTGTCGTGTTCTGAACTACCTCCGGGCCAAGGATGCCTGCCTCTCCTACTTCGGTCCAACACACAGGTGAACGACATGGCCTCCCGTACAGAGCCTCAAACGGGGCCATACCGATGGTAGAGTGGTAGCTATTATTGTAAGAAAACTCTACTAGAGGCAAGTATCGCACCCACGACTCTCCTGAGTCCAGAACACATGCCCGTAGCATATCCTCCAAGGTCTGGATGGTTCGCTCCGTTTGTCCATCTGTCTGGGGATGGAAAGCAGTGCTAAGGCGTAACTGGGTACCAAACGCATGCTGCAATCCTCTCCAGATTCGTGAGGTAAACCGTGCATCCATATCCGAGACTATAGACCTCAGAACTCCATGAAACCGCACCACCTCATTCACGTACTTTCGTGCCAAAGCATCCACAGTACTTGACTCCCTGATTGCCAGAAAGTGAGCTGATTTCGTCAACCTGTCCACCACCACCCAAATGGCGTCGCACCCTCCTTGGACCTTGGGTAGTCCCGTGACAAAATCCATTGAGATGTCATCCCACTTCCACTCGGGAACAGCTAAAGGCTGCAGTAGGCCGCCTGGAACCCGGTGTTCAGCCTTCACTTGCTGACATACTAAGCATTTGGCCACGAATTCTGCCACCGCTCGCTTAACTCCGGGCCACCAGAACTGCCTTTTCAGCCCCTGGTACATCTTGGTAACTCCTGGGTGCACTGCCAGGGGTGAGTTGTGGAACTCACTGAGAACCTTGCCACGCATCACTATTGGAACAAACAACCTTTTCTGGAAAAGCATCCGGTGCTGACCATCCTCTGTCCATTCTCTCGGAGCATCGCCCTGGTCAACCCGATCACGCATCACATCGCACTCGGGGTCTCCCCACTGAGACTCCTCCACTTGTCGAAACAGAGAAGACTACACTATCATCTGATATAGGCAGCCTCTGCCAATATCCATCTTCGCATCCAGGTGTAAGGAAGCCAACTCCTCCATTGCCTTCCAGGCATTTGCCGACTCTCGGACCGCATCCTTCTGCGTCCTCCTGCTCAAGGCATCGGCCACCACATTGCCCTTGCCCTCAGTATAAGAGATTTCAAAGTCGTAGTCCTGGAGGAACTCCACCCATCTCCATTGTCGCAAGTTCAAGTCACGCTGGGAGAAGATGTACTTTAAGCTTTTTTGATCTGTGAAGACCACAAAGCATTCCCCGATGTGGTAATGCCGCCATAACTTTAGCGCAAAAACGACCGCTGCAAGCTCCAGGTCATGGGTGGCGTAGTTACGCTCATGGGGGCGTAACTGCCTGGACCCGTAAGAGATCACCCCTTGTTGCTGCATCAACACGCATCCCAGGCCCTATCCTGAAGCATCACAAAATACCTCCTAGGCCATCCCTTCTTCTGGTAATCTCAACACTGGGGCACTAACTAGCTTTTCTTTTAGGTAGCTGAAGGACGAATCCCATTGCTCGCTCCACACGAAAACCTGGTCCTTCTTGGTGAAAGCCGTTAAAGGGGCTGCTACTCGGGAGAAGTTGGGTACAAATCTCCGGTAGTAACCTACCAGTCCGAGGAAACTCCGAACTTCCGCCACATTCTTGGGTGCTGCCCAAGAAACAACTGCCTCAACCTTTGATGGGTCGACTGCTACCCCCCGCTCAGACACTACATGCCCGAGGAAGTGCACTTCTCGTGTCCAGAACTTGCACTTTGACAACTTCCCGTAGAGCTGGTGCTGTCAGAGGACTTCCAAAATTGTCCTCAGGTGCTCTGCATGGTCCTTTTCTGACCTTGAATAGATCAGGATATCGTCGATGAATACCACCACAAACCGATCCAGATACTCCCGAAAGATGGAGTTCATAAGCCCCATGAACACGGCCGGGGCGTTCGTAACACCAAAGGGCATGACCACGAACTCGAAGTGCCCATACCTGCACCTGAACGCCGTCTTCGGGACGTCGCTATCCTTTACCCTCAGCTGGTGGTATCCAGATCGCAGGTCGATCTTCGAGAACCATCCTGCCCCCTTTAGCTGGTCAAAAAGATCATCTATCCTCGGAAGAGGGTAGCGATTCTTGATCGTTACCTGATTCAGCCTCCTGTAATCGATGCACAACCTGAGGCCACCATCTGCCTTCTTTGAGAACAAGACTGGGGCACCCCACGGTGACGCACTTGGACGAACATAACCCCTCTTCATCAGATCATCAATCTGTATCCGCAACTCCCGTAGCTCCGAAGGTGCCATCCGGTAAGGAGCCATCGAGATTGGTCGAGAGCCGGGCTGCAGGTCTATCCCGAACTCGATATCACGTCGAGGGGGTAGAGTCGTCACCTCCTCAGGAAAGACGTCCATAAATTCATGAACGATCTCTGGTACTTCCACCATTTCCGCAACTACTGATTCTATTGTCAGTTCGGTCAGCAAGGAGAGGAGAGGTTCCTCCCTCCTGTTTCCCTTCGGATAGCTCCGCTCGCCGGTGAAAGTAACACGCTGGCCGTCCAAACCGGAGAACACCACCCTTCTTTGGAAACAGTCGATGACGGCGCACACAGAATATAGCCAGTCGATGCCTAGGATGACATCGTACGGCTGAATCTGTAGCATAAGGAGATCCCTAACTGACTGATGTGGCCCTAACATCAGTCTACATCCCCGAAAAATGAACAGCAAGTCGGCCTGACCTCCAACTGGTGTGCTCAACACCAGGGGCACTGGAAGTATCTCGGCATCTAGACCCAAGGTGCGGGCTAGACTGGGTGCAACAAAGGAGTGCGAAGCTCCGGTATCGAACAAAGCATAAGCAAGAGTGCTAAACACACTGATCGTACCTCGAACAACCTCTGGCCCTGCTGGAACTGTTGCTTCTGTGGCATGTAACTATCCACGCCCAGCTCCCCTGCCCCTCGGCTGTCGGCCACCTCCCCGACCACGCCCTGGTCGAGGTCCCTAGGGAGCGCCCTGAGGTCGGCCTCCCCCTCCTATGTCTGCCTGCGGAGGAGTGGGAGCTCGCTGTCCCTGCTGCTGCTGCCGGAAGGGTCTGGCTGGAAACTGCTGCTGCGGCGGATGCTGGGGATGACTGCCACTGCTGTACTGCACCCGATCGGGGCACTGACTCCGGAGATGTCCAGGGCTCCCGCAGATGAAGCATCGTGGTCCCGAGCCTGAAGGAAAAGAACGTGGGCCAGGGGATCGAAACTGAAACTGCTGCGGCCTGCTCCCTGTGGGTCGGAACCTGGAGGGTCCCGATGCTGGAGGCCTGGCGCTGACGGCCTTCCCCTTCGATGGTCCCAGCTGGATCCCTTCTCGTGACACTCCGCCCAGAGCATGCATCCTTTCCACCACTTCGGACTTCTTCTAAACCTCTAAGTATGTCGGAAGGGTAAAGGGGGTAACAACATACTGGAGGGAGGGTCGGAGCGCCTCCTCCAAACGTCTTGCCCGAGACTCCTCATCGGGAAAGAGGTCCGGAGCAAAACGCAGGAGGTCCTTGAACTTGATTCCAAGTTCCCTCACGGACATGCTCCCCTGCTGGAGGGAGAGTAGCACCTGCCTCTTCTCCACCTTCATTGTCGAGGAGAGAAACTCCGCCCGGAACTCCTTCTCGAAATCTGCCCAAGAAACCTCAGACTCTTTCCTACTCCCCAGGTGAAGCATCCACTACTAACATGCCACTCCTCGCATCTGGCTAACAGCCAGAGGAACCCAGTACTCGGTCGGGGCCCGAATCAGGCCGAAGGCTATGACTAGCTCCTCTAGCCAGCCTTCCGTATTCATATCGGAGGTGCTTACCTCATACTTCTCGAGGGCCTGTCGCTGGAAGGCTCGAAGAGTCTTCTGCCACTGGTCGTCCTCTTCCTCTCGATCAGCTCTCTGCCGATTGGCCAAAGTAGTCTCAGGACTCTCGATCGCCTGTACCACACGTGGTCGCCTTCAAGGTGCCATAGCTGCAAGGTAAACAAGGAATGCCTAAGCCCAGTAGTGAAAAGAAAATCGTTCTTAAAACTTATTAAGATTTAATTTATTCTTAATTTCCCAAGACATCCCAGAAACACAAGAACACAAGTCATTTATGATGCATGTACCTTTCCTAGGGTCTCTACCCTGCAATCAGTGTGGCCACACTTGGTCGTTCGGTAGGTCAAGAGTCCTTGCATCGGATCACGGGGGGCCCTAAAATCCCGTGTCCTAGCCGGTCTTCCCTGGCCTAATTCATGTTCCAAGGTCACCCAACACCGTTGCCTTACCATCCCATGCAATCCTCACTGTGCCTAACTCCAGACTCCGTCCTATCTCTCAACAACCTCCCCTATGATACCATTCTGTCACGACCCGCCTTCACCAAAAGGAGGGAAGGGTCAGCAGATTGCCAGGCCCTTCCTTCTTTAAGTTGAAGGAGAGATAATGACCCCCGAAACCCGCCTTCAATAGGTCCCGGAGTGGCGACTAGCACCAAGGGTATATGAAATCCTCGCAAATGGAAGGCATTACCCTTTTTATTTTATAGGATCGAAAGATAAGGAGGAGAAAACCCAACAACACCAAGGTAGAAAGAAAAGTAAAGCCAAAAGTAAACCATTCCCACATGCATGTTTCAAAAGTGAAATCCACAAAGTGCAAAAAGTGACTACAAGGTAAGTACCAAAATAAAAGGAGAAACAACTGCAACTGCTCCAAAAGTCCGAGCTAGTAAGGTCCTGCGTGATCCCTGAAGTCCTCCTGGAAACCTGAAAGCAGTTTTATATACGTAGGGTGAGCATACAAGTACACTCAGTAGGGAAAACCAAGACTCTCGTGCACAAGTGGGGGAACGTACTAAAGTCCCGTGAGAAAAGAGTAAACCAAACACCTAACAAGGCAAACTATCCATCCCAGGCCTCACCAAGGCTCGCTCCCCAAATAACGCAAGTCAAGTAATATATATATATAAGAGAACATCGATGTTTGGGTACCCCGCGCCACTTTCCCACTGGTTATTGAGACATCCTACGCATCGGACCAATCCCGCCATTTTCACCGCAGTCCCACTGCCACACCCACCCGCACACACCTAGGCCACAACCACACGCAGTCCCACTGCCGAATCCCTCCCGCACACACCTGGGCCACAACCACATGCAGTCCCACTACCGTATCCCGCCCGCACACACCTGGGCCACAACTATCACATGTAACCATGCCTGCAAACACCTAGGCCAGAACAACCACAGCTACGCCCGAAGACACCTGGGCTAAAGGATCCACTGCCACGCCCGAAGACACCTGGTCCTCATCCCGAAGACACTTGGGAAACCACCTGCCGCACATACCTGGACAACCACCACAACACCCTGCCCGATGGTTCTTGGGCTAATAATGGACTTCAGGCCATCACAGCCTGCCCGAAGGTACTTGGTCTATACGGGAAAGGGAGCAGAAAAGGAGCTAATAACCAGCCACTAAGTATAGTGTTGGGAAAAACACCCTTCCCCCATAAATGGGGGTGTTCGGCACTAAGTGCTCAACTTGGGTGGGGCGCGAATAAGAAACACAAAGCTAAAAGTATAGATATAGGTAACAAACACTCACCCAAAACTTAGGTTTTCCTAGCCAACCTACAGAACACAACACCACTGCGTCCGAGTCACAATTCACGACCCTTGCCCACAAAACCATTTGTCGCATTCTTGTTTCACGTTCAGTCAAAATGTTAAATTAATTTTAAGCACTACTGGGCAACTACCATAAGCATAACCAAGGAAAGCATCAAAAGAATAGATCAACCAAAACACTCACACCCAGTTCTGCCAACAGAGGATCTCTCCCCAATTTGTGATAAAAACTCACAACCACTGAAACCATACCAACAGGAGATCCCATCCCCCAAATTCACACAGCCACCGAGAGTATAAAAAGAACAGGGGATCCCATCCCCTCCCACATTTCCAGCAAACGGCCCGAAGGGAAAATAACCAACTACCACTACCAGCACAAGTCAGGGATTTTCAGATTTAAAAGATTTAACACACTCCATGATTTCAAATTCCGTGTGTTCTCACCGGGATTTATCACAGAAGGGACGATCCTGGTGCTTTCAATTATTCAGCCGGATATACGTGGTTAACCAATTTCACAGCAGGAGTTCACAATTTCAGCAGCCCATTTAAAACATCACGAGGGGATTCAAGTGCACACACACGACCACCAACGGCCTCAATTTTCAGAAAACATAAACCAGTACAACAAAAGGGATGATCACAAGATAAAGCATAAACAACGATCACAACCCCTTCCCCTTCTTTCTTTAGAACTTCGTTTATTATCTTCATTAGGGTTCGGTTCAACCAATTCCATAAGAACAAAAATAACGCCCACCCCGCATGATACACAAAAGTGAGAGACGAAAGAAATTCCCTACTTGTTGATAGATGATCGACGTTTAGGCCGGGGGTGCGGAACTTTACGGATAACGATGCGGCGGTCCCGATGCACCAGAAGAGCCACGATCGAAGAAGGGGGGAAACCACGGCCTAACCCTTAATTTATAAGAGCCGGGAACGGTTGAGATAAAAACGCCGAACCGCGTAAGACGTGGAAGTCGTGGGTTGACCACGCGACTTGACTCATTAAAGGTGCTGAGTGGTTTAAACCGACTCATGAGCTGATTCAATATTTAATTAAACTTTTGTGCGTGTTACTGGAACAACTTGGCAAGGCCGGGTGACGTCGGCCGGTTCTGCCGATCCGTCACACTGATCGGTCGCACCGATCAGTCGCACCGATAGGTCTCACCGATAGGTCTCACCGATCGGTCGCACCGATCGGTCTCACGGATCGGTCTCACCGATCGGTCTCACCGATCGGTCTCACTGATCGGTCTCACCGATCCCTCTCACCGATCAGTCGCACCGATCGGTCTCACCGATCGGTCTCACCGATCGGTCTCACCGATCGGTCTCACCGATCCGTACCCCTTAAGGATCCGGATTTTGGCAAAGGAAGGGACCAAGGGGGGTCTGGGTCATCACAGTCTAACAACAATTGGTACAAATTTTATGGATTTCATTTCTCATAATTTGGATAGTTTAGCTATTGTTGCCTCTATTTAATCTTCACCTCCTCCTACTCTAGTACACCTTGATAAAGATCTACTGAACAAATAAACATAGAACAAATCATAAATTCTATGGGTTATTTAAGCAGACATGAATTACATATTAGGAAAATACAACATGATGGAGAACATATGATTCTGTTCTTAAAAGGGTTTGATGGTGATCTTAGACAATATAAAGAAGTAATAAAAATGATATAATGTATTATCTCCTAAGGATTTACACTAAGAATTAAATGTATAATAATTTCATGTTTCTTACTGATAACATGAAAATTTCACCAGTGGAATGAGACTTTAAGGAACATGTGAGTAATTTGAAGGCTTTCACACTTGCTCTTCAATGATTTATGGATGAGAAGGAATAATTCCTTAATGAAATGAAAACGGGAGGTTAAATAAATATAAAATTTATCAATATTATGAAACATAACCATCATTTTTATCAAACAACTATAATATCAATATAATCAATCTATTTTTCCATAATAATTTCAACCACATCAAAAGACTTAGCTCAGTACATGCCTTCTCTCACAACTCAGTAAGCTAGTCGTATTCCTACACCATATCATCCTCTGAGTTTTTCACTAGTTGAATCTATAATACAACTTAGAAAAGTTATTTTTATATAGAAACTTCCACAATTTACCACTTTCCCATGCATTACAACCATTTACCCAACATATACATCAGTTGTATCTTCTCGGGATAGTACCAGAGACTTGGGAAATGACGAAGGGTAGAGGGAAGATGATAAAGTCCCATCGTCTAAAATGTGTATCTGTTTTGAGATTATTTTATTGATAAGAATTTTAATTTCTTCCTTTCATATTTATCTTATTTTTACTTATATCTTTCTCACAATGATAATGTAAAACCCTTATGTTGTTTTCATTAATTTTTAATGTTTTATTAAAGTTTTTATTTTTTGATAATCTCAAAGGGGGATAAAATTGGGAATTTAGTAATAAAAATATTTTTTTAAAATGAAATACATCTGTAATTATTATTGATTACTTATTTAGTACCTAATTTATAAAAATCCATTTTTTGTGATCACCACAACGGGGGAGTATGTTGGCACCTCCTTATATGGAGTATGTTTAACACTCACTTATTTTAATAATAAGAAACCATGATTCATTTGTTACTAATGTTTTACATATTTTATGATACATTTTTAAATGAAAAGACTACTTATATTATATTTATTCTTAGTATTATAAAAAGTCATGGTTGGATAAAAGAAACAATTAATGATAGGATGAGCTACCGCCATAAAAAGTCACTATCACCACCAACATAAGCTACCATGAGGACAAGCTACCGCCATAGGAGAGTCACCGTTACCACCAAAATATTCACCACTAGTGCAGTCATTTCTAGTGTTGAGATAAAACTAGATGCTAAGCAACCACTAGTATTCTTGTGACCATTGATGTATGAGGAGTTTGGCGTGAATGGATAATTGGATTAATCTATTCTTGGAAATTTTGACCAAGTATTCAAGACATGGAAATGGCTGATCTGTGGATTGTGTATTTTTACCGACCAATGATATTATATATTAGAAACGGATATCTCTATCAAGATATAGAACATGAGATATGATAGACAGATGGCATGATCTCTTACTGACTGAATTTTTGAATTCTCATAAACACCCTGAATCACATTTTGTGAAGATAAATGACACAGAGGTGGATAACCCAATACTGATATTGATTGAGACATTTGATAGAGATCAAATGAAACATATCTACAGATTTCTATGATCCTCTATTGTGCATCATTTTTATAGAAAAAAATCTAAACTCCTCACCAATGATGATCATAAGACTACGAACACATAGAACACATCAGACATAGATTTTTCTATTCTTATTTGTTATATCTATTTATCTTTGAGTAGTCTGATGTTTTTATATTTTTCCAAAACAGACAATATCATTCACATTCATATATAATACTTTTTATTCTATTTTTCCTCAATCTTTTTTCCACTATGTTTGTGAAGAGGTCCCTATGTGAAATGGTTTTTTCTTTCATCCCATGGATAACTGTGTAAGAGGATTTTGTCCGGGGTTTTTTTCTATTGGATTTATACATAATCAATTTTTTTGATTTATTTTATTATATTTACAATCTATTTGGAAGCAAGTGATTTCCAAGTGGTGGGATTAAGTCTCACCTCGAGACCGGACCTCTTGTTTATTACATTGTATCACTATGTTTTTTGTTTTTTTACTATAATATTCTATATAACTTTTTATTAACAAAAATAATAAAATCATTGATTATTAATATTAACTACTATCTATATATATTTCAATCAAAGTAAATTTATTACTAAAGTTAAGGCATTTCTAACTATTTTTTAAATGAGACCTAATCACCCCTTAAAAAGTCATTTAAAATGATGGATCTAATATAGATATATAATTTTTATTAATTGGAGAGTTTTTTTTATAAATGGTTTTTTATATTTAGTCTATATATTTAGAAAAGATATTGGTACCTCAAACATACCTTTCTTGAGTTACTCACTCTGACCAACAAGTTTGTTGTTATTAACATTAGATTAACCAATGCTATGGAAATATTTATTATTTTTTTAAATAGAGTATTTAAATATTACATATATAAGTTTTTGGTGGCCTTTATTGTCAATATTGAGATATATTAAAAAATTCATGAATAGAATTATGATTATACAATGGTCATAGTACAAACCATAAGAAATAAAAAAATATTTGGTAAATTCATCAAATGTATGTCAATGTTATAAAAAGTCAAATTCCTGGGACACATCCTAACTAGTGTAGGAATCTCAGTGGATCTAGAATATAAAAATTCCACAAATTTGTGTCCACATCCTATAACTATGGACTATATTCGTAGTTTTCTTAGTCTATCGACATATAATAAAATGTTTTTTGAAACAAATTTCATGACATTGTAAGCCACACACCAAGATAACTCAAAATGAAGTTAATATTGTTTATAAAAAGGAGTGTGGAAAAATTATCAAAGAACTATAGAATAGGGTGGTTAGTGGACATGTGCTAACTCTACCCTGTTCGAGAAACGATTTAGTTATCTATAGTGTCGAATCCTTCAAATTAATTTGATGTGTACTCTTAAAAAAAGAAAATGTGACTTTTTATTCATCATGATAGTTATGTTCTCAATAATAGATCTAACCTAGTCTATACTCGGAGTTATATATAATTATATTTTATTTCAAGATATAGAGACACTATTTTTATAGGGAATACTAAGATATATACATAGACCACCAATGTTTGAGGTATATATTAACATAAAAGAAATAGAACATGAGATTAAGGGGATGGTTGGAGATTAATAAGGACTATGATTAATCAATTCATTATCACCCAGAATGAGAAACAAAAGTAACATATTCATTGAGTAGAAAATATTTTGGGTTTTTTTTCATGATGTGGATTAAAGTAGATCCTTTGATCAAGGACCTAGTATTGTTGGACATGGTTATCAAAAGGGAACACACATCATCAACCCTATCCAAAATTATTTCTCAACCCTAATTTCTAGAGATGATCATGAATGATCAATGTGATGCTATTTAGATGAAAATAAAGATAATGTATATGAAAAATGAGAAGTTTTCTTAAAATAATTTTGATCAAGATGTTAAACTGAATTTTTTCACAAGGATGTGTGTATCATATATTTTGGAGATAAACAACGATTTTATAGATGAATCTCATAGATCATGATTAATTAAAAATCATGGAAGCACTAAGTTGTATAGGGACCTTCATGGTCATTATTTGTGGGATAATATGAAGAGGGACATTATTTATTACACTAAAACATTAATAGTGTGTAAACAAGTGAATATAGAGAAGAATAATTCTAAAAGGGAATTACCACCACAACCCATACCTATATAAATGTAGGATACTGTCACTATGGAGTTTGTCTCATTTCTTCCAAATACTTACAATGATTATAATTCCATATGGGTAGTCATCTATAAATTGAAAAATTATACCAATTTCATTTCTATAAAAGAGGATTTATCCCCAAAACACCTAGATCACCTCTATATTCAAGAAGTAGTGATACTCCATAAAGTATTAGTTTTGATTCATTTTGATCGATAACCAATTTTTGCTACGAAAATCTAGAGGATTACTTTGAAATGTTGTGACTCCCAAAGAAAACCTGAGCACAACCTATCATCATAAAACCAGTGGGTAGTCTAAGTGGAATATTTATACACTGGAAGACAATTTACAAGCTAGATCAATTGATTTTCAAGGGAGTTTGGACCAGCATCTTCAACTTGTTGAATTGTACTATAGTAATAATTTCCACTTGAGCATTCCAATAGAACCATTTGAAGCTGTATATTGAAAAATGTGTTGAAAACAAACTTGTTGCTATTATTTTAGAGAAGATATACTATTGAAAAAAGACATTTTTATAGGGACCAGACGAAAGATACAAGATATTTGGAAACATATCAAGGAATCCTAGAGTCAAAAGGATCATTGTGTTGACCATCGGAGGAAAGATATATAATTTCATGTTGGGGATAATTTTTTCCCAAGATATCACAATGTAAGGAAATTATGAGATTCCAAAATAAAGGGAAACTAATTCCAAGATTCTGTAAACCATTTTTTATTATTATACAAATAGGAGTGATTGCTTATCAATTAGCAGTACAATAAAAATATTATAAGTTTTCATGAGGTATTACATGTGTCTCTACTAATAAAATATATTTCTAACCCACCACATTTAATTGATACCAATGGTGTATAGTTTAAATATGCCTTTCCATTTAAAAAGGAAAGAAGAAATATCCTTGATAGAAGGGAACAAGTTTTAGGAAACAAGACAAGAGGACTTATGAATGTATTGTGGAGAAATTGTATGTTTGAAGAGGATAAATGGGAACCTATGGAATAAATGAATGATATTTACCATCATTTGATTTTAAGGAATGATTAAAATTTTTGGGATGAAATTTTTTGTGGGTGGATAATGTCATGGTTGGAATATTTATTTTATGATTAAAAAAATAGACCATTTATCATAATGACTATTTTATATTTCACAATGGAAGTACATATAAATACTATTAAAATAACAAATTAATATTACATGTCACGAAATAATACTAATTACTATAGATAAAATACTACAGGGACATAAAATCAAAATAATCTAGACCACATAATATTATGCTCTCTATAATCGAAGTCTCCAAGAAAGATTAATACTTCTATGAAAATTATTAAAATAAAATGAAACATAAAGGAATATATTCAATATTATCAAAAGGATTATAAAAACCATTATATATATAGTTCTAAATTTTTATGAATTTTGGAAAATATATATTTTATAAATGGAAAATTGACCATTTGGATCTGACCAATAACAAAACATTTTCCTATATAACTATTGTTCAACATGATCATTGCTTAATATGATATTTGGTCAATATGACTATTTGTCAATAAGAACATTGGTAATAATGTTACAATTAGAATTATTATTTATAAAGGGTATTGAAAAATTAAAATTGATTCAGAAAGAAGAAATGATGGCCTCAACTAGCAGAGATGTGCCTTCTGAAACCCATTTGTCCAAACATTTGAAGGAGGTAGAATCATCGAGGTTCCCCCATAATAAATTACATATAATGATTCAACAATTGAGTCTCAAAAGATATAACCTATTTTTGAAGTTCAAGTTAAAGGTGATTACCATGATGTCAATGTTAGATTAGCCACCCTATAAAACTTCCATAACCGAACAAATCATATTTAGGTTGTGTGCTTCTAAAATAAGGTGTTACGTATCCAGACCATAGTATCATAAAAGTGTAATTTATTTTCTATAAATTTAATACTTATTTTTTCAATACAATTTTTATTATTATTCTGTTTAAAAAATTATTTATAAAAATGATATTTATTTCATAATTTGATTGTTTGATAAAAATAAAATACTATTTTTAGAAAAATTTAACCATTTAATAATAAAAATTAGTAATTATAATTAATTTTTTTTTTCATGAAGTATCTTCATAAAAAAAATTATTTATTTATAAATTATAATATATCTTAAAATAGGATAAAATATATGTATGTGTCAGAAATGTGACTACATTATAAAAACCATTATTTTTCAATAAATGGGGTGATTTTATTCAGAAGTTTAAAAGCTCATATTTATAAAAAAAATTGAAAAATAATAATTTTATTTTAAATCATCATGTCAAAATTTGGTAAGATGAAATTTTTGAGAATTTTCTAAATATTTTTTACATCGATGAATAGTTAAAATACAGTTTTCTGTCTTCGGTATGTTTTATGAAATCATATATAAGTACTAATGATGTAATAATTAATTAAATTTAATCCAATACCAATAATATATCATTCTATTAATATTATATATTTTAATGGATTAAAATCATCTTTTAGCATGTTTCATGTAATATGTTTATAATTTCTATGATACTAAACATTTAAATATATTTTGTGTTATTATGTTTTGGACCATATAATAATGTTTTTATGTATTAAAAAAAAGGGAATCCAAAATTTTACTCCATGAAACCTATTTTTTGAATCATTAAAAGGAGATGTTACCACTTTTATTTTCCATTGTTCAATACCAAGCTGAGATTGAATGGCTAAATCTAGGGAGAAATTATTTATGGATGTTTAATATTATAACAACCCAAACTATGTTTTCCAAATCACCCCAAGAAAGTTCAACATTCACTATACACCTTACCCTTAGGTAAGGGTTTATGTATCTAGACCCTAGTAATATTAATTTTTATATTTATTTCTAACAAAAAAATTATATTTATCCTTTTTCATTATTAATTCATATATATATGATTATATAATTAGTTTGATAAAAAATTGATTTTCATATGAGGTAAATACAATGGTATTTTTGGGGAACATATAATTTCAATTATAAAATACATTTTGATAAAATCAATAATTTTTTATATAATTTTTTATCAAATATTCATAATATTTTATATTTATTTAATATATATAATAATATAATTTAATGAAATCCAATGTAATTTTTATAAAGGTAAGAATGATGATAGTTTCATAAAAAATATTATTTTATAATAATAAAAGGAATTTTATGTAACACCCCAATCTTCCATGGTACGCTTCTCCTTGAATAATAGAGCAGCGTGTGTTGTACGCAACCTCGAGTTCTAACACACCGCGAGCCATCAAAGTAGCCGTTATGTATATTAATACCCACTATTTGAAATTAAATAAATTTTATATTTCAAAATAGTCTTCATTTTTGTATTCGGAATATCGAAATTAACCTAAGTTGAATTTTTTGTAATTTTCTGAGAACTTCAAATTTTTTATAAATAGTGAAAAATACTTAAAAACAACTTTTTTAATAAAAATAAATTATAGTGATAAATTATAATATTGAGTGGTTTTAGAGTATAATTAGAATATATTTTTACCATTTTATCCAATGGTGGTCATTATAATTAATTTTACTTTGAAATTGGACATAAACAATTGTCAATCTTTTGATTGATATTCCTTCTTAGAAACAAGCTATTTGTTGTGATAGCGGTAATTAATTATTAAATTAATTAATTAAACTTATATGTTTTTAATTTTGTAAAATAGAAATAATTTTTGAATTAGGAATGTGAAATATAGCTTAGGGTTAATTTTTGGTGTTGTTCTGAAAAACTTCGATTTTTGATGAATAGTGAAACCACTAAGTGGTGGTAAAAAAACTGATTTTTCGTTTAAATAAAATTTTACCACCTTTGTGATTTTAATTTCCAAAATCTGACATACATAATTGTCATTAGGAAGTAAAATTTGGTTCAATGGGATTAAAATAATTTTTGGTGAATAGTAACTTTTAAGTTTAATTAATCGCGATTAAAGGTAATTAGTGAAATTTAAGGTAAAAATGATATTATAAAAATATGAAAATATCTTAAAACTTGTCCTACACTTATTGTATGAGTCATGGGCGACCAATAAAATCCATGGGTCAACTTGGGGACCCCATGGAGCCACATGGGTAAGAAAATGACATTAATAACTTTTTATTTAAAGTAAAAATAAAATTGTCACAAACATGTGTCGTTTTACAAAAACAATTATTACATGGGGTTATATAAGCTAACATTTCGACTATAAATATTCAATGGAAAAATGAAATGATTTCCTACATCATGATATTTTTTTTATAATTTTTAGACATTATATAAATTAATTTACTTATGACACCATGATGATGCAGGGATTACCTCATTAATTAACGATTTAAATAAAATAAAAAGATAATGTAAAATATAAAACTTAAACTTGTCAAAAACCTATTGTATGAGTATATTTAGAATCCATATCACCTTATCCTTGAAATATATAAGTGTGTGTCCTTTAAAATCCGAAACTCATTATATAATAAAGAAGCATTTCATGACTTTCCAAAAGTGCCCCTCCTCAACTCTTATAAAAGGCCCCCACCACTACCTCCTTAATCACACCTTCAAAGCCTTTTGGCTCGGACAACCTCTGCCCAAATACTCTCAAAACTTTCCTCTCTTACTCCTAGAAGCCTCATTTTGGGCAGAAGTCTTCCCAAGGAAGCCTTTGAGCTCAAATCAAAAAGAGTTGCTCATTTTAAAGGTAGTGTTTTCTCTCGTGTTCTTATGTTTTATTTTGCTTATCCAACCCCCTAAACTCTTTTTATTCATTTCTTTTGTAACAAAACCAGAATAATAAATATACTAGGATGTTTTTATAAGAAGTATTCGAGCTACACTTACACACACATACATCTAATGGTTAAAAAACATACTGTTTCTGTGGATGGCGAATTTCTGCCTCACGAAACGATGATTGTTCAACACTCATATAACACCTTCAAAGGTGGCCATTAAGATGTCACTATATTTATATATGATATATAATATGTTTATTTTTTACTAAAGCTTCTGTATTTTTCATTTATGGCATACCTTTATGGTTTCCATTATGGGAAAACACGATATTTTCATTTTAGGAAGTGCGGACTACCGCCCCCTCAAAGTGATTGGAATCGTTAATGCCATATGTGGGATGTATAAAAGATGTAATAAATGGTATTATACATTATATTATAATGGAATTATAGTATATCTTTATATATTTATAATTTCATTCCATTAAATATGAAATAGAAATGAAAGTAGTGTTCATGCGTACGTACGGCTTACCGTCTCCATGAACGATGCATTTCATTTCTTACCTATAAATGTTATGTAATATTATAAATGCATGTATATAATGGATATATATGATATATATGATATCTACATCATGAATATAATTCTAGATATTATGGATAATTCACCACATGCACAACATGTAATTATAAGAAGTTTATTTTTGACTCAAGTACCAAAGATCGAAAAAATGACCGTTATTAACTTAAATAATTACATAATGTTCATAACATGGTAATAAGTGATATAAAAGGAATAATTAACATGGAAAATGTTCTTAAGAAAATAGAAATTAACTCTAGTTTATTATTAAGAAGGCTAAATAATGATCGAGTCAAGTCGGACACGAGGCAAGGGAAATTCTTAACCCAATTTCTGTTCTTTGGGTTAGTCTCATACTTTAAAATTATGTCATGATATTATTATGTCATATCTTGTATTTGTACTTTATTTATGTGTAATTATAGTGAATACACATAATATATATATTTTATTTAAAAAATTATCTTTTTAAGGGAACTTCTTAACCCAATTTACGTTCTTTGGGTTAATATCCTACTTTCCAATTATGTCATGATATTACTATGTCCTATCTTGTATTTGTACTTTATTTATGTGTACTTATAGTGAATACACATAATAGATTTATTTTATTTAAAAAATGATCTTTGTAAGGGACTTCGTCTCAATCTCATTTCATTGAGGCATATTTGGTTTTATACACAACTTTCATTTATATGGTGTATAAACCCCATTAACTTTTACTTTTATTCAAAAGGAATATTTTTATACAAATAGTTTTTACTAAACGACAAAAGGAATGTTTTTTATTACGTATGCGGCGATAATGACTTCTCTGTTGCTGTGACTATTATTTGAGTTTCGGATTCCTCTATAATCCATAACTTTTTTTTAAATGAAAAATAAATAACATGTTTTACTTTTCTTTTATTTTGGTATTGAAAATGATTTTGATAATGTTTTTATTATGCCAATGTGTTGTATTGATATATTGTGATTGAAATGTGGAAATGTTATGATTCTTTTATGCATTTTTTATGTGATACGATTATGTTATGGTTTATGATATGTTTAAACCTGTTCATATGAGGAATGAATTGGACTTAATAAGTGACGGGTGGAGCCCGCTATAGCTCCTCGATGCATCGGTAGGTCTTGTGAGACAAACTAGTGTCTTGGCACGAGGCCTTGACAAAATCTTATTTGTAGTCTTGGCACGAGGCCTTGGATACCTGGTTATGATAGTCTGACATTATGCATTCCATTATTATGAATGTGGTTATTGATATTTCATGTGATTATTCGACTAGTAGAATATCTATGTGAGTAAGTAAATGCTATTATTTCATTTTACTTTTTCCATATTATGCTAAAGTTCAATTTTAAAAGGCTTTTGTTTTAGTTATACATTGCCTTAAATGTTAATGTTTATTTATGAAATCTTCCGCTATATTTTTATCCTTACTGAGCATTTGAGCTCACCCCTTTCAATGTTTTAATATTTTCCAGGATATGAAGAAGTATTTTATGAATGACCTGCAGGGATAGTCAGAAGTGGATATGAGTGTGGACAATGGAGACTATGTTATTGTAGTTTTTCACTTTGTGATGTAATGTAAAATTTATGAATTTATCTAGTGTTTCCAAGGCTACTAAACTAATCAGTCTTTCGAGACTTGATCTTTTGTGATCATGCCGATGTTACGCAATAACGCACCGACTTTGGGTAACTGGGGTCGGGGCGTTACAGTTGGTATCAGAGGGAGGTTAGTACTAACCTTGGAAGCTAGATTTAGATAAACTCTGATTAGAGCACATAGCCCAAAGATAGACTTTGAGTATTACTATAGAATAACTTCCTATAATTTTGGTATTATAGAGATTTTTTGAGTTTTCCGAGCAATACATCTTTGTCTGGATACGAGCAGGTAGAGGCATCTCTGACACAGATGTACCTAGGGGTAAAACCCGAAAACACTGCTTTGAGCTAGACTCGAACGAGAACTGGTTCACGAAAATGGGACTTGCTGCACTCTTGGTTACGACACTCCCGCGGGATATGCTTACGATAATTCTCATTTTCATTACAAACCACTATGAAGGGTTATGAGTATATACTTCCCCAAAGAATTTTTTTTATGATTATGCATTATATCCATAAATAGTTCAATTAATGTTAAGTGTTTTACAATTATGGAATTATGTATTTTGTTTCATAAACTAATCTAGTTTATGCCATTGTTTAGAAATGGAACCTAGTTGAAGGAATGGAAACCATATCAATGCACGCACTTCGTGTAGGGATTTCCCTTATGCTCAAGATAATTATTGTGGAGCTGGAGATACAACTGGTGCTGATCAACTTATTACCATACTGGGACAACTCACTCAGGTTATGAATAATAACCTTACTCGTATGGAGCACCCTGATCTACAACGTGGAGGATCAATGTTAGACCGCTTCATGAGGCAACAACCACCAACATTTAATGGGGGAGAAATCCCTTAGTAGCTGAGCAATGGATAAATTCCTTAGAGAAAATATTCCATGCCTTGGAGAGTAGTGAAAGGGAAAAGGTTATCATGGTAGTTTACCGCATCACTGGAGATGCTGATCAATGGTGGTCATTAATTCGAAATAAAAAGGAAGATGAAGAAGTATCAAGTATGGAATGGAGAGAGATCAAAGAGATTTTCTTAGAAAAATACTTTCCTCGTGACCATTGAGCAGATATGGAAAGGCAATTTTTTAGTTTGAGACAAAAGGAGGATGAGAATGTTGCAAAGTATGAGGACAACTTTACAAGGTTAGCAAGGTATGATGTAGATTATATACAAAACCCAAGAAGTAAGATTGATCATTTCTTTGATGGGTTAAAACCATTTCTCCGTCGAGCTTTAGTATCAAAATCCTTCTCATCATACGAAGATATTGTCTCGTGTGATATCAAGACAGAAAAGGAATTCTCTAAGTCTTATGACAACAAAGTAAAGTAGGAGAAAAAGAGAACGGTGGAACAAGAGACAGATAAAGGGAAAAAGGGAAAGAAGGATTTTCCATTATGTGATAATTGTGGGAAGAATCACCCCGGTACTTGCCTAAAAGGAATTGGAGTTTGTTATAAATGTGGAAAAAAAGGTCACCAGGCTCGTGATTGCAAGGGAAAGAAAGAGGATATCAATGTTGAATGAAACAATTTTAGAGAAATGGGGCATTATGCAAATGAATTTCCTAAACTTCAGGGAAACATACCTCAGAAAAGGCCAAGGGATCAAGGCCTAGCTTATGCTGTTACCACAGATGATGTTGAATAATTATTGTATTTGTGTTGTTGGACTCAAGAACTATATTATGGTTATAAGAATAATGTGAAATATATATAAGTATTGTACTGCAATACTTGTTGTTTTAATTAAGGTTTTAATATGATGAAGGTAATCATATTTTTAGTATTTGACAATAGGATAAACTTTACTTTGTTTGGGGAATATGATGTTACAATTGATTTCGGAATTTAGAGACCTTTTAGAGAAAGTCTGGACAGAGGTATTTTGGATAACTATAAAGGTTGGAATGGATTAAGTTGAACCTTGGATAGTATTGTTTGAGGTTAAAAAATTTATGAGGATTATTTTTGGAATATTAATACTATAGTTTTAGGAAAAGGACAACCTGCAGGTCGGAGGATAACCCGTCATGTTGGACAAAGCTGTAGGAATCGAACCCACAAACATAGTGCGAGAAGCCTTTATTACCTACCACTAGCCTATAGGAAGTCCCTGGTTATTACAAAATATTTTTTCAAATCTAAATGGTATGTGTTAATATATGTAAGCTTGTACGATTAGGATAAATATATTATTTTTGAGTTTTCTTATCTTTTTGAGTGAAAGATGGGTTTTTGGTAAAAATTTATTAGAGAATGAAAGTCTACATGACAAGTATGTATATTCCATTACGTTCTTAGTAAATCTCCAAAATAAATTTCTCAACTTTATAAAAGGTAACTTAAAACAAAAACGTTTTCGGTTAACTTTTCCAACTGGGGATTCAATAACTGTTTAACCAATCACAAGTTTGTGATTTTATTATGGTTAACTTTCTCTTAATCCTATTTTCTACAAATCTCCATCAGACCTTGATGGTTTGTTTTTCCTCCATATCCATATTTTCATAGAATCCTAGTATGGGCTATCTCGGGTGACCTTTGTACTTCTTTTTCTTTATTTTAATGTTATATTTTTATTAAACTTATTTCTGATGAGGGTTTTCCACAAAGGTATTTTCTATTTTCAACCTTTTATATTCAAAGAAAAATTTCAAATTGCGAGGATGCAATTTATTGAAGGAGTGGAGAACGTAACACCCCAAGCTTCCATGGTATGCTTCACTTTGAATAATAGAGCAGCGTGTGTTGTACGCAACCTCGAGTTCTAACACACCGCGACCAATCAAAGTAGCCGTTATTAATAGCAATACCCACTATTTGAAATTAAATAAATTTTATATTTCAAAATGGACTTCATTTTTGTATTCAGAATATCAAAATTAACCTAAGTTGAATTTTTTGTAATTTTCTGAGAATTTCCAATTTTTTATGAATAGTTAAAAATACTTAAAAACAAATTTTTTAATCAAAATAAATTATAGTGATATATTATTCTATTGTGTGGTTTTAGAGTATAATTATAATATATTTTTACCATTTTATCCAATGGTGGTCATTAGAATTAATTTCACTTTGAAATTGGACATAAATAATTGTCAATCTTTTGATTGATATGTTTTCTTTAAAACACGCTATTTATTGTGACAACGGGAATTAATTATTAAATTAATTAATTAAACTTATATGGTTTTAATTTTTTAAAATAAAAATCATTTTTGAATTAGGAATGTCAAATAAATCTAAGGGTTAATTTTTGGTGTTGTTCTGAAAAACTTTGATTTTTGATGAATAGTGAAACCACTAAATGGTAGTTAAAAAAATGATTTTTCATTTAAATAAAATTTTACCACCTCTGTGATTTGAATTTCCATAATCCGACATACATCATTGTCATTAAGAAGTAAAATGTGGGTCAATGGTATTAAAATAATTTTTGGTGAATAGTAACTTTTAAGTTTAATTAATCGCGATTAAAGGTAATTAGTGAAATTTAAGGTAAAAATGATATTATAAAAATATGAAAATATCTTTACACTTGTCCTACAATTGTTTGATGAGTCATGGCCGACAAATACAATCCATGGGTCAACTTGGGGACCCCATGGAGCCACTTGGGTAAGAAAATGACATTAATAACTTTTTATTTAAAGTAAAAATAAAAGTGTCGCAAACATGTGTTGTTTTACAAAAACAATTATTACATGGGGTTATATAAGTTAACTTTTTGACTATAAATATTCATTGGAAAACTAAAAAGATTTCCTAAATCATGATATTTTTTTATAAATTTTAGACATTAAATAAATTAAATTATTTATGACACCATGATGATGCAGCGATTACCTCATTAATTAACAATTTAAATAAAATAAAAAGATAAAATAAAATATAAGACTTACACTGGTCAAAAACCTATTGGATGAGTATATATCGAACCCGTATCACCTTATCCTAGAAATATATATGTTTTGGACCTTTAAAATCCGAAACTCATTATATAATAAAGTAACATTTCATGACATTCCAAGAGTGCCCCTCCTCTCCTCTTATAAAAGGCCCCCACCACTACAACCTTACTCACACCATCAAAGACTTTTGGCTCGGCCAACCTCTGCCCAAATACTCTCTCAACTTACCTATATTACTCCTATAAGCCTCAATTTGGGCAGAAGTCTTCCCAAGGAATCCTTTGATCTCAAATCAAAAAGAGTTACCCGTTTTAAAGGTAGTGTTTTCTCTCGTGTTCTTATGTTTTATTTTTCTTATCCAGCCCCATAAACTCTTTCTATTCATTTCTTTTGTTACAACACCAGTATCCTCAATATACTAGGATGTTTTTATAAGAATTATTAGAGCTACACTTACACACACCTACATCTAATGGTTAAAGAGCATACTGTTTCTGTGGATGGTGAATTTCTACCTCACAAAACGATGATTGTTCAACACTCATATAACACCTTCAAAGGTGTCCATTAAGATGTCACTATATTTATATATGATATATAATATGTTTATGTTTTACTTACGTTTCTGTATTTTTCATTTACGGAATACCTTTATGGTTTCCATTATGGGTAAACGTGATATTTTCATTTTAGGAAGTGCAGACTACCGCCCCCTCAAAGTGATTTGAATCGTTAATTGCATATGTGGGATGTATAAAGGATGGAGTAAATGGTATTATACATTATATTATACTATAATTATAGTATACCTTTATATAATTATAATTTTATTCCATTAAATACGAAATAGAAATGAAAGTAGCGTTCATGCGTATGTATGGTTTACTGTCTCCATGAACGGTGCATTTCATTTCTTACCTCTAAATGTTATGTAATATTATAAATGCATGTATATACAAGATATATATGATATATATGATATCTAAATCATGAATATAATTCTAGATATAATTGATATTTCACCACATGAACAACATGTAATTATTAGAAGTTTATTTTTGACTCAAGTTCCAAAGATCAACAAAATGACCGTTATTAACTTAAATAATTACAAAATGTTCATAACATGGTAATAAGTTATATAAAAGGAATAATGAACAAGGAAAAGGTTCTTAAGCAAATATAAATTAACTCTAGTTTATTATTCAGGAGGTTAAATAAATATCAAGTCAAGTCGGACACGAGGTAAGAGAAATTCTTAACCCAATTTCTATTCTTTGGGTTATTATTCTACTTTCAAATTATGTCATGATATTATTATGTCATATATTGTATTTGTACTTTCTTTATGTGTAATTATAGTGAATACACATAATAGATCTATTTTATTTAAAAGAATGATCTTTCTAAGGGAACTTGTTAACCCAATTTACATTCTTTGGGTTAATCTCCTACTTTCAAATTATGTCATGATATTATTATGTCCTATCTTGTATTTGTACTTTATGTGTACTTATAGTGAATACACATAATAGATTTATTTTATTTAAAAAATTATCTTTTTAAGGGACTTAGTCTCAATCTCCTTTCATTGAGGCATATTTGGTTTTATACACAACTTTCCTTTATATAGTGTATAAACCCCATTGACTTTTACTTTTATTCAAAATGAATCTTTTTATACAAAGAGTTTTTACTAAACGACAAAAGGAATGTTTTTTCTTATGTATGCGGCGACAACGACTTCTCCACCGCCATGACTATTATTTGAGTTCCAGATTCCTCTATAAGCCATAAATTTTATTTAAATGAAAAATAAATACCATGTTTTACTTTTCTTTTATTTTGGTATTGAAAATGCTTTTGATAATGTTTTTATTATATTAATGTGTTGTATTGATATCTTTTGATTGAAATGTGGAAATGTTATGTTTCCTTTATGCATGTTTTATGTGATACGATTATGTTATGGTTTATGATATGTTTAAAACAGTTGATATAAGGAATACATTGGAATTAATAAGTGACGGGTGGAGCCTGCTATAGCTCGTCGATGCATCGACAGGTCTCATGAGACAAACTAGTGTCTTGGCACGAGGCCTTGACAAAATCTTATTTGTAGTCTTGGAACGAGGCCTTGGATACATGGTTATGATAGTCTGGCATTATGCATTCCATCATTATGAAAGTGGTTATTGATATTTCATGTGATTATTCCACTAGTAGAATATCTATGTGAGTAAGTAAATGGAATTATTTTATTTTACTTTTGCCATATTATGATAAAGTTAAAGTTTAAAAGGCTTTTGTTTTAGTTATACATTGACTTAAATGTTAATGTTTATTTATGAAAGCTTCCCCTATATTTTTATCCTTACTGAGCATCTGAGGTCACCCCTTTCAATGTTTTAATATTTTCTAGGATGTGAAGAAGTATTTTATGAATGACCTGCAGGGATAGTCAGAAGAGGATATGAGTGTGGACTATGGAGACTATGTTATTGTAGTTTTTCACTTTGTGATGTAATGTAACATTTATGAATGTATCTAGTGTTTCCAAGGCTACTAAACTAATCGGTCTTTCGAGACTTGATCTTTTGTGATCATGCCAATGTTACGCAATAACGCACCGACTCTGGGTAACTGGGGTTGGGGCGTTACATTTGGTATAAGAGGGAGGTTAGTACTAACCTTGGAAGCTAGATTTAAATAAACTCTGATTAGAGGACATAGACCAAAGATAGACTTTGATTATTAGTATAGAAGAACTTCCTAGAATTTTGGTATTATAGAGATTTTGTGAGTTTTCCGAGCAATACATCCCTGTCTGGATACGAGCAGGTAGAGGCGGCTCTGGCACAGATGTACCTAGGGGTAAAACCTGAAAACACTGCTTTGAGCTAGACTCAGATGGGAACTGGTGCACGAAAACAGGCCTTGCTGCACTTTTGGTTATGACACTCCCACGGGATATGCTTAGGATAATTCTCATTTTCTTTACAATCCATTATAAAGGGTTATGAGTATATACTTTCTCAAAGAAAGCATTTTTATAATTATGGATTATATCCATAAATAGTTCAATTAATGTTAAGTGTTTTATAGGTATGGAATTATGTATTTTGATTTATAAACTAATCTAGTTTATTCCATTGTTTAGAAATGGTGCCTAGTGGAAGGAATTGAAACCATATCAATGCACGCACTCCATGTAGGGATTTCCCTCCTGCTCAAGATAATTATTGTGGAGCTGGAGATACAATTGGTGCTGATCAACTTATTACCATACTGGGACAAATCACTCAGGTTATGAATAATAACCTTACTCATATGGAGCACCCTGATCCGCAACTTGGAGGATCAATGTTAGACCGCTTCATGAGGCGACAACCACCAACATTTAATGAGGGTAAAAATCCCTTATAGCTGAGCAATGGATAAATTCCTTAGAGAAAATATTCCATGCCTTGGGTATTAGTGAAAGGGAAAAGGTTATCATGGCAGTTTACCTCCTCACTGGAGATGCTGATTAATGGTGGTCATTGATTCAAAATACAAAGGAAGATGAATAAGTATCAAGTATGGAATGGAGAGAGTTCAAAGATATTTTCTTAGAAAAATACTTTCCTCAGGACCATCGAGCAGATATAAAAAGGAATTTTCTGAGTCTGAGACAAAAGGAGGATGAGAATGTCGTAAAGTATGAGGCCAACTTTACAAGGTTAGAAAGGTATGCAGCAGATTATATACATAACCCAAGAAGTAAGATTGATCGTTTCTTTGATGGGTTAAAACCATTTCTCCGTCTAGCTTTAGTATCACAATCCTTCTCATCATATGATGATATTGTCTCTTGTGCTATCAACTTTGGAGAAATTATCTCATGAATGTATATTGTTTCCTTATGAGAAAGCATATCAAGCTCAAATGATTAAAAAAATGGAATGGATCATCCATTATGACAAGCCAATTATAAGATAATATGTTAATGTATTTTGTTATGAATTTTTAGGTCTTCCTTCGTAACAAGAGGTTGATTTATAAATTGAACTTATATATGGAGGTTTCCAAATATCCAAGACTCTATATAGAACATCCAATAATAAATATGAATATCATAAGAATCAACTACAAGAGAATCAAGAAAAAGGGTCCATACTCCAAGTTCATCATTGTGGGGTGTTCTTTTCTTTTTAATCAAGTTGAAGTATGATTATATTCACATGTTCAGTTATTATCATGAGTACAATAAAATCACAATTAATAACAAGTATCAACATCTATTAATTGATGACTTGTCTGATCATCTATATATAGCCCAATACTTCTCTGGGGTGGATGTTTGATCAAGATATTATCATGAAAAGGTGAAGAAGGAGGATATCCCCAATACTTTTTTTATACAAGGTATAAGCACTACTAGTTTATAGTTATTCAATATGGACTCACAAATTCTCTAGAAATGTCAATGGACATAATGAAAAGAGTCTTTAGATATTATCTTAAAAAAATTGTTTTAGTCTTTATTGATGACATTATTATCAATTATGAAAATAAAGAGGAATATGAGGATCCTTTTAATAACATCATATAGGCCTTATAGGAGAAAATGTTTATGGAAAAGTTCACAAAATGTTTGTTTTGGATGAAGAAATTAAAATTACTATAGAATATAGTCACCAGCAAAGGGATATCTATGGGGTAATTTCCTTGAACATGTACTCCATAATGTGAAAATTCGATGTTATCTACGTGACCTCAATAATTTCTCCGTGTAAGCATGAGGATGTGGAAGAAAAATGATGATGTAAGTAATATAGTGTAGATACTGTACTCACGGGTATAGAGTTTCTATATTAGGGGAAATAAAAAAATTAGTGGAAATATTCAAATAACTATGTATAAAAAAACAAGAATCCATAAAATAATAATGGATGAATCAAGTAGTACAATAATAATAGAAACATTTATTGTAAGGGTGAAAAATAACTAAATGGCATGGTGTATTTCATACAAACATAAGAAACATATAATAGATTAGAGACTGTAAAATCCTTCATATTGTGATTCATTTAAATCCCATATCAAAATAAAAAACCATCTAGTAAGCACTCAATAAATACTGGTCCCATTTCCTATATCAAAACATATATCCCTAAAATCTAACCAAGTACCAAACAGTGACCCAAATTGTGTGTGATTATAAATCATTACATCAACACAACTATTTCTAAAAAAATGAACTCTAAAAAAATTAATAAAGATATTATACTACGGTATTAATTTGAAAATTAATACTAACCATGAAATAAATCTACGACCCAAAACCTCTGGGTTGATAGTTGTGGTTATCCAAATCTATTTTGGAAGCATGCCTTATATATCTCTCCAGGGGTGAATCCTCTTGCATCAAGATGGATCAATGAAGTTGGTGGAAGATATCCTATTGAATATGTATCAAGCATAATGTATCATTAAAAAATGGCCTCTACCCATGAGCTAAAATGAATATCTCCCCCATTAATATAAGAGTATCAACCTCAAGAATCTAGTGATTGTGTATCTTAACCTTATAATTTTTTTCATCCCATTCATATTATGCTTAGGCATAATTTAATACCATAAACTTTACCATTGGGATGAAAAATAACCAATAACCTTGACCATAGGTTTCACATATGGATCTCTCAAGAACCAAACCCGAGGATAACACATATCAAGATAAAACCCTAAGAAGTTATGTAAAATTATACCCTTAATAATTAATCATAAAGAATGTTATCTGAAGATATAATTATAATAAACAAAAACACATAACATACTTACAATAAAACCAAACATGTCAACATAAACCACATTGATCAATTATTCTGATTCTCATTTCTCTAGTAATTTACATTACACAAAAACAAATTCCCAATTATCCTAAGAATTTCTATAGTTATATCACCATATATCAATTTATTCCATAGACATTAACATGCCTATATATATCTATATCTCATCTGGCTGACACACAAATAGAAATACTTATTGATTAACTGAATTTAGTTATGTAAATCTATTTCAAGTAATCAACACAAATCTCTTGTTATGTAAATTAATAATATTAATCTTACAAAAAACTCTAATCGTTAAGCTATATTCATCATTATAATTTCAACGAGTTCGTATTGATTTCATGGTTAGGCTCACCTCACAAGTGGCTCCATGCATAGTCTCAACACCAATGGAAAAAATGGGTTCTATGGGCTGTTTATGCAAAGATATCACCATCCAAACAGTGAGTTATACAATATTGAGGTTGGGTGCATGGAATTATAGTGTGATCACTTTTATTGAACATAACAAAAGAAATTAAGATCGAAAATGTGGTGTTGTTCTAAACCACCTACCACAAAAATGAGGAATATATAGATAAACTCCCAAAGTCCAAGGTAGCATTTGGTTCCTTTTTCCTTTCCATAAAAATCTAGACCCAAAAAACTATGATCTAATTGATCATTATTTTATTTCAAAGAGGTCCCTTAGAGGTCACCATTTTAATCACACTAACACAAAAAAAAACAAAATTAAGATCACATGCTAAGTGATCTAATGACTAATTCCATTCCTATATGTTACGTGTTTTAGAGAAAGGCATGGAGGAATGAATTCAAGGGATCATACCAAATTACCTTAGGCTAAACGTCAATAAAAAACACATGGTTTTAGAAAATTTAGAAGATACATGGTTTATGTTAGGTGTTGTGAAATGGTGGTGTGTCAAACACCATGACCATGATATAGGATTAGGACACCATATTGCAAAATAAGGCTACCATGATGCTGAGTCAGGCCATACTATGGCCTCTTGAATAGAAAGGGTGTAAAAATGAATTAAACTATGGATAAGAACCTCTATGGTGTAGTGAGGGATATTAAATTAAATAATCAGGCCATGGAATGCACCACTATTGTGTAAGTGAAATTATTTTGGTGTGGAAGAGGAATACGAAACATGGTTCCTTCTGTAGCGTCTTAGGGTTCAAGAATGTTGCTCGATCGAGGAGGGTGGTAGTTGGTATAATTAGGGGTTATCTAAAGGTTCATTAAAAATTAAGTACCCTTTATAATAAACCCTAATAAAATATAAACAGGATTCAAAATTTCAATTCTATAAAATCTAATTAATGAATGTATAACAACTGAAGAGTGATAGCTGATCTCCCTAGAAGAAACTGATGTAGAGAAGACACTACTACATCATGAAATTATCCATGATGGAATCTTACTTACACACCAATGGCTGTAGTGAAACCTTGATTCACTAATGTGAATCATACTACTTCTAGAAAAAATCATTAACCACACACCACAATATTTCATAGAAACCCATGCTATTGTGTAGTCAAGTCTTCCAAGGTGTTGTCTAGTTTTCTGTAGTGTAGTACGTCCCTTTTTGGCATCATGTTTACAATAATCCCACTTAATACTATTAATTATTTCACAATACCACATGATTTTACATAATAATATATAAACTCAAATACAAGGAGAGAATAATGGATTAAAATCTTTTATTTAATATATAAAAGATTAACTGTGTTCTAATTCTTACATCCTCTATGAACAAAAATATCTATGATATTTCTCAACATCCAATGATTAAGCCAAAAAGAACCACTTTAAATAGGTTTATAAAAATTTAAAGAGGGAAGTTCATGGAAATGGGTGGTATATTATAACCTCCTTACTATATAATATATAATCCTTGAGATGTGGTGTATATAATTTTGATGGGTATGAGAGAAAAAGTATGTCCATTATATCAGAATATTAGACTCCATATACTAGGTATCCTCTTACACATTCCCATACTTCCACAACACTCTCAGTGAGGGTACAATCTTTCCCCATATATTCTTCCCACTATGATCCATATTATGGATCAGATTCTCCTCAAATGATGGAACAACATTGAGATTGTTGTCATCAATAACTATCATGTGATAATGGTTATAATGAGATCATTGAAACTATAAAAATTTAAACACATAATGCATTTATTTGTATAAATATGTAAAGGCCAAACAGTATACCATTAGACCGACCCATTACACTATCTCAAATGGCTCTAAATCCCTACATGATAGCTTCCCTTGCATCGTCATACATCTTACCCCACTATCCTTAGAACACCATACATCCAAACTATTTATACTGTATATAGACTACCCATATTATTAATTGTGAAGATATCCATAATAAGAAAGAAGTGGGATGACCTTTTTAGTCAAAACAAAATATCACATACTCTATCATTCTAATGGGGTGTCCTAGGAAATCCAATCATGAAGTCTGTAATGACATAGTCCCACATAAATTCTAGAATAGGTAAGGATACAAAATCTATGTAGGGATTTTCTTCTCAGGATTCAAGAACTAAAGAGTATAATATCTCTCCATGAATATGGAAATATCCTTTTTCGTCCCCATCCACCAGTATTTTCTATAGATATAATAATATTGATTCATTAGATTATGATTTACTATACATTTATGAGCCCGTAAGGGGCTCCACATCCTAGGGTTTCTTTCTTCCAGTCGCCACCTTCATATTTTCCGTATAACATCGGCGGCATACCCTCTCTTCAGCGCTAATGTTTGGCACGATCGTGGTGTGTGACCCCTCATTCAACGGAGATGTGGTGTGGCTTTTTGGGCTCATCACATGGTCATGATCACCATTGCTGGCTCGCCTTCTTCCCTTATTTGGCTAGGGTTTCCATCGACGACGTGATGAAGGTCCAGTGGTTGGGTACCAGCTGCTGTGGTCTGAGGCCTACAACCTCGTTTCAGTGTCGGCTATGGGTCTTTTGGGAGGTTTGCAGTGGTCTTTGAGTGCGGTCATGAAGGCGGCTACAGGATTGTGGTTCTGCTTGCGGTGACTCCATTCTTCTTTGGTGGCTTCCAATTCGGTGAGATGTTTCGTTTATTATTTTGATTCGGTGTGGTTGTTGATGCTTTTTGGTGCACATGATTCCGTCATTGCGGTGATTTTATTGTGTTGTTCTGTGTGATTCGCTGTGATCTGAGGGGGCGATCTTGATTTGGATGGATTTGATCGTGATCATGGTTGTTCCCTTATGTTTACTCCGTGTTCTTGTTTTGTATGTGTATGAATTATGTCTTGCAGTTGATGTTCTATTTGGGTGGATTGTCTTCACCGGTGAAGCTATGAAGGTTTATTTTGGTTTCAGTGGTCTGGTTGCACCATGCCATGGATCCAAATCAATAGAGATAATTATTTGATTGAGGAATTGAGAAAGAACTACATTTCTGTGCTGAAAGGTGTAGGGAATTATCTTGCATTGGTTTTTGGATGGATTTTCTCGAACATTCTATAAAAAATACATTAGAATTGGATCGGAACACGTGCTTTCACCGTGTATGACTATTCGAATTTGGAAGTTTGAGATGGTATGGCATAGCCATAGGTACTAGGCCCATGCACTTCTGCACGGGACAACTTGTTGAACTATCATGCAATGGTGGAGGATTTCCATAATGATTTTGTAGCTGGGTTGAAGTATTTATAAATAGTCTTATTATGGGTTGTGGCATTCATTTCTTTTTTTGTTGATGTCTGTACGTCCTTGAAGTCATGTGAGGTTTACCCCTTTATCCTAAAAAGAGAGTTTATCCAAAAACAAATAAAAATTTAGGCTTTCGGGCCATTCAGTCAGTCATCATCTCCTTTTTAAAGCTCATAGTAAATCATACATAGATGCAGAAAAAATAACGTCACTGCTTTGAAGAGACTATTCCAATAATGTTCCCCTATAACCTAATTTTTTATTCAAAGAAAAACCCTATGAATTATATAATTGATATATCATGATCCTATCCCAGATCAAGGGTATAAAAAAATTTCAAATATAGACATATATATCCTTGGGACACCTTGACATCATGAATCATATCTAAAAAGAGTTACATCAGCCGACACTAGTCAAAAGGATCTTACACTTCTTTTTTATGCATCTTCAAACTCAATGAATAGTTAATAATTTTTTTTATTAAATATCGATGTCAAATGAATATAAATACTTAAACCATCACTTATGAAAAAGGTTCATGTCTCAGTGAAAAATATATACTTTTTTTCTCTTTTGGTCCTTTTACACCACAAACCTCTCACTGAAAATATAGTTCTTCCAAAACCTCTTGGATTGTACAACTATATATAAGTATAGATCATTAATAGTATAATATATCTCATATAGTATTAGGTATCATGATCTATAATAAACCACTCAGTCCTCCTACATAAAAACTACTTCGATTCCAACTCCAGATGTGTTATGTGGCATATGCCTTACCAAGCACAGATAAGCTGAAGGTTGATGTAGAACTTAACCTTATCTTCCTCAAATGAAAAATATCATCTATAATCATTCTACTAATCAATATTCAACCCTTTCATAGTCATCCTAGAAATTAGTTCATCAAAATGGGATAATTCTTAGATAACGTGTCGATAATTTTTCTGATATACCAAGAAATATCCAAATCTCGAAGTCATTCTTAGGTCAATCCCATAATAAAAAGGTTTAAACCTTATATTTTTTCACTATCACTCAAACCTTTGAGATAACATATAACAATAATTTCACTCTATCAATCCAGAATGTTAATTCAGATAATTTTTTTAAAGCTGATGCTTCCTCAATATACTCAATATGATGTCAATATATTAGGAAAGGCCGACTAGTAATTGGTATTTCCCTAAGATAATATTGATGAAAAGTAAAAAATAAATATCATGTAGTTGATGAAACTTCTTATTTATCTACTCCATGAATATCGCCAGTTCATTCATTATGTCCAACGACATTGATAAAAAATCATACATTTCATTCCTGCTTCTAAAAGAATTCCAAGGTAAGGATAATGGTCTTGAAATTAAATTATGGTACCTTGAACACAATTATATCATGGAGAAGATTATAAAATCACCTTATTGGCTAAATAGGTCATAAATTCATGGAACAGGATAATGTTTCAAGTCTTTCCCTTTGTTCCATGTCCAATAATCCATACATAAGTGGATGTTCTCATTATCTTTCTTAGAGAAAAGTGTAAGAGAACCCCATATAGATATACTTGGTCATATGAATCCTTTGGATTCTAGGTATTTAAGTTGAAATTTAAGCACATTAAATTCATATGGTTAATTTCTATATGGAAGAATAGAAACTGGTTTGGCTCATGACACCTAGTCGATTATAAACAAGATCTACCACTCATGTGGTAAGTTGGGGAACTCTTCAAGAAATACATATTGAAAATAGTTAAAAACTACAGGATATGTATCTTGTGACATATCAACATCATATAAAACACGGATTTCTATCTGAGTCATGAACAATCCAATCTTTATTGAATTATTCCTACATGAATAGTTCAAAGATCCCACACACCCTGGTGAGTATAGATACCCTCTTCTAGAGACATGAAGTTAAATCCCCTTTTATAGTAGTTGATATTTTCATGGTACAGAACTATAAATTCTATAAAAATAATCAAATTAAATCCTATTATTTCTAGAAAAAAATATCTAAAATTAAATTATAGCCACTAATTTTAAAATAACACTCTTTTAAGAACATGATATTATTTGACCTCACTCTAAATAGAATTATTATAGTCATAACTCTATCCAAGAACTCCACAACAAATCCTAAACCATTTATGATTTGATTAGATAAAAAGGAATGTGATGCTCCTATATAAAAAATGAAATCAAGGGTAGATGACACAAGATCCATATCAATGAATATAGAATGTATTGAATCCAATATATCTGGAATAAATTTCATAGTGTGTAGATGACTTACCATTCTTATTTAGTATATAATATGACTCTAATGTGCTGCTTCTACTGGATGGTACTACTGATCCTATGCCGAGGTTCCACATCAACTACAGTGGACTGAATGTCTATTGGACCTTTATCTATAAGTCTATTATGGGGTATCTATGTCCCTAATTGAATCAAGTACATGTCCTGATCCCCTGCCATTTCTTTACTATGTAAATATCTTATATAGCTTCAAGAAATATAACAACCATCCAATAGTATGGAACTACACTCTCTGGTAAAGACACTAAAGTATCTTTTGTCTGGCCTTTCCAAACTGAAAGAATTACAATAGGCCTTGACCCAATGATTTCATCCCACTAACCTAGTTTTTATGCCCGAAACGTCTATGACGTATATTTTAATTGGAGCTCTTATTACTACCAGAATAAACACTCAAATATTTCACTACTAAAACTTCTTGGCTGACACATTGTTTCTCTATCTAATTCTCATCCATGATTAGATCATGGATCATAATGTATGTAAATCATCGTAAGTGTAATATTTTCACCTGATACCTTATCTTGTGGTGAATAACATCTTAGAAATGTATCACCCTAGAAATCTCATCAGATTTCAAGGATGGGGGAAACAATACAGGTGTTTGATGCATTTTTCATATTCCATCACTGGTATTCTCTATGATGTCAATTATAGGAACTCAAGATCCCTCTATCCATTAACATCTCTAGATAAAAGTCACTTAGAAACATATTTGTGATTTAAATCTAGTATATATCCTCCTACTACCAAGATTGATCCAAAATATATCATCAGTTCTTGTCAGGTCCTCAATGCATATAAGAAAAAAGATTCACCCACATATCTATAGGTGTATCGAGTTGCTTGAAGAACATATGGACTAACTCAACCTAGAACTCAGCTACCTGGGGACCCATTCCCCAGTGAACATTGATAGATCATGTAGGTGGTACTCTCTTGTCAACTAAAATATTGATGGTGCGGTGAAAATAGTCTCACTCTTCATGGATCACAAGGCCCTCAGGAAATTGTAACAGAGACTATAATCCATATGATTCTCTATAGAAACAAGATTATTTGAATCAACCACATTAATAGGGTACCAATTACAACACATTGGGAGATCGATCCAATGATTACAAGGAGAATTTTTTTCAAGGTTTAACACACACGTCACAAAACAATTGACACAACAAGATAAAACTAAACATGTGAAAATAATATAGGGCCATAAGATCAATGTTACTCTACACATAGATTAAAATGGGATTTGTAATTACAGAAAATATTCATCCAATTATTTTTAATAGAAATATCTTGGGATTTATATTCATATGAAATATGTTAAAATAAGTTAGATGCAATAAATGAGTCCCTAAAAAAGATTCAGGTAAATATATAACCTTTTGTTCATATCATGATTCATTTATAGTCATATAATTTTTTACTCCACCACAAGTAAAAGATATCATTAAACGGTAACATCACAAGACATGTGAATCACCTTGGAGAAATAACATCATCCAAACCTACAAAAAATAAGAATAAAAATCCCATCTTTGGTCACATGAATTTTCTTTTACAAATGGATTAGATAATAGTATGGATGATCTCAATCCCAAGCCTCAACAAATTTTTGAATCCTTTGACCTTTCTATAAATAGTAATGAAATAAAAAATAAACATATATTTGATACCATTTTGTAACATACCGACTTGGTACTCCCTCATTTGATTAAGCCTAGTTGGGTACATGACCTCAGGAATTCCTCCCTCTATGGTAGAGGCTTCTAACTAGTAGTGAGAGTATAAGAAATATAGTGAGTAATCCATACCCTCTATTTTATAGATTTTATTACATTAGAAATAATAATAAAGTAGTTAAAATAGAATAAGTAAAATGAATAATATAATAAACATTTATATCAGAATAATGGATGACTAAAAATCAAATAATAATTAAACTGGGTTATGTTTGGCAAAAATTTCATAAAATAATGTGTTCTATTTCAATAAAATTAAATAAAAACTAAAAATATAAGAGACTCCAATATCCCTGATCTTATGTCCCATGTTGCCAAAACCCATCTAATATGAACTAAATAAAACAAGGTCCCATTTACCATATCCAATCCTATATCCATGATTTTTTCTCAAGTACCAAACATTTTCCCGAACAAGGTGTCAGTACAACTCAATAAGTAGACACCAAAATTTCTAAACAATATATTCTTAATATATATAGTTCATGTAATAAATAAAATAAATTGGGTTATATATTCTTCTGAAAGGCCTGAAGTCCATCTTTTTTATTGATTTTTTGATACCCCCCCTCAAGGGATCAGGAGGGACCCCTTACAGTGCCCTTAGGTTTAGAGATTACCTGACTCGTAGGTCTTAGGAAATATACAAAATATACATGGAACTGCTCCTCCCCATATTCTTCATCGTGATATTATCCCTCCACCTTTTAATGGAATGTTCTGCTAGGCTTCCCATGCATTCATAGGCTGATACTGATGTAAATGTCATACACTCTCTTTCTAACAAATATGATTTTCTTCTACTTTGGTTAATACGCCTATTCTGAATCCCCAAATTTTGTCTTCCCCTTGTATAGTATTTCTGGTCATTTGAACCCAATTTTAGGTGGCCCAAAAGACTTGAGGTGTCATAAAATCCTTACTGGCCCGAAGGCCTTGGGTGTCCTGAAGGCCTTAAAGGACCTGAGTCCCAAACTGGTGGCCCGAAAACCCAAATGAATGAATATTTATGGTTGTCACAGTAATTAATAATGACTGCAATAGTGTTTACTACAGTACATCTATAGTACCAAGAAATTAAATAACCTTCCAGTTATGAACTTGGTTCTCTTGGATTCACTCGTTGAGTCCACACCAACTGTTTTGAGGATCTTTTGTATATTGGGTTATTAATTTAAAACATAATACTGGATGTGAAATAAATCATTTTCCCCTAACCATTGGGTTGAAACCTAGGGTGAGCCAAAAAAAAATTCATAACCATGCCAGATATCTATTTCTTGGGGTAAATCCTCTTATATTAAGATCGATTACCAATGTTGGTGGAAGATTATCCTACCAAGTATGAATATCACATAACCTATCATGAAAAAATGGTCATTTCTCTCAGGCTAACTATAATCTCACCCTTGTGCATACTAGAATCTCACCATCATGTATCTAGTAACTATGTATATTACCCTTAGGTAGTTTATATCCCATGAATATTACCCCAATGCAGTATAGAATTCCATGAACCTTACACTCATGCAGGAATGTAATGATGTAACATACCCTCAAACATCACATATGGTGCTCTAGAGCACCAAACATATGTGTAAGTCATATCAATACAAAAGACTAATAAGTCATTAAACATTTAACCCTTAGACATAAATCATAGAGTTTCAAATCATGAAAATAATATAAGAATGAAAAACACATTACCATGTACCAAAAAACTAGACATGACACCATACACCTCATTGATCAATTCCTCTAATTACCATTTCGTTAGTCATTTATTTTCTATAAAATCATTTTCAAAATAATCATAAAAATTTAATTTTTTTAGCTTTAGATATAAATTTTATTCAAATCCATTTACATTTGAGTATATATCCACATCTCCTCATGTAAACACACCAATCCAATTACATGTTGGTTAACTGATTTTAGTCTATTAGATACTATTTTTAAAAATCTCCAAAAATATAAAATTATTCCAATTCATATTATTAATCCAATAACCAATAAGAAATGTTAATCCATACGCATAATTATAAATTATACCCATTCACATTGATTTGAAGGGTAGGATCCTTTTATGGGTTGATGGAAGCGTGGTCCCACTACCAATGGACCTAATAGGTTCCATAGGAGGTCTATGAAATGTGACCCCAATAAAATTAGTCAATTGTCCAATTATTATGGAAGGACACACAACATCATGGTGTGATCACCATTATTACACATACTAGATTATATTAAAAGAGAAAAAAGAGTTTTTATAAACAACCTACCTCAAGAGCATAGAATACCTAGATGTATAATGTAGAGTTTGGTTATTTTATCATTATATGACAATTATAGGCCAAGAATGCTAGGATTCAATGGATATTTCATCTATTTTTAAGAGGATGCTCATATGTTGCCACCCGAACAAATCTCACACACCTATCAAAAATAAGATCGCATGCCAAGGGATCCTAAAACTGGTTCCAATACAATATGTAATGTTTTTTATATCAAGGTAACAAGGAATGAATTCAAGGGACTGTACCAACATACCCAAGGTAGATCATTGAGAAAAAACACATGGCTTTAGAAAATTAGGAATCACTATAGTGAAGGATAAGTGCTGTGGTGTGATGGTGTGATAGAAACTACCAACATGATGTAGGACATTGACACCACGATATAGATCATGGTTTCCAAGTGCCTAATTGGGTCATTACATAGACTCTCGAATACTATCGGTACATGATTGGTAATTGTGTAATGTATAATAAACCCCACAACTTAGTCAAGGATATTATACCATAGAATCAGGTCATGGTGTGAATCTTCATTGCATAAGTAAATAGACTGTGGTGTGGGAGATAATTTTATCCAAGGGTCTATTCTACAACATCTCAAGGATCTATAGTGATGATTGATAGAGGAGTGGGGGAGATGTTAAAAGCATATGTGTCTCTAAAGGTTCATTCCACATGAAAACCCCCTCATAATACAACATTATAAAATCCAAAATTTATTTCATTTTTATTCTATAAGATCGTATTAAATAATTCATTACAACTGAAGACTGATTGTTTCTCTGGTTGGAAGAAAATTATGTAGAGAATCCACTGTGTTGTCATGTAAGATACCACAATGTAGACTTACCTTAATAGAAATTGATGTTGTGTAACCCTAACTCACAAGACACATCCCAATTACTCTATATCATATCCTCATCCCCACACTACATTACATAACAACCACCCATGATATTATATATCCCAGGCCTCTATGGTGCAATGATGTTATCTGTTATGTAGAACCTCCATTTCTGGTAGTAAGATTAAAAAAATACGACATTGGCCACTTAAATATATCTCATTCCTTTATGCCTTTACCTAATCATGGATCAACCAAAAAATAATGACATAATAAGGGGGAAAAATAAATCCATTAAATAAAAAAATAATTAGGGAATTCCAAATCATTCTTCCTATCATAACAAACAACTATAGAATAAGGCTCGACAACCAATGTTCAAATAAAAAAATCTAGTTTAAATAGGATTATAAAAACATAAAATAGGGATATTGATTGACAAATTTGTGATATTACATATGGATCCTGTAGAGACCCAAAGCCTGACTTACATGGACATTACATTACTTTTGCGGAATACTTGGTACATAACAAAAACACACACACAAGGATCGTAATAGTTTAGTGTCTTTGGAAACTCGGAACGTAATCTTCTAATCGTGGTGAAAGATCCTCAACATCTCCTATAAAGATCTTCCCTTTTTTTTTAGCTAAAACCTTTCTTTATATCCTGGGGAAAATAAAACATAAAAGGGTGAGCTCAAATGCTCAGTAAGGGTAAACAAAAGAAATATCAATCACATCGTATTCATAAGAACATAACATTTTGGAAATCTTAACCTGCAAAAGAGAGCATAATTTCATAACATGGGATAAATCATGGCAGTGAAATGTAATCACAATAATCATAACTTAAAACATGAAACTTTGTGTCATTCACACATAATCATATAGAATCATTTCTTGTTAGTCATGACTCATTGCCAAGACTGTCTTAGTGGACAAAGTCCCTTTCTGAATCGAGTAACCCTCGTTTCAGTCCTGTTTCACTGAACCGGTATAACCTACCGTTCCAGCCCTGTCTATCTCATGAGATATAAAATCTTTACCCAATGCATTGGAGGGAGATATAGGTCCCACCCATCTCATAATGATACCATTCTTATGTGTGCCACAAAATCATAAATCATACATCATTGCATAACCCATATAATACAAATGGGAATCTTAAACATCATGACATCATAAAACAATTCATACAAGATAAAGGAATTCATAAAAATAATTCAATCACAACATGATCAAATCAATGTAATAATAGGGATAAAAACAAAACCTTTTATTATCTTAGATGGAAAATAATTTTGATAAAACACTTGAACTCCATTCTTGAGGAAAATATCCTTTCTTCTTCAAAAACATTTTTCTTTTCTTAACATGTCATAAAACTTTAAACTAAGAGAAGTTAATTAAAAATAAACTTGAAAACTTGTAAAGGATGCTTCTTAGAAATAATGTTTTAAAAATCCTTTAATGCCGTATAAGTTAAAAAAACATTCTTCTCGTACTTTTGTCGGAAAAGTCAAAAAGTACCTCGTATAAAAAACGACAAAAGATTCCTTTCATATCTTTTACTAAAAACTCACCGAAGGGTAAAAATAGATTTAAAAAATTGTAGGTGGATGGAAATAATATTACATATTTATGAAACATGGATGTGGATGATAAAATACACCCCAGTAAATACTTACGAATAAACAATCTCGGATAAAAATGAGATTGTGATATTTCCCTTACCTTAGGTCCGATTTGCTTTATACGTGTCCGAAGCTCCTGTATAATGGTTTAAATAATGTCATTGACTTATTACAGAATCATATTCATTGTTATGATATCATATATGGTTCACTTGTGACATTATATTACCCGTTCTTTTGTAAATTCATGTTAAAGTAGCATTTTGGGTAAAATCGTCTTATTTGTCATTCGTGTTTTTAACTTGTAATTATTAATATGATTACTTGGATCATGATTACTTATATCCAGAATGTAAAAAATGATTTATATATAATATATATTCATAATATACATATATATATTATATATTGATAATGGAATGAAATACACCGTTCATGGAGACGGTAGTCCGTACGTACGCATGAACGCTGTTTTCGTTTCCTTATTGAATTGAATGGAATTAAGTAGATGACATACATATAAATATACATAAATCCAGTATAATTATTATGTCATATATTTCATTATTACTTGTTATATATTCTTTATAATCATTCATGAATGGTTAATGTGGAGAATGAATCTCATCGCGTCGTGGAGACGGTAGTCCGTACGTACGCACGAGCGATGATATCATTTCTATAAATATTGAATTGAATTGGAGTGGATTATACAATATATCAGAATCAATATGATGTTGTAATAAGAATGTATAGTTATTCTTTACACCATTATACCCATCCATGTAAGGTGGTGGTGGAAAATAGATTACACCACGGCGTGGAGACGGTATTCCGTACGTACGCACGCGCGGTGATTTCCTTTTTCCGTAGGATGGATAGAAGGTTAATTTGAGTTGTTTCATATTTATAATAACATATCAGTATATAAGAAATACTGATGTTATTACTTTATCATGAAACAACTAAAGAAGAACAAGTTGAAGAAGAAAGAAATTGAAAAAGATCGGTAATGGATATTACCTCTTTTTGACGTGTCTTTTCTTAGCCTCCACTTAAAGAAATAAGGATGGTCTTTGAAGAAGACCAGAACCTCTAGGATGATACTAGGGAATTGGAGAAGGTATTTTGGCAGGGTTTGGCCGAGATTGAATGCTCAATTTGGTGTGAGGAGGAGGGGGAGGAGGTGCCCTTTTATAAGGGAGGAGAGGGGCACCTTAGGAATTCTTAAAAATATTAATTTATAATAAATCTAACCCCACTTAAAAACCTCCAAAAATGACTCATATTCGAAGATTAGATGAGATAGGGTTGTAATCTCATCAACCAATCATATTTAGACATGTTTGGATCTTATTTTAAACCTTATCATTTTGATTTATCCTTATTTAATCTATTTAAGTTTATTTGTGGTAATAACATTCTAAATTTTAAATTATAACAAATAATTACTTATTTGTTGTGAATTTCCATAATTGTTTGCTTTATAACATTATATACCATATAAATATAAATTTATAATTTTTAAATATTTTTGTGATTTTTAAACAATTTTATAATATGTTATTTTTGTAAAATAACAATAGTGTCAATTTTGACACTATTCATTTATTTGAATTTAAATAAAATATATACAGAAGATATGTTCGAACTAAAAGCTTTAATATATTAATAAAAGGTCATATGTATCTATAAAATTAGTGTATCACATTAAATAGTTCATATAATATTTATTTTATTATTTTTAAAACCATTTATTTGGTTTATCTCTTAATAAAATAATTACTACATCATTTTTGTATAATTATTTAATATACTTATTTGTTGTATAAAAATTTAAAATAAAATTCTATGATGAAGATAAATATATTACCTTTCACAATAATACTTTTACTCGAATTTATCATCTTAAAATCACAATATTTAAATCGTTATATTTATTAAATTATGAAGGTGACAACTTTGGCATCATTTAAAATAAAATAATATAAGTGTCATAATCGCTTTTATAAGGCTCCAAATGGTCAAATATTCGACCATTGTATTCTTATGGTTTACATTTACATGGAAAATAAGTTTTGGTTAGGTATTTGTGCATTTTATGGTCAATATTAGTTTAATAAAAACAATATTCTTGATTTTTCACTAGATAAACAATTTCTGCATCACTATTGTGTCATAATTAATGATAATTATTTAATCCCTAAAAATTATAAATAAATTTATATGATGTAGATAATTTCATTAGCTTTCTGTAGACTATTAATGTTCGAAGTTTCATGAAGTTTATCACTAAATTAAAATTAATATACTTATAAAATTTAAGAGAGTGACATGTTGTCACTTTCTTTGGTTTTAATAATAATTAAGTTATTTTTATGGACAAATGTTCATTAAATGATTCTAATCTGACCCTTAGGTGATATGGGTCGACTTTTAGTCATCCAATAGGATTTTGACATTTGTTAGGGTAATTTTAAAATATTATATTTACCCTTAATTACCCGATTTACCTTTAACTATGGTAAATAAAATTTACCGTAGTTACTATTCATAATTCCCAAAAATAAAAAGTAGCTTATTAACATAATTTGGACCCACTGATTCCAAATATGGAATCCATTTTTTAAAATTCCATACACAGAAGTTGCAGAAATTAAATTAAAATTAATCCCGTTGTCGAATAAAAACGGGTTTTTGTTTAAAACATTGCAAAAGATTGAATTGATTTAACCTACGAATTCAAGGTAAAATCAATGCTAATGACATACATTATATTAAATGGTAAAAATATATTCTATTTATACTTTAAAACCATTAAATATTATAATTTAACCACATAAGATATTAAGATGAAAAAAGTTGTTTTTAATTAAAATATAGCGTGTTTTTACTATTCATTAAAATGTGAAAGTTACCAGAATAATATGAAAAATTTATCCAAAGTAAATTTTTATTTCTTGATTCCAAAGAAGAATTTTATTTTGTAAAATTGAACTTATAAACATGTCAAAAAAATAGATTTAAAGTGGGTGCGCCATCAAAAGGCGGCAAAACTGCATTTTTTTGAAAAATACTTATTTTACCCGAAAAATTTATTTTGTTTTTATACCATGTTCTAGAAATGTGTAAGATGAATAATAATGTTATAAAATTCAAAATTTAGTTAATACTATTCATAACGGCTAGTTCATGACAATATTATAATAATATAACATTGTTTATTAAAACCCGGTATTGTGTACAACACACGCTATCGAGGAAGGTCGCGATTGCGTGTAATGCAAGCCAAGTCAGGGTTGCGTGTTGTGAAAGAATACTTCATTGTTTCGTATAACAGAATCCAACCATATTTCATTTATACATTTAATATATATATATATATATACTCAATGTTGCGTAGAATAACTATTATCAAAATTGTGTGTAACACGGTCCAAGAATAGTGTTGCGTATACTGCAAGCTAATACGGTGTTGCGTATAGCGCAAGGTAATCTTGGTGTAGAATACAACATAAGACGTTAATGAAATTAAAATAATATTTTTCATAAAATCTCGGGGTGTTACATTCTACCCCCCTTAAAATGAATTTCGCCCTCGAAATTCGTCGGGGTTATAAATGGTTTACTATTTGAAAGTTTCTTTGATAGAAACCCACATCGTAAAAAGGAATACCCAAACTTATCTTTAAAAAACAAAAGTATGAAACGTAACAGTTACCCAAATAAACTAATCACTGGGTTTCCACATAGGTGAAAATATGGATATGGAAGAGAAATCTAACCATCATGTTCTGATGGAGAGTGGTAGAGAACATCGCTATGGAAAAGCTAGCAATCACAAAGCCATAAATTTGTGATGATCTAGGGTATCATCTGATTCATCGGATATAAGGGCACTAGGACAACATTTTTGGTTTTCAAGATCATTTCCCTAAAGTTGAAAATTTGAATTACAATAAATACTTACTTTATTTTGGTACAATCTCACTGTTGTTCGTGCCTTGAACAATTTCCACTTCATCTCTTAAATAAATGAAGTTGAATTTGTTATTCGTGAAGTGTTAGCAGATCATGTGATAGAATGACGGGTCATTCCATCTGTCTCAAACAAAAGGTTAGCAAAAATTATATACATAAGTCGATCTATAGTGAGATTAATCATATATGGTTCCTAAAATGGACTTATACTTCATATATCATACTGCTTAATATAAAAAAAAAACTAGTTTATACTAAACAGGGACTTCCTGTAGGCCAGTGGTAGGCGGTAAAGGCCAGTCGCACTTCGGTTGTGGGTTCGATTCCCACAGCCTTGTCCGAAGCGATGGGCTGTCGCCCGTCCTGCAGGTTGTCCTTTTTCTAAAACTACATTACTATAACCTCCCATAAATAATATCGAAAAAAACTTCTATCCTTAAACAATACTCACTTATGTCCGACATAATCCATTTCAATCTTTAGGCTTATCCATAATACTGCAGTCCACTCTCATAACATAGTGAAAACGATTACCAGAGATTTAATACCATCGTTGATCCCCATATATCATAAGATATGTCTTGTTGGTCACATTCTAAACATTCAAAGTCCTTAATCATGTATTCTCTTGAATACCCATTGAACCATAGTGAAAACATGAATGCAGTTAAAAGTTAACACTTTCCATATATCAAAATCCTCAAAATTCTATATACTCAAACCATGATATCACTTAGTCCTTATATCAATCATGAGCTCATGAATACTATCAAACATTTAATTTTCTCCTTATCCCTTCATTATGCGCATATCATCTACATTCCAAAAATATCTGAATAACCTTTCATGGATACTGGTAACATTAATCAGACAACAGTGTAACAATCCTTACATGTCTCTTTATTCTAAAGTACCATGAGATTACTTATACAACATTACACATGATAAACATGTAATCATTCCACTACATTATTTAACCATTGACCGTGCTTCAACAATTCTTTCATTTCACATATCATTTGTAGTCTCTTCATCATCATCCACATAAATACTTCCCATACGACCATACTGATTATCTTCATGAGACTTTCCCTTAGGGCATTGATTTGCATAATGCCCATACATTCCACATTTAAAACATTTAACCATTGTTGATGTCGTAGCAATACCATTATCCTCATCCATGTTGTTAACTGAACCTTTTCCTTTGCATTTACTTGCTTTGTGTCCTTCTTTTCCACATCCAAAGCATCGTCCAGTTCCTTTGAAACAATCTCCTTGATGCCTCTTCCCACATGATTTACATAGGGGAAATTGAACTCTCTTTCCTCTATGATCATCATGAAACTTCATCTTTCTCTTATTAGCCGAGTTAGGAAACTTACCAAATTTTACTTTATTGATCATATTATGAGATTGCTGATTCGGCATAATAATGATTTTTGGACTTCCAAATCCCATTTCATTATGAAGAATATCATTCCATTGTCCATCATATCCTCCATTATCGTGAATCATCTTGTTTCCAGCCATTTTCTAAAACCCAAAAGAATAGTGTGAGAGGCAAAAATCATGCTAGGGAAAACAACATAATAAAGGGGGAGTACCTTTAACATCTTAGTTTTAATTCTATGATCGTTAGCGTAGTTCTAGTACTATAACCTATACGTATACTTAACCTTAGGGACATCCCTAGACATACCTTAGAAATATCTCTAGGGATCTCACTAAAGTTCTCACATCCTAGTTTCCAAAGGTTGACTAAACCTTTCCTCTGATACCAACTGTAGAGACCCAAAGCCTGACTTACATGGACATTACATTACTTTTGCGGAATACTTGGTACATAACAAAAACACACACACAAGGATCGTAATAGTTTAGTGTCTTTGGAAACTCGGAACGTAATCTTCTAATCGTGGTGAAAGATCCTCAACATCTCCTATAAAGATCTTCCCTTTTTTTTAGCTAAAACCTTTCTTTATATCCTGGGGAAAAGAAAACATAAAAGGGTGAGCTCAAATGCTCAGTAAGGGTAAACAAAAGAAATATCAATCACATCGTATTCATAAGAACATAACATTTTGGAAATCTTAACCTGCAAAAGAGAGCATAATTTCATAACATGGGATAAATCATGGCAGTGAAATGTAATCACAATAATCATAACTTAAAACATGAAACTTTGTGTCATTCACACATAATCATATAGAATCATTTCTTGTTAGTCATGACTCATTGCCAAGACTGTCTTAGTGGACAAAGTCCCTTTCTGAATCGAGTAACCCTCGTTTCAGTCCTGTTTCACTGAACCGGTATAACCTACCGTTCCAGCCCTGTCTATCTCATGAGATATAAAATCTTTACCCAATGCATTGGAGGGAGATATAGGTCCCACCCATCTCATAATGATACCATTCTTATGTGTGCCACAAAATCATAAATCATACATCATTGCATAACCCATATAATACAAATGGGAATCTTAAACATCATGACATCATAAAACAATTCATACAAGATAAAGGAATTCATAAAAATAATTCAATCACAACATGATCAAATCAATGTAATAATAGGGATAAAAACAAAACCTTTTATTATCTTATATGGAAAATAATTTTGATAAAACACTTGAACTCCATTCTTGAGGAAAATATCCTTTCTTCTTCAAAAACATTTTTCTTTTCTTAACATGTCATACAACTTTAAACTAAGAGAAGTTAATTAAAAATAAACTTGAAAACTTGTAAAGGATGCTTCTTAGAAATAATGTTTTAAAAATCCTTTAATTCCGTATAAGTTAAAAAAACATTCTTCTCGTACTTTTGTCGGAAAAGTCAAAAAGTACCTCGTATAAAAAACGACAAAAGATTCCTTTCATATCTTTTACTAAAAACTCACCGAAGGGTAAAAATAGATTTAAAAAATTGTAGGTGGATGGAAATAATATTACATATTTATGAAACATGGATGTGGATGATAAAATACACCCCAGTAAATACTTACGAATAAACAATCTCGGATAAAAATGAGATTGTGATATTTCCCTTACCTTAGGTCCGATTTGCTTTGTACGTGTCCGAAGCTCCTGTATAATGGTTTAAATAATGTCATTGACTTATTAAAGAATCATATTCATTGTTATGATATCATATATGGTTCACTTGTGACATTATATTACCCGTTCTTTTGTAAATTCATGTTAAAGTAGCATTTTGGGTAAAATCGTCTTATTTGTCATTCATGTTTTTAACTTGTAATTATTAATATGATTACTTGGAACATGATTACTTATATACAGAATGTAAAACATGATTTATATATAATATATATTCAGAATATACATATATATATTATATATTGATAATGGAATGAAATACACCGTTCATGGAGACGGTAGTCCGTACGTACGCATGAACGCTGTTTTCGTTTCCTTATTGAATTGAATGGAATTAAGTAGATGACATACATATAAATATACATAAATCCAGTATCATTATTATGTCATATATTTCATTATTACTTGTTATATATTCTTTATAATCATTCATGAATGGTTAATGTGGAGAATGAATCTCATCGCGTCGTGGAGACGGTAGTCCGTACGTACGCACGAGCGATGATATCATTTCTATAAATATTGAATTGAATTGGAGTGGATTATAAAATATATCAGAATCAATATGATGTTGTAATAAGAATGTATAGTTATTCTTTACACCATTATACCCATCCATGTAAGGTGGTGGTGGAAAATAGATTACACCACGGCGTGGAGACGGTATTCCGTACGTACGCACGCGCGGTGATTTCCTTTTTCCGTAGGATGGATAGAAGGTTAATTTGAGTTGTTTCATATTTATAATAACATATCAGTATATAAGAAATACTGATGTTATTACTTTATCATGAAACAACTAAAGAAGAACAAGTTGAAGAAGAAAGAAATTGAAAAAGATCGGTAATGGATATTACCTCTTTTTGACGTGTCTTTTCTTAGCCTCCACTTAAAGAACTAAGGATGGTCTTTGAAGAAGACCAGAACCTCTAGGATGATACTAGGGAATTGGAGAAGGTATTTTGGCAGGGTTTGGCCGAGCTTGAATGCTCAATTTGGTGTGAGGAGGAGGGGGAGGAGGTGCCCTTTTATAAGGGAGGAGAGGGGCACCTTAGGAATTCTTAAAAATATTAATTTATAATAAATCTAACCCCACTTAAAAACCTCCAAAAATGACTCATATTCGAAGATTAGATGAGATAGGGTTGTAATCTCATCAACCAATCATATTTAGACATGTTTGGATCTTATTGTAAACCTTATCATTTTGATTTATCCTTATTTAATCTATTTAAGTTTATTTGTGGTAATAACATTCTAAATTTTAAATTATAACAAATAATTACTTATTTGTTGTGAATTTCCATAATTGTTTGCTTTATAACATTATATACCATATAAATATAAATTTATAATTTTTAAATATTTTTGTGATTTTTAAACAATTTTATAATATGTTATTTTTGTAAAATAACAATAGTGTCAATTTTGACACTATTCATTTATTTGAATTTAAATAAAATATATACAGAAGATATGTTCGAACTAAAAGCTTTAATATATTAATAAAAGGTCATATGTATCTATAAAATTAGTGTATCACATTAAATAGTTCATATAATATTTATTTTATTATTTTTAAAACCATTTATTTGGTTTATCTCTTAATAAAATAATTACTACATCATTTTTGTATAATTATTTAATATACTTATTTGTTGTATAAAAATTTAAAATAAAATTCTATGATGAAGATAAATATATTAACTTTCACAATAATACTTTTACTCGAATTTATCATCTTAAAATAACAATATTTAAATCGTTATATTTATTAAATTATGAAGGTGACAACTTTGGCATCATTTAAAATAAAATAATATAAGTGTCATAATCGCTTTTATAAGGCTCCAAATGGTAAAATATTCGACCATTGTATGCTTATGGTTTACATTTACATGGAAAATAAGTTTTGGTTAGGTATTTGTGCATTTTATGGTCAATATTAGTTTAATAAAAACAATATTCTTGATTTTTCACTAGATAAACAATTTCTGCATCACTATTGTGTCATAATTAATGATAATTATTTAATCCCTAAAAATTATAAATAAATTTATATGATGTAGATAATTTCATTAGATTTCTGTAGACTATTAATGTTCGAAGTTTCATGAAGTTTATCACTAAATTAAAATTAATATACTTATAAAATTTAAGAGAGTGACATGTTGTCACTTTCTTTGGTTTTAATAATAATTAAGTTATTTTTATGGACAAATGTTCATTAAATGATTCTAATCTGACCCTTAGGTGATATGGGTCGACTTTTAGTCATCCAATAGGATTTTGAAATTTGTTAGGGTAATTTTAAAATATTATATTTACCCTTAATTACCCGATTTACCTTTAACTATGGTAAATAAAATTTACCGTAGTTACTATTCATAATTCCCAAAAATAAAAAGTAGCTTATTAACATAATTTGGACCCACTGATTCCAAATATGGAATCCATTTTTTAAAATTCCATACACAGAAGTTGCAGAAATTAAATTAAAATTAATCCCGTTGTCGAATAAAAACGGGTTTTTGTTTAAAACATTGCAAAAGATTGAATTGATTTAACCTACGAATTCAAGGTAAAATCAATGCTAATGACATAAATTATATTAAATGGTAAAAATATATTCTATTTATACTTTAAAACCATTAAATATTATAATTTAACCACATAAGATATTAAGATGAAAAAAGTTGTTTTTAATTAAAATATAGCGTGTTTTTACTATTCATTAAAATGTGAAAGTTACCAGAATAATATGAAAAATTTATCCAAAGTAAATTTTTATTTCTTGATTCCAAAGAAGAATTTTATTTTGACAAATTTAACTTATAAACATGTCAAAAAAATAGATTTAAAGTGGGTGCGCCATCAAAAGGCGGCAAAACTGCATTTTTTTGAAAAATACTTATTTTACCCGAAAAATTTATTTTGTTTTTATACCATGTTCTAGAAATGTGTAAGATGAATAATAATGTTATAAAATTCAAAATTTAGTTAATACTATTCATAACGGCTAGTTCATGACAATATTATAATAATATAACATTGTTTATTAAAACCCGGTATTGTGTACAACACACGCTATCGAGGAAGGTCGCGATTGCGTGTAATGCAAGCCAAGTCAGGGTTGCGTGTTGTGAAAGAATACTTCATTGTTTCGTATAACAGAATCCAACCATATTTCATTTATACATTTAATATATATATATATATATATATACTTAATGTTGCGTAGAATAACTATTATCAAAATTGTGTGTAACACGGTCCAAGAATAGTGTTGCGTATACTGCAAGCTAATACGGTGTTGCGTATAACGCAAGGTAATCTTGGTGTAGAATACAACATAAGACGTTAATGAAATTAAAATAATATTTTTCATAAAATCTCGGGGTGTTACAGATCCTTCAATGTTAGAGGTAATTGAAGGATATCATATACTAAAATCTTTGATGTTCATATATAGTTTCCTTGGATTGTTAAAGTATTATCATCAATTTTTTTGAAACTAATCAGGATTTTCAAGTCCACTACATAAGAAAAATGTAAAGGCAGTGACTTCTTAATATTGATGAATTATAGGAGAGATTTAATGGGATAAATAATAGTCTAATCACTATAACCTCACTCACATTACACACTAATGTGGATGTATTTGTGATCTATACTGATGTGTCCAAAAAAATAATGGGTTGTGTACTCATTAAAAATGAAAAATGTGATAACCTATTCCCCCAAATAATTAAATATCCATGATTATAACTATATATTTAATGATATTTTATAATCTAATGCGATCATTTCATTGAATATTTGGTTAAATTATCTATATCGGGGAGTAGTGGTCCATATATACTAATCGTAAAATCCTAAAGTGTATATTCACACTAAAGGATCTCAATATACATAAATAAAGGTGGTTATATATGATTAAAGATTATGATTTATCAAAACATTACTATCCTGGGATAGAGAACAAACTAGCAGATTCTCTAAGTATGAACGATCCCACAACCCTATCCGTGATAAAGATTGAAAGAGATCCAATATTCTTGGAAATGGAAGGGATGGACATGAATATTATAAAGTGAATTCTATAATTTATTTCTAAAATAACTTCTCACCGTACTTTCTTAAGAGGACCAAGGAGGTCAAAAAAATTATATGGATCCTTAAAAATGATAGTAAATATTACATAGTTCAACTTTACTAAAGCTAATGTTATAAGTTATGGAACATGGGTATATTTACGGTCAAAACCATAACTGAAGAGGTAATTTATATTTGTTTTTTCCTATCTCATTCTTATATATTCATTGATTAAGTATTAAAATGTCTAAATATATAAGTAAAAACATGTAGTGGGATAATATAGGGAGGGAGATTATATAATTTTCATCGTAATTCTTGTTATTCCAAAAAGTCAATACTGAATGAAATAATTCTATGGGTATGTTGTCACTATTACTCATACTAGTATAAAAATTATAAAACATAAATTTATAATTCATTATATGAAACCCCAATACATCTAAAGGAAATAATTATTTTTTTGTGGTAGTTGATCTCCCTGAAAATTTAGTACATTTTATTGTTATCAAGGAATATTTCTCTCTTGAAAAACTCACAAAGATATAAATATAAGAATTGGAAGAACTACATGGGGTACAATTATCCATTGTATCCTATTGAGATCCAAGGATTACCTATACATTTTAGAGAATTGTTCAATGAGAATTGGATAAATTTTTTAGTTATCATACTTCTTATAACCCCTAGATAGATTTCTTGTTTAAGGTAACAATTAAAACTCTACATTTTATATTGAGATCTTATTCAATATATTTCAAAGGATATTGAGATCATTACCTTACCATAGTTTAGTTTACATATAACAATAATTTATATTGAATCATTAAAATGGAACCATATGAGGCTATATATGGGAAGATGTGTCCAACTATAATATGTTATGATGAATTTAAAGAATAAATAGTGATGGGACATAATCTTATAAAATTGATGAATGATAAGGTTCAATTTAACACCCGAGACTTTTATGTTATATAAATCATCAAAGGAATCTTTTTCTACACAACACTTGCTTGGCTTGCTTTACACGCAATCGCGACCTTCCTCGATAGCTTGCGTCGTACGCAATACCGAGTTTCACTAAACAACAATATGCTATTAAAACTAGCCGTTATGAATAGTAATAACCACTTTTTGAAATTTTATAAATTTTATTTTTCAAAATGGACTTCATTTTCGGACTCAGAATATCAAAATTAGCCTAGGGTGAAATTTTGGTATTTTTCTGAAAACTTTCAATTTTTGATGAATAGTGAAACCACTAAGTGGTAGGTTAAAAACTGAATTTTGCATAAAACTTAATTTTACCGCTTCTGTGAATGGAATTTCAAAAATCCGAGAGACACGGTTAATATCAAGGACTAAAATGTGGTTCAATGAGATGAAAATAATTTTTTGGTGAATAGTAACTTTTTACTATTTTTACCGCGGTTAATAGTAAATAGGGTAACTAAGGGTAAATATGATATTAATATTACCCTAACACATGTCCTAATTCTATTGGACAAGTGTAATTCGACCAAAAACAAACTTAGGAATAAAATATGACCATTTAGGCCCACTTGGATTAGATTAGGACATTTATTATTAATTTATTTAAAGAAGGGTTAAAATAGTTAAAATCAAAGTTTAATAAGTAAATCATTTTTAATATAGGGTTATACATAAGATAAATTCGATTGTAAATATTCATTAGAAAGCTAAAAAGATTTCCTACATGATGGTATTTTATTTGTAATTTTTAGACATCAAATAATTTAATTTATTTATGACACAAAGATGATGCAGTAATTATCTTATTAATGAAATATTGAAAAAATTGATAATATAAATACCAAAATAAATGTAATTTGAGACTTTTTATGAATTACACTAATTTTATAGGTTACTATGATATATTAGTAATGATTTAATTAACTTGGTTCGAACATATAATTCTGTTATGACTTTCACAAAAATCATATATCAAATAGTGTCAAAATTGACACAAAATAGTTTTTAAATCAAATATTATATTATTAATTGTTATTTTATTCCTAAAAATCTATGGTTCGGCCAAATGACTTAGATAAGGATATATATATTAATAATAAACAATTTGGGGTTCGTTTGGCATGTTATAGTAAGTGTATTAACCATATAGTGAAAGAAAACAAAAAGACACGGTAAAAGTTAAATTAATTAACTTAGAGTTAAATCTAATTGATAAGGTTAAAATAATACCCTAAACTTGTCTAAATCCTATTGGTTGATAGGATTTCGACCCTTACCCACTTTATCTTCGAAATAAGACCCTTTGGAACCATTATAAACCGATTTTGACTTTAATATAAAATAATATTTTGAGATATTCCTAAGGTGCCCCTCTCCTCCCTTATAAAAGGGCACCTCCTCCCCCTCCTCCTCACACCAATTTGAGCACTCAAGCTCGGCCAACCCCTGACATTTTCCCTTATCCACTTCCCTAGAATAATCCTAGAGGTCTTGGTCTTCTCCAAAGACCAATCTTAGTTCCTTAAGTGGAGGATTCAAAAAGGCGTTCCAAAGAAGAGGTAATATCCATTACCGATCTTTTCAATTTCTTTCTTCTTCAACTTCTTCTTCTTCAGTTTTTTCATGATAAAGTAATAACATCAGTATTACTTACATACTGATATGTTATTATAAATATGAAACAACCCTAATTCACCTTCTATCCATCCTACGGAAAAATGAAATCACCGCGCGTGCGTACGTACGGAATACCGTCTCCACGCCGTGGTGTAATCTATTTTCCACCATCACCTTACAAGGATGGGTATAATGGTGTAATGAGTAACTATATATGATTATTATTAAGTAATATTGATACTGAAATAATATATATATATACTCCAATACAATTCCACGATCATAGGAACGATATCATCACTCGTGCGTACGTACGGAATACCGTCTCCACGATGTGATGCGACTCGTTCTACATGATCTTCATTTCATAATGATTGTATAAATGAATTGAATGAATGAATATGGTATATACTACACTAATACCATTCTGGAAATGAATTATCTATAACCTAAATATAAGAATAAGAATTTATTCGACAAAACACGCATAAGAACAAAAAGTTATAAAGACCCGAGTAACAAGTAACAATGAAATATTACTAACAAGAAGCTAATAATATGACCATATATGATCTCATATCAATATGTATGATTCTGGAATAAGTCAATAACATTATTTAAACCATTATACAGGAGCTTCGGACACGTACAAAGCAAATTGGACCTAAGGTAAGGGAAATATCACAATCTCATTTTTATCCGAGATTGTTTATTCGTAAGTATTTACTGGGGTGTATTTTATCATCCACATCCATGTTCCCTCAATATGTAATATTGTTTCCATCCACTTGAAATAGTTTAAATCCAATTTTACCCTTAGGTGAGTTTTTAGTAAAGAATATGAAAGGAATCTTTTGTCGTTTTTCCGTACGAGGTACTTTTTGACTTTTCCGACAAAAGTACGAAGAATGTTTTTTTTTAACTTATACGGCATGAATGGATTTTTAAAACATTACTTCAAAGAATCTTCCTTTACAAGTTTTCAAGTTTATTTTTAATCAACTTCTTTTATTTTAAAGTTGTATGACATGTTATGAAAGGAAAAATGTTTTTGAAGAAGAAAGGATATTTTCCTCAAGAATTCAATTCAAGTGTTTTATCAAAATTATTTTCCATCTAAGATAATAAAGGGTTCTGTTTCTATCCATATTTTTACATTGGTTTGAATATGTTGTGATGGAATTATGTTTATGAATTCCTTTATCATATATGAATTGATTTATGATGTCATGATGTTTCAAGAATCCCATTTTTGTTATATGTGTTATGCGATGATGTATGTTTTATGATTATGTGGCACACATAAGAAATGATTCATTATAAGATGGGTGGGACCTATATCTCCCTCCAATGCATTGGGTAATGATTTTATATCTCATGAGATAGACATGGATGGAACGGAAGGTTATTTCGGTTCAGTGATACAGGACTGAAACGAGGAGTGAACTCGGTTCAGAAAGGGACTTTGTCCACTAAGATAGTCTTGGCAATGAGTCATGACTAACAAGAAATGATTTTCCATGATTATGTGTGCATGCCACAAAGTTTCAAGTTTTATGTTATGGGGATCTCATTTTCACTTCTATGATTTATTCCATGTTAAGATATTATGATCTCTTTTGCAGGTTTTGATTTTCATAAAGATATGATATGATTTTTATTTCCATTATTTGCCTTGCTGAGCATTTGAGCTCACCCTTTTATGTTTTCTTTTCCCCAGGTCAGGAAGATGGATATTAAGTAGAATATGCTAAAAGGGACCCTAGATATGATGAAATAAATGGGAGACACTGTAGAAGATTTATGAACCAGTTGTTTATGTTTCCCAGTTTCTAAAGACACTATACCTATACGGTCCTTTGTGGTTTTGTCATATGTTGTAATAAGTGTGCTTCAATTTTGAAGTATTAACAATGTATGTAAAGTGTGGGTCATTATAGTTGGTATCAGAGGAAAGGTATAGTCAACCTTTGGAAACTAGGATGTGAAAGCCTTAGTAAGAACCCAAAGGATAAGTCTAAGCATAGAACACAATCTTAGTGTTTTAGAAATGGCCTTGAATAACCTAGGATAAGACCTTAAGCATGAAAATTTTATTCTTGAATTATGTGGTTTCCTATTATAATTAGTGTTGCTCACACTATTCTTCTTGGTTTTAGTCAATGGCTGGAACCCGAAGGAACCGTGTTAATGCGGAATGCGATGGGCAATGCAATGATTGTCCCCCTGAGCAACCAAACGATATGGGAGCTGGAATGCAAAATCTTGTAGCCATGCTCACACAACTTTCTCAAGCTATGAATCATGCAGGATTTCCAAACGAGCAAAGGAGGGAGCAACATTCTGTTGAATCCTTCATGAGGCAGCGTCCACCTTCTTTCAGCGGGTCTACTGATCCATTAGTTGCTGAACAATGGATTAGTACTACTGAAAAGATATTTTCAGTTCTTCAATGTTCTGAGCATGATAAAGTCATCCTAGCAGTGTATCGTTTGGAAGGAGATGCTGATCAATGGTGGAATCTTGTTAAGAATACGAGGCAACGGGATGAAATTGAGTCTATGGAATGGGACGAGTTCAAGAACTTATTTTTCAATAAGTACTTCCCTCGTATTCTCCGAACAAAGATGGAGAAAGAGTTTCTTGAACTGAAGCAAAGGGATGATGAATCTGTTGGTACCTATGAAGCAAATTTTACAAGACTGGCAAGGTACGCTTCTGGTATTATTATCCAACCTGAGAGTAAGATCGATCGATTCTTTAGTGGCTTAAAACCAAGTCTTCGAAGGGCGTTAGCCATAAGGGACTTCAATAGCTACGAGGAAATCGTTCGATGTGCTCTCAAAGTCGAGATGGAGATTGGAGTAACCCATCAGTCACATGGGTTTGATAAGAAGAGGAAGATGGAATTCAAAGAAAAATCTAAAGAGCACACGGAAAAGAAGATGAACTTTCCCTTATGCTCAAAGTGTGGAAAGAAACATGGAGGGAGTTGTCTTAAAGGGACAAGTAAATGTTTTAAATGTGGAAAGGAAGGTCATCGGGCATTTGAATGCCGTGATAATGGGAAGAAGATGTCTAATGATGCAAACAAAGGAAGGGATACACAGAATGAACCTACAACACTTCAATGTTTCAAGTGCAAGGAGATGGGGCATTATGCCAATCAATGCCCAAATCCAAGGGTTGATGATGATGGTCGACGTCAACAAAATCTTAAGGCTAAAGACAAAGGAAAGTCACATGCAATTTCTATCAGCGATGTGGAGTACGATAACGATGTGGTGAAAGGTACACTTACCATCCATTCTAAAGTAGCAAATGTTTTATTTGATTCTGGATCCACCCACTCTTTTATTTCTGAAGACTTTTCTAAGGGTATCACCGTATTACCTCAACAATTAGATGTTGAGTTAGCCGTGACAACACCTAATGGCACATCAATCGCATCAGAAGTTTATAATTCTTCTCCGATCGAAGTTTGTGGGAAAGTGCTTCCTGCAAATCTTGTGATCCTTCCTTTAGTGGAATTTGATGTGATTCTTGGCATGGATTGGCTTTCTCTACATAGAGCTCATATCGATTGCTAAAGAAGGGAAGTCACATTTCATATTCCAGATCAATCTACGATCGTCTATCAATGCAAGGATGAACATAACCTTCCAGTGGAAATTTCTTCCATCTTATGGGTATTGATTCCACTAAATGAAGGTTATTTATCTCAAATGGTTGGTGAGAAACTCACGATTAAGAATATGCCCATTGTACGGGAGTTTGATGATGTCTTTCCGGAGGAATTGCTGGGTCTTCCACCAAATCGTGAAGTTGAGTTTTCAATAGAACTCGTACCGGGTGCTTTGCCTATTTCAAAGACACCTTATAGAATGGCCCCAATTGAGTTGCAGGAATTGAAGAAGCAACTCCAAGAGAATCTTGATAAGGGATTCATACGCCCTATTGCGTCACCTTGGGGAGCACCTGTTCTATTTGTTAAGAAGAAAGATGGATCAATGAGACTCTGCATTGATTATCGAGAACTTAACAAGATCACTATCAAGAACAAATATCCTCTCCCACGCATTGATGACTTATTTGACCAACTACGCGGAGCTCAATACTTTTCCAAGATTGATCTTCGTTCAGGGTATCATCAATTAAGGGTCAAAAGGGAGGATATACCAAAGACGGCTTTCCGTACAAGGTATGGACACTATGAATTTATAGTGATGCCATTTGGTCTTACTAATGCCCCTGCTATCTTCATGGATCTAATGAATAGAGTCTTTAGAGACTATCTTGATCAATTTGTGGTAGTCTTTATAGACGATATTCTTGTCTATTCAAAGAGCAAGGAAGAGCATGAAGATCACTTGAGAATTATATTGAAGACCCTGAGAAAAGAGAAGCTTTATGCCAAATTAACCAAGTGTGAATTTTGGCTTCAAAAAGTTGCATTTTTGGGTCATATAATCTCAAAAGAGGGGATATCTGTGGATCCAGCAAAAACAGAGGTTATCGAAAGATGGTCAAGACCAACAACAGTAACTGAGATTCGAAGTTTTCTTGGTTTGGCTGGATATTATCGACGTTTTGTAAAATATTTTTCACGATTATCTAATCCACTCACCAAGTTGACTCGGAAAGGAGTTAAGTTTGTCTGGACAGAGGAATGTGAAGAGAATTTCAAGGAGTTGAAAAGAAGGTTATCCAGTGCACCTGTGCTCACACTGCCTTGTAGTGGAGAAAGGTTTGTGATCTACAGTGATGCATCCAAGAAGGGATTGGGGTGTGTTCTTATGCAAAATGATATGGTGATAGCTTATGCCTCACGACAGTTGAAAATCCATGAGCAAAATTACCCAACACATGATTTGGAGTTGGCTGTGGTAATCTTTGCATTAAAGATTTGGAGGCATTACCTTTATGGTGAAAGGTGTGATATTTATACTGATCATAAAAGTTTAAAGTATATTTTCACACAAAAGGAGTTGAATATGCGTCAAAGAAGATGGTTGGAGCTGATTAAGGATTATGACTGCTCAATCCATTACCACCCTGGGAAAGCAAACAAGGTGGCAGATGCATTAAGTCGACAAGACCATGCTAGTTTATCCATGATGAGGATCACAAAAGATCCAATATTTATGGATTTACAAAGGATGGATCTTGGAATTATAATGGAAGGGGAAAAGTCTTATCTTTATCAAATGAATGTTCAACCATCTATACATGTGAAGATTAAAGAGGCACAGAAAGAAGATGTCGAGTTACAAAAGAAGGTGAGAAATGTTCCTGAATTCAACCTTGACTGTGATGGGATAATAAAGTTCAGGAATCGGGTTTGTGTTCCTCCCATCCCCGAATTAAAGAAAGAGCTGCTGGATGAGGCTCATAGTTCTTCATTCTCTATTCATCCTGGAAGCACGAAGATGTATAGGGACCTGAAAGAGTACTTCTGGTGGGATGGCATGAAAAGAGATGTTGCTGAATATGTCTCTCGATGCTTGGTTTGTCAACAAGTTAAAGCTGAGAGACAGAAGTCTAAGGGGATGTTACAACCATTACCCATACCCGAATGGAAATGGGAAAACATCACTATGGACTTTGTCACAGGACTTCCTAAAACATCCAAAGGCAATAATGCTATCTGGGTCATAGTTGATCGTCTCACAAAGTCTGCACACTTCATTCCTATTAGAGAGGATTTCTCTCTAGATCAGCTTGCCAGGATATATGTAAAGGAAGTGGTAAGATTGCATGGAGTACCACTTTCTATTATATCTGATCGAGATCCGAGATTTACCTCGAAGTTCTGGCGAAGTCTTCAGCATACTCTGGATACAGAGTTGAGTTTCAGCACTGCTTATCATCCCCAGACAGACGGTCAGTCTGAGAGAACAATTCAAACCCTAGAAGATATGTTGAGAGCTTGCTCTATGGATTTCAAAGGAGGTTGGGATCAACACCTACCTTTGGTGGAATTTTCTTATAATAATAGCTTTCACTCCAGTATTCAGATGGCTCCTTATGAAGCTCTCTATGGAAAGAAATGCAGGACTCCAACTTGCTGGGATGAAGTTGGGGAAAGAAAGCTATTAGGACCTGATCTCGTTGATGAAATGGCAGAAAAGGTCAGATCTATTCAACAACACATAAGAGCAGCTCAGAGTTGACAGAAAAGCTATGCCGACAACCGAAGAAAAGACCTAGAGTTTGAAGTGGGTGATAAAGTGTTCTTACGAATATCTCCCTGGAAGAGGGTTATGAGATTTGGAAAGAAGGGGAAGTTGAGCCCTAGATATATCGGTCCTTTCGAAATATTGGATCGTGTTGGGAAGGTAGCTTACCGATTGGCGCTTCCACCGAATCTCTCTCAAGTTCACGATGTGTTCCACGTATCTCTCCTGAGAAAGTACATACCAGATCCTTCACATGTACTCAGCTCAGAAGTTGTACCGCTGGAGCAAGATCTTTCTTATGAAGAACAGCCGATAGAGATTCTAGATCGTAGCGAAAAAGTCCTACGAAACAAGACCACTCGCTTGGTGAAAGTTTTATGGAGAAACCACCAACTTGAAGAAGCTACATGGGAGCTTGAGGATATGATGAGAGAGAAGTATCCTCATCTGTTTGTTGCAAAGTGACGAATTTCGAGGGCGAAATTCTTTTTAAGGGGGGTAGAATGTAACACCCGAGACTTTTATGTTATATAAATCATCAAAGGAATCTTTTTCTACACAACACTTGCTTGGCTTGCTTTACACGCAATCGCGACCTTCCTCGATAGCTTGCATCGTACGCAATACCGAGTTTCACTAAACAACAATATGCTATTAAAACTAGCCGTTATGAATAGTAATAACCACTTTTTGAAATTTTATAAATTTTATTTTTCAAAATGGACTTCATTTTCGGACTCAGAATATCGAAATTAGCCTAGGGTGAAATTTTGGTATTTTTCTGAAAACTTTCATTTTTTGATGAATAGTGAACCCACTAAGTGGTAGGTTAAAAACTGAATTTTGCATAAAACTTAATTTTACCGCTTCTGTGAATGGAATTTCAAAATTCCGAGAGACACGGTTAATATCAAGGACTAAAATGTGGTTCAATGAGATGAAAATAATTTTTTGGTGAATAGTAACTTTTTACTATTTTTACCGCGGTTAATAGTAAATAGGGTAACTAAGGGTAAATATGATATTAATATTACCCTAAAACATGTCCTAATTCTATTGGACAAGTGTAATTCGACCAAAAACAAACTTAGGAATAAAATATGACCATTTAGGCCCACTTGGATTAGATTAGGACATTTATTATTAATTTATTTAAAGAAGGGTTAAAATAGTTAAAATCGAAGTTTAATAAGTAAATCATTTTTAATATAGGGTTATACATAAGATAAATTCGATTGTAAATATTCATTAGAAAGCTAAAAAGCTTTCCTACATGATGGTATTTTATTTGTAATTTTTAGACATCAAATAATTTAATTTATTTATGACACAAAGATGATGCAGTAATTATCTTATTAATGAAATATTGAAAAAATTGATAATATAAATACCCAAATAAATGTAATTTGAGACTTTTTATGAATTACACTAATTTTCTAGGTTACTATGATATATTAGTAATGATTTAATTAACTTGGTTCGAACATATAATTCTGTTATGACTTTCACAAAAATCATATATCAAATAGTGTCAAAATTGACACAAAATAGTTTTTAAATCAAATATTATATTATTAATTGTTATTTTATTCCTAAAAATCTATGGTTCGGCCAAATGACTTAGATAAGGATATATATATTAATAATAAACAATTTGGGGTTCGTTTGGCATGTTATAGTAAGTGTATTAACCATATAGTGAAAGAAAACAAAAAGACACGGTAAAAGTTAAATTAATTAACTTAGAGTTAAATCTAATTGATAAGGTTAAAATAATACCCTAAACTTGTCTAAATCCTATTGGTTGATAGGATTTCGACCCTTCCCCACTTTATCTTCGAAATAAGACCCTTTGGAACCATTATAAACCGATTTTGACTTTAATATAAAATAATATTTTGAGATATTTCTAAGGTGCCCCTCTCCTCCCTTATAAAAGGGCACCTCCTCCCCCTCCTCCTCACACCAATTTGAGCACTCAAGCTCGGCCAACCCCTGCCATTTTCCCTTATCCACTTCCCTAGAATAATCCTAGAGGTCCTGGTCTTCTCCAAAGACCAATCTTAGTTCCTTAAGTGGAGGATTCAAAAAGGCGTTCCAAAGAAGAGGTAATATCCATTACCGATCTTTTCAATTTCTTTCTTCTTCAACTTCTTCTTCTTCAGTTGTTTCATGATAAAGTAATAACATCAGTATTACTTACATACTGATATGTTATTATAAATATGAAACAACCCTAATTCACCTTATATCCATCCTACGGAAAAATGAAATCACCGCGCGTGCGTACGTACGGAATACCGTCTCCACGCCGTGGTGTAATCTATTTTCCACCATCACCTTACAAGGATGGGTATAATGGTGTAATGAGTAACTATATATGATTATTATTAAGTAATATTGATACTGAAATAATATATATATATACTCCAATACAATTCCACGATCATAGGAACGATATCATCACTCGTGCGTACGTACGGAATACCGTCTCCACGATGTGATGCGACTCGTTCTACATGATCTTCATTTCATAATGATTGTATAAATGAATTGAATGAATGAATATGGTATATACTACACTAATACCATTCTGGAAATAAATTATCTATAACCTAAATATAAGAATAAGAATTTATTCGACAAAACACGCATAAGAACAAAAAGTTATAAAGACCCGAGTAACAAGTAACAATGAAATATTACTAACAAGAAGCTAATAATATGACCATATATGATCTCATATCAATATGTATGATTCTGGAATAAGTCAATAACATTATTTAAACCATTATACAGGAGCTTCGGACACGTACAAAGCAAATTGGACCTAAGGTAAGGGAAATATCACAATCTCATTTTTATCCGAGATTGTTTATTCGTAAGTATTTACTGGGGTGTATTTTATCATCCACATCCATGTTCCCTCAATATGTAATATTGTTTCCATCCACTTGAAATAGTTTAAATCCAATTTTACCCTTAGGTGAGTTTTTAGTAAAGAATATGAAAGGAATCTTTTGTCGTTTTTCCGTACGAGGTACTTTTTGACTTTTCCGAAAAAAGTACGAAGAATGTTTTTTTTAACTTATACGGCATGAATGGATTTTTAAAACATTACTTCAAAGAATCTTCCTTTACAAGTTTTCAAGTTTATTTTTAATCAACTTCTTTTATTTTAAAGTTGTATGACATGTTATGAAAGGAAAAATGTTTTTGAAGAAGAAAGGATATTTTCCTCAAGAATTCAATTCAAGTGTTTTATCAAAATTATTTTCCATCTAAGATAATAAAGGGTTCTGTTTCTATCCATATTTTTACATTGGTTTGACTATGTTGTGATGGAATTATGTTTATGAATTCCTTTATCATATATGAATTGATTTATGATGTCATGATGTTTCAAGAATCCCATTTTTGTTATATGTGTTATGCGATGATGTATGTTTTATGATTATGTGGCACACATAAGAAAGGATTCATTATAAGATGGGTGGGACCTATATCTCCCTCCAATGCATTGGGTAATGATTTTATATCTCATGAGATAGACATGGCTGGAACGGAAGGTTATTTCGGTTCAGTGATACAGGACTGAAACGAGGAGTGAACTCGGTTCAGAAAGGGACTTTGTCCACTAAGATAGTCTTGGCAATGAGTCATGACTAACAAGAAATGATTTTCCATGATTATGTGTGAATGCCACAAAGTTTCAAGTTTTATGTTATGGGGATCTCATTTTCACTTCTATGATTTATTCCATGTTAAGATATTATGATCTCTTTTGCAGGTTTTGATTTTCATAAAGATATGATATGATTTTTATTTCCATTATTTGCCTTGCTGAGCATTTGAGCTCACCCTTTTATGTTTTCTTTTCCCCAGGTCAGGAAGATGGATATTAAGTAGAATATGCTAAAAGGGACCCTAGATATGATGAAATAAATGGGAGACACTGTAGAAGATTTATGAACCAGTTGTTTATGTTTCCCAGTTTCTAAAGACACTATACCTATACGGTCCTTTGTGGTTTTGTCATATGTTGTAATAAGTGTGCTTCAATTTTGAAGTATTAACAATGTATGTAAAGTGTGGGTCGTTATATTCAAACCATTTAGAATCATATAAAATCCATAAAATTTTAAAAAAAGTGAAATATACAATCATTTAAGAGTCATTGAGTTTGAGGTTGGATTTAATGTCTTCCTTCATTTATCAGTATGCAATAATTTCATGACATTATGGAACAATGGAAATCATATTCCAAGAAAGATCACCCCATTTAAGATCCTTGATCACATCTCAGCTATATCTTATACACTATAACTTCCACCTAACTAATATAATGTACATTATGTATTCTATGTATCCATATTAAAAAAGTACATTATTAATCCCACACATCTACTAAATCTAGAGGTGGTACATTTACAGAAGGATTATTCATATGAGGAGTATCCAATAAAGATCTTAGATCATAGTGATAAAGTTCTCCAAAACAAGACAAATCACATAGTAAAATTACTATAGAAAAACCACAAGTTTGAGGAGAAAACATCTTATATATAAAATTAGGTAAAACAAAAGTACCATCATATTTTTTAGTCTCTAAAATAAAATTTTGAGGGAGAAATTTTTGGTGGTGGTAATAATGTAACAACCAAAATTATTATAAATGAACTTAATTTTTTAATCAATAAATTTCTTATTATAAAATATAATTATATAAAACACATTCAATAAATTTATTTTCATAATTTTGGTCCATTATAAAATATGGAAATAATTAATCTATCAGGCTTAAAATACTATTAAACATCATAACCTTTGACAATATATCAATTCTATAATGACCCATAAGTTTATTGTAAATTATGATTTATGAAAAAGTATAATTGAAACTTATATTAGAAGAGACAGACTCAACCAATAGGATCATACCCTATAAATCACACTTATCATATCATGAACCAAACCATGTTCATCGAACCACCCCAAGAAAGTACCACCATAGTGAACCTTACACTTAGGGAATACAGTGTTGTAATATGTTGTAGCATATCTAGACCCAAGTTGTTTTAATTTTTATATTTTTTTAATAAAAAAATTACTTAATTTATAATTTTTAATTATTAACTCATATATATATATATATATATTTGTCTCTTATTTAATAATGATTTTGGCAAAAAAAATAAATTCTGATATAAAGAAACTAAAATGGATTTTTTGGGAAATATTTTGATTCAATTAAAAGAATCCTTTGGAAAAATTCATGAACTACTGAAAAGAAAAATATTACTAGGAAATAATATTATTGAATAGTGTTTATTTAAATATATATAGTAATATTATTTAACAAATTACAATATAAAATTCATGAGGGTCAGAAATATGTTACTATCATAAAAACATTTCTTTCAATATAATGATTTTTTTAAATGTGTAAATTATAAAATTTATAAAATTACATTTTTATAATAAATTTGTTGGGAAAAAATCCTTCAATGTACCATTGAAGCATTTTAAGGAGATTGTGTTTGTTGAAAATGTAGGCCTTTGTGTTGGGTTTGTTCACAATGCAGACTACAATGTACAAGCTTGTTGACAAATGAGGGTTACATGGTGAGTTGTCTATATAAAGGGATGTTGTCAACAATCCATGATTTCTTGAAGAACCTCGACAAAGTAATGGATGATGTGGAATTGGTACAAAAAGAGAAGATACAAGGTGGCTCCATTTTCTAGTGATTTCCTAATTTTTGGGCCTCAAAATTGACAAATGGAGAAAAGTGTTTTTGGAAAGTGGACTTGCGCGCCGATGTCTTGGAGGCTTTTAAACCTTCTTGCCATTGGTTTTTTGAGATAATTCCCTCAAAATACGTCAGAGGAAAGATGGGCACCCTTGTTTTTTTGGCACACAAGGTGAGTTTGGAGATAGAGACTAGGGTGACTGGGATTGTGCATCAGGAAGTGACTTGCGTGCCGACACTCTAGGTACCCAAAAAAACGTATAAATAGAGTATTAACCTCTTATTTTTTCATGAATCTCAAAACATAGAGAAAATAAAAGCTCGTGTCACACAGGTGGTTTGGGAACCCTAGTAGTGGTTTTGTCACACAAGTATAATGATATTCAGATGTTGCACATCAATTGATATTTCTGTGCCAATACCGTTTTGGACGTAAAGTGTTTGATTCACAGAAGATCGGAGTTAGAGAAGGGAGTGTCACGTAAGTGGTTTGGTAACACATGCACTCTAGGCTTGAAGAAGTGCACCAGTTGATAGTTGCGTGCCAATATTTACTTGGGTGTAAAAGGGTGTGAGCCTCCCATGGTTTGAGTTAAATAAGGGAGTGTCGCACAAGTAGTGTGGTGACACTGGCATGATAGATATAGAGAATGATGAAAATCATTCTATGGTTGGGAGAAGTTAGGAAGATTTCTCGGTACACTTGTGGTAATTTTATATTAATCAGTGGATGAATGTGGAACTTATATAGAGCATCTATATACAGATGAAGATGCATTCATTTGTCATAATGAAGGGACCATGAAGTCTTTAAATTATAGTGGATCCTTTCCAGGGCAGTGAAAAAAAGAAAAGGAAGAAGGTGATCCTCTCCACCCATAGTGATCCAAAGAGAGAGAAATATGGAGTGACCCTTGGGAAATTAGTTAGCTTACCCTAAACATTTTAAAGGCATTGAGCCTGGGCATAGAAGTGATCTATCGCGAACACTATAAATTGGCAACGAGCTTTAGTCGATTTGGTACAGTGGCACATCATCGTAGTATGCTCCTTGAATGTAGCCCATTGAGGGTAAATCAAGTAAAAATCTTTGTGTTTTCCTACTTGCTTCCCTTCATTGCATCCAAAGCATAATTATTAGATAAATAAGGATAGAACAAGATAAACGTAAAAAACATAAGAGAAAAAAAGTTACCCTTGTAATATAGATGTCAAGATCTAGTGGGGAAAGACGAATTTTGAAATCGAATATCCATACCTTGATTCACCCCCTCTTGGGGTATCTTGGTCCATTTTGGTCCTAACAATTGTTTTTTGAAATCATCATGTTTTAATTATTTTGTCGTGATTTTTTTAAAATTTTCAAACACAGTTGAATTTTTGGGAAAAAATGAAATACAATTTATTTGTAAGGTATGTATTCTGATATCATAATTGAATAAAATAACTTAATATAAATTATAAAATGAATATATGATCAAAATTAATTTTCATATTTAAAATAACTTATTTTAAAATATATTTGATTGATTTTAGAAAAAATTAACGAATCGTCCAAAATAAATATTATATTTTAAGGTTTATAAAATAATTATTTATTAAAATGAGTCTTTTACACAATATTAATGGTATTATTTTATGGATTTTTGTTTATATACTAATAAAATATTTAATATAACAACTTGTATAAACTATAACATAAAACCATGTTATTTTATTTTCTTTGGATTATTTTATTAATTTGAGTTCAAACCCTCTATTTAGAAATTAAAAAGAAATTATTTTCTATAAATACCCTCCCAAACACCTAGTGATCTACTCAAAAAACCAATTTTGAATGAATTTACTCCAACCAAACCTCTCTAATTACCTCTTAAAGAGTTCAATAGTTTATAAAAAGCTCCTCCCAATCTTTTATAATAATCCCAAGGTAATGGATTCTATCCTCCTTCTTTTTATTCATTTACATTAATTATACTAAGACCCTTCAATTTTCAATTATTAATGTTAAAATGTGTTTCTAAAAATCCTTTTACTATCCTTATGATTACCAAGTAATGAGATAACACTATTCACAATCATGAAACCCTTATTTGATCCTTTATGTATACCCGTAATGCTGCAAAAATTATCCAATGTTTTTTCATACCGAACATTTATAATGTGAATACCCATCCACATTTGCAATCATGGGTATTCAAAAATATGTACATATCTTTGATTGGTTGGGTAATTCAATGTACGTAACCCACACTCCATAATCAAGGGATTAAATGGGATGAAATACATTATTATGTTGTATGATTTATAAGGAACACAAATGCTTGTATAGAATATGAATGTGATAGGTGGAAACTAGAATTATACGTCCCTATAATGCATTGGGTAATGTTATTACCTCATGAGATACCATGTATGGTTCATATGGGGTTATCCAGAGAAGACAATGTTATGATGCCTCATTGGATATCATTGACTTATGAATATGATGTCATGTTTTATATTGTTTCAATATTCCTATCATGCATTGAAGTTATCATCTATGATCATGTTTTGATGTTTATGAAAATGATTCTAACTTTATTATGCCACCATGTTATGCCCCTTGACTAAAATACACTAATTTATATCATACTATAATTTTATTATTCCATTACTAGACTATATAGCTCAACCCTTTCATATGTATGTCCACAGGTTATCTTGTCCAGTATTAGAAGATCAATTGAATTTAAAGGATTTTTTAGAGTTTTTAACTAATGTTGTTATATCACTGTTTCATGTTATTATGATATGTATCTAATTAACCATACACACAATGTCTCTCAATAATTTTGGAATTTATTATCTGTATCTTTATGTAATAAGTCATAAAATAAAGAGCCTAAAACATAAGTGTTCTATTGATCACATTTTGTAGTTTAGATGAAATTTTATTGTTTTATGAATAAATATTATGACCTAAAAAGAAGGTAAAATTTTGATTAATTTGAATAGGTTTTTTCTTTTGATACTGTTTTGAGACTTGAAATGTATTATTATATTTTCAATTATATCATGAACCCTCAGGAATTTAATATTATTTCCATTGTTAAAATATATATAATAATAACATGTTTCCCTAATGTATGATATTGTTAGTGTAGCGTGATTTGTGTAATTTTTCATGAATAGGTGTATAATTTTGAAAGCATATATCAATCATGTTACATTGAGAATATTTTATACTTCCATGTGGAAATGATATTTTAGAAACATTCTTAGGAGTGTTTTGATTTTTTTACTAGTCGTTATGCCATGAATTTACTAACTTCCAGATGTATCATGACCATGTTTAAGGACATATCATAAAATTATATTTTAATTATTTATATAGTGTTATACCTACAATATAACTTTAATCTTTGTTAATGATCAGATTAAATTTGAAAACCATTTCATTAAAAACATACCCCTCATTTCATGAAGGGATTATTTTATGTAGTTTTGTTCCATTTGCAAGTTGTATGCTAGGGTTAGAAATTCATTTTAGGGATGATTTGTTTAATATAACTCTAATTTTTAAAAATTAATAATAAAATTTAGGGATAACTATTAAAATATGAACATTTCAAAAAAAACTTCTCACATATAAAGAATAGAAAAAATATTTGTAATGAAATACTATTTTTATTATTTAAAATCAAACAGTAAATAAAATGGTCTTTATTCCCTTTTCACTCATGATATGTAACATTCATGTTTTAGGTATTTATTATATGGATGGATTTTTATTGTTTGTATTAAACTCCTAGAAAATGAAAAACATGATTATGTTAACTAAATGAGGATCAAAACTGTTTACATGATTGAAACAATTATACTCATGATTGTGAATTTTTTAGTGCTGAAATAACTATGCCTTTAATAATAATCAATGAGTAGTTTATTGTTGGGATTTTTTCAATGTTGAAAATAATTGTACTAATTTTTATGAAATTTCTAGATTATGGATAATTATAAAAGATAATGTTTAATATATTGTAATTAGAAAAATAAAACATATTTTATACTAATCGTATTTTATTTGAATATAGACCAAAAACCCTTTTTACAATATTACGGTAAATAAGAAATTTTTCATAAGAAATTAAATGGTTAGTGAATATTAATTTAAACCATGATAAGAATGAAAAATAAAATAAAAAATATGAAGTTTTAATTCTGTTATCTGAGAACATGTTTTATTTGGATAATTCTGATAGCATTGTTCATATGTAATATTGTATTTTAATTGAGAGTCGGGAATTATCATTCAAAAAATTCATATATTTTTTGTATAGTGTTTTATTGGTAAAAAGATTATTCTAGAAAGGCTTGTTAAAGCATGTAAAGCATGATATATGACTTAAAAATGTGTGTTTTTTATTTTACTGAAATAATGATTCAAGTGAGATAAATTGGTTGGATTAAGTATATAATGATTGATTTATAGTACCTTGAAATGTTCTATTTTCATCTATAAATCATTTTTATGTTGAGTTTATTTAAAAGAAGGCATGATGTTTCACTAAAAAAGACATGTAAATGATGTGTGTTATTCTTGATGGAATTGAATATTCAATGATTATGTTGAATAATTGATGTTCCTTGATTAAAATTTATTTTCCATGAAATGTATTGATTTTTTGAGGGCTATTTATGAATATGTTATTTTATAAGGAATTTTAATCCATGAACATTTTTTCTTATAAAAATTGAAAACTATCTGATCTTTGAGATTATGGTTCTTACTATTATGAACATTTACCCCTAACATTATTATATTTCGTGCTATGGTTATATTCATGGAATCACCTACCTTCCATAGAAGGTTAACCACATAAAGTTCATATTAAAAAGGATGTCTAGAAAATATTGAAATTGATGAAGATGCTCTTTCTTTCAACACCAATATTATTTTAATGAATTGAGTGGTTTCTATATATTTTTTATTGGGTTTACTATATTTGATTTTATACTACTGGTGTGTGTTTGGGAAAATAGCATATAAAAATAAGAACGTCATTTATATATAAATAATTTTTATATTTATGTCATGTTCAAAACCATGTAAGAATGTCAAGGCCACCCAAAGTGGGAAATATTATGAAATGATGAGTGAGTACCCTTGATTTTGGTTCTTGTAGTAGTGATGGTTTGTACATTCATATAGGATGAGAAGGTTTTGTTTGGATATTATAGTGACTACTGTAATGGGAAATATAGAGGTTGAGATGGTGGTGTGAATGGTTATGTGGGGAGGATTTATGTGGTTTTTTTGAGATAGAGAAATTCTTTTCCTATTGGAGGATAGTTTTGTGGTTGTGTGGTGTGTTCTATATAATATTTTCCTAGATTTGTGGGGTGATTACCCTTTTTATTGATTTTAGAGCTTGTTTGTTCTATTCTAACATTGATGTTTCCTAGTCTAAATCATTCTCATCAAAACTCCATCAAGGTTTGGGGCATGGTAATGAGAAATAAAAATATTTGCGATATAGAATTGTTGAAATTATAGAGGCAAGTAGTACAAAAATTATTATTTGGGTATCCATCCCTAGTATTGAAGATAATTTGGAGGAGGATGAGATTTCGTTTAGGTTCATAAATACCTTAGATGAATTGTATTTTTCTATTTTCAAATTTCTGAAGGTAGCTTAAAGGTGGTGAGAGATAAAGTGTTGGGATCTAGAAGAATTATCATGGGTAACATTTCATGAATTAAATAGTAAATGATTACATTATTGAGTGTTGGTTCACGATCACTCCAGGGTGGGTTTCGGTGAAGAAATCTCAAGAGTAGTTGGGAATGTGGATTTTAGTGGAATGGGATTCATATCTCAAGCATCACAGAGGAATATAGTGGGATAGTCTACTAAAGCTAGGGAAAAGTTGAACACATTAGGGATGAGGGGTCTTAGGTGTCCAATATCTAGAGGGATAATATTTTGTTAGAGATGTGATGTAGGGATGCCTTTATATTAATGTATAAAGAATCATCATGTTTCCCAATATTTTTTGAAGAGTTAAAAGATGGGTAAAGTGTTTGTTGAGTTCGAATCCATTCACTGAAACATTTCTGTGAATTTTTTAATTTATTTTTGAAATTTTATAGAATGGATTAGAAACATTATATTTTAATATTTTAATGAAAATTTATATAAGATACCAATTAAAATCAAGTGATATGTTTTAATTAATCATTGTAAAATTTTTATAAATGTGTGGATATATTGAAAATCTTGTCAACATGGATGGGGTAGTTGTGAACAGGTAGTCGTGAGTGAGGATGATGGTTCCACTTTGGATTAATTAGGTAGTTGCATCTTTTTTGAGTGTTATCTTCCATTTTCATGAGGTTTTACATATTTATTAGGAGGATTATGGTTAGGGTCTTACTAAGGTTTTGGCTAATTGGTTGGTCATATTTACGATATATATCTAAGAGTTTGTTTTAGTGGGGGTCGCTTTCCTTTTGGGTTGAGTTTTGATTTTCAAGGATGAAAATCATTTTTCAGGTATCTAATATAACTTCTCAGACTTATTGGACCATTCATTTTTCTTTTTGGGTGTTTAAAGGCTGGACATGGAGCTGGTCATGCGGAGTTGGGATAAACCATAATGAACAAAAAAACATTTTCAGTCATGTTGTTGGTTATGGTGTTTGGGGTGTTTCCCTGGGTAAAACATCTATTGTGAAACACTTAGGAAGTGTATGGTACAAGGAATAGTGCTTTAGGAGCTCACCTATATAAAAAGAGGAACTAAATGTTACCATGACATGGTATTAAGAATTGTAAGTAGAAAATTGAAATACCTTTTTTCCTACAACAAATTTAATGGTTGTAGAAGGTATTAAAGGAGACACCATAGCATAGGCCATGTTGTGGATGGGGAAATGGTGACATTAAAAGTAGGTTTAAGGGCATTTTGAAATTTATTAGATTTAGGGATCTGGGTGTGGGTGATTCAAGTCTCCCTTTGAACAAGGCCACCATAGCGTTGTAGGAGGTCGTCATGTCCTTTAGGAGTTGAGAACAATATCTTCCATAAATTGAGTGTCGACCATAATTTGGATTGAATTGAATTTCTGTCAAACCTTGGATGACCCCAAACCAAATTATTTCCCATTGATCATCTTTTAGATGATTCTATCCAAATGGTTTATGAAGAATTGAATTCCCTTGATTCATGGAAAATTCTTCTCTTTATTTGTTCATTTCACTCATACCTCTTATAGAGATTTCTTTTATATGGTGATCCCCTCCATTTTAAATGATTTTTTGGCATGTATTGGTGATAGAATTTTATGGTAAGGTTTTTATGGTTTTTTCATTCATTCTTAATGAATATTTATCAATTGATCATTTCATTGGGTTAATGGTTATTTTTTATTATTCAATTGAGGTTAGGGGCCCATGTTCTTTCATTTCTATGTGCATCTATGGAAATTTCATGCTTTATTTCACTATTGGGTGAGTATTATGGGTTAGTCTAAGAAGATAAATAATTAAGTTAATCATAAATAGAGTAGGGATCAAATTAATTTCCTGTGACTATTTTTTCATGATATTTGATATGATATTATTATTCTTTACTTCTATTGATTAAAATTACCATTGTTTTAAACGAGGTTTGTTCCATGATTATTGCGGATTATGACTGCATTATTATTATGGGTTGAATGAACTCACCATGCATGAAATCTTTCAAAACATATATATAGTAAGGATATTGTTTCCCAAAGAAATATAGAATTGTATTATAATACACATGTAAAGGCATTTTATATGTTATAAAATATCTTAAAATTAAATTATTGTATTTGTATAAACTGAATTTTCATTCTATATATTGATGTTTTTGTTGTAATATCTTGTGTGATGCATGGGGATCATGCAGGGATTTTACCATTAATGGTGAAGAACTATCTTGAAAATAAATGTATGGAGAAATGAATCCATGGTTTGTTGATAAGGTATATGATTTGATATGATGTGATATTTCTTATATGTGTGGTTATTTCATTAATCAAGTTTTCTTGTGGTTATTTCATGGAAAATTTTGTGTTGTGACATTGGTTGATGTTGCATGGATGAGTTGCACTGTCATGTGGTTATGTTGATTTCCTATTTTGAAATGGAATGAATTTTTAAATTCTAAAACTAAATGTCATACGAAGAAATTTATTTTTGGTTATTGGATTAATTGAATGTAATGATAAAAAGAATGTGTTGTGTTAATTTGAAATGGAAAAGATTTGTAACCAATATTTTGTCAGAACACAATAATTTTGGAAACAATGGAAATTTTTATTTAAAGTGGGATTGTATGGATTGTGTGTGGCAGTTGTATGGTGTGATTCATTTATTATGTAAGTGATTCTAACATCCAATAATGGGGATTAATAGGTTATTGTAGATGTGTGGTTTTGATTATGTAAACCCATAGGGTTAGAATGTGTGAAACAATTATACATGGAATTATCCTTGTAGTTTTTATAAACACACCCACATGATTTGTGTGTCAATATGGATTCCAAAAGGTTTTTTTGATTATGTTGTTTTTACCAAACATCTAGTTTTGTGAGTCTGGATGGTCGGATACCCCCTCTTCCCCACTACCACTTCTGTGCGAGGTTAATATGAATGAGTTGTGATATCTAGAAGTCATACGTGCAATAGGGGTTAATGAATGGGATGCACTATATTAATGTGGGAATATAATAAAAGTATATGATGTCTTTATATTCTAATACACTTGAGGTCATAATTTAAGAGATGATACAATAGTTTATAGTAGGAATTGTGCATAGTAGTGGGATGTAATGAAGTTGATGTCATTCATTTTAACCGTACCCAACAATTCTGTTTTATGGAACTGGTTATTAGATGATGGGGATGTGCTGTGGTGGTTGTAATATGCATAAAACATAAGATTTATTATTATGATGAGGGTTGTAATGGTATGTGTCTGATGGATATAGAAGTAATGGGAGCACCAAGATGTACGATGTTGGGGGTGATACAGGAAAAATAAGCGGGGAAGCAGTGAAATCTACCCTTTTCAAATATACATGTTCTTATATTATTATGCATCGATGCATTATTAGGTGAGATAGATATGGAGAGGCCATTATTAACTAGTTAACCTATTTAGGTTCATTTTAGTTCTTTTATTTTTTTATCTAATTCATTTATATGGTATTTTCATATGTTCACAAGAGTGCATGAATATTATCCAATTGTGTATACATGTTATGCTCACCCCATACACATATAAAATGTTTTTTTAGGTTTCTAGGATGATTTTGGGGAAGGAGATGGACATTAAGAGCTTTTTTATTCTAAATTATGTTGATTCATTAAGATATTAATTTCCTTTTTGGTTTTCATTTAGATACATTTATTGAATTTACTAATATTGAACATGCATTATGGAATGGTTTGGTTTATTAATTTTTATATAATGTATGTATTTTCATGGATTTTATAGATTCTCTAACATTAATTTTATATACATTATTGAGGGTAATGCCTTCCATATGAAATATTTTGTGCCTCTTAATGTTATTATCCAATATAGGTCATACTAAAGGTAAAAATCTTGGTTCATTATATCACACCCTTCATTGTCATCCTTGCAGGGGTACCTCTAGGGGAGGGGTTCATGACACATGAGAAGTGTCATTTTCATAATAGAAGTGATAGGGTCCTAAAAAGACTTATCATCATTTATATATGCATTAAACATTGGCTCATCTAGACTATATTCCATGAATAATTACTTACAACCATTCATACTACGTAGAACGGAGTCGCCACCCATCATAAGTTTTCTAACATGATTATTTTCCATCTATATAGACCATTCAAGCTTGACCATAAAAAATGATAGTCTAAATCAAATATAATCATATCCACAATAGAGGAAAAAACATTTTCCTATTAAAAAACATTCAATAAATCATCAGTAAATTGATTGGGGGAAAATACTACAAGTTTCAAAAATTATCAACAAACACAATCATTAACAGATTTCCCTGAGGAAGGCATATGAACATAATATCTATTTCCACCTTCATTTCCTTGGGATAGAACAACAAAATGAAAATTTTATTTAATAATTCCAAATACATAACTTCATTCAATAGAGAATAAAAAATAAAACCCCACCACACTCAAATCAATTAAATTACAAATCCTAATATATCTCTTACACATTAATACTTATGTGTTTAAATAGAATTGAGGATTCTTTAAATCATTTCCAACCACTCGATTTATTTAGTTGAAACTTTATCTCTATAATGATTGGATTATGTTGATTTATTTTTTATTAGATAAAATCCAAGAGAATATAGGTTTTGGAGTTCAAAAATGTATACTGAATCTAGGGAAGTTCAATAACTGAAGAAATATTCTCAAATAAATTAAAGGATTCACCATAATGATAATCCTTGAAGACATGACTTTTAGTTTCATTCATAAATTTTCTTGGTCATATATACTAAATAAAAAATTACATGAACCTAATCAATTAATGCATCACAATTCAAACCCAACAGTCAAATTATTAACCATGTTCAAAATATATGAAAATATATATCCACTAAAACAAGACAGATTACTCAAATATCCAAAAAGGACCCTTAATTTAATATTATTGACATCCTATATGAATTTTAAATCATTTTTCTTCCAAGGAATATAATAGAAAAACAAATCATTCCATATTAAAAATTTATTTTTTGGAAAACAATCTAATCCATTTCAAAAATAATTTTCAAAAATTTATAAATTTATTAAAATTATAATTCATTTATAAAATAAATAGAAATAAGTAAAAATAATTTCATAGCGACCCACTACCCATTCAAAATGATTCTCAAATTACATGATTATATCTACTAATTCAAAAAATTCTTTATGAAAAATAATGAAATTATTTTAACAAACACATTAAAATTGTCTTGGAATTCAAAATTTTTATAAAATCCCTTGTTTCCACCAATAGAAAACCATAATTATCATCATACAAGAAATGAAGGAAAAATTCAAATAAAATTCATTCAACTATTTTTTAATACATTAAAAATAGTTTAATTAATCTAAAACCAATGGAAAATACATTTAGAGTAATTAGTAGAGTTTTATGAAACAAAATCTAGAGGGGTGGGGAGTGGTACATATTTTGGTGGAATAATTTTGTGTCCTATTCCAAAAAATGAAACATGATCTACGAATTCATTAATACTATATTCATAGTCTCTATAATGTTTTAGTAACTGTGTAAGATAACAATACAACTCGAACTATTCTTTCATTTTAAAACAAAAACTCAAGAGACCCCATAAAATCACTTGAATAAATTATTGGGGATTCAGAAAAAAATTTCCTATATCAAAATAAATCAGACCCCTTATGTAAAAAATAAAAATCCCAGACTCAAATCCCAACTACCAATGTAAAATAAATGATTTAGTTTTACAAGATCTTACCATACTCTCCTCACACCAATATCTATTGTCCTTAAATTGTAATATCCTTACTAACAAGACACACCCAAAATAACAAGAGGGAACTATGATACCATTTTATAATGAACCAAACTTGGTTAGCCTACCATTTCAACTTGGTTATACCACAATAATTCCTAGAATATTTTTTTTACCCTTATACATGTGATAAGTGTTAGAGAATCAAAATGAGACTACAAGAGAGGGGCTTCATGATCAAATTAGATTTCATAAGAAGGGGATTAATTATTGGGATCCTAGAATGTCTATCTATAGGTCATTTTTTGTTAATAGTAGAATTTGTAGATAATAAATAAACAGATGTATAAAAATATTGATAAAAAGAAAACATAATCCAATTCACATTTATCAACATACTACTTCATCTAAAATTAAAATATAATAAGGTAAAACGAAAATTAATCTAAATATAATATAGATAAAGACAAAATTTTATATACCTCAATAAAAAAATAAGACATAATAATATCATCTCAAGAGAATATCCAAATGAGGAAATATTTTAGAAAAAATAAAAATGCTCCCATTGATGAACCAAGATATAAATAAACAATATCAAAGAAAATCATTACACTTATATAAAATATAAATGCTATTGTAACACCTATAGATCTTAAAAGAAGAAAATAATTTTTGATAGTGTATATAAAATGAATCGCCATTGTTATAAAAGCATATAACACCTTGATAATTTAGGATACATTCCCTTAAATTTAATCTCTTCAATATCTTGTGATACATGGAATGTCAAGTTCAAACGAAACACAATACTCTGTTAAAATATTATTATCTGAGAAAGGATATTATAACCAATCCAATAATATGGAGGGTATGAGGAGTAATAAACAGTTTATGAAACTTTAATTATTTACACATGTATAAAATATATTCAATGGTAATAAATTTATTATAAATAAAATAAGAACCATTTGAAAGAGAAATAAATATTTTGAAAAATATAGTATTTTTCTAAAAGGAGAATGATTCGTTCTTTGGGAACATAATTTAAAATTATATTCTACCAGATTTTAAAATTTTATTTAAAAAATTAACTCCATTTATTAAATATAATTATAAATATTATATTTGGAATAATTTTTAATAAATATTTTAAATGGTTAATTTTTGCATTAATCATGAAAATTACAAATTTTCATTGACAATTGTATTTTTAATTAAAATATATAAAAAAATAAAATACAATTTAATTAGTTTTTAATTTAAAATTTGTTACCTTATATTAAAATTAACTAATTTAGGTCTTTTTAATCAATTTGATATTTAATTTTTATAATAAATCATTCTATACTTATGAAAATTTCTGTACAGAAAACTACTATATTGTCAAGGTAGTAGTTTAATTTTAAATTGAATTCGACCACTTATATGATTTGAATTAGGGAAAATGGATCTTATATTTTAATTAATAATAATTTAAATTATATTATAATCAAACTTATTTTTTTACAATGATGAATAATGAAAAAATTTAAAAATAATTACCAAGGTTAAGGTTAAAATGGGTTTGTCCGAGGTTAAACTAAGAAGATAAGGGTTAAAATGACATAAATTTTTTCCAAATCCCATTTTCTATAAATATTTATAACAGAAAAAATATACGGTTATATAATAATAAATTTTATATGTTTTTTTAATGATAAAATTGTGTGTTACACTTTATCTTTTTGAAAAATAAATGTGTATCATCTCCCCCACTTATAAAAGGTCTCCCCCTCTCCTCCCCTCTTCACGCATCCTAATCAATTTGATTAATCAAACCCCATACCAAGTACATTCATTAATTAAGTGCACACATCCAATAAAAAAAATATTTGGATTATTAATTATTCTTAATAAGGAGTTAATTATAAACCTAAAGTGGCTATCTGAAGAAGATGTAAAATTCTTAAATGTGTGTATTTGGTTTATTTATTCTTACACCACTATGAAACCATACTAAACAACGGTAATATAATAAAAATATATTTCTTATATAATGATAAATTATTAAGATAATTTAATAACTCTCATCCATCTCCACTTTCATCAAATGGGATACAAAACTGTCGATCATGTGTACATCGACCTACCGCCTCACGAACTGATGTAATTCGTTTTCCATCCCCACAATCCAAGTGTGAAAATAATGTAGAATTTAAAATATTTATATGATATTTATTAAATCATTAAATTTATTTAACTATTACATCACATATAAATTATAACATTAAATTCTTTTTGGGATACAATAATGTGGTTCATTAGCATAGCGGACTACCACCTTGTGAAGCGATGTGATTCATTTTTCAATTACAGTATAAATGAAATTTATTAAGGTTGAAGTTAATAAATATATATAATATCTATTATATAAAAACAACTATGGAATTATAATATCACATTTAACTTATTTTCTTATAGTCCATTTGAAAACAAGAACGTTGTTCGTGCATATGTGTGGACTACCGCCTCCATGTAGCTATGTGAAATGTTTTTCATTTTGAATTTACATGGATTGTAATAAGTATGTATTTGATTATTTTAAATTATATATAAAAAATAATTATTATTTTATAAATTATAATTAATATTTATTTTTATTTTCGTTCCATTCGTCGAAAAAATTGAAATTGCATTCATACGTACATACGAACTACCATCTCTATGAACTGTGGTATCAATTTTCTATCTATAATATTAATATATTTCATTAAATACATATGTAATGATTAAATATGATACTTATATCATGTTTAAATTTATTTATATCATTTACCCATGATAATATTAAATGTAAAAAGTTACCAAACTAAATCATACATGAAAAAATGAAGCAATTATCACCCAAAATAGTGATTTAACAATAAATATTAATAAAAGGGTGATAAAAGTATATAATTAAATAATATATGGTAATATATATATGATTATGGTTATTTAATATATTTATAATAATCCTATAATTATTTTGTAATGTTTTTTGGACACATATGAATGAATTTGAACATAAGTTAAGGGTTTTTAGTCTCAATTTTACTACTATGGGAGATATACCATATTCACCACTTATTACTTTGTGTGATGAATATAATAACCATTTTTATATGTTATATCATGATTTTATTTCAATTAATTGTATTTCATGTTTAATTTGAAGTTATATCTTTCTTGAGGCTTATGATTCAAAAGGTAACAAAGTCGTGTGTGCTTATTTCCTAATATCATCATTATTCGAGATTGTTTTTATTCAAGTATACCTTTGGGGTATTATTTGTTTTTTATATCTTAAAATAAATATTTTTTTCTCTTATGTTTATCCATGAAATTTTCATGTATTCGTAAACAATTTCCACTATTAGGTACTTAATATGATTGAGAAAACGTTTTTTGAAGAAAGTGTTACTTTATTTCTCTCTTTCGTCACAAATCATTTTTCATCAAAATGAATGTTTTATTAAAATTTATTCGAAAATGTTTTTAAATTTTTTAAAATAATTTATTAATGAAACTTTTACAAATTTTTATGTCTTAAAGAATATTGAAATCAATCTTCATGTTTTTTTCAAAAATATTATTTTTTTGCATTTTACTAAAAATGTGAAAGGAATCTTTATTATAATGTGTATATAATTAGAATAATTTCCTACAATAATAATCACCCAATATTTTAATGATTATTTTATTTTTTCGACGTTTATTTTAAAATAAAATTATTTTGAAATTTTTTTTCTAAACTTTTTGTTTCTAAACATGATTTTCAAAGCACAAAAGATACATTCTTAAAGAATATTCTTAATGAAGTTTTTATATTATTTATATTCATTGATGACATCACATGTTTAATTAACTTTTGATATACTGGGTGTATCTAGTATTGATATCATCCTTATTATTTCTTTTGATGGTTTATAATCAGTTTTACTAAAAAAGTGTATGTTTATTATCATTAACTATATTATTATGGAAGGTTTATGATTATGTTTATTAGATTTGGTTAAGTATTAATATTTATTATGAATGTATTTCTATAAATATGTCTTTCTATTATGTTTCACCCATTTAATATGGTAAGCTCAACAGACATAGTATGTGATTAGTGGGGCCCACTTATAGATATACCTCTAATGCATCAATAGGACTCATGAGATAAATCAATTAACAAAATTATATTTTTTTTCTATCCGTAGATTTAAACTATCTTTTAAGAGGTCTGGAAAAAATTGTTCAGTTGTCCAGTATTATGAATTCCCTTATTATGAGATCAAATATTAATGCCTATGTTATTATTTTATTATTTATAATTTCCATTTATTATTTCAATCATAGGAGATTATTTATATTTACTTATTTTATCATCATTTATTTATACCATATTATGCTCATTTTGTTAATTTAATGGATTGCGTTTCAATAATTAATCTTTCCATTATAATTATTCATATTTATTCATGATAGCTTCTACTGAATGATTACCCTTACAGAGCATATAATCTCACCCCTTTCTTTTGTTTTATTTTTTATTGGATACCAGGAAGTGATTTTAATTGATATATTGGGATATATTATAAGTAATATTTTCTTTCTCAAAAAGCATATTATTTTATGTTTTCAATTGTAATGTGACTTTCAAGTATGCATCTAGTTTATGAAGAATATGAAACTGTTATTTCCATCATGATGTGATTCCTTTTATCTTATAAAAATTTAATTAATTAGGAACCAACTTTTTGTTAATAAGTTTCAGATCTTTAATTTTGGTATCATAAGAACTTCTGTAAAAATCTTGGGAACTATATTTCCGAAAACATAGATTAGGGAATATAAAATTTTAAATTACTTTAATGAACATTATAATTTTAATCTCACATCCTAATGTTTTTATACGTTAGATATTATATTTTTTTCTTATAAATGAATCCCTATCAGGATACTGCAAGTTTATATGGTTCTAAAAATGGTAATAACATCAAAGAAGGCATGTCAAGCTTGAATTGAGAGTTACATGGTACATGAAAATGGGTATTAATGATCACAACATTTGACACTCCTGGGTTATATTATTTGGTTAATTTAAATTTTCTATATGAATTATTATAATTTATTTTGAAATATATTTATGATTTTAAAACCTTCAAAAATAAACCATATTTATAATTATAAGATTGGATATTAATAAATTTCTCCATTTATGTTAGGTCTTTCACTATAATTGGGATTATAGATTATGTTCTCTAATGTTATTATCTAATCTGGTATATTAGGTTTTTTATAAATGTATCCTAGTAGAAGTTATAGGAACTATATAAATACATGTACCCCATGTAGGGATTTCACTCCAAGGAAATATAATGAAGCTGGAGATGGATCTCTATCAAGAATTGAAGAAATTGTAACCATATTGAGGAATCTGCTCAGGTTATGAGCAATAAAAATTTTTATAAGGAGTCTCTTGGTGATAAAATAGACAATGTAACAATGCTATAATACTTTATGGGTCAAAAACCAACACATTAAATGGTAATTCATATCAATTTTTAGTTGAGAAAAGGGTAAGTTTATTAGAGAAGATATTTTTCACTTTGGGAAGTAATGAAATGGAGGAGGTTTTTATAGCATCCAACCTTTTTATAACATAACTTTTCATTACATTTTACAAAACCGAGGATCTTTAAGGTTTAGTGTCTTGGAAACCAGGAACCCGATACATGAAAACAACACAAAAAATTATTCTTAAACACTTGAAAAGATTATCCTTATGTTCATCCTATGTTCATTACTAAATCTCATAACCTGTAGACATACATCAAAAGAAAGAGTGAGCAGAAGGCCCAACAAGGTAAACAAGGGGAACATTTACCATGTGAACTTTAGATACATCAACAATATCATGAAAAAGAACATTAAGGCATGAGAAAGAAATCATGAGGCATATCCTAATAAAAATAATGTATTTCATAACATGAATATGTGGCTACAAAATTTAACATAGAAAATCATTTTTGTTTCACCAACGTCCATCCCCAATGTGTCATTAAGAATTACCAAGGTTATTCACCAAGTTATCAGTCTAAATGGTCATCTCTAGAGATTAAGTCTTTACCCAATGCATTGGAGCACTATCAGGGAGAACCCTTAAATTTTCCTTTATTATAATGTGAGCCACATATATCATCATCAATCATTTCATAAACAACCCATATAGTATAAAATAAATGGGTTTCATTTCATAATCATAATGTTTTAAAAACTGCTTTAAAGACATGATCTTTATGTCACTTATAACCCATGGAAAAGGAAAGGAGGTCTTATGTATGTAAATCCCAAAATTTAAAATATAAAATTTTGGTATATATGTGAATGACCATTTATAAGGATGAGCTTTTAGTATTCACTTAATAAAATAAAATAATTTGAGAAAAAGAAAGAGACATTTGAGATGGAAATTCTGCAGCATAACGGCTATGCTTCGGGGTTTTAGAAAACATTGAAAAAAGAGGGGACACAGGTCACCCACTCATAAATGATCCAAACAACATTATAGGGACATAATATAATGGATATAAGAACATGGTAATGATATTTCAAATACATACCATATGAAATGAAAAACATGGAGGGAAGACAAAAATAGTATTTCTCTTATGAAAACTCGGCAGCCTAACGACGTCACTTAAACTTCAACAAAATGAATTGAAGAGATAAAATAGGGTCTCTAATAAAATGAAAATATAAGATCAGTATGATATATATATATATCATACCCCGACATAATAAAAAAGAACTTGAAAGACTTGACATGAAAGTAGAACTTTGAAAAATGAGAAAGGGGAAAGAATGATGTAAATATTGGGCAGCCCAACGACGCCACTTAAACTTCAACAAAAAATGAATTTGATGAGATCAAATAGGGTCTCTCATCATATGAACATAGAAGATCAGTATGATAGATATAGATATCGTACCCAAACATAATAAAAATGAACTTTAAAGACTTGAAAAGAATGTAGAACTTCGAAAATTGAGAAAGGTGAAAGAATCCCTTAAACATTTGGTAGCCTAACAACGCCACTTAAACTTCAAGAAAAAATGAATTTGACGAGATCAAATAGGGTATCTCATCATATGAAAATAGAAGATTAGTATGATAGATATAGATATCATACCCCAACATAATAAAAATTAACTTGAAAGGCTTGACATGAAATTAGAACTTCGAAAAATGAGAAAGGTGAAAGAATCCCTTAATAATTCAGCAGCCTAACGGTGCTACTTAAACTTCAACAAAATATGAATTTGATGAGATCAAATAGGTTATATCATAAAATGAACATAGAATATCAGTATGATAGATATAGAGATAATACCCCAACATAATAAAAAGGAACTTTAAATACTTGACATGAAAGTAGATCTTCGATAAATGAGAATGGGGAAAGAATCCCTTAAAAATTCTGCAGCCTAATGGCGCCACTTAAACTTCAACAAAAAATGAATTTGACAAGATCAAATAAGGTCTCTCATCATATGAACATATAAGATCAGTATTATAGATATATAAATCATACCCCAACATAATAAAAATTAACTTGAAAGACTTTACATGAAAGTAGAACATCGAAAAATGAGAAAGGTTAAAGAATCCCTTAAAAATTCAACAGCCTAACAGTGCCACTTAAACTTCAACAAAAAATGAATTTGAAGAGATCAAATAGGTTCTCTCATCATATTAACACATAATATCAGTATGATAGATATAGATATAATACCCCAACATAATAAAAATGAACTTGAAAGACTTGACATGAAAGTAGAACTTCGATAAATGAGAAAGGTGAAAGAATCCCTTAAAAATTCGAGAGCCTAACAACGCCACTTAAAATTCAACAAAAGATGAATTTGACGAGATAAAATAGGTTCTCTCATCATATGAAAATATAAGATCAGTATTATAGATATATAGATCATACCCAAACAAAATAAAGAGGAACATGAAAGACTTGACATTAAAGTAGATCTTCGAAAAATGAGAATGGCGAAAGAATCCCTTAAAAATTCGGCAGCCTAACAACGCCACTTAAACGTCAACAAAATATGATTTTGACAAGATCAAATATGCTATATCATCATATGAACATATAAAATCAGTATGATAGATATATAGATCATACCTCATCATAATAAAAATTAACTTGAAAGACTTGACATGAAAGTAGAACATTGAAAAATGAGAAAGGTGAAAGAATCCCTTAAAAATTCGGTAGCCTAACGGCCCCACTTAAACATTATTAAAACGAATTGATGAGAGAAAGAGGGGGTATATAATCATATGAAGATGAAAAGGGAAGTAAGAGTAATATAAAAGAAAATCCCCCAACATAATATCCTAGAGCATAAAATAAATGACATAAAATATATTACTTGAAAAGAAAGAGAGAGGTCAGATCCCTTACCTTAAAACGTATCTCTTAAAACTCAAATGTTGGGACCTTGAGGGCTTGGGAGACCTTGAGAGGACTCCTTGTGAGGTAATGAGACCAGAGCATCGTTGGGGGAGATTTGGGAGTGAAAACTAAAGGAGAAAAGGGTGGGTATTTATAGGGAATGTGAGGGGACATGGCATTAATGGCCAAGGGACACCTCACAAGTGGTTTTCTCAAAACCATGGGCTCTCCCATGGTATTTCCCATGGAGTTAGGCCACATGGGGCCCCCATACAATAATTCATCACCTTTGGTCGTCCAAACCTTAAAATATCTCATGACATTATCATGACACAGTTATGATGTCATTAAACATATCGAAACCCTAAAACTGTATTTTTACTATTCACTGGAAATTCAACTGTCTTAGAAAAATCCAAAAATTTCACCTTAACCAAATATAAATTCTCTAATTTCAAAATTGAACTCCTTTTTAATAAGATAATTTTCTAAATATTTTTAATATAATTTTTAAATAAATACACTATTTACTGAAAATTTATTTTTTTCAGAAACATCCCCAAGAATTACCTTAACATAATATCGCTGCTCTGAGTTCCAAAATGAAATCCATTTTATAAAAATAATTTTCTAAATATTTTTAATTTAATTTTTAATTAAAAAACACTATTCACCCGAAAAAACTAATACTTGACTAATAATTAATGAAACAGTTATTTACCTTTTTTATTGAATCACATTACTTAATCAAGGTTCCAATATTATATTAATACTTTCTTTAAGTGAGATTACTAATCCATTTGGTCACATTACTAATCCTAAGCATAAAATAACTATTCATAAATTACTATTCCTAAAAAATTAAGTTGATCTTATTAGACTCTAAATGTCGTACTAAACGTAATTGTAGAAGACCATTTTTTGAAAATCATTACACATTTTTAATTATTTAAGGTTTACATAAACATTTTTAAAATGTCATTTCTCTAAAATTCATCAAAAATATGCATACTATATTTATCCGGACATTTGAAAATTCATAAACTTCATCATAAAAAGAAATCAAAATTTTTATTTAAAAAAAAGGATTACACACGGAAGTTATGGTCTCCTTACATATCCCCTTATCACACCAGCATAGGACCTAAGTGTAAGGTGTGCTAAGGTGAGAGAATATGAGGGAGGATTGGCCAACATCGCACGAGTAGTAATTCCTATCAGTTTGAACTTCTCACGAAGGCGATTTCATTCTAGCTTCACACAAAGAAGTTCGGCTTGGGTTTGGTCCAGAGCAAAGCCCAATGGCGCTACCTCCTTCCCAAGTTCTGTTAGACGGGCTTTGATTGGCCTGAGACTACTGGATGAGGCCATCAAATCTTATTTCTATATTAATTAACCAAGATCACTTGTATTTAGAGACAATAATCGAAACGTTAAGTTTCCATCGGTCATATTGACCAATGTTTATATACCAGTCCAAACCCAATGGTCTCATTTTAATTATACTCATTTTATCAAATGAAACAGTTTTGTTGAGTATAAAAATAAAATAACACACAAAATTAGGAAACAAGATTTATTCAAAATTTCGGGTCGTTACAATCTTCCCCCCTTAAGAAATTGCGTCCTCGCAATTTTTTAAAATTGGGTTTTGAAATTTCATTGAAAGCCCCACATCAGAAAAGGAGTCAGTAAAACTAATACTTTAAAAGAAAGAAAGGGAAGTACAAAGGTCACCCGAGAATACCCATACTAGGATTCCATGTAAGAAAACATGGATATGGAAGAAAAAACAAAGGGTCAAGTTCTGAGGGAGAGTGATATAAATCATGATTAAGAGAATGCTAACCATAAGAAAATCACAAACTTATGATGTGTGTAAACGGACTTTGATTACACAGTAAGAAAAGTAAACCAACAATGTTTTTTCATTACGTTCCATTTCATAATATTGAGGAATTCATTTACTACATAGAACAAAAACATAAGGAAATATACCTACCTTCAAGTAGAGTTTCATCCTTTAATAAGTTTCTACCAAAACTAATCTTTTCTCCAAATGATGATCATTAAAAACTACTTAGTCTCATCAAAGAACAAGAATAATCTTATATAGAATCACATAATCCACCAAAGATTAACTATCTATTTCTTATATCGTTAAACATTATTCAAAAAATAGAAATGATAAGATAAAACAACTCTTCCAAAAGAAAGAACCCTGGAGGAAGGGAAACTACTTTAAAATCATCAAAGCTCCACAGTACTACCCAGAGTTCATCATAGACCATTCCATAAATAACTGCCCTTAAAATTCCTCAAAATAAACCAAACTAAGATTGAAACCCAAATACAAGAAGGATTTGATAACATAGTCTTCCAAAATAAACTTCATCATTCATCTCCAAACAACATCAACCACTCCTAACATCTTATAACAAAAGTAGCTAACCAAAACACATTTTACCCAAGATAGGTTAATCATTTTCATAAGTAACCTAAATTACTATAAGTCCACCTTAAATTCATTGATTTTTCAAAATATAAGTCATCCTTTACTCCTCAAAGAAAATACCGTAGTAATCTATTTACCTCGATCAAATAGGGTTCCCAAAATAGTGAATGTCTTCCAAAATAATAATAATCTTTTAATCCCCTAATAATATCTGTCATATTAATATGGAAATCATCACATTTCCTATCACATTGGTTTTTGGGACATGTTCTTCCATTTCCCGCCATTAACTAAGAAAAGAAAGTACAATTAGGGGCTTAAATACTTAGCCAATAATCATGAAAAGGAACTTAAAGCATATAAGTATAACTTTTAGAAGAAAAGTATATCCTAACTTGTGATCCCCTAGGTTACAATCTAGGTTATCCATGATCATATATTCTTATGTGAATCTTTATTTTATTTTATCTTTGTTCCTTTAATAATGGTTCATACTAAGCTTGTGAATTTACCAAAGCATATCCCCCGGGAGTGCCGTAACCAAGAGTGCAGCAAGGCCCGTTATCATGTACCAGTTTCCATTGGAGTCTAGCTCAAAGCGGTGTTTTTGGGTTTTACCTCTACGTACATATGTGCCAGAGCCACCTCTACCTGATCGTATCCAGACAGGGATGTATTTTCTTGTCAACCCCTTACTCAATACTCACAAAAATATCAAGAAGATTTACTTTATTTAAACTTTTCCATACGGTTCTTCCTAAAGTTTTCATATCCTAATTTCCACAAATAACTAAACCATCCTTTGATACCAACTATAACATCCTTCCTTTTATAACATAACTTTTGATTACATTTTACAAAACCGATGATCTTTATGGTTTAGTGTCTTGGAAACCAGGAACATAATACATGAAAACAAAATAAAACATTCTTCTTAAACACTTGAGAGGGTTCTACTTAAGTTCATCCAAGGTTAATTACTGAATCTCATAACCTAGAGACATACATCAAAGGAAATGGTGAGCAGAAGGCCCAGTAAGGGAAACAAGGGGAAACATTTAATATGTGAACTTGAGATACATCAACAATGTCATGAAAAAAAACATTAAGGCATGAGAAAGAAATCATGAAGCATATCATAATAAAAATAATGTATTTCATAACATGAAGATGTGGTTAAAACATTTAACATAGATAATCATTTCCGTTTCACCATGGTCCATCGCTAAGGTGTCATTAAAAATTACCAAGGTTATTCACCAAGGTATCAGTCTAAATGGTCATCTCTAGAAATTAAGTCTTTACCCAATGCATTAGAGGGCTATCAGGGAACACCCTTAAATTTTCATTTATTATCATGTGAATCACATATATCATCATCAATCATTTCATAAAAAACCCATATAGCATAAAATAAATGGGTTTCAGTTCATAATCATAACGTTTTAAAAAATGCTTTAAAGACATGATCTTTATGTCACTTAAAACCCACGAAAAAGGAAAGCGAGTATTATGTATGTAAATACCAGAATTTAAAATATAAAATTTTGGTACATATGTGAATACCAATTTATAAGGAAGATCTTTGAGTATTCACTTAATAAAATAAAATAATTTGAGAAAAAGAGAGAGACATTTGAGACGGAAATTCTGCAGCATAAAGGCTATGCTTCGGGGTTTTAGAAAACATTGAAAAGAGAGGGGACATAGGTCACCCACTCATAAATGACCCAAAAAACATTATAGGGACAGTATATATTGGATATAATAACTTCATAATGTGATTTTAAATACATACCATATGAAATGAAAAACATGGAGGGAAGACAAAAATAAGATTTCTCTTATGAAAACGTGGCAGCCTAACGACATCACTTAAACTTCAACAAAATAAATTGAAGAGATAAAATAGGGTCTCTCATCATATTAACATAGAAGATCAGTACCAAACATAATAAAAAAGAACATGAAATACTTGACATGAAAGTAGAACTTTGAAAAATGAGAAAGGTGAAATAATCCCTTAAAAATTCGGCATCCTAATGGCGCCACTTAAAATTCAACAAAAAATGAATTTGATGAGATCAAATAGGGTCTCTCATCATATGAACATATAAGATCAGTATGATGGATATGGATATCATAAACCAACATAATAAAAATGAACTTGAAAGACTTAACATGAAAGTACAACTTCAAAAAATGAGAAAGGTGAAAGAATCCCTTAAAAATTCGGCATCCAAACGGTGCCACATAAAATTCAACAAAAAGTGAATTTGATGAGATCAAATAGGGTCTATCATTATATGAACATAGAATATCAGTATGATAGATATATATATCATACCCAAACATAATAAAAATTAACTTGAAAGACTTTACATGAAAGTAGAACTTCGAAAAATGAGAAAGGTTAAAGAATCCCTTAAAAATTCAGCAGCCTATAGGCTCCACTTAAACTTCAACAAAATATGAATTTGACGAGATCAAATAGGGTCTCTCGTCATATGAACATATAAGATCAGTATTATAGATATAGATATCTAACCCAAAAATAATAAAATGTAACTCAAAAGACATGACATGAATGTAGATCCTCGAAAAATGAGAAAGGTGAAAGAATCTCTTAAAAATTCGGCAGCCTAACGACACCACTTAAACTTCAACAAAAAATAAATCTGACAAGATAAAATAGAGTCTCTCATAATATGAACATAGTAGATCAGTATGATATATATAAAGATCATACCCCAACATAATAAAAATTAACTTGAAATACTTGACATGAATGTAGAACTTTGAAAAATAAGAAAGGTGAAAGAATCCCTTAAAAATTCGACAGCCTAACGGCGCCACTTAAACTTCAACAAAAAATGAATTTGATGAGATCAAATAGGGTCTATCATAATATGAACATAGAAGATCATTATGATAGATATATAAATCATACCCCAACATAATAAAAATGAGCTTGAAAGGCTTTACATGAAAGTATAACTTAGACAAATGAGAAAGGTGAAAGAATCCCTTAAAAATTCGGCAGCCTAACAGCGCCACTTAAACTTCATCAAAATATGAATTTGACGAGATCAAATAGGGTATCTCATCATATTAATATAGAAGATCAGTATGATATATATAGATATTATACCCCCAACATAATAAAAAGGAATGTGAAAGACTTGACATGAAAGTAGATCTTCGAAAAATGAGAAAGGTGAAAGAATCCCTTAAAAATTCGGCAGCCTAACGGTGCCACTTAAACTTCAACAAAAAAAATGAATTTGACGAGATAAAATAGGGTATCTCATCATATGAACTTAAGAGATCAGTATGATAGATATATAAGTCATACCACAACATAATAAAAATGAACTTGAAAGACTTGACATTAAAGTAGAACTTCAAAAAATGAGAAAGGTGAAAGAATCCCTTAAAAATTCGGCAGCCTAACACCGCCACTTAAACATTCTTAAAACGAATTGATGAGAGCAAGAGGGGTATCTCATCATATGAAAACTAAAAGGGCAGTAAGAGTAATATAAAATAATATCCCCCAACATAAGATCGTGGATCATAAAAGAAATGACATAAAAGAGATTACTTGAAAAGAAAGAGAGAGAGGTCGGATCCATTACCTTAAAACGTATCTCTTAAAAATCAAAGGTTGGGACCTTGAGGGCTTGGGGGAACCTTGATAAGACTCCTTGGGAGGTAATGATACCAGATCTTCGTTGGGGGAGATATGGGAGTGAAAACTGAAGGTGGAAAGGGTGGGTATTTATAGGGAATGTGAGGGGACATGGCATTAATGGCCAAGGGACACCTCACAAGTGGTTTTCTCAAAACCATGGGCTCTCCCATGGTATTTCCCCTGGAGTTAGGCCACATGGGGACCCATACAATAATTCATCACCTTTGGTCATCCAACCCTTAAAATATCGCATGACATCATCATGACACAGTTATAATGTCATTAAACATAACGAAACTCAAAAACTGTATTTTTACTATTCACTGAAAATTCAACATTCTCAGAAAAATCACAAAATTTCACCTTAACCAAATATAAATTCTCTGATTTCAAAAATGAACTCCATTTTATAAAAATAATTTTCTAAATATTTTTAATTTAATTTTTAAATAAATATACTATTCACCGAAAATTCACTTTTTTCAGAAAAATCCCTAAGAATTACCTTAACATAATATCGATGCTCTGAGTTCAAAAATGAAATCCATTTTATAAAAATAATTTTCTAAATATTTTTAATTTAATTTTTATTTAAAAAACACTATTCACCCAAAAAAACTAATACTTGACTAATAATTAATGAAACAGTTATTTACCTATTTTATTGAATCACATTACTTAATCAAGGTGCCTATATTATATTAATATTTTCTTTTATTAGATTACTAATCCATTTGGTCACATTACTAATCATAAGAATAAAATAACTATTCATAATTTACTATTCATAAAAAAATAATTTGATCTTATTAGACTCAATATTTTGTACTGAACATAATTTTAGAAGACCATCATTTGAAAATCATTACACATTTTTAATTATTTAAGGTTTACATAAACATTTTTAAAATATCATTTCTCTAAAATTCATCAAAAATATGCATACTATATTTATCCAGACATTTGAAAATTCATAAACTTTATCATAAGAAGAAATCAAAATTTTTATTTACAACAAAGGATTAAACAAGGCAATTACAGTCTCCTTACATAGCCCCTTATCACACCAGCATATGATCTAAGTGTAAGGTGTGCTAAGGTGAGAGAATATGAGAGAGGCTCGGCCAACATCGCACGAGTAGTAATTTCTATCAGTTTGAACTTCTCGTGAAGGCGATTTTGTTCTAGCTTCACACGATGAAGTTCAGCTTGGGGTTGGTCTAGAGCAAAGCCCAATGGCGCTAACTCCTTCCCAAGTTCTGTTAGATGGGCTTCGATTGGCCCGAGACTACTTGATGAGCCCATCAAATCTTCTTTCTATATTAGTTAACCAAGATCACTTGTATTTAGAGACAATAATCGAAACGTTTGGTTTCCAGCGATCATATTGACCAATGGTCATATACCAATCAAAACCCAATGGTCTCATTTTAATTATACTCATTTTATCAAATGAAACATTTTTTTGAGTATAAAAATAAAACAACACACAAAATTAGGAAACAATATTTATTCAAAATTTCAGGCCGTTACAGTTTTTATGGAGTTTTATAATCACTAAGTAGATAAATATAAATAGTGGTCATTATTTCAAAAAAAAACAGTAAATAATAAATAGGAATGGAAGGATTTTATGGTACTCTTCAGGGAAAATTATTTTCCTCGTGAGTAACGAGCAGATATGGAGAGACAATTCTTCAGTCTAATACAAAAAAATATGAAATTGTAGCTATGTATAAATACAAAATTACAAATTTATAAACAACTTCAAGTGAAAATATCAGATAATGGTAGAATAAATCATTTAAATATTTATTATTATTCTTGAATTATGGAGTTGTATTCATTATGAATATATTAAGTAATTCTTAAAATAAAAAAAAGATATGGTTTTATTAAACTCAACTGATATTTGATTTTGTTGAAGTGTTTTTTTAAACTATAGAATTTTAATTTCAAAAAAATAAGTTCACTTTAAAATTCAGTATTTCAAAAATATCTTAGGATTTTTTTTAAAATTTTTAAAAATTTTATTTTATAAAGGAATTGTTAAAAATAATTATTTTTATTGAAAATTGTATTTTATTTAAATGTATTTAAATGTAAATTTTTTTTATTAGTTTAAAATAGTTATGAGATTATTTTTATTTACAATAATCCAATTAAATTTTTAAATGAAATTTATACGTGAATTTAGTACAAAAAAATTATATTTTAAAAGGGCATTTTTCCCAAAAAATTGTTTTTCAATGCGTTTCTCCAGTTTAATTTTAAATTATATTCTACAACTTCTATATTTATGATAATAAATAATGGATTTTTTAATGGATTAATTGGGTAAAATTTTTGTAAATATTTTCCTTTTATTTTTGGATAATATGAACAATAACTTTAGTAATTTTTATTATTACGATAAAGAGTAAATTATGTAATTTGGGTTGAGAATAAAATGGTATGAATTGCCAAATTAAATAAAAACAAACCTAAATATTATTATATGAGTAAATATCTGTCATAATAATATTATAATATAATATTCATCTCTGCCTTTGGTGAGTGAGAATAAAACCCCAATTCTAGTTGACATAGCAATCAAAAAAATTGTACAAGGCATGTTTTCCCTAGACCTGGCGAGCCTCTGATAATAAATTGTGGAAATATGAAAATATGATGGAAAATTGAAAAATTCAATAAACAATTAAAATATGTTGAAAAATTTGGCATGTGATAGACTATAGGGACTAAGGTATGATCCAAAATATATGATCTAATGAGGGAAACGTCCCTTCGGGGAGATTAAATGGAGGGAATGGTTTCATCATGACTACATTACTCATCAAAGATACCAGCAACCAGAATATTGAGACATTGGATCTAAATGGATCTTACACCACTTTCACAACATTAGATGATTCTCTATCCCCATTCATGGGAGTCAACTCAGGGATAGTTCCGTAAGACACACCTTACTCACTTTCAATGAAATAGTTGAAGCACATCATTTGGTTAAACCTGTAAATAGGATCCTCCTCACATGAGAGGACTATAAACCTTTTTGAATAAATTCAATATAGGCTATCTATCACAGAACACAAGATTCGAAACCACTATAGGGTATATTAGGACTTTTAAGAATAAAAACCATAAGGATATATCATTCTATGGATGCTCTAAATTCCCCCAAACTTTCAATATGTTGGGTTTTTCACACCAAGGAAACTACACCCAAGCATACCACATTCTGCGATACACCAAAAATTTTCATTAAATTCTAACCCAAGATCCTAAGTCACACACATTAACATCACATAAAAACACATGGAATATATAGAAATATTATGTAAAACACCAACCTCAATCTTATATGACTAACAAACCAAATGCCATATCTTGACCTGACTCCATTCTCCTAAAAACAAAAAATCAGAAAACAAATTCCTTAAAGTTAGTGGAGTATAAATAAAAGAAAATGATCCCAAAAATATATCTAAGAGGGGGGGGGGATTGGATATTTTATTAAAAATAAATTAATCAATTTAAAGGTTATATATAAATATCAAAGAAATTAATGTTATTATAGTATAAATAAAATTAAATGAAAAAATGACATTTTGATAGTGGTTCATATCTAAATGGTCCTAGTACACCCTTCACCCATCTCACAAACCAATAGATATGGAACCCATTATAATTAAATTAATGGATTATTAAGATGAATTTTTCCCATCTAGAGAGACAAACCAACCCCCAATCATTATTCACCTTAGATGATTAAACTATAATTGTCTTTTCTTTTTCTATCTAGATGCAAAACCCAGACAAAATACCTTTTCCATTGTAGGAACAACTCAATATCTACAATTATTTTGGGATTGAAAACCCAATTACCTAGATTTAATTTTCTAGTGTAACCCCTAAAAATTATAAACACAAAAAATAATTAGAGAAAGTGAAGCTAAAAACTATATGAAATCATTAGTGTTTCAGTGTCAACCTATAAAGAAACTATGCAATAGTAATGGATCAAATGATTTTAGTTTTGATGGGAGTAGTAGATGATCACCAGAAAAATGAAGCACTTATACCTTTCAAGAATATCCTTAACCAATCTTTTTTTTCACTGGTTCTATATACTCTTTGTATATAATGTTCTCTTTTTCAAATCATCATTAAAAATTTAAAACTGTATCCACTTTTTCACTGGCAAACTAGTTTTTATTAGTACTTTATAATTTAATAGGTTAATATGTTGGTGTAAATATTTAATATATAAAAATTAAATTTAATATACATTTTACTTGATATCAAGTAAAATAAAAAAATATTGTCTAATGGAACACATTATAAAAATTAATTAAGTATAAAATAACAAGAATTATTATCCTTGAAATACTCCCTTATAATAATCAAGATGGAACCATCATATTTCAGCCAATTTGAATTTGGTTATTTCAATTTTCAAAATAATAGTCTAAATTTTAATTCATAGTCAATACTATATGAATCATATTAAATTAATCATTAAGTAAATTAAAAAATATTCACAAGGATTATATATAATTAAGGAGTAATTTTTGACTGTGTAAAACACCAATAATTTTTAAAATAATCATGCATCAAATGGAAATGTATTGTATTACTTAAAAATGGGAATATTTCTAGGTTTTACAATATCCTGATGAATTTCAAGGAACCATGTAGGAAAATTCATATAGGTGATTTTTACATATTTTTTTGATCCGTATATCCAACTCTCACCACATAAGAAAATCGATGTGACCGAATTCACATATGCAAATTTCAAGTAAGAAAATTCAAGCAATGGAATTCACATAGCCAATTTATTTAAGTGAATTTATGTAGTAGTTTTACATATGAAAATTATTTTAATTTATTTTAATTATATAGAAAAAATAATTCACATCAGCAATAATTTTCACAGAGCCGAGTATCCACATAATTATTTCTCATGAAAGAGAATCACTCAAAAAAAAAAAACAAATCCACATAACCAATTCAAGAAATTCAAAATATAGATTGAATTATAAAATTTAATTCCTAAAACCATCCTTATAAATTAAAAGAGTAGATTGGTTTCTAGTTTACTTATATTTATAAAATTTTATTAGATTTTAAAATAATCAATAATCATCTTAATTGGACTTCTTTATCATAATTTATACTATAAATACTATAGAAAATTTATTCTGAAAAAATGAATATTTCATATCAAAATCATTCAGTAGCTTATAAACTAATTTATAATATGATTTAAATATATATAGTGTTTTATATATTCTAAATAAATTTTTATATTTTATTATCTTTCCAAATCAATTGGAATCACCTAATTTTGAGTTTCATAGCCCATAATGGTCAATATAAAACTTATAATGGATTATTAAAAATACTATATGTGGTTTACAAATCAACAACCTGGATTTCAATTTGGAGACATGATAAACTATAAAATTTCTATGTGAGAATAGAAAAAAAACCTCTAAATGAAATTTTAAGGTCCCAAATGACATATTTATACTAGGAAATCAATGTGAATCTTCTATAACATGTTTCCAAAAAACAAAACATTATATATATATATGTATTATAAGTAAATAATAATTATATATAATAAAATTTAATAATACATTAATCAAAACCCAATAAAAAGTATAAATATTCATAAAGAAAACAAAACACACAAAAATCATTATTATTGTCAAAACATAAAGTGCTTCAAGGATCCACTCAACTTTATATCCCTTTAAGAAAATTAAAAAATCCATTATAATTCAAAAACATCTTCCCCATTCTAAAATTATCAAATAAATGGTTTAATAAAATTATCATCTATTTTGAAATGATTAAGTTTCCTCTTATAAATTTTTGAAATATTTTATTTTATAAGAATTAATATAAAAAAATTTAAAAAAATTTCTTAACAAGTATGTGACAATACATATGGTAATGATCAACCTTAATGAAAGTATACTTTTAAATGATTCATGTGAAAAATATTAAAACTTTTCTAAAATATCCTTTTATGGAAGTTGAATATGTAGAAAGTAAATTAATGTAATCTAGTATATATTGGAAGTCTTAAAATATTAATATAATATATCAATATGTATAAAAAATTAAGCAATAATTGTATGAAAACTAGAGAATATATTTCATATATTTCATGTAAATTTGAACATTTTAGCATACACACAAACAAAACCCCCACTAAAGGCATTCCATAAAAACCTAAATTTATTTTTCCATTAAAATAAGTTCAAACATGATTTAATAAATCTTATTAAATTATAGGGGTTTAGTAAACATATCTAGTAGTTTATTTTCAATAAAAATAAATTATAGACTTATATTTCCTTTTTGTACATTATATCTAAAAAAGTGAATCTTATCATCAATATGTTTATTCCTAGAGTATTTTATGGGTTTTTTGTAAAAAATAAATAGAAGGATTATTATCATATAAAATAGGAATATTATAAAAATAAAAACCAAAATCTGTAAAAAATTTCTTAATACATAAATATTATGTACAATATGATGTATTAGTTATATATTCTTATTCATAAGTTGAATGATAAAGTTAATTTTGTTTCTTTGAGTCCCATTAAACTAAAAATTTATAAATTAAATGAAACTCACTGGAAGTACTCCTTCAATATATCTTTCATTCGTAAAAAAATAAAATCAGAATAACATCTTTCATAAATGTTTGTTTTTATAGGCTAAAATAAACCAAGATTCAAAAATCCTTTAAAATATAAAAATATATTTTTAATATATTTAATATTACATTAATTAGGTTCACTTTTCTATCTAGAATACACACAAACTGAAAACATTAAACCTATCCTAGAAGAAGTTAAATATAATAAACACCCAATCACACCTCTATAAGTTTTAACATCAATAGATTTTATAGATTTATATAAATTTAACTTGAAAGCAATACGTTGGGATTATTTTCACTTTTAGATGAATATAAACCAAATATCTTAACTAAATATTTGTAATTCTTGTATTTAGTTTTAAAAATACTATCATCCACTAAATATATTTTCAAATCCAAGAAGATTTTCATTTCTTCCATCAGGTTCATATAAAATTAAGAAGCCATTAATTATAAAATTCCATTATAATGATTTTAATTTTAATATCCAAATATAATATCTGAAACATAATTTTGTTAAATCAAAATATTAATATAACTTTTCTAAATAAAAAAATTATGATTAACCATTCATTTCTCAAAATAAATTTCAATTGAAAACTAGTTATCCTTTCATAACAAGCATAATGAGCATGTTTAAAACCATACAAATAATTAAAAATAAATTAAAATATAATAAATATTTTTTTAATTTTCAAAACCTGGTGGATACCAAAAATATACTTTTTTAGACAGATAATGATTTATAAAACTGTTTTGACATCTATTTGAAACAATTTGATTCCATAAAAAAGCACAAATAAATAATATACCAATTTATTTTTCATACCTATATGTGAAATGGTTTCCCCAAAATCAATCCCATATTTTTAGAATATCCTAGAGAAACTATTAGGGATTTATTTTAAATTATATTTCTAGACTCTTCATGTTTGTTTATAAATATCCATTTTCCACTAACATAACAATCATTTGTTGGAACAAGTAAATTTGATTCATTTTTCCTCCTAAACTAATTTAATTAATTATACATAGAAAAGATATTATTAGAATCATCTAAAGGCACATGAATATTTTTTTAAAAGAATCATAAATAAATGCTTGATAAAGAAAAAACATTCATAACATATTTTCTAGTTTGAACTTTTGATTCAAAATTGCCAATAAAATTATCTATGGGATCATCTCTATGTGTATTCCATGTTTTTTAATGAAATGGTTTATATTTAGAATAATCATAATCTACTTAAATATGTTCACCATTAACATGGGTTCCTTCTTCTAGAAAATTAATTTCTCTAAATTCCTCCCTTTTTGTTTAATATCATCATCTCTTGTATTTAAAAATATTTCATGAAAAATTGCATGAATTGATTCTAAAACAGCCATGGTTATTTTATTGTAAACACTATATGAATTAATATTAATTGAATATCCTAAAAATATCCTTCATTATATTTTTTGTTAAATTTATCTGAAGTATTCTTAGTATTTAGTATGAAAATATTATATCCAAAGACTCTAAAATATCAAACATTATGTTTTCTACATTTTTAAATCTCATAAAATTTATTTTTTATCAAGGTTCATAAAAGAATTATATTTTTAACAAAACAATAAGTTTTAAAAACATTCACCTTAAAATAATTAGGCAAGTTAAACTCATCTAACCTGTTCCTAGATATTTATTAAAAGGTCCAACTTTTCCATTATATTCCACCATTTTGTTGTGGTTTACAAGGGGCTAAAAATGTATTAAAATAACCATTTTCCTAAAAATTTAAAAAATTTATATATATTTTAATTCACCACTCTTTTCTTTCTAATTTTGAACCAATTTACAAAAAAATGATAAACTAATATAATGTTTCATATTTAAGGTTATGAAAGTAAACCCATGTTTATCTTGTAACATAATCAATAATAAGTAAATAGTATCTCTTACCATCCAAAATAATATGTTTAATAGGATTAGATAATCGAAAATGAATAAGATTATGGGAACCTGTAGTTTTCTACTTCATTTATTGAATTTAAACTACTTATATATTTTTTTGCCTTTCAAGAAGTAGTCATAGAGAACGTTGTTGTCCACATTAAGTTCAGGTAACTATAAAATAGTTTGGTTCTTCGATAGCTAGTTTAATAACCTAAAATTAGAACTTCCAAACATTTGAGGCAAAAAATTTAAATTAAATTATCCACCATTAAAACATTTTATATTTTAATTAGATAATTTTACTAAATTAATGGAAAAAATATTCTCCTTTTTATTTTCATAAAATAGAACATATTAATCCCTGAAATAAAATGAATTTATAATTTTGAAATTTTACAAAAATTCAATCCTCTCATAGTTTTGAAATATATATTAAATTATGTTTCAATCCTTCAACATAAAAACTTTATAAATAATAACATTATTTACATTTATAATATCATAAAAACATATTAATTTACCTTTATAAATTTAACCAAACATAACATGACCTCCATCACATTGATTTAATGATATAAACTTTGATATATCATCAATTATGTGTCTTGGGAATCCACTTTCCATATACCAAACGTCTTTTTTATGATCCTAAGATATTTCTCCTACAAAATTTTATTTATGAAGGATTTTGTACCCAAGAAAATTTGGATCCGATGAGAGTAGAATTTAAAATTTTTTAAACCCAAAAATATTTGAAACATGTGTATATAAGAAATATTTAATATTAAAATTTATAAATTATATCCTTAGTAAGTCTATTAGATTTTGGAAATCTTAAGGAAAAATCATTTTTATAATGACCATTCATTTGAAATATAAAAAAGGTATCATTATATGTACTTTAATTTGAGATCTAAACAATAATGTCCTGTAAATTTTAATAAATTATTATAATAACCAAAAATGGTTGTCTTTTTTATCATTTTATTAAAACTCATCATTTTATCAATGTTGTTTTTGCCATGAACAAAAATGGAAAAAGATGACATTAAACATGAAAAATTATTTTTATTTGTCCATTTTCTTTATGAATATTAAAAAAATTACTTATTTCAGCTTTATAATAGTTGGACATCAAATGAACAACTCTTAAATTTATCATTTTTACAAAAATAAATTTTCATATTTTCTTGTGCAATTTCAAGATCTGTGTTTTCATAATTCTTCTCATCCAGGATAGATTTCATCAGGCTTTAAGTACATAATTATATTGTCTATTTAGTTTTTTATAAAACCCATTGACTTTTTCTATATTATTTTCAAGACTATCAACTTATTTATCCAATTCCTTAATATTCAGTATATCAGAATAAGATTTATAAGATGAATAATTATTAGAGTCACATACATGATTTGATGAAGCTATTATGCTGAAGTATTAAAACATCTTTTTTATTAATAGAATATTCATTAGTAATTGAATCCTCTATAAAAATGCATCAATCTTCTGGTTTATTTTATTCTTTCTCATATTTATTTCTATTATAATTATCCTTCTTTACTATTGGGAAATCATACTTGATTTACTGCACTTTCCAAAAATCAAAAAATAAAAATAAAATCATGAATATTATTAGATATGAAATTATTTTTTTTGTTTTTTATGTCCATACTTAGGATATTATTTACAGGATCCCCTTTAGTGGTTTTCTTATTTTTATATCCACCTTTTTAGCATAGAAAATATCATTCTTTTCAATACTCTGAAACTCATATTCCAAAGAGTAAGTTGATAAATTTTATTTAAAATAAATTTTCTTATTCTTTGAATTGTCTTATTCATGGCGATTTTTAATCTCCAACATATATTTTAATAGAGAAAAAATAATTTCCTCAAGAGTGTGTTCCTTAAAGTTCTTACTTTCATCTATATCAACCTTTTAGCATGCCATTTCATAGGAACTGGTCTAAGTAATATTTCAACAAGAACATGATCTTCAATATTTGTTTCTAAATAACTAATACCATTTACAATACTAGTGAATCTATGAGACATTTTATTAAGTATTTCTTATTCACCAATTTTAAATTATTTATATTCATCTCTTAACATTCCAAACGTAGTTTTAAAAAGATTATCTGAGCCATGATATATATCATGAAAATTTTCTTAGATTTCATGTGTAATAGTACAAGAATATAATAAGAAAATATAAATTTCTATTTATTGCACAATATATTATATTCAACCCCTTTCAATTTAACACATACTTTACTATATCATTCCTAATTATCAATTAAATTTCACCTTATAGAATCTTGTATGGATTGTACGTGATAGTTCAATGATCAATGCAATGATTCTTAAGGAATTATTCCATTCAGGATTTCTAATATCCATAATTAATACTATCAAAATGACGTGGTTATGAGGAATCCTTCCATCATTTGAACTAGTTACTTCTATATTAAATAGAACTTTTCACCTTGACGGTCATTTCTAGAAATGGTTAGAACAAAGAGAGAAAACAATATCGAGCTTGGGGTTTATCACTAATACCAATTATTGGTCAAAAGTTAAGATAAAAATGTACCCCAAAGGGGTTTAATTGGATTTTTTATTAAAAAATTTAAATAATTAATTTAAAGGTTATATTAGATTTTTTTTATTAAATTTAGTGTAGTAGAAATAAAATAAAATAAACACTTGAGACTTTTATAGTGGTTTAAATATAAATTATACAATTCCATACTCCACCCCTCTAATGAACTCATAGATACATAACATACTATAACCACAATAGTGGGATCATGGAATGATCTTTTCTCACATGGAGTCACAATCCAATTGAAAATCAATTTTATCCCTCGATTTTTATATCAAAATTGGAATTACTTATTTATATCTAGTGGTACACCTCAAATAAGGTTCATTTTTCCCTTAGAGGCACAACCCAATATTGGACAGTTTTTGGGTGCCACAACCTAGTTACATACGTTTAATTTGGTATTATAACCCCTTACAATTAAACACACGTAAAAAGGATAGAAATAAGTGAATCCATGAAACCATATTAAAGCTTCAATGTTTGAGTGATGTTATAGAAATTAATTAACCATTTAAAATGTATCAAATTTCTTTTGTTTGGTTGTGATGAGTAGTGGATCACCAAAAAAATACATCACTTTTATAGTTCAATAATATACTCTACCTGGTTAATATATCACTGGTTATTTCATCACAATGTATATTGAGTCAATTTTTTCATAGAATATTTCTAACCTGAAATCCTTTGAATCATTATTTTCAAAGAAATTAATTTTTAGTTGTACATGATCATTTCCTATGTAAATATCTATTTGTAATTATTTTATAAATGAAAAAATAAATTTCTCATAAGTGTTTTGTGATATGATGTAAAAAAATAAAAACTAAATAATGTAATATTTTAGAAAAATTAATATATTGGTAAATAAGAAGTATAAATATCTTTTAATACTCTCTAATAATAATCTATAATGACCTTTCTTATTTCATCCAATCCGAATATAGATATTTCAATTTCCCAAATTTCAGTGTGCTTATTAATTCATGATAAATCCCGTGAGAATCATATTTAATTCAAAAATAAAAAACATAAAACCTATTTTCATGGATTGTAGATAATTAATATAGAATTTAGTAATGAAATAATCATTAATATGTTTTATAATAAACATAAAAAAAATGTAAATGGGAAGTGTTACATAAAATCATGAATATTTCTAGGTTTTATAATATCTTTTATAAATTCAAATAACAACATAGGAAAATTCATGTAGGTAATTTTTATGTGTCATTTTTCGTCCACATATCCAAACATCACCATTCAAGAAAATATATATAGATTAATTACATGTGAAAATGATATATAAGAAAATTAATGTAAGGTAATTCACATAATTTATTTACACAAGGGAATTTATTCAGTTTTTTTATACATGTAAATTCATGTAATTGATTTTAACTACGTATATAAGTAATTAATTTATGAAACAATTTTGAGATATCTAATTATCTACATTACTGTTTTATATGTAATTTAATTTCTCATGTAGTTAAATTCACATAACAAATTATGGAAATTTAAAAATATATTAATTTATAAAATTTTGGACTTAAAGCAGAACTTCCAAATAGAAGAATTAATTTTTGTATAGTTGAATTATATTTATAAAATTTCACTATCATTAAAAATAATCAAGAATAATATCAATTGGACTTCAATAAATCATATTATCAAAAAAATAATGAAGGAAAACTATTCTGATAATTGGATATTTCAGAATGAAAACATACAATAACATGTAACCTAATTTAAAATATGATTAAAATAAATTCAATGATTTTTGTCCATGAATAAAATGTAAATAATGTTTTTCACATTTCTACAAAAAATAATAATCAATTAGTTTTTGTAGTTAGTGTGGTACCTTAGTGGAAATCCCCATAATCCTGCATGAAAAAGTGAAAGGTTCAAATCCTGACAGGCCCTTTGAGGGATTTACGTCCCTGGTGGGGAGAAAGAAATGGGGCATGAAAGCGGTGATACATGCATGATGCAAACCTGGTATCCTAGACCAGATGATGTAGGTATGATGCTGAATTATGACATTGTTCCATGTTCATGGGAAACTTCCCCTTGGGCCTACATGCTATATAATGGGTCACCCTCTATCAAGATAGAATGAGATATTCGATTTGATAATAAAAAGAGGCTTCAACTATATCTTAAAAAAATAATAACTTTATTTGGAGTTATGTAAGAAACAATTATGGTCAAAAAAATATAACCAATTCAAGAAAATATTCTACATAGTTAACAAATTGGATATGTGGAATTAAATTTGGATAAATGGTAAATAGTAAAAGATAAACATGGGAATAATTAAAATACCTCTAAATGATATCTAAATTTTCTAAATAACTTATTTTACCTAGAAACTTAACATGAAACTTGTAGAAATTTTTCTGAACAATAAAAACAAGAAAATTTAAGTATATTTTGATCAAATAATTATAATATATAATCAAATTTATGAATAGTTTAAAGAAAAAACAATAAAAAGTGTCAATATTACTAATAAAAATAAAACATAGAAAAATATTTATAATTATAAAAACAAAATGTGGTTCAAGGAGTCACACAACACTATATATTTTATAATGACTAAGATGTTCATGTAACAATGCCTATAGGTCCATTTAGTAGGTTAAAAGTTGAGTAGGAATGAAGTATTATAGGGAAATTGACATTGACATGGTTTTTAAGGATAGAATATAACCCAAAGAACTTGAATCTGAGGAAAACAGGGTACTAATTATTCAGAATATGGAACTCATAGATGTTTTTAATGTTAATGGTGAGTAATATATGAGTCTATACTCCAAGGTGGAGATGGAGGAAGTGAAGAACCGAAGTTAATTGAAATTAATATTTGTTTTTTAATATTTTTCAATACACATGATTAATAAAAAGTCATTACGAAGGTAATTGAAGGTTTTTTCTACCATAAAATTATTTTTGAGAATAAGTCATAAGTTGAAAAAACAAATTTTAGTTTGGAGAGTTGCTCAGGATGAAGAAAAAATTAAGTGCGACGATTGTTAAAAAATTCCTAATGAATAAAACATGGGTCAATTGTATGAGTAGATTGCGTATTTTTTACCATATTTGAAGAAGACTTTATGATACTAATTATCATTAACTTTATTTTGGAATTGTTGAGATGTATAGATGAATAATGTTTTGATAATATTTTATGTTTTATTATCAAATCATTGATAGATTGAGGAGTTAAATTGGAAGGAAATATTATTATCATGAATGATGAGTATTTTAAGAAGAATAAATATTTTAGATTTGATCCTTATTTCCAAAGAGAGAATGTTTTTTCATCCATTCATATAAAAAAGGATCCATCATGTGAATCATCCAAGGGGATCCACATCCTCATATTAACTGGGAAGCCGAGCCCCTAAGTTGTCCATTAGGACTGATCCAAGATTATTGCATATAAGAACCTACTCATAAGAGAATTGGAGCAGTAGAGATCCACCCTGTAGGGAAGTATGCTTCCGGATGAGGGTGGTGGCATGGGGTGGTGCTTGGGAGTAAAGTTAGCGGGACTGGTAAACATTTCTGGTGGTCTAAGGATCTATCCTATATTATTGTAGAGTAGGTAATCGGTTTCTGTTTCGATGTGGTATTGTTTATAGAGGATCACTATAGCTACAAAATGAATTGTGACCATTTGATCTATCCATGTGATCATACAATATGTCCATTCTCTTCTACTCATCATCTACTCCATCGAGCCCATCTGAGAGAAACTATTCATTGGGATATTACCATGTAACATCATCTGAAGGTAATACTGAGACATATGAACACCATTTTATTATTTTTATTACTCCATGGTGATCAAAATATCATGAAAATATGTTTTCATGATAAAACAAAGATCATGTTGAATCATTGGAGCATATAAGAAAATATCATTCTTTTTTTGATGGCGATGTCTTGTGATATGAGGGAGTGAATGGATGATCGGATGAAAATGAACCTCTCTCCATATATTTTGGTGTTACTAGGTTGGTGGTATTTTTTATATAAAAACCGTCCAAGCATCTTATTTTTTGTGTGAGTTTTATCTCTCCTGTGAGAGACTTTTTAAGAGAGAGAAAGTGGAGGCAAACCATTGTGACACATGTAATGTTATTTCCATGAGCTTGATTCATTATTATTTCACATACAAGTTTTCATGATATTCATAAAAAATTGGTACATGATTTAATAAAATTTTACAAATAAGAGGTTACACACATAAATAATATAATAGCATCACTTATTATTTTAAATGAAGGATAATAAGATATATTTCATGGGTGTTTGATATGTGATTTGAAAACATAGATTACTCCATGATGGTATAATTCTTGAAGCAATTGAATACTATGGAATGTGTCTCCTTAATATTCTATTAAATAAACTGAGATTCCATGAACATTTTTATTTATCCTTACTACAATTTGTGAAGTTAAAGGAGACATCATATTGAGAAGGCTATGTAAACAGCTATGTGATGATGATAGTAGTTTTGAAGATCAATCATGTGTGTTCTCTTACAAATAAGGTTGAATTAATATGGAAACTATTTAGAATCCTTTTTTGCTTTGTGAAGGCCTAGGTTTGGTGAAGAAACCTTCATAAAATAATCTTCTATGCATCTTTCTACTAGTTCTTCTGTGAACTCTGTTGAAAATGATAATTTTTTATGAAAGTATTTCTATGCAAATAACATTTTAGGTATACTATTAATATAACATACTTGTGAAAATGTACAGTATTGTAAGTGCATGAATTTAAGTTAGTGCATGCCTGAGTTTTTCACAAAGGCAAATCAAGTGTTTAGTGTGTTTGTGTGTGCATCATATAAATAGTGAAAAGGTAGTATTGAGGGTAGTGAGAATCTTGTGTATTGAAGGATGTAGAACATTGTACATTCCTTTAGTTGAGCACATACATTATTATTATTTTCAACCAGTTCTAAGCTACATGACGGAACAGTGAGGAGAAAGGATGTGATATGTGGGCATGAAGATAGTGTAGATTATATTTGCACCGGTGATATAAAAATTATTCAATAATTTAAGAATTATATTATTTTCTTCAAGGTGCTTGCATTATTCAATTCATACATGCACATGAAATAATGTTTATATAAAATAAATAGGGCTATTAATTGAATTCTATATGTATAAAGCAAATGAAATCTATATTGAATGATAAGTGTGAAACGAGTTTTTGAGATTAATGTTATGGGATTATATTAGAAGAAATCTTGTAGTACATTAATGAATCTATATCTATTAATTCTATTATTTTTGTTAGATTAAGTGGAAGTAATAATGTCTATTATTTCAAACGGTAATACATAGTTGAATTTAATATTGTGTGGTTGATTACATTTAGTGGCAGTTGACGAGTTTCTATTGAAGTGACCAAGTGCATAATTAATTTATTATCAGGGGTTTGAAGAGGAAGATTAGTTTTTTCCTTGCCATCTTGAATATATTTTGATATTTCTCATTATGTTATATGTTTTATTTATGAAACACTAGTAGTATTCTAGTATAAATAACAATGGTGGGATTTTAGTATAATTTGGGAAAATGTTCATAATTTCCCACCATGGTTTTAGAGTGATACGTAACCAACCCACATCAAATTTTTGAATGATTTCATGGTGTAGAATCTATGTTTGGGATCTTACTGAACATATTAAGGATGTAGTCACCCACATCAAGGGAGAAACATATTAAAATAATTTTTTTTCTTTATTTACTTTAAATCCTTCATATGGTATAATTGTTCTTGTAAATAGGGAATATCCACTCACACTAACAAGTGGAGAGGTATAAATTAAAACCGGGTAATAGAAAAGAGAATAAATATCTTTAAATATTTTGTATATTGATTCACCCCCCCCCCTCAATGTACCTAAATGATCCATGTGGATATTCAACTAGTATCAATGGGAATGTTACCCCTATGTTTTGATCTATCTAATATTCACAGTTATTTTTTTCAGACATATAGAGAGAGAGGATATGAATATATAGAAGTAACAGAGTTGTTTTAAATTGATTTTTTACTTCCTATATCTATAGGTTCTAACAATGAGGATTCTACCTAAACCGTGAAGAACATACATAAGACCGAGGATATAAAGATAAAAAATAATTTAAGAAGAGAGACAATTCAATACAAAATAAATATAGTCAGAATGGTACTCTGTCAATCATATCTATTAAATCAGTTGATAAATATCCTTTAGATGAGTTTGGTTCAAGAATTAAAGAAGAATAATTTATGGAATCACTCATTGATTTTTATTCATAATCAAATATTATCTGAATAAAATTATTACTGGGGATTTCACTTAAAAATTCTTTTTTATCAAGGGATTATATTATGAAGAGTCATAGCTTGAAAATGATGATTAGGGTATAGAGAAAGATATAGAAAATAAGTTCCAAGGATGTTAAATTATTACAAAAATTATTGATTATTAAAAAGAAGTCCTATCTGGTTGTAATGAGCATTTCTCATATGTTGAAAAATAATTTCAACATAATGTGTGTGAGAAATAAGTAACTTAGAAAGTCAATACTGAGATGATTCATACACTTGTAGAATCTCAAAAATCTATCTTGAATATCAATGTCTCTATTTTTAAATCAAATAAAAAGATGAGCCAATTATCCGAGCTATAGAATCAAAGGAGTAGCCTTTATTTAATTTCAATTAAATGTTCACTTTGATTGAATATGAATTACAAAGGACTTTTTTGGAGTAGTATGCGACCAAAATATATCAAATAGAGGTGATATGTGCATTGGAAAAACTAAAGAGAATCTTTATAAATGTTAATTAAGCTCAGCAAGAGGTCAAAAATATGATAATTAATGAATTGAATAATTATCTCTCAATGGAAAATAAAATGTATGATGATCATTTTCCTAAAACTAAGAGTCAATTTGAAGAGAAATTGAAATTTTTTTAAGATGAGAAAAATTTCCTCAACATGAAGTGTATTAAAATGTATGTTAATTTAAAAATATAAACGAAACACATTTAACTATTTTTCATAAAGAATGGAAGAAATGATGAAATAAATTGGAGATCATAAAAACTCTCTAAATACAAAATATCTCTATTTGGAGGTCAAGTTTAGAAATATTGAGAACATTCATACTGAATCATCATAAAATGTGGAGATTATAAATTCTTCTATGTGTAATTCTAAAATTTGTACAACTTATATAAAGACTTATTCAAGTAGAAAGAATAACTTGAGATTATCTATATATAAATCTATTAATATGTCCTTGAAATAGGTAACCCTTGTTCTAAATGATTTTGTTAGTAAAAATATTGATTTATCTACAAGTATATGTTCCAGAAAGTATGATAGTAAAACATGGGTGAAGAATAATAATGATAAAACCACCATATCAATATAATTGAATCTGAATAAGAGTGTGAATTATTGTTCCCCACAAATATATTTAATAAATAATCATATTATCTAAAAGAAACAAATATAAAAATTATCCAAGTTTTAGCACAAAATAAAAAATCAATATTTTTTGGTTATTGTTGTTACCGTTGGAATTTTGGCATCTAGATATTGACTATTTGCATAAAATTCTTATTCATCGTAATTAAAGAAGGAAACATGAAGGGGGGGGGAGATACTATGTGTTGATATGTCTAGAAAACATGAATTGTAAGTCACTGATAAAGAAGAAACTATCTATCAGGAATATATTTAAGTGTCTTAAATAATTCATTGATTATTTCAATAGAACATTTCATAGTTATGATGAGTTTTTCATGTACCAACCATGCACTATGAATATTATGATATGATGAAAATACCATATGAAAGAAAAACTCCAAAAAATGTATATAAGTCTACATTAGTGTGTGTATAGAAAAAAGATTAGATGAATTTAAAACCTAAAAAAGGTACTTATGTTGTGGAATAATATGTCATATGATGGACCTTTGAAAATATATTATAAGCACTAATGCGAATTGATGCAAGAAAAAACAAAAAAAAATTAAACTCAGAAACCAAATTGATTTATTTTTTTCTTGAAATTCAAAATGAAGAATATGAATTTCATTAGAGATTTTCTAAAAATAATAAATCTATAATTTATAAAGATTTTTATGGAAGGTGAAAAATAAATTGGCATATTTCTGAAAAATGCATGACATGGTTTCATAATTAAATAAAACTAGTGATGAATAAAAGAAAAGAACTAGTGGGTTCCTATGATAAAAGGGTTATCGTGAAGAAGGGGTCTATAAAAAAATAAGTATGATATTTTTCCAAAACAATTCAAAGTCATACAACCAGATCAGTTGAAATTGGATTAAAATTTGGATTAGGAAAAGAAGAATGAATTTTCATAACTTCCTAATGTGAATAACCCAATTCAATCTAAAATAAAAAATGATGAAATCAAAAAGTATATAATGTCCAAAAATTATAAAAATTAAAATTTCAAAGAAGTAGAAATCATGATGAGTTTTCAAAAATTGTTATTCTAATTGAATGTATTTTTGGGTTGAGAGATAAATCTCATCCATACTACTCTGACTAAAAATCATTGTAGAATTGCATTATTCCCAAACATTTTTGTTTTTGTTTCTAGTATATACTGAATTGATAATGAGGAAGATAATTAGGGGGAGTCCAAAATATATTAGTGCAGTGAAAATATTATATATTATTTCTGATTATATTAATCATGGGGTTTTTTATTACAATTTATGATAAAATTATTCTCAAAGATCGTTATTAAAGAGATTCAATTGTGAAGAAGAAGATTGATGAAGTGCATCCATCAAGGGGGATCAAAGATGAAAAAATACTAGAGTTGAATATCTCAACTAGTACCATTGAATATTTATTTTCTATCAATGTATTTATTTGATGATTTCAAATTATATTAATTTAATATTTTCATTCAAAATACATGCTCTCCTATCTCATTATGAATGAAAATTTCTAATCAGAAAGGGGTGAAACTAATAATGTGATGGTAAAATTTAAATGGACTGATAAATAAAAATTATGTTCCTGAAATTAAATTCATTTAATCAATTTTTGAATAAAAAGAACGATTAGTTGATTATATTTTGAACAACACCTGAAAGAAGGTTTCAATGCTGGCATTATATTCTGAAAAATTTATTGAAATCATTGTTAAATAAATTAATCACTCATGCATTATACATAGGGATAACCCACATAAAATTTGAGATTACTAATTAATGACTCATTTATTTAAGAAAGGTGATAATATCATTCTCTCTAGTATATGAATTTTAGTTTCTAATAATGTAAACTCTTATAATATGAGGAGTTTTAAGGAGAGAATAATAAAATATTAGTTTTTAAAGAGTGAGATGAGTTATGTTCTTTCACATACATATCTCATGTTTTTTTTAAAGTAATGGGGAGGAAAACATTGACATTGAAAGTGAAATGGTTATTGAAAACAAATCCTAATGGGGGGATTGAAGAACAAAAATTAATTGAATGAAATATTAATGTTGTTATTTTTGATAATAAAATTATTTAAATAAATTCCAATGTGATGGTAATTGAAGGTTAGTGTAATACCTTTTAGTTAATTTTTTTAATTATTCATAATATAGAAATAAATGTTTTGATTGTAATAGTTTATTTAAATTGAGTAAAAATTAATTGTGAGGATTGTAGTGCTATAATTAATGACCAAAACATGTGTAAATTATATGTTAAGATTGCTGATTTATTATCACATTTGAATATGATGATATGATTCATATTTTTAATCAGTTTGTTAAGGAAATGTAGAAAATTATGGGTGGATAATGTTTTGATAATATTGAATGTTTTATTATCAAGTGATTGATGAATTGTGGAGTTATATATAGAGGAAAAAATTTCATCAATAATTTTGAATATTTTATGAATAAAATTTATTTTAGCTTTCATTTTTATGTCCTACATTATAATATTTCTCTAATCCTACCTTATAAAAAAGGCATCACTATGCCAGAAAGTCATGGGAATCCATATCCACTGATTAGGTGGGAGGCCAAGACCCTAAGTCAACTAGTTAAACTAAGCCAAGAGAATTTAAAAGGTGCACCTACCCAGCAGGGAATAGTAGAGGTAGTGAGCCACCATGCATGGTGACATTGTGACATATGTGGGAGATGGCATGGGGTGGTTGAAGGGATTCATGTTTGTGGGACCAATGACAATTTCTAGTGGTCCAAAGATCCTCCTTTTATTATAAGGGAGAATAAATTTTTTTTCCATTTCAATGTGTGATAATTTAGAGTGGGTTATTGTAGTGTCATAATTAATTTCGACAATGTGATCTTTCCATCTAATCATCTATGAAATCCATTCTCTTCAACACATTTTCTTCTCCACTAATACCATTTGAGAGAAATGTTTCTCTAGGATATCACCATAAAATATCATTAAAACCCATTTATTTACTCTAATGATTCCTTGGTGATCTAAATCTCAGGAAAAACTATTTTCAAGATAAAAAAATATCAATTTTATGAATTTCATCATATAAGAAAAATCATTATTCCAATGATGGGGATGCCTTGAGATGTGAGGAAGTGAATGAATGAGCTGATGAAAATGAATGACTCTCCATAAATTTTGAACGTACTATGTCAATGGTGTTTTGTCTATAAATACCGTATGAGAAACTTATTTTTTGTGTGAGTTTTATTTCTCCTCTAAGATTGTTTTTTTGAGATAGTAATAGTATGGAAAGGTATCCAAAACATTTGGATGTTTTTTCATGCACATGATCCATTCATATTACACTTTACATGATTTCATGATGTTTATAAAAGAATATTATGTGATTTAGTTCTATTTTTTGATGAATAAGGTAAACATGTAAAGAAGGCATAAGCACTAAGCATTATTTTATGCAACGTATAAGAATAAGTATTATATGAGAGATTGATATGTTCTTTTCACACTCTTATTTAATTACAAAGATCTTTTCACTAAAGTAATTAGATATAGCTTCAAGCATATCCTTTATCTTCTATGAAATACAATGAGATTATAAAAACTAGTATATTTGACCTTACTATAATTTGTGAAGTAGAAGGATACAATGTACTATAAAGGCTATTTAAACTATCATTCAATGAATAAATTAGTTTTCATGATCATTCACTTGCGACTCTCAAACAAAGAAGGTAATGGGAAGATGAACAGTGTTTACCGTACTTTTATTCTTTTTCAAGGACATGGTTGAATGATGAAAATAATATAAAACGATATTATAGGCATATTTCTAACTATGTTAAAATATTGATTTATTATTAAGGTGGTTCTATGAAAATAAAATTTTAGGTATACTATTTTTATAACATACATGCACCAATGTACTATGTTATAAGTTCATGGATATAAGTCACTACTTGAATGAAAGTCTCACATAGGATGAGAAAGTGTTTATTTTTTGGTTTCATCATATAAATAGATAATAAGTAGTATTAAGGGTAGTGGGAATCAATTGGATTGAAGGCTGTAGAATAGTGTACATTCATCTAGTTGTGCACATACAATGTAAAGATTTTCAACTAGTGATAAAATACATGAAGGAACATTGAGGATACAATATCTAATATGTGTGCATGAAGACAGTGTAGATTATATTTTATCAGGAAATATAAAAATTATTTAGGAGTTGAAAAATTACATGATTTTGTACAAGGTTATTTAGTTATTCATTGTAATCATGCACATAAAATAATGAGTAAATAAATTAAATAATATGATTGATTTAATTTTATATGCATAAATAACATGAATTATATATTTCATGATAAGTGTGAAATGTTCTTTTATATTAATTTTGGATTATTATATTAAAAGGAAACTTTTCAGGCACTGAGGAATCCCCAGTTGTTCATTCTATTATTTCAGTGGGATTACGTGTAAGTAATAACTTCTACTATTTTAGAAGGGTATGCTGAGTCAACTTTCATATAGTGTGGTTGATTACATTTAGTGGAACTAAAAGAGCTCTAGTTGAAGTGAGAAAGTGGAGAATATGTTTTCTCTCACTATCATGAATAGGAAAACTAGTTTTACATTGCAATGGCATCTTGATGTTCTTGTGAACATTCGGATTGTTTTATTCTTTTATTGGTGCACCACTAGTGGTATTCCAATAATAATAACACTAGTGGGGTACCAATATAATTTAAGAAAAGGTTAATACCTACACACGATGGTTTTAGGGTGATACCTGACCAACATACTTCTAATTTTTGATTTATTTACTAGTACTGAATCTATGTCTCATATCATCCGAAACACAACAATGATGTAGTCACCCTCATCATGGGAGAACATTGTAAAAATACACTATGTTGTGATTATTTTACTTTTAGTATTACATCTGGTATAATTGTGTTTTTAAATAGGTAAGATCAATTCACTCAAACATGTGCAGAGCTTCGAATTAAAAAGTTGTAAGAGATAAGAAAAAAAATATCTACAAAATTTCTGTACACCAATCCCCCCATCTCGGTCTACTTATATGTTCCACTGGGAACTTTAATAATAATATGTACTAAATAAAGCCTTAAAGGAATAATTTGGTTTGATGAATGTTATAATGGTCTAATTAGAATTTAATAAATAAAAAATGAAAAGGATTAAGAACCATGATAAGATCCTTCTATTAATATTCAATAAATGGAAGATAGTTATGGAAGATTATATCAATACCCTAGATAGAATGTAATTAATTATCAAGGATATCATTAAAATGGGGTTGAAGTGGGATAAATTATTGGTTTATTAGAGTCTTTAAGATGTGAATGGATTCAAAATGTTAAAAATAATAAGTAATGGTGTTGAGGTTCATATTTTTTTTAAATTCTATTTAATGTTACTTTTTTGTGCATGTCCAAATCATTATTCTAATGTGAATTTTATATTAAATTTAATATAAATATAATTTGAGTGGTTATGCATTAGAGAATTACTATAAGGTGAATTCCTAACACTCCTTTTCATGGTAGAACATGAGTTACGCGATTGGGTATTCATGAAGGAACCACATGGAGATACACTTTGATAGTAGCCCTAAAGCACCATTCCGAGATAAACCACCTAGATATAGTGTGACAAAACCATGGTAAGTAGATTTTGGAGTTAAATTCTTGTGGTGAGGTGTGATTCCCCAACTACAATATAATTACTCATTCTATATGGGGAAATAATCTTTTGACATTCACTCAATGTCAATGAAAAACACAAAATAGTAAAATATTCTTGATAACACCTAATTAATGTGTAATAACTCATATATTTCCATTTTGAGTTTGAATTCATAATATAAACTCTACTTTGGAGCTTTAAATTCAAATTTACCCTAAAATTGACAACATTGAAATTCATGGTTCATTATAGTATTTCTTAATAGATTTATCATGGAAGAATTTTTAATTACAAAATACTAAATAATTTTAATTGGTGATGTGGATAACAAGTTATACCATTCAAATAAGTAATTATATGCTTCAAAAATATCAATTTTCTTGGTATTATCAATTCCATAATTATTTAAATAAAATAAAATTCCCAAAAAATTAGAGAAAAAAATATCTATATAAAAATACCATAGATCAATTCACAGTGTTGATCTACGTTAATGATTATATATTTAATTATAGTAAGAATGAATTTTCTAAGTAATATATAAATTTTATGATTTAAATTACCCCAATTTAAATCATTGTACAACTCACATACATTATTGGTTTTAATCTAAATCATTTTGGTGGGTATATATTAATATATCAAGTGAAGTATGTGAATGTGTCATCAAATAAATTTAAAATTCATCATTTTAAGTCATTTCTACTCCCATTAAAATTGTAACCAAACATCAAATTAAAAATAATGGAATATTTGTATATTTGAAAAAAGTTAATAGTATTATCACATGGTTCATTTACTAGATGAAAAATACTATAGTTTTTGTGTCTTGTCCTGTCACTATCAGGACTCATCCTAATTCAAATGTGAGATTAAGAGTGACCCCCAAATCTTACCTCAAATGGGTCATGGGGTAATTATAATCACCAAGTGGGTGATATTATGAAAATGGGATTCATTAACATTTACTGCTTTATTAAAACCCCCATAAATCCACAAAATAATCTATAATCAAATATAATCTCAAATAAATGAACATAATCATCAGTATGTAACACACATAAAACAATAAATGATTCACCAAAACTAAGGGAAACACTATCACAAAACTTTTGCTACTCTTAGATTCATCACTTTTTAATTGTACAGATGTTCCCCAATACCACCTTCAACTAGATCATGTAATTATAGAAACCAATACAGAGTAATAGGGAGAGTATACAAGTATACTAAATAGTTTTCTTCTCAAGACTATCTAGTTTCAATTTAATAGGAATACTAAAGCTTTATTGGATGATATATATAGATTTAATAAATTTATGTACATTGTCAAACAACTTAAAATAAAGGTCATAAAAAACTCTGTTATGGTTCATCTACCACCTCATCTACATTACCACATCCTCAACACCACATACAGCTCAATACATCCACACCATTATAAAAGTAATATATGAAAATACAAAAATATATATCCCCACCTCTACTGGTGGTATATCAATAACCACAAAATATATCCACCACTTTAACTAAAACATTAATAAAAATGGTATATGAGGAACATACAACTATAAAAGAAACAAATTTATAATGGTATGAGTATAACAAAAACAACCATACACATGTTTAGAATAAAATATCTCATCAATCCAATTAATTCTAAGTGTATAAACATCCCGTTTTAAAAATTAAAAATTAGTGAATACAATATCTTTCCAATGAGTATCATCATGAACTCAAAAAATGTTAGCATAATTAATTATATAAACATAAATATCAAATTAATTAGAACATAGGTCAAGTCACAACACCAATTCTCAACAAGTTATGATATTTTAGAGAATAAAAATAATTTATAAAATATAAAAAAAAATCATCCTCGTCTACAATAATTAAAATATTATAACCTTCTACTATGCAATCAAAATTTTATTAAGGTATATAACACAAAATTCCAAAGGATAAACTATGATTTCCCCCTGAAAAACAAATCACCAAATAACATCTTAGCTAAAGTGATGTTGTATTAACGGATTTATTTGTTCCCACTTATATTTAAATTCATTATAAACATCATTATTCATATGTTAAGATATGTGTGATAGATTGAAGTATCCACCAATTAGTGAAGAAGTGAAGCTCAAATGATGGGTATAAAGGAAAGGTGATTGAGAAGATACTACCCATATATTAGTAAAAAAGAATATTTTACATAGTTTCTCTTTAATACATGGCATCCTAGATTTAATTAGGTATTATATAATACATCATATGATCAACAAACTTGTCTTCATGGATGAATAATGACAAATGTGGAAGTTATGATTCTAGCCATGGCTATAATAGTCTTCAATGTCATGTGTAAGTTGGTTTTTGTTCCTATACTATAAATATTGGATATCATTATATAATGATTGTTAAAGAATTTCAATGTATATATGACATCTATATCAAACTAAATAACTCATCCGAGGATTAAAAATCATGTTTGTTGTTTTGTATGAAGTGTTTAAAACCACATGGGAACAGGTTATAGTGGGAAAATATGGATTTGAATTTTATGAAGAATTTTTACACATGAGGTTCTAGATAAATTTTTTAAAATAATTTTATTTGAATATTTTAAAGAGTTTAGAATTATATTAATAATTCCTACATTAATTTTAATAAGTTTTGAGATGATTTTTTGAGTTTGGATAATCCATGGAAGAAATTGTAAGTCATTTGGAATCATACTATAGAAATCTGATTTTTTAAGTAAAAAAAGTATCCACCCTTGGCAGAAGACCTTGACTGTAGATCATGGGAATTCACTCCAAATTTATGTCTCCAGTAACATAGTTTAATGATTTTAATTCTTTTAGGTATTCAAAAAGGCATGCATATATGACTTTAGCTGCATCATTAGTCACGGTCATAAGACTTCACCATCAATCTTTAATCCCATTGTATGAATTTTCTAAAAAATATGACTTTAAGAGAGTGAATATCTGGTTTTCAAAATAATGATAATATATATACATAATAAGGATTCATGAACATAAGACTATGAAGTTCCTGTTGTAAATCATTGTATGAGAATAAAGATTCAAAATGTGGGTGACGTTTTGAAAAATCTAATGGATAAAAATGATATACCCAACATAAAAATTAATGGTTTAATTCCATGATATGTGAGAGTAAGAATTTGAAGACATCGTCATTAGATATCAACTCATAGGAAAAATTTTACTTTTATAAAGATGAAAAATTGAGTTTATATATTTTATATCTGATGAAAATAAAATTAATTTGAGATGATGCAATAATTTTTATTTCTTTGTATAAAAATCCTAAACACATAGATTAGTGTGTGATCCAAGAATTAGAAGAAAATGAAGTTCAAATTAAACTAGGGAAAGGAAATATCAAATCTTCAATAATAGTGGCTTTTATAGAATTATTTAAATCAAAGGAATTATAAATCTGTTGATGTTGACGCTGTGATTTTGAGTTTGAAACATCCTAATGCGTAGAGAATCCATGATCTAATCTTGTCTTGATAATCTTTATGTTAGGAGAACCACTAAAAGTTTCTCTTAAAGAAGAATGTTAATGAATGATTTTTTCATGAATAATGTATATGATGTTCCATTTAACATAGATCATCATTATATCAAAGCCTATATCAGTTTGATTTGAGGTTGTTAGAGTGATTGTAAGTGGGTGGTATTGAAGTATGGGAATTTTAATAAAACTTGAGAAATGTTTAGAATTTTAGATTTCATAAATATAGCCAGAAGATTCAGGAGGTAGGTAGAAAACTGCTCCCATCATTTATTAAAAAGAAGAAAAAGAGTAAACAATACAAAGAAAATCAATGTCATGGAACTTTACACAACCTTGTGTAAATAGTGCCATTCCTATAATTACAAACCAACTCTTCAAAGAGATATGGAAAAATAAAGGACCAAGTAGAACTCACTTCTTCAATCGCCCTCTTTGATAAAGCATCTGCAACTTGATTCTCCCCCGGTATACATGAGAGACATCAATACACAAACTTCCAGCAAGTCTGAGGCAGGCAATCCATGAAGGTAGAATCCTCCATAGAACATTGTGGGATATTTCTTTGGGAATCTGCATAGCAAGGGCCAAATCTGACTCTATCCATAATCTATTCCAACCATAATGGAAAACATACCTGATTTCTTTAATCATCGCCCACAACTCAGATTCAATAGCATAAGAATGACCGATGTAATGGAAGAATCAGCCTTTTACAAATCCTCGATATGTTCTAAAGATTCCACCACATCTCGTAGGGCCAGGTGTTCCAGAGGATTCCCCATCGACGTTAACATTCAGCCATTCTAGAATAGGAGTTATCCACCGAATGGACTTCACCATTTTTGTCTTCCTTTCCCTGCCACTTACACCAAGAGATCTCCAAATAAGAAGGTCAAATATGTCATTGTTCGTGGATCCAGTTTGTATCCTAGAGGCAGCATGAATTCCACGATGAATATAAAGAATTACCTCACGAACAGTGGGTTGTATATTGCTTAAAACAAGATAATTATGGGCTTTCCATATGAATAAAATTACCGAAACTACAACAGTAAGTAACAGAGCTTTAAATTGTTCACTAAAATCAATCTTCAATGCAGAATTTATCACCATTTCAATAGAAGTGAAATCAATACAGCATTTGAAAGTGACCTGTACATAATCCCATAACCGAACAGATATATTACAGTGAAGAAATAAATGAAACAAAGATTCATCGTTGTTGATACACAAATAAAATACCGAGGCTAGACTTACTCCAGCTCGCTGCAAAACATACTAAACAGGAATTATGTTCATACATATTCGCCAAATTAAAAGAATGTCTGCAGGTGCAATATATGGCCTGCGAAGACCTGCCAGCTAGGAAGGAGTAGCAGAAGACGCAGAAAAATATAGTTTATAACATTCCTTACTGGAAAATGAACCATTGAGTGCAAATTTCCAGATCAAAATATCAGAATCTGTATAAATATATCTGTCCATTTCCATATGAAAATTACTGGGTAACATTTCACAAGAAGTCGAGTTCCCAAGTAATTCAGAAATAGATAGAGAAGAAAAGGCTGATGGAATCTCTATATGATCTTTTAGAACATTGGACCACCATGGAGTGTTCCAAAAATTCAGATTAGATTCAAGAGACACTAACAATAAAGACTGAGACATTATCGATGAGTAAGTGTACTTAATTGAGGGCCAGACAGAGGATTTTAAAAATCTTCATGTACCTTTTTGTAACATGTCCACAAACCTACAAGCCAGGAATTCTATAGAAAAATCAGGCTTGGATAAAAGATTCTAAGTAAATTTTTGGAGAAGGGAATCATTGAAAATTCTAACATCTTTGACCCCCAAACCTCCCATATCTATTGGATTTATGCATTCTTTCCAAGAAACAGTCACTAGTATCCTTTCATGAATAGATCGAGTCCAAATGAAATTTATAATCTTTCCAGTCAGTTCTTTTAACAGTTGGACATGCCATCTATATATAGAGAAGGAATATACAAACATAGATGATATCACAGAATTCACAAGGCACACTCTACCAGCCTATGGCATTGATTTACCCTTCCAGCTAGCAAGCTGATTTGTAATCTTAAGGGTAATACCTTCAAGATGGGAACACTTAACCCTACCCCAAAACAATGGAACACAAAGATAGTTAAAATGTAATGAACCTATCTTAACTCCAAGTCTACGTGCAACTCTATTTTGATTCATAACACCAATGCCTTCCCCAAAGACAACAAAAGACTTATTCCAACTAATGACTTGACTAACAACCTCTTCATAATCTGAGAAGATATTTTTAATGCAAAGAGTAGTCTTCCTATCAGCCTTACTGAATAGGAGAATGTCATCAACATAGAATAGGTGCGAGGGAGCGAATAGATTCCTACCTACCCTCATTCTTTGATAAATACATGTGTTAAAAAGGTCATGAAGACATACAGTGAGATAATCCTCAGTTAAAGAGAACAGAAGTCTAGAGAGGGGATCCCCTTGCCTGACCCCTCTATTTCATTGAAAGAACCCCCTAGGGTATCCATTTACAAGAATGGATAGATGAGAACTTTTCAAAATAGAACTGATCAATCCAATAAACCTTTCAGAGAAGCCATGCATTTTAAAAATTGAGAAGATGAAATCTCATTTTATTGTATCAAATTCTTTGGATATGTCAATCTTGAGGGCCATATTACCATGATAAACCTTCTTCCTCATGATGCTAATACACTCTGAAGCAGTGAAAAGGCAATTCTGAATTTTCCTCTCAGGTAAAAACCCAAACTGGTTTATAGAAATCAGATCCTTAGCAACATTCCCTAGACAGATAGCCATGATTTTACTAATTACCTTTGGTATAGAGTTCCCAATGGCAACAAGCCTAAAATCTTTGATATCCAAAGCACTATCCTTTTTAGGAATAAGGGCAATGAAATTAGAATTCATCCCAAAAGTCATGTACGAGTGAATAAATAAATCTTGAACTGCACTAATAAAATCATTCTGAACTATATCCCAGTAAAACATAAAGAATTTATTTTTGAATCCATTAGGGCCAGAAGTACTATCCATGTTAAGAGAAAAAAGAGCATGATGTATTTCTTTTTGATTTTGAACCCAAATAAGTTCCCTGTTCATCAACAGTTTGCTCAACACATTTCATAATCTTTTCAAGATTTCTCTTACCAGAATTAGTGTATAATTTTTGAAAGTAAGAGGTTACCCCATTAACAATGTCAGTTTCAGTTGTCAGCATATTACCATCAATATTCAAGGATATTAAGCTTCTTCTGACCTTTTTCGCCTTATGTATCAGATAGAAGAACTTAGAATTCCTATCACCATCCTTAAGCCACTTCACACTAAGCTGATTTCGATCTAGATTTTCTTTCATAGTCAAAAGATTATCAAGTTTTGAAGCAGTATCCAATTCTTCTTGTAAAGGAATATCTTATTGCATATTGTTATTCTGATAGCTTGAAAGATGATGTTCAGCTTATTTAATGTCCAAATAAATTTTTGAAAAAGATTTTTTACTCCAGTCTCTAAGCATGCCTTTAACAATCTTCAGTTTTGTGCAAAGAATGAACAAATGACTGCCAATTAAAGTAGTTTTCTAGGCTTGAATGATAATATCCCTGCATGCAGGCATTACTAACCAGGCATTGTTGAATTTGAAGGGCAATGGAGTTGAACTCAGACTACTGAAACATAAATCAATCAGAATGGGATTATGATCCGAATGGAATTTTGGCAAGGTTACTCCAGAGACCTCTAAGTCATCACTTCTATCATCCATTTTAATTAGACATCTGTCAAGTTTACTAGACTGCCTCCCATTCAATGTGTATCTGCTCCATGTAAAGTCAGCACCAGATATTAGCACTTCATTCAGCTTACAGTGATCAATACAAGCTGAAAATTCATCTGCTGAGGCTCTACAGAAATTACCCCCAGTTTTCTCCTCAGGCCTCAGAACAGTGTTAAAATCACCGACACGAATCCAACTTGAAGACAAATTACTAGATGTGGCAAGAAGAGAATCCCATAACTCCCTTATTATAATATACTGATTAAAGGCATATAAAAAGGTAGCACACAATCTTTTGGATTGAAAACAGCAAGAGAAGGTCACAGATTGTTGATCACAAAGGAAGTAGTCAACAACAACAGTATTATGTTTAAGAACCCAAAGGGATTCATTACCATTCACTTTTTGATTGGATGAAACTAACGAATATCCTAGGTTAATCCACTTAAAACCCATCCACCTTTCAAAATTCATCCTTAGCTCAGCAATCCCAAGAATCATTGGCTTATTGGTCAAAAGAACATGCTTCAGGGCTCTAACTATGGGAGAATTCCCAAGACCCTAGAAAGTCTAGAATAGAATCTTCATTGATTCGAGGACCTCTGCCTAGTACAGGGTCCAGTATAACTTGGGGCTAAATCTTCCTTAGAAACTGATGTAATACTGCAAGAGGTGTCTTCATCCTTAATAGTTTCAGAACATCCATCCTTTGCAGATTCAACTTCAACATCAGACTTGGAAGCGAATCAGTTTGATGAATCAATTGGCCTTGTTAAGGTTGCAGGTAACTATCTTCTTGCAACTTTTGATAAAGGTACTTGAGAAAAAGTTTCTTCTAAACCATCCATATGATGGACCTGACTTTCCCCTTCAATTACAGAATTAGATATGACCTATTTATTGGGTCCCTCATCCACTACATGATTAAAAAGCTCATCTGTGATAATCACAGGCACAATGTCTTTGTTCTGATTCATTCCATTAGTGCTCACAGGTAAACTTTTTTGACTTTGATCTGCTACATCAACATGAGAGATAGCCTCAACATTTAATTTCTGATCAATCACCTTCATTATTCCTACCTGATCACCATCTACTTATTGGTTAACATCATCTGTGATAATCCCAGGAAAAGAATCATGATTCTTCTTTGATCCATCAGTGATCACAAGTACATTATTTTGATTTTGATCTTCTACATCAACATGAGGAACATCCTCATTATTTATTTTTTGATCAATCACCTTCTCAGTCAAGTCCTGATCATTGCTGGTGTTAATTTACGATTTTGAAGGGGCTTGAACAGTTGTATTTTGAGGACAGATTTCAGTATCATGACCTCTAATATTACAAGAGGAACAGAACTTGTTTCTATTTCATTCAGAAAGCAAATGACCAAAGATTTGACAGTTAAGAAAAAATTTGGGTTTCCTCTCATATCCTATTTCAAGATTAACACTATAATCCCTAGTAATAAAAACTACCTCTTGCACTAGGGTGGTTGACATGTCAATCTCAAATAGGATCCTAGCATAGTGCCCAAAGTGAGGATTGTCTGTTTGTTTGTCAAGCCTTATGGGGTTACCAACAGAAGAAGCAATATCCCATATAATCTGTGGATGCCAGTAAATCCAACTCAATTTATGTATACGAATCCATACCTGAGCAAAAGTGTTTTTACCAAGATGGGGTTGAAATTTAGGTCCCATTAATGAATGCGAAGGAATCCAGGTTGTAGAGGAAGAGATCCCATACTCCAGGCATGCCTTTTACATTCATCATAAGGGAATACCACATGATAGAAGCCCCTTCCCATTGCTGTCATCTTCCAATCGCTGAAGCCCCAGACCTTAGCCAACTTTCCCATCAGATCCTGGAATTTCCAAGGCCGAACCCCTTTCGGTACAACAACCCGAGCGATGATGGAAACTTTACACAGCTTCACCCTTTCTTCAACAGCGGCTTGATTTGCCGCTACATGTGTAATCCAGACTTTCTTTATAATCCTCCCAGAGCTACTAGCCTCAAAGTCTAGGAAGGAAATTCCCCCATCCTGTTTCGCAACCTCCGCGAAGCTCTTTCCATGGCTTGAGATCACCTTGCCCACTTTTTCAGATCTTTTCCGCACACAAAGACTGAATAATTCAGCATGACCCATATGATCTAAATAATTATACACCATATTTTCCTTATCTATGGAAGATCCAGCATCCACACACCGGCTAGCGTTTTCCCCATCACCTTCGAGAGCACTATCACCTTCGAGAGCCATCCCATCTCATAGAGTGGGATATATTGAGTAGTTTATTTTTTATATTTCATAAATATAGAAGATAATAAATATTTACATGTTTTATATATTATTATTATAATTATTTTTAATATTAATACACCAAAAATATTTTAGGGTAAATTTGTTTGGTAGATTTTGAGAAGAAGAATATGTGCATGATTTTTTTTTTTGAAGATCGTTTTAGATGAGTTTCAAAAGAATAATCATTAAATGGTTTATATTTTGGTAACACTCATTAAGAAAAAAATATTTAACAAGGGATTAAATTTTAATCTACATGGGGTATAATTTTATAGTTCTTCTTTAGGGTGGATACATTTTTTATCAGGTTTTCAATTTATATAATATTGGGAATGAAAGGTAAAATTAACTTGGACGCCTATAAAAGAAAAGGAAGTTGTTGTTGTTCTATTTTCCATTTGAGAAATCTAATAATCCAACATCGTTAAATAACAAAAATTTGAATATAAATCCAATTCATGTTGTAGTGAAGAAGAAGATGAAATATATTCTAGCCATTATTCTAACATTAGTTTGAGAGAGTTTATGTAGCAAGAAGATGAAGAAGTTTCTGTAAAATCATTAGTTGTAAATGTTTATTGAGGATCTTATAAGTTTGAATTTCATAGGATCTTGTTGGGTGAGACCAATAGGTTAGGTGATTTAATAGAAGTTACATAGAGCTAAGCCATGATACAGAACCATTTTAATGCATCTATTCAAGAGGGTTAGGAAATTGAATATACTATGTTGAGTTGAAGAAGATATTCCTTATGGATGATGTGACATCCTTGTATTTATTAGAGTTATTAACAAAATAGGAATTAGAAATAAAATATTTTTATAGGTGTTCCAAAGAAAAAGAACCTATATGGTTTAGGGTATCCCATATGACCATCTTGTGGCTCAACGAATAAAATGTGACGTCATTAAAGATACCCATTAAGAATGCCTGTGACAAATATACTATGAGATGAAAAAAAGTTGATGGTTTAAATTTGGCTGATATAAGATCAATGAAAATTTAATATGGTAATTTGGTGTGATTAACCCACCACTTTTAATTTAATATTATTTATTATAGTTGAGAATCTATTAATAGTGAGAATTACTGATGATTACATGGAGTATTTTTTTACCAAAACATATAAAAATTGTTGAGTTAATATTCCTTGAATTATATTGCTATTTGAGTAAGGATGTGTGGCATAAAGAGTGGATAGAGACTGAATAAATAAAACAGTTTAAATTTACAAGGAATTAAATTTATTAATGTTTTTTATAAATAATGATTCACCCATCCCTTGTTTTTGGTCCACTGGTCCTTTTACAACCTCAATAAACTATTCCATTTCATTTTTTGTATCATATAATTATATAATAATTATTAGGGTATAAAATATCAATAAAATCCTATATAGAATAACATCATTTCATAAAAATTCACAATAATAAATCATTATAATTTTCTTTTCCACTTATTATCAATCAACCACTTTCTTATCTTCTCAATCAAATAATTACACCATACCAATTATTTACCACAAAATTTATCATTATTTTATAACATCCTATTATTCTATTCCAATTCAATTCCCACTTCCCAGACATATTTTAATAAATTATGTTTATCTATCCATAAATTAAAATGAAAATAATAATTTACTCACCACTCATTAAATAAAATTTTTCAATTCACTAAATGCACAAATGATAGAGATTAGAATCATCGACCCATTCAATGTTTAAATACCTCATTAAATATTGTTTAATATTATATTTTAAAATTATTAAATCTCAATTCATCATAATCAACTCTCTAATCACTAACTTCCCACATCCATCTGTTTTGAAAAATAAATAACAAGGCCTCATCAATAAATCATACAAAATAGATCAATAATTTCACATACTATTGATATAATATTTGATCTATATAATCCCCTAAAAAATACATTGATGAATATTCCAAGAGCCCAAAGAAAATCACTTAATTATTTAAAAATAATTTTTATGATTAAAGAATAAGTTTCAATGACTCAAATACTAGATTGGGGTGGGTTTAAATAATTCTAACATAATTCCAAAAAAAATATTGTGTTTACAAAACCAGAATTTTTGGTTTTTCCAAATTAAGGAAAAATTCAAAATCCATTTCATGTCGTATAATACTTACAGAAAATAACAAAAAATTCAATAAATATACACTTTATTAATCCAAAATATAACATATTTAAATAAATTATGATGTGGTTCATTACTTTTCTTAAAATCATGACTTGTGACCTTCCTTATCGTAGCTAGTAAATATTCCAACATCAAAACATAACACACTATAGCATGTTTTAGATAAAAAACATAATGATTTTTCTACATATATTTCATATAGTTACACAAAACATCCTTCAAACAATGATCAAGAACAACAACATTTTTAAATATACTATGATATGTTTAAACTTATTAGGATGTGTTTCCTAAGATGTGTCAATAAGAAAACACAATAGCATCCTTTTACTATAAACCAAAACACCATTCTTTGATTGTCCTCTCCAAGAATCATCCAAAAATATTTTACCTATTTAAAATGAAATGGTTTAAATATTTGGTTTAATTTCTCTCAAAACATAAATTTCATCTCGATTATTCTATAAAAGTTACAAAACATGTAATTTTAGTGAGAAAAGGTATCAAACCACTATATGAGATTTACCAAAAAATATCTCTTATTAAAAAAACAAAAAGATGTAATTAAAAAATCATCCAAAAACTAAAACCTTTAAATTTTGTTATATTTTATCCCTAAAGGCCCAACCATATAATTATAATAGAACATATGGAAATTATAATAATCTTAAAAATCAAATTTTCACTACATTATATATAGACCAAAGATTGAAATGTCTCAGGATATTGAGGTTTCATATTTGAATCCCATTTACAAGAAATGCCCTTTAAATATACATGATTCCATATAACCCATACTGATGAATTGTATCACCAATGAAATACACTCTCTTGATAATATTGAGTCTCTACTAATCACTTCATGTTCCACTTCTTACTCAATAACAACATCAACCCAATAAATCACATTACAATTTTCATAGAGATAATTATGATCATGTGATGCTTGGAAGTAATCATAAACTCTCATTCTATCTTTGGTGGTAGCTACAACAACCTGAGATTTTATGAAATTTTTCATTCGAATATATTTATCTTCTTTGATAGCTTGTGTTATATGAAACTGAGAGTTTAAGTGAACAACAATATACTAAATAAAATACTATTATTTATTGTTGTCACATAGGAATGAAATTAGAGGGTTTGAATAAGATTAACTAATTTATTAATTATGTAAAAATTCTTTACTCAATATAAATTCTTATTATGTTATCACTAAATTTTTAGTAATGTCATTTTATTCATCAAAAATATATTTTCTTTAAAAGTGAATTTATATTGCCTTTTGTGATAAAATAATATAATTATATTTTATAAATTTTCTAAAATATATATGATAAAATGAAATAAAATTTTTAAATCAAAATAACAAAATTATCATTGCGTGAACATTTGGAATTTTTATGAAAATAATGATTTTCAGTGAATAGTAAAAATTGCCAATTTTTATAAAAATGCAATTTTCAATTCATATAAATTATAATTATAATTTTAATTTGATATCAATGTAAAGAATTATTTAATTATATATAATATAATTAAATTATTTTTAGCCATTATTATACATGATTTGTTTATTAGTACATTTTTGGGTTTAATAACACATTCTCTAAAACATACTTTTCCTTGGATTTTAAATGATTAAATTAAAAGTACTTTTTATAGTTATATAAATTGAATCCTAAAAATTTTATTCCATATATATAATAATTATGTTCAAATTTTTAAATAATTACCTTTTATATTTGGTCAAAATGTATAATAACCATGGTATAATTTATCACCTTGGTAAAGGGTAAATCAGGAAAATCTCATATAAAACTATGTGATAAGGCCTTAATTGTTCATCATAATTATTATTTTATTAATTTAATTCAATTAAATATCATCTTAACATAAAATTTTATTTTTTATGCTTAATTTTTCCAGAAAATGAATTATACAGTATTTAAACCAATTGAAGTGCCAAAATGTCACTCTCTAAGTTATAAATATCATTTATGTCTTCACATAGGGACATAAGTTATTTATGAAGGAATATTATTATTAATTTTGTGAAAAATTAAATTATATTTTTTTATTTTAATTTATTTATAATTTTTAGGAGTTAATAATTACCTTAAATACGTACACAGCACCAAAATAGAGTTTATTCAATTGACGGAAAAAATGGGATTAAAAATATTAAAATCAAAATAATTTGGGAGAATTAATGTGATCAAAATAAAATTATATATGATTATAACATGTAACTTATTTTTTGAAATATATCGTTAAAATTTCATTTATTATTGTTGTGTTTCAATTTAATGTAATGAATAGTTTTAAAATTAAAAAATTGATATCTTATGAAAATAATATATTATTAAATTATTTAAAAATCATAAAAATATTAAAATATAGAAAAAAGGATAAGATAAGGTACACAATATCATACCATATTCATTTATAAGCCTTTTGGGTGTTTGGACTAAGATTGAATTAATTATATATTAATATTTCGAGAAATTCCAAAGTGACCCACACCTCAATTATAAAAAGGAACCTCCTCTATCACTTATTTACATCACTTCTAGCAATATTGATCATCCATAAACTATAAAATTATATTTTAAAAATAATTATACACATTATATAGGTATTTCTACTCTCAAAAGACCATCCCTAGATCCCTTAAGAGGGTATCTAAAGTTGTTGTCTCGAAGAAGATGTAATGGAATTAACTAATAACATTATTTTTTTAATCTTCTTTCAATCCCACTAAATAAATTATATTATTCATATAATAACAAATTCGGTAATGTAAATATTGTGATATGTTAATTTTATTATTAAACCACCATTATCCAATCTTTTTTCATGAAATGGGATGTGAAAATATAATTCATGTGTACCTATAGCTTGCCGTCTCCACATAGTGGTACATTTAGTTTTTTGTAACCATATTTCATGGATGGGTAATATGATGGGTTTAAAAATTATATATATATTAGTTATGAAATAATTATGCTTATAAAATGATAATATGATAACTACCTTTTTACCTTCCAAACCATTGGAAAAATGATAATGTTGCTTGCATGTATGTCTGGACTAAAACCTCCATGAAATGATGTGAACTATTTTTCATTTTAATTTTACATTGATGGTAAGAGGATAGATTTTATGAAAATATATTATATATATGATATAAAAATGACTCTATAATGTTTAATTATTATTTAACATTCTTTCAGTCTATCCTTCAAAAAGTGATTACAACATTCATGTGTACGTATGACCTACAATCTCTATAAACGATGTAATTGGAAAAAATAATAAATTTTTATTATGCAATTGAAACTAAAAAAGAAATAAAAAAGCGATAAATTGAAAAAAACACTAATGAACTAAGTAGGTTTGATATAATAAATACTAATATCATCTACTCTAACAAAATTCATACCATCAGTTATAAAGGACCTAAGTCTTAAAAATAAAATGATCTGCTCGCCATGAGACACCACAGAGGCAAGAAAATCTGCATCCATATTCCTTTCCTACAATGTATGAATAACCTCAATTTAATTTTTCAAGAACCCATTGAACCTTCCAATTATATAAAAAATATACCAGGGTATAAGACCTAAGCCGAGAGTGGTATTATTGATACTGAGTGAGTTCTTCTTAATAGTCGTGGGTTGGATATTCAATTTAATACATAAAATTAGGAAATAAAAAGTTTCATTAGATTCCACTTTGAGGGATTCTCATCTTTTGAAATTGAATACGAAATCCATAACCATAGATCCACTGGTGTTCCATATGACTCCCCTACCCCTCATCATTCCCATTGTACAAGATCCATTAATATTAAACTTCACACCTGAATGATAAGGAAACCAATGAACAAAATTCCCTTCCATAACATTGGGAGAACTTTTAACTTTGTATATGGATTAAATAATCATATACAGTGATGGGGAATGAGAAAACCCCTTATATAGGTGAACCGGATAAATTACAGTTCTCATGAACTTAAAATAAATACATTGCTGGTATCTGTTAGGCCCTTTTGTCAAGAATAATTCTGTTTTTCCCATAAGCACCAAAACCCCACTGAGATAATTAGAGCATGAGCCTTCCTCTCTGGTACGGTGTTCCTAACACCATAAATTCATAAACTGAGAAAGTATGAACTCAAAATATTTTGAGACTTTGAACCCTTGAAACCTCCCAGTAGCCGCTACACCATGCCATCAAATTCCCATTCCAAAAATAAGTGGTTGAAGGACTCAACCCAAGGCTCTCTACAATAGAGGCACCTGGAATTCATATCCATTCATGATAAAATAATATTATCATTAGTTGGAAGAGCATGGTTTTGAACCCTCTACACAGTAAAGTTGAACATCGATGAGATCTACTTGTACCAAAATAGATCTCACCAAATATCCTATTCATTAGACACCAAATATATCCTGTAAAAGACTTTAGTGGAGAAATACCCCATGGTTGAGCCTATTAAAACACATTAATCAGATTTTGGACTAAGCTAAAAATTATAGAAGAAGGCATGTTGGTTCTCATCCATGACCAAAAGAGTGATATTCGGATGTTGGAATACCTATCTAAATGCGTACCCATAGTTGGACATTTGGGGAAATTGAGTATAGAACCAACACAATTATGATCCATTAAATTGATTTCCCCCTTCCCCATAATCCAGAGAACATGTGTTTGTACGTTCATAAAATGAGGGTTGATCATGATCCGTACATTAGAGCACATTCATGTATGAAAACCATGAAGGCCACCATACATTCTCTGAATGTACTTTCCCCTTAACTTCCTCCCCTCAATCACCTCCCAACCAAACATTTTGTGTATTCCTTGCATGTTTTCCAAAACACTTCTCAAATTAATGACCCCTTTATAGAAATTCATTTCCAGTCATTCCAATTATTCCCATGATGCCTGCCATTGGATTGCGAATCCCATAAGAATGAAACCGTTATGTTTTTCCCTTAAGAAAACCCCCTTTGGAACCTTGAGGGTATAAAAACCATGTATTCGAATGGATGACATGACACTATTCACAAGAGTGATACAAACACCAAAATATAGATACCAGTTTTTATTATTCAAGATGTGCCCTAGGAGTTTGTTTGAAATTTTGTCAAAGTACTAAATATAATGCTACTTTGGAGATATTGGATCACTCAAATACTCCAAGTTAAAGGATAATATTCTCACTCCATGACCTCTCTATAAATCTCAAATACACGAATGTGGACATTTGGTGGTAGTAAGAAAGCTTATGTTGTCACGATTCACTAATTGGACACTCCTTTTAAAATATTCCTCCAAAAATTTAATTGAATCATAATATAGATCTATTGATGCTATTTTTAAAAAATATAGTTTCATTAGAAAATATGAGATGAGAGATTCCACAAGAGTGATACCTAGAACGATAAATAATAATGCTTCCCATCACAATGAATTTGTTAATATATTAGATGAGAGAGTCTTCAGAGAGAATGAATGTAGTTGAGGAGAGAGGATCTTCTTTCCTAATACTGATGACCACCTTAAACAGTCCATTATATTTCACTATAAAGAATGTGGAGATCCAAGAATAATTGAAGCACTAGAAAAGAAAATCCATGGCCCACGGTGAGAAACACATCTGTGTAATAAATTTGAGAATAATGTTCCATTCAACATTGTCGACTGATTTATTCAAATCTAGCATAATCATAATGATTTATTTAAAAATATTCTGATTGATATCTCTAATGACTTCATGATCAAGAGAAATATATCCTTGAATTGAAATTTCCATAATAAACCCATGTTACTCATAAAAAATCTTGTTGGGGAGATGAAAAGATAGTCATTATTTAATAACACTTTACAGCACATTGTAGGGAATATTACACATTAAAATCACCCTATACTAATTTAAGGTATGAGGATCCTTAACCTTCAGAAACATCACAATCATTGAAGAATAAGAAAATTAATGAAAACTACCCCCTTGAATGAAATACTACACAGTTTGGAGAATAACTTTTTTAATCTAGTACTAAGAGGCCCTATAGAAGGATCTAAGAAAACCATCTTGATCTAGAGCACTATCAGAGTTAAGAAACCAAACAGCATCCATGACCTACCTTTAATAAATAAAACCTTCCAGGGACTCATTATCATGGTTAGTTATTACATGTTGAATATCCTTGAAAAAATCATATTGTAACCTCCGATATCCTACTTGCATACATAATCTTGGACCAGCAAGAATAGATCTAAAATACGATTCTTTCATTCCTCCAAAAAAGTCCATTCCATCTGTGTAAGAGACATATTCTAAGAGAAAATTATGACTCTTATAACATTGTTATTATTTAATACAGTCTTCAAAAAACTATATTTGTTATCTCTTTATTATATACATTTATCCTTTGACTTCCCCCAAGCCTGATGTTCTTTTTTAAGATGAAGTTCATCCAGAATATTTTCCTTGATAACAAGATCACCAAAGAGGGAGTTTTTCTAAAAGGTTGGGGCTGAAGCCGCAATTTATTATTAAAGCAAATACCACTTTATTTTGGGTATAGGGAGACCCATTACATAGCTAGGAATCCTAAGGCCTAGTGGCCTGAATAAAAGGATTTAAACCCTATTTTTGGGCCCAAAGGACCCCTAAGTGAACAGTACTGCTACAGTACACGCGTAGCTACAGTTCCTAAGAGGGAGTTCTTCCATTCTTCCTCTATTCTATCTTCAGGTTGTTCAATGTCCGAACTAATCACTAGTTGGTCATGGGTGAATGATGGTTGACTCCTAAACCAAACATTAAAATATTTTTTAAGAAATTTGAGATTACTATCATGATTTTTCCTTGAGTGAACCCCAGTGGGATAATTTCATGCCTCCCTAAACACACGGTGATATCTGAGATCCTCTGTCTAAAAATGTGAGAACATGAAGTGATATGAGATGAAATTCCTAGGAGACATAACTAAACACTAAGGGTAAAAATCTGAAAGACTCTTTTCAAGGTGAGTAACCTTAATATTGGGATAAGTGGAAATGGAATGCTTGTTAGTGAGACATCTATCAGGACAACACCATGTGAGATTTTCACATCTTTTATTGTTTAACTAGGTGTAACAATCACCCTAAAAACTAGAATCCAATAATGCACCCCTGTACATGAAAGTCAAATAATCTTTATTGGCCATCTGAGGAATGGGTCCCCCTTTATTCCTATCTTCGAAATCTGTGATGAAATTAAAATCCACACTAACTATCCAAGGTGTATCCCCAAAATCAAATAAAAATATTATGATAAAGATCCTTCCAAGCATGAGCATCATATTTTTATTATGCAGATGAAAAAAAAAGAAAACATTTCACCCTTGAAGTGATCTTAGTCATCCTAAACTAATCTGTAGCAGCTATTAAATCCATAGAGATATCATGTTTCTAAAATAGCTAGATATGAATGCTCTAGGGTTTGTGTTACAGAAACTATGAAGACATATTCAGTGAAAATAATCCATGATATTTGATGAGTTTTATCTAGGCCCTAGTACAGAAACCATCATGGAATAATTTTTATGAATTTTATTATTTGTAAAGTTGTTCTTAACCTACACTCCCAGGATGTGGGTGTTCTATATGAGGAATGATATCATCAGAATGAGTAGAATCTAATTTTTTCCATAGATGATTGGACAAATTCTTACTGATAAGGCACATGGTAACCTTTAAGCTCGGACTACGATCTATTGTGAACATCTTAAGAAGGTGACGAAAGGGTTGTTGATGATGACACTGGGAATCCTTGAATTAACTTCATTTCTAGAGGACATAGAACATTCATAGGTTTTGAACCTCAAAGATCCAGAACTATAGAAAGACACACATATACATAGGGAGGAGGGGTGACTCTTGTACTATCCAAAGGGGGAGACCAGGGCAATCCAGTTGATATATATCTTTAAAATTGTCTGAGTTAGTAACCAGAAGTGGGAGATGATAAAGAGGAACCTAAATATGTGATAATACACTATTGCATAGTGAAGAAGTGGGAGGTGATGCTGAAGAAGAACTTGAATCACTAAGAAGGTGGGATATAAATGGATATGGATAGTAAGGGACTATATCCATGCAAGAATTCCCCCACTAAAAAGGACACTCATTAGTGAGGCCTGATGATTTGGCGGAAAACTATTGAGAAAGAAGGATCAAAACCTTACCATGAAGTAAGTCATTGCAAACTGATCTATCTAGTAAGGAAATGCCTTTGGTCCTTGTATTCATAGTACTATAATGGGTTATGATTCTAGACTGATACAAGAGTGTAGACCAAATGCTTTAATGAAATAGTGGCAATTAATATCCTTGAAGATAGAAGAAGGGTGTAATTTAATTTCTATCACTATCATTATAAATGAATTTATATATGTATATATATACAATAAATATATGATATAATAATAATATAAATGATTCAATAATTTCTTTTATAATAAACTTTATTTTATTATACATGTGGTTAAAGAACATTCAATGGAATTTATACCTAAGGTAAGAGATGTTATCTTATATTTACTCTTATGGGACACATACCTTGTACAATACACATTTCTTGTGTTTAGTGTATATACTACTAATGAATGTATTTTTTGATTATTATCATGAAATTAATGGGATATGAACATCCATATAATGTTATTTCATTCATGGGTCTTATGATTCGAATGATACGAAAGCGATAAGAGTTTATTTTACATTTTCATAATTGTTTGGGATTATTTATGATTACGACTCATTTGGGGAATATTTCACTTATACTTACATGTTTTCTAAAAATGTTTTAAATTTTTTTACTATTATAATATTATTGTTTAATATAATTTTTACCTATGTTTTAATTTTTACAATTTGTTTTAGAATTAGTTTTTTTCCGAATGAGATTATTTGTGATTTTTCTAACAAAAATATAGAAGAAATTTTATTTTATATTACAAGGATTGAGTGAATTTTCACACCATCGTGATATCTCAATTATTTAAAGATTCTTTTATAAGTATACATGATTAAATTTAAATAAATTTATATTCATTTATAACTACACCATTTTTAAAAAGATAATTTATTTTTAAATCAAAAAGTTATTTTCCTCAAAATTATTACAAGAGTTATTTAAAAGTAATTTTTCATCTAAATGAAATCCATTGATGTTACATATACATCATTTTGGATACTATCTAAGTTTTTTATAACTATTATTTCTCTTTATGGTTTATGTTTATAAGGGAAAGATTAAATTTTTAAGAAACCCATTTATTTTCATGAGTTCAGATATGATGAATGTTTTATCATCCTATGGCATACATATGTATGGATTTAATTATGTGATAGGTGGGACCTATATATCCCTCCAATTATTTTGTAAAATTATAATATCTCATGAGATTATTATTAGAAACAAGTCAATGTACTTTATCTATTACTGGAAATAGGAAAATTTACTTTACCAGTTATGGGAAACAGGTTGATGTGCTAGATCCACTATAGGAAAAATGATTTGATTCATAATACAATGGTTTTGAATGTTAAATTTGACATATAAAATGGTTTATATAATTATTTTTATTCAACACATAATTTTAAAATGAACTTATGGTTCATGATTGAGGAATGATGAAATTCCAATCATATAAATCATGTATTTGAAAATGCTAATGTTTATGCCATAACTCATGTTTATGATCTTTTTCAGATTAGGTGTTAACTTTTTAGGTTATTGTCAATATATCATACCCTTATAATAATCTAATTCCTGAATATGATCATAAATTGATATATCTTAGGTTTACCCTTACTGATAATTTTTATCAACCTGTCTAATGGGTCATTTTCCAATTTTATGAAGGAAGGTTTTATATAGGGTATGTCTACAAATAGTAATAAATGGAAAGATATTTATAATATATTTTTATTATCTTTCATTAAATAAGAATATTTTGTATCTATTATTCATAGATACTAAAATTATATGATCCTCTATAATTTCATTTCATATAATGTATTTAATATTCATCTACTGAGATGTAATATTTTTTAATGAATATCATGGGTCCTTATAGTTGGTATCTAGAAAAGGTTATAGAAACTTTTGATTTTAGGTTATAATTTTTTTTGAAAATACTAGTGATAAGTCTAAGTATAGGATAACATCCTAGAGTTTTTTAAGGAAGAGATTATGTGATTTTATAAGCAACTACATCCATGTTTGGATATTAAATGTTAATATGGCTCTAATAAAGTTTTGTCAAGGGGTAATAATATAGAAAAGGAAACATTGAGATAGACTTTATCATCACCTTATACATGAAAACAATCAATTATACCATCCTAGTTCAACAATGTTGGTAATATTATTTGCGTTAATCCATGTTTTCTTAACAAAATATTATAAGTGATTTCAAAAGATGATAATAATGAATTGCCTAGGTTAAAAATAAGGTTTCAAATATTAAAAAAGTGCCTTGATTTATAAATACTATAAATTATTATGTATTTTCCCACTATGATTATAGTTTCTAACATAATACTTCAGGTTATATATAATGGGTGGAACCATGAGGATTCTAGTAAATATTGAATGTGATAGACAATGAAATGATTCTCTTCTTAAGAAACCAATTAGAACTGAAGCTAAATGTATAAACCATGATATTATTCAAAGTTATAAATATCATAATATTATTGATAATATCAATTTATGTGATTTTCCAGAAACACCTAGAAATAGGAAATGGTATTTTCATGATTGCTATCGTGGAATTAAAGTTAAATTATCTCCATGTTAAAAATATGTGAAAATTCTTGGAGGATAATGCCTCAAAGTAATAGAGGATGTTTTATGTGTGGAAACTAAGGTCAAATATATAGTAATTTCTGAGGAAAATTGAATGGTTTGGTTAAAAATATATTGGAAAAATAATTTCACTAAGGTATCGTCAATGGTTGAATGTTTTAAATGTGGAATTTATGGGAATTATGAAAATATATTTTCTAGGGGTAAAGAATGTAAAAAGAATCATCAAGGTTGTATGAGTAATTTTTTTCCATTTTTTGATGAAGAGACTATGAATGACAGATGAAAGTAAATAATTTTTGTAGAATAAGACGATGAATCTTATTTACTGGGTTAAGAAGGAAGTAGAATGATTGAAACACATATGTGTTGGAATTTGGGAATTATGTTGTTAAAGTGTTTTATGAATAATATTCTACATTATCAAAATCTTGAAACATATATGTATTTTTCCTTGGTTGTTTTGATTTAAGGAATTGGAATTATAAGTTCCATGGTTCTAATAATCGATAAAATTTATTTAGTGTAAAGATTATCTTTTTTTAAAAAAAATTTATTAAGGTAAATAGAACCATTAACATGGGTCCAATGTCAATATAATAATGTTTAGTTGGGAAAAAGTGATGATTGAATATTATGGGATATCATTGCACAACTTTAATTTGGTTAGTGATTTGAGGAAATTTTTATTTAAGTAATCATTGATAATGTTTATTACATTTTTGATTTAAGAAAAGTATTCTATATTCTATTGTTTTATTTGAGGAAAAAGTATAATTTTAATTTTTGGAAACATGAGTGTTTTCATTAATTTTTAATGGTAATGTTTTTATTACAATGTTTCCATAGAATATATGACTATGTTATTCACATATTAGGTATGTGAAATTATGATCACTTTTGACGATTAATATTAACTGTATTTATGAATCATAGTTACTTCCTTTCAAAAAATTTGTATCTTGAATTTAGTAGAACAGTTTTTCAAGGAGTTTAATGATTAACAACTTATGGATTGGATTAAGTCAAACCTTGGGTATAACTATTTTGGGTTTAGAAAAAAAATGCATTTATCCTTATTGGATAGCATGTTCTATCCATTCTAGTATTGGTTATAATTTAAACGTAGTAGGAGTATTTTATTAACCTTTTTTGGAATATTTAAACTATTACAAGTTTATCATAGTTCTTGAGGCATAATAAATATATCTTAAATATTTATAATTTGGAGAAAAGGATGATGTTACAATGAAAATTGATTAAAGGATACAATTAAACTTATCAAGTATATAAATTTCATAAAATTCATAGTCTAGATTTTATAGAAATTATTCAACGATTGGAAAAGGATATTAAGCCCTAAAATGTTTCCCTATAACCATTAATTCCGATGAATTGATGGTTATACCATGCTTCAGGTGATACCCAGCCCCCTGTTTCATATAATTGGTATAGAATCAAAGTCACTATCCTCAAGTGACACTAGGGATTCCATATCAGTCTCCTTATACCGGCTCGATTGTATTGGGTTATTGGATGTTGTCAATGTAACATTTAGGATATAGATGTGATCTCCAAGGATGGTCTCGGGACACCACATTGGATTTTAATGTATTGAATGATTGTATGCTCATGTGAGATGCATTTATTATAAATTGTTTTGAGCTTTCTTATGAACATGTGTTGTTTCTACGTTGATAATGATCACGCCTGAATTGTGACATGAGTATTGGACCCCAATATGAAGTACCATCTTGGTGGTATTCCATATGGGTTCAATCATTTTAGTTTGGTAACTTGTATATGTTACATTTTTTTCACAGGTACCTTAATCCAACTTCAATATTAGGCTGAAGCAGGTGGTATTGCACAGGTGTCCATTATGAACACGAACCAACTTATTATTATTTATTTATTTACTAATCCATTTTTGTTATCTAAAGCACACTATTATCTATTTTTTTCATGAAAAGGAAAGGTCTAGACATCTTGGGTGACGGCCTTATAGGATTTATATATCACACACTAATTGAGCATTATTTGGTACCTAAGAAGACTTTATGCTTGTAGGTATGGATGAAGGGAAATGACAAGCTTCCAATGTTTGATTTATTAGTTCATTAGAGTAGAGCCTGGGGGAAGGAGAACAAGCCTATTTGAAATATGTTGTTTATTATTTTTTGGTATTTCGTAGCTTTTAATAGCATTTTGTATGTTCTTATACCCCAATTTCCCATTCACTCATTTTTTATATGTTCATGACATGCCATGTTTATTATTTAATATGTTACTAATATTCTACTTCCACTAGATGATTACTTATATTGCATGGTTCAATCTTTTACTTCCACTAATGTTTGAGTTTGGTTATGATTATTTTATTTACTTTTTATTTCTTACAATTGTTCTTACTATGATCTATAGGGGAATTGTATCCCAAAAGATACACCTTAATTCCTCACTATTGGTCAAAATCCTTTGGCATTCGAGATGATCTTCTTGAGGTCATGTGACCAACCCTACTTGGTGCACTGTTTAGTGGAACCCAAGTCTAGGATGTTACAAAGTTTTATCAAAGGGTTCTTTCCTATTGTATTATTGTTTGGGATTATACATGACACTTGGACATAAGAATTTGTATCTTAACATGTGCTTGGATGTAGCTAACCCATGTACATTTTCACACCCCGACCTCAAACAAATTAATTATTTTAATTGTTTTAATTATTTTTGTCATCACTTTGGATTTTAGGATAATGTGGGTTAAATTTTAAAATTATCAATCAATGTGGGGTCCATCACATGGGTTGCGCACAATTAATAAAAACCATGCACAACGGTATGGGATTCTTATGTTAATAAATAAAATAAATTAAATGGAAATAAAATATATAAATAAAATAATGTTAAAGAAGGTGTTTTAATAGTAATTATTATTATTATTATTATTATTGATTTTATTATCATTATTATTATTATTGATATTATTATTATTATCGATATTCTTATTATTATTGATATTATTATTATTATTATTATGTAGTTTCTTTCTTTCTTTATTTATTTATTTATTTACTAACTTTTTTCATTATTTCATTTCTTTATTTATTTTTTATTCTTTGTTTCCCTTGTTTCCCTCCTCCCAGTACATCGCGCGGGTACACATACCTCCCCTCCATTCTCCTCTGACTTGCAAGGATCCCCTCTATTCTCCCTTGGCTGGAAACCCTACCTGTCACAACCCGCCCTCGGGGTCCGTGTCGTGACTACCCCAAGCCCGCCTTCCATAGGCCAGGGGCTGGCGACTAGCACCAAGGCGTAAATCCAGGTAAAAAGGGAAGGCATTGCCTTTGTAAAGTAAACAAACACCACAGAGTAAGCAAGCAGAAAGTAAACACTAAGTAAAAACAGAGTACAACTGAAAGTGCGGAAAAGTAAATGGGCCAGTATACAAACCCAAACTGAAAGTAAAGTACAACTCGAAAGGGAAAACAACAAATGTAAGTAAAAGCCGCTACTCCGAGCTGCCCACTGAAAATCCCACCTGAAGGATGGGTACAGATAGCTCCACTGCTCCACGGGTCCCGTCGTCCACTCCGAAAACGTCCCGCCTAGTGGTCCACCTCCAGGTACCGTCCTGCTCTGCAAGCCTCAGCCAAGATCAACGCTGTCCGTCGTCTGCAACCAACACAACATAGTGTGGGCATAGCCCGTGCAGGGGTGAGTATAAGCTACTCAGTAGGGACCCCGAGACCCCTGAAGCTCTCTCAAAATCCACAAAGGATAAATCACAAAGAAAGGTTCAATCACGAAGTAACAACCGACACTGCTTAGGTATATGCCCATACATATACCTAAGTCATCAATTTCAAATATGCTCCAACCTCCGAGCCCAAGTACAACTCAGTCCACATAGGAAAGTAAACGTATTCCATACAGGAAAGCAAAACGTAATCCACACAGGATAGCACAACACAATCCACACAGGAAAGCAACAGGATTCAGCTCACATAGGTATACTTCTTCAAAGTACGATAAAGATGATCTCTGATCCATCTAAGTCGTCGGACCCACGAAGGATCGATAGGTAACTAACCCCCGCAAGACCCACACAGGATCGGGCCCACACAGGACCTGTAGGCGCTGGTTCACACAGGACCGCTGAGCGCAAAGACCCTCATAGGATCGGACCCACACAAGATCGGGCCCACACATGACCTGTAGCACTGATCCACGTAGGATCGCTGAGTGTTGTAGTCGTCGTCGTCGAATCCACACAGGATCTCTGTACTGTCGTCGTCGCAGTCACAGTAGCAGTAGCAGTAGCAGTAGTAGTCACAGTAACAGTCGCAGCCAGCACTAGGGTTCCCGCACACAGGAAGCTCGTTCAGGAGGGTCCGCTCCACGAGCCGAGAGGCTGATACATCAATTGTCACAAAGTCCAGAGTCGATGTATCCAAAAGTTCCGTATCGTCAACAGGAACTCAACGCAACAGACGACGCGTCGATCGGACGCCCGGTCTGAGAGTTATTGGCTTTTTTGTCCCAGGGGCCCGGTTGGTTTTTAAGGCAAAACCAACCCGACCGTACTCCACCTGCGTCTAAACCTCGGGCAGAGTATTCCAAAAGATCCGTCTCACTAAGAGGAACACAACAAAGCTGACGGCATGTCAATCGGACGTCCATAGCTCATTATATGAGCGTTTCCGCTCGGAGGGCCCGGTTGGTTTCGTGAACGAACCAACCCGGCCGAACACAAATTATTCTGAAACCCTAAGTGTAATATACGGAAACGACCGTCTCGATCCAAGGATCACGTTGCCACAGACGGTTCGTCAATCGGAGGTCCGTAGCTCATGTTATGAGCAAAAGACCGATGTCAATTCGAAAACGGGGGGTCCGGGTCCGGGCCGACCCGGCCCGGCCGGCGGCGGTCCAGTGCGGCGGCGCGGACCGGCGCGGCGGCGTGGTCCGGTGCGGCGGCGCGGCTCGGCTGGCGGCGGCGCGGCCTGGCACCGCTGGGTGCCACGCGCGGGGGGCAAGGCTTCCGCTTTTTCAAGATGGCGGCGCGGCTTTTAGCCGCACCTTTGGAGAACCGGCCCCCCCTCGTGGGGGTCTGCTTTGAGGGAAACCGGGGGGCCGCCTGCCCCCTTAAAGAAACCCCCCCCCCCTCATAAATGGGGGGGGGGGGCATTTGAGTTGACCGGGGGAATTAAATTCCCCCGGTTTTCCCCTTCCGACCGTCCCACCTGGCCGGCCGGTTCTTCTTCAACGGACCGGCAAAGCCGGTACCCTTCCGCCTTCCGACACCGGCGGCCCGGCGAGCCGCCGGTCTTCCCGTCTCGCCGCGGCCCGGAACCGGCCGCGGTGTTCGTCGTCCGGCATGGTGCGACGGCACCACGCCCCTCCGCCGTGACCCCGTTCCGGCCGCGGCGCCTTCGATTCCCTTCGACGCGGCGCGGCGGCGTCGCGTTCATGATAAACTTCCCGTGGCGTGATGCGACGGCGTCGCGTAAATAAGCCGGGCGATTCCCGCGTGGTGCGATGGCACCACGCCTTCTCGTTCATCCACAAGATTATATAAATAACCAAGAACAAAGGAGGGGGAATTCGGCCGTGTTTGTGCGGTCCGACCCCCCTCTCGTTAGATGATAACTCTTAAACATTTAATCACAAGTTTATCATTCTAGAACCAAGAACGAGAGTAAATAAATAAACCACAACAAACCCCTACCTTGGGTTCAAGTTCGAATATTGTCAGCGACCCGCGGAAGACAACGTCGCGGAGGTTGGGCGTCGCGGTAATCATTCGTCAAATCTGATGACGAAGAGGTACGTCCGAAGAGGTACGTCGTTGGAGAATCTTCGTAAGCCGACGAAGGAAGTCCGAGGAGGAAGCGGCGTTCCCTTTCGTTGACACAGAAGGCGTCGTCGATCTTCGGATACAATCGGCTACGAAGAAGAGAGGAGCAGCGTTCTTCGTCGGAGCTCGAAGGTTCTTCGCGTTCTTCGTCAAGCTTGAAGAAGAAGAAGAAGAAGAAGAAGGAGAAGGCTTCAAAACACTCAAGAGGCTAGAGAATTCTAACCAAATAAAATAAGCTAAGAGCTTATTTTATTTACTCAACCAAACCTTTTTGAATTTCAAAGGATTGAAAAAGTTTAAACAACTCAACCCAATTAATAAGCTAAGTTGTCAATTTCATTTAAAAGGGGAGTTAAGGGAGTTTTAAGAGGAGATGGAAAGTTGGGTTTCGTGTGGGCCCCCCACACTTAATCCTCCCAAGGGAGGTTAAGTGGATGTGGGTCCCACCTTTTATTTCCTTTGAGAGGAGTTAACCAACAAGTAAGAAAAATAAAAAGTGTTCCACATTTTTATTTAACTTTTTATAAATCTCCCCAAAACTAACATTCGTCCCGCAATAAACGAAACTTCGGAAAAGGTCTCCTTAAGCGAATATCAGTGCTGCGAGTTCATCGGTGTCCTCGGATTTCAATTCCGAGCACCGGATCAAAATTTAGAATTTCCCGCTCGTTCGTTCACTGAACGTACCCGAGCCAAACATCGGAAATTGATTCCGGGCACACCGGGCCTCGGAATCAGGTGCCGTTAGAAACCACGCTCTTGTAAAATTCCATAGAAAATTAAGAAAAAAATTACCTTGAATTTTACGGGTCTTTACATTACTCCCACCTCAGGGCTTTACGTCCCCGTAAAGATACATCAAAAACTAGGGAAACAAATGAGGGTACTGGGCACGCATCTGAGCCTTCCGCTCCCATGTGCTCTCCTGGAGGTTCCTGTACTGCCATCTGATGCGCACAAGAGGAACAGATCACCCACGTAGGACCCGCTCCTGTCGATCCTCTATCTCCACCGGGACCTCCGTAAAAGTCGCCCCATCGTCAACATCAAGCTCCCCATGGTCAATGATGTGCGTCGGGTCGTGCACGTATCTCCTCAGCTGAGACACGTGAAGACGTCGTGCACCCGGTGCAACTGAGGTGGTAGAGCCAGGCGATAAGCCACCTCACCAATCCTGCTGAGGACCTGGAAGGGTCCGATGAAGCGCGGAGATAACTTGCCGCCTCGGCCAAATCTCCGAATACCACGTCGAGGTGAGAACCGCAAGAAGACATGGTCACCATCCTTGAACTCTAGTGGCCTCCACCACCTGTCAGCGTATGACTTATTCCGGCTCTGAGTTGTCCTCATCTGCTCCTGGATGACCTGGACCTTCTCTGTCGTGGCCTGAACCATCTCTGGTCCCACAAGTGCTGACTCCCCAGGGTCTGTCCAGCACAAAGGAGATCTACAAGGTCGGCCATACAACACCTCGTACGGTGCCATCCCGATGGCGGAGTGGTAACTGTTGTTGTATGAAAACTCAACCAAGGGTAGGTGGTCCTCCCAGCTACGACCAAAGTCGAGGACACATGCGCGGAGCATGTCCTCGAGAGTCTGAATGGTCCTCTCCGCCTGACCATCCGTCTGAGGGTGAAAGGCTGTGATCAGACGTAGCTGCATCCCGAACGCCTCCTGTAACCCCTTCCAAAGCTAGGAAGTAAAGTGAGCATCTCGATCGGAGACGATAGATGATGGCACGCCGTGGAGATGCTCAATCTCCTGAACGTAGAGACGTCCCAAGCTCTCCACTGAGCTCTGCTCTCTGATGGGTAAGAAGTGTGCCAACTTGGTGAGTTGGTCAACAATCACCCCGGTGGAGTCGTGACCTCTGGAAGTGCGTGGAAGTCCAGTCATAAAGTCCATAGATATGTCGTCCCACTTCCACTCCGGGACCTCCAAGGGATGTACCAAGCCTGCTGGTACCTGATGCTCTGCCTTCACCTGCTGGCAGGTGAGGCATCGAGAAACGAACTCTGCTACTGCCTTCTTCATGCCCGGCCACCATTGCTGTCGTCTGAGATCCAGGTACATCTTCGCCACTCCCGGATGTACCGCCAAAGGAGAAGTGTGAAACTCTCTCAGCACTTCCTCTCGCAAAGCGACTGGTACCATGGTACGTCCTCTAAAAAGGATGTCGTGCTCTGCTCCAAGGGAGAAACCATCAGGTGCCTGTCCTGAGGATATCTGTACACACTGTGTCTCACAGTCAGCGTCCTCACGATGTGCCTCTCTGACCTGCCGTAGTAGAGGAGGGGTGACTATGAGAGACTAGAGGAAGGCTGCTCCATCTCTATCCACGAAGGATAACTGCAAAGAGGCTAGCTGCTCCGTTGCCTCCTCGAGTAGCTGAATGCCCGTCCTCCTGATGAGGGCATCGGCTACTACGTTCCCCTTCCCAGGAGTATAGACTATCTCAAAGTCATAGTCCTGGAGGAACTCGAGCCATCGCCGCTGTCTCAGGTTCAGGTCCTTCTGCGAGAAGATAAACCTGAGACTCTGATGATCAGAAAAGACTGTAAAGCGCTCGCCCATCAGGTAGTGTCGCCATGTCTTTAGAGCGAAGACCACTGCTGCTAACTCCAGGTCATGGGTAGCGTAGTTCTTCTCATGCGGACTCAACTGACGTGATCCATAGGCGATCACTGCCCGCTCCTGCATCAGGACGCAACCGAGTCTGGTCCCTGATCCATCGCAGTAAACTACGTACCCTACTCCCTCCTCAGGAAACCCCAAGATAGGTGCGCTAGTCAACCTCTGTCTCAGCTCCTGGAAGCTCTGCTGACATCTGTCTGACCACACGAAGGGTTTCCCCTTCCTCTTTAACGTACGGCAAAGCTGCAAAGATTTCTCCTTTTCCGAAAAGTGAAATCAGGTCTCATCCCCTGGATGAACCACGTTCCTTGCCTAATACAGTCAATCCCGTCATGATTAGTTATTTCATGGCATGGATGACGTCGTAAGGCCTCGACGCTGCTACCAAGAGATCCAACCTTTACTCTCACCTCCAAGGGTTGAGTCACACTGTCGGCATCAGTGTGTGGTCACTGGGTTTCCTACAGTAAGAATCTCGCAAGTGAGGGTCAAGTCAACAGTTTTTAACCGGCACCTCTTAGTAAAAACAAACAGAAGACAAGAAAACAAAATTCAGCAAGGAAAGTATCTTTTATTACTTCAACTTAAAGTACAAGGACACAAGGTAACACAAAATACGAAGCTAGAGGCATTATGGGCAAAGGACTCTATGCCTAGAGCTAGTCCCGCACTAGTCCACCCGTTTCCGGAGATCCATGATCGTAAGCTTCAGCTGCCTGAAGCTGTGCTCTCCCCTGAGGTCGGGGTGGACCTCCTGGTGGTGGTGGTGGTAGATCCTCAAAGCGCCGTCCACCACCTGCTGCTCGGCCAGCTCCTCTGCCTCGTCCGCCTCCTCCCTGCGGACCGCCATGGTCGACCCTCTGCCTCGGTGGTCCCTCAACTGTCTGCTGCTCCTCTGCATCGTGGGTTGGGCAGTCATGAGCCAAGTGGCCTTGCCCACCGCATGCATAGCACTATCTTCCACTCGAAAGACTGGCTCCGCGCTGTGTGCCCCGCACTGCTGAGCCAGTGTCCTGAGGTCGTCTTCCTGAAGGTCTGGTCTTCCTGAACCCCTGAGTCATCAGTCGACTGCCTGCTGCAGATGACTCTGCCACGTGCCGCCCTGCGGTGGGTCTCGGTGCTGGTGTAGACTCAGCAAGGAAGCTCTCAATTAAAAGGGCCCGCTCCAGTACTCCTGTCTGAGTCGGTATGCTGAGGGAGATCAGCGATGCCCTGATCTCGTGTCTCAAACCCTGCTCGAAGGTCCAGGCCCGGAAGAATGGGCCCCGTACCATGTCCGTCGAGTAGCGCGAGAGATCGGTAAATCTCGCCGAGTACTGTGCGACCGTCATGCTGCCCTGCCGCAGCTGAAGAAGCTCCTGGATACGCACCGCACGAAGGGTGGCTGGGACGAACTCCGAGCGGAAGAGTCTCTCAAAGTCCGTCCATAGAAGAGATGCCTCATCGTGCACCTGGAGCATCAAGCTCCACCATCGTCCTGCTGCTGCGTGTAGTAGTCTCGCAGCGAGGATCACCTAAGGTCTGCTGGTGTCCTCACTAGCCTAAACACACGTATCACTGCCTCCAGCCAGTCCTCGGCTGCCTGGGGGTCCGTCTCCCCACGAAACCTGGGCGGTCGCTGGCGCTGAAACTCATGCAGTGCGCTGAGGCGACGTGCATCGTCAGCGGCTGGTGCTGGAAGTATCGGTGGCTCGACGGGTAGAGCTACCGCCGGTGCCACTGCTGACAAAGGGCCCTGCACCGAGGCCTCATCGCTCGGTGGGCTATCGTCACACTCGACTCTTGGAACCCTAGCTGGATGCCATCGTGGGGCCATCCTGAAAAGGAATCAGGTGCGCCACGGTCAAACAGTATACCTGGTGAGCTGATATAAAGTAATCACAAAGAAAACTTTGAAACACACACGCAATCAATGTTTTCGTGCATTAAGTCGGAAATCAGAAGTCAGGGTCCTGGTGTACGGATACGTCGGCCGCCGCACCAACACTGGACTCCCTGGACTGAGAACCACACTCAATATGCTAAACATTATTGCTTCACATAGAAAAGATCAGAGTTCGCGGTAGAACCGAACTCCTATGATACAAATTTGTCACGACCCGCCCTCGGGGTCCGTGCCGTGACTACCCCAAGCCCGCCTTCCATAGGCCAGGGGCTGGCGACTAGCACCAAGGCGTAAATCCCAGTGAAAAGGGAAGGCATTGCCTTTGTAAAGTAAACAAACACCACATAGTAAGCAAGTGGAAAGTAAACACTAATTAAAAACATAGTACAACTGAAAGTGCGGAAAAGTAAATGGGCCAGTATACAAACCCAAACTGAAAGTAAAGTACAACTCGAAAGGGAAAAGATCAACTGTAAGTAAAAGCCGCTACTCCGAGCTATCCACTGGAAATCCCACCTGAAGGACGGGTACAGATAGCTCCACTGCTCCACAGGTCCCGTCGTCCGCTCCGAACACGTCCCGCCGAGTGGTCCACCTCCAGGTACCGTCCTGCTCTGCAAGCCTCAGCCAAGATCAACGTTGTCCGTCGTCTGCAACCAACACAACGTAGTGCGGGCATAGCCCGTGCAGGGGTGAGTATAAGCTACTCAGTAGGGACCCCGAGACCCCTGAAGGTCTCTCAAAATCCACAAAGGATAAATCACAAAGAAAGGTACAATCACGAAGTAACAACCGACACTGCTTAGGTATATTCCCATACATATACCTAAGTCATCAATTTCAAATACGCTCCAACCTCCGAGCCCAAGTACAACTCAGTCCGCACAGGAAAGTAAACGTATTCCATACAGGAAAGAAAAACGTAATCCACACAGGATAGCACAACACAATCCACACAGGAAAGCAACAGGATTCATCTCACACAGGTATACTTCATCAAAGGATGATAAAGATGATCTCTGATCCATCTAAGTCGTCGGACCCACGAAGGATCGATAGGTAACTAACCCCCGCAAGACCCACACAGGATCGGGCCCACACAGGACCTGTAGGCGCTGGTTCACACAGGACCGCTGAGCGCAAAGACCCACAGAGGATCAGACCCACACAGGATCGAGCCCACACATGACCTGTAGCACTGATCCACGTAGGATCGCTGAGTGCTGTAGTCGTCGTCGTCGAATCCACACAGGATCTCTGTACTGTCGTCGTCGCAGTCACAGTAGCAGTAGCAGTAGCAGTAGTAGTCACAGTAATAGTCGCATCCAGCACTAGGGTTCCCGCACACAGCAAGCTCGTTCAGGAGGGTCCGCTCCACGAGCCGAGAGGATGATACATCAACTGTCACAAAGTCCAGAGTTGATGTATCCAAAAGTTCCGTATCGTCAACAGGAACTCAACGCAATAGACGGCGCGTCGATCAGACGCCCGGTCTGAGAGTTATTTGCTTTTTTGTCCCAGGGGCCCGGTTGGTTTTTAAGGCAAAAGCAACCCGACCATACTCCACCTGCATCCAAACCTCGGGTAGAGTATGCCAAAAGATCCGTCTCACTAAGAGGAATACAACAAAGCTGACGGCACGTCAATCGGACGTCCGTAGCTCAAGATATGAGCGTTTCCGCTCCGAGGGCCCGGTTGGTTTCGTGAACGAACCAACCCGGCCGAACTCAAAGTATTCTGAAACCCTGAGTGTAATATACCGAAACGACCGTCTCGATCCAAGGATCGCGTTGCCGTAGACGGTTATTCAATCGGAGGTCCGTAGCTCATGTTATGAGCAAAAGACTGAAGTCAATTCGAAAACGGGGGGTCAGGGTCCGGGCCGACCCGGCACGACGGCGAGGTCCGGCGCGGCGGCGCGGCCTGGCGCCGCTGGGTGCCACGCGCGGGGGGCAAGGCCCCCGCTTTTTCAAGATGGCGGCGCGGCTTTTAGCCCCGCCTTTGGAGAACCGGCCCCCCCTCGTGGGGGCCTGCTTTGAGGGAAACCGGGGGGCCGCCTGCCCCCTTAAAGAAACCCCCCCCTCATAAATGGGGGGAGCATTTGAGTTGACTGGGGGAATTAAATTCCCCCGGTTTTCCCCTTCTGGCCGGCCCACCTGGCCGGCCGGTTCTTCTTCAACGGACCGGCAAAGCCGGTCCCCTTCTGGCTTCCAACACCGGCGGCCCGGAGAGTCGCCGGTCTTCCCGTCTCGCCGCGGCCCCGTTCCGGCCGCGGCGCCTTCGATTCCCTTCGACGCGGCGCGACGGCGTTGCGTTCATGATAAACTTCCCGTGGCGTGATGTGACGGCGTCGCGTAAATAAGCCGGGCAATTCCCGCGTGGTGCGACAGCACCACACCTTCTCGTTCATCCACAAGATTATATAAATAACCAAGAAAAAAGGAGGGGGAATTCGGTCGTGTTTGTGCGGTCCGACCCCCCTCTCGTTAGATGATAACTCTTAAACATTTAATCACAAGTTTATCATTCTAGAACCAAGAACGAGAGTAAAGAAATAAACCACAACAAACCCCTACCTTGGGTTCAAGTTCGAAGATCGTCAACGACCCACAGAAGACAACGTCGCGGAGGTCGGGCGTCGCGGTAATCGTTCGTCAAATCTGATGACGAAGAGGTACGTCCGAAGAGGTACGTCGTTGGCGAATCTTCGTAAGCCGACGAAGGAAGTCCGAGGAGGAAGCGTTGTTCCCTTTCGTTGACACGGAAGGCATCGTCGATCTTCGGATACAATCGGCTACGAAGAAGAGAGGAGCGGCGTTCTTCGTCGGAGCTCGAAGGTTCTTCGCGTTCTTCGTCAAGCTTGAAGAAGAAGAAGAAGAAGAAGAAAAAGGAGAAGGCTTCAAAACTCTCAAGAGGCTAGATAATTCTAACCAAATAAAATAAGCTAAGAGCTTATTTTATTTACTCAACCAAACCTTTTTGAATTTCAAAGGTTTGAAAAAGTTTAAACATCTCAACCCAATTAATAAGCTAAGTTGTCAATTTAATTTAAAAGGGGAGTTAAGGGAGTTTTGAGAGGAGATGGAAAGTTGGGTTTCGTGTGGGCCCCACCATACTTAATCCTCCCATGGGAGGTTAAGTGGATGTGGGTCCCACCTTTAACTTCCTTTGAGAGGAGTTAACCAACAAGTAAGAAAAATAAAAAGTGTTCCACATTTTTATTTAACTTTTTATAAATCTCCCAAAAACTAACTTTCGTCCCGCAATAAACGCAACTTTGGAAAAGGTCTCCTTAAGCGAATATCGGCACTGCGAGTTCATCGGTGTCCTCAAATTTCAATTCCGAGCACCAGATCAAAAGTTAGAATTTCCCGCTCATTCGTTCACTGAACGTACCCGAGCCAAACTTCGGAAATTGATTCTGGGCACACCGGGCCTTGGAATCAGGTGCCGTCAGAAACCGCGCTCTTGTAAAACTCCAAAGAAAATTAAGAAAAAAATTCCCTTGAATTTTACGGGACTTTACACTACCACAATCCACCTATTTCCAGCGGCTTCTCCTTGCATGGCCAACCTCCTCCCTCCGGAAGATTTTTCTGCTGTAGCTTGGTTGAGATCTGGAACACCACTTCTCCCCCATACTTCTCTTCCTCTAGTGATTCCATATAGATTCCTCCTAGTTATGTAGTTAAATTCTCAATGTAAGTGTTCACCTCCCTCTCTTCCCTCTATTCTGGCTGATTTTTTCCTCTATCCATCACCTTGTATGGATTGGTTGAACCCTAGCGTTAGGGTTAACTAATTTTTATTTTCTTCTTTCAAGTTTAGGTTGTGTGGAAGTCCATCAGGTCCTTTTTTTGCAAGTTTCGGTGTTCGCCGCAGTAGGTGAGGTGTTTCGGGTTGTTTTAGTTCACCACCACAATCCGAGGTGAGGTTTTATTCTTTTTATATGGCATTTCACCTTCCAATTTAGTGTTTTATGAATTATATTTTTCCCTAAGAATTTAATTGGTTGTGTGTTGGTCTCTACCACATTTATTTTGGGTACATTTTTATGTTATTTTGAATTTTGGACAATGATAGAGGGAACACCCGCATATAATTATGGTATGTATATAAATAATATGTATTTGTCCTCTATATATGTGTTCCCTCATGGAGTGGGGAATACAAGCATTGAGATATGGGAATATGTGTGTGTGTGTGCGCGCGAACGTATAGGCTTGCGAGTGTGGGCCAGTTATGAGTGGTCTCCACCTAATTCGTCATGTTCCAAATTGTTTGGCTTGGCTTAGTTCCTTTTTATCTAGGTGTTTTGAAGACATTCTTTTATAAATATGTACATTTGGTGCATAACATTTTATATAAATTTATTACGTTTATTCACACTTCTTTGGCTACCTTGTCAAACATTTTATGGTATTTTGAATTTGATGTGGATTGTTATAAATAGTTTACAAATGAGTTTTGAGTAAATTGACTAGGTTAATTATGACTACAAAGCTATTTTGAATTGACTTGGTTCTTTTAAATAGGAATTGGACCTTTTATGTAATGTTTAGCCTTATAATGATGTAATAGTTTCTTTTTCCTTGATGAATTTTGGTTTGGTGCATTATCATTGTGGGTTATGGAATGGGGGATGTTTAAAAATGTTTTGGAAGGGGATTGATGTTTCCAATATGAGGGTTTCTATTATTTCAAATAAGGGGAGTGTTTAGTTTTGGTTTTAAAAGAAACTGATGAATTTGTGGATATGGTTTTCAAATAGTTTCTTTGTTTTTAAGTGCTCTACTAGATGTTGGCACATCCATTGGTGCACTAGTTGCACACATGTATGTGCCCTCAAATGATGATGGCACCTTGGAAATTTTGTTTTTTAAACCTACGTTTCATAAAAAGGTTCTTGGATTCTAAAAGATGAAGGTATTTTTTTCAATGAAGTGGTTTCAAATGTATTCCTCAAGCTTTTTGTTCGTTTGGCCTCGAAAAATATTTTTGTGTGACTTGAAAAGTGTAAGGGGCCATTTGGGATATTAAATGTAAAAGTGGGGTTGTGTGATTCATTTTAAATGTTTCTATAGGTGATGAGTCAATGACCTGTTTGGAAAATCCTTCTCCAGGGTGATGTTTTTATGAACTTTTAAAAGGGATTATGGTTTGGCCATTTTCTGTGATCGATTGGTAATCTAAAGAGTTTAATGAAATATGTTTAATGTTTATATGGTACAACGTCCATTTTTTCACCTTTATATGATGAAAAATGTATATGTTTTTAAATAGGGAACCTTTATAGGAGGGATATCCCTTAGGGGTTATCGTATATTGGTGTATGTGTTTGGGGTCAGAAAGTGCAGTGATAATTGGTAAGGTGATTCATGTCCGCGATGGCCTACTAAAAACACAGTACTACTACCACCATGGGATCCTAGGTGTTTTATAGATAATTGAGTGTTTTTTGATCAACCACCATGATTATACGGGTTGGTTCCCCTTATAGGTGTAGAGGCCAAGTGGGATTTTTCGTTGGTTTGTTGCAAGGGAGATTAGTGGGTTTTAGACTACAGTGATTCACCATACGTTGAGAGGTGGTTCTAACCATAGTGTGTTCAGGTTATGTCTAGGGATGTTTAGGATCACCCATGGTTATTGTTAATTTCACTTCTTGTTTACATTCTATTATAATAGTTTTACCATGCCTTCTCTGTTTATCTATGTCTCTTTAGCACTACCTTGATTTCCCCTGCTTTGGAATTTTATTATCAAATGGCTATTGGTTTTGGAAAATAAATGCGTTGTGTGTTATTTTCCAAAATATGGAAAACACAATGTTTTAATAGTTGTATTCTCAAACTAGTGTCATTGGACAACTTTGAGAAAGGAGGATCTTGGGTTCTGTGGTTTACTTTTGGAATTCCTATTGAGTATTTTAATACGCATGCCTATCCTTTACCATTTCAATTATAGGTTTAGTTTCTTGTTCAGATGCATGGTCCAACTGCTCAGTATTGGAGCATTATTTTTTATGAGTTTTTTGTTGACCTATTATGTCACAAAAAGGTATGTGCAGTTTTTTCACTCCACTGGTATATCTTGTTGTTTTCTTTGTTTTTTATATTGATCCTACTTTTTTGGGAGGAAATTATTCCTAGAGTGTATTTGTTAATGCCTGGAACTATTTTACATCATTAGGGGAATGAGAACGCCCTTCATAACATACCACAGTCCACTTCGAGTGACTAGTTCTGAGTCGACCAGGGTTAGTTCGTGACAAAATTGTATCATAGGTAGGTTCTTTGTTAATTTTCATGTTAGGTAGTTAGAGATTCGTATTGTTGGGACTCGGGAGGTTGGTATGGGATGATCATCATGAACTCATTCTTTTTCTGATCCTCAAGTCACCAGGGGTAGTCTAGAATTTTATTTTTTGGTTTTGGTTTGTGGGGATGGGGGATGACCAAAGGTGTGAGCTGGTTTTTCACTACGGACTAACATAGAGTATCGACCCAAGTGAATCCCAAGGGTATAGATTGTGACACTCCTTGTGGTTTCTTCTTTCATGCAACATAGTTTTCTAAACCATGTTTCCGAGTTATGTATGACCACTAGTTCCCTATTTTTTTATTTTTGCGGGGATGGTTCGTGGATGGATTTTGGTTGGTGTGAATTGAAAATGGTATTGGTTTTTTATTGTACATGGTAGTGATTTGAATTGATTTTTGGTTGCTTCTTGAGTTTTGAAATGTGACTTGATTTTTAATGGTTGGATTTCAAAAGTAAAAAACGTTGGGTTGTTTTGATAATGGAAGGGAAGCAATTTTTAATTTTGAAAAGTTTTATGAAATGTGAAATGATAAATAAGATGGAAATGCTAGGTTTTGACAGTGAAAGTGTATGTGTGACTCTTGGTGATTCTTATGGATGTTTACATATGTGGGTGTGTAGGGAAATTTCATGGCGTAATGTATGTGTGAATGAGATAAGAATATGTTGGGACAACACATATGTGATGGTTCATTGGATACCATAGGCGAGTATATGAAAATCAATTATCGAACTCATTTTCCAATGTTTTTTTGAATAACAAAGTGGTTTGTAATAAAAAAGAGGCAACATTTTTAAGATATTTTTAGTTTTGAATGGAAAAGTATAATTATGTTGTGAATTTTCAAGTGGATGTGTTGGAATTCCCTTTTAAATGGAAAATTATTTTTCATTTCAAAATAGAATTAAATTTCAAAGTGCATGAATTTGGAAAATGGTGGTTTTCAAAAGAGGAATCTTGTATTATTTTGTGATGTAGTTGGGGTTTTTTTGTGATATTTGATCAGAATTCTATTTTGTTATGATATATTGGTCTATGAGTTTAGTGTCTGATATGTGATGTTATTTTTGGTTGATATTTTTTTGGGTGTTGACTTAGTTTTGTATTATTTTTTTATTTAGAGTATACATCCTAGAAAGTTCCCAGATGTTTCTTATGTCTTCTTGTCTTTGGACTTCCCATACTCTTAGAGGAGTAGTGGTATTGAGTTCATTTTGGATATTTACATTTTCCTATGGTGATTGTGGATTTTTAGAATAAATGGATTGGCTAGATGAAGTCGAAAGTGTTTTTTGGGACTCCCAATGTGATGAGGGTTCAAACTGTTTTGAGTTTGTTTGGAGGTCTGACTTTGCACTGGTGAAGGTTGGTAATCCATGTATTGTAGAAATTTGAGGTTCCATTGGGGGTTTTAATACCACATTCATCTAGTGATTTCTGGATGATGAGCTAAAGGCATGGAATGTGATGGGGCTCATGAGAATTCAGAAATGTCAGTGGATGATGGAGGGTTTTTTCACCAGATTGGGGAGTTTGTTTCCATTTATTTAGATGTAGCATCAAAATACCCATTTGGTAAGTAGGTGGATGAAGCATTTTTAGGTGAGTTGGTTTCCAAAGGGTGGACAGTTGGAAGTCTAGTGTCTCTTATTCCTCTGAAGGTTACATATCTGGCAAAAGAATTGTTTAGAGGAGCCTTTTTTGGAAGGGTCTCATTCATTGAGTCTGATCTCCAATTCTTTAGACCATTTAGTTGTTTTCCACCTGTGTTTCTTGTTCTAGAATTTGAATGTCACCATGTGTAAATCCTTCAAATTCTTGGAGTTGATGTGGTTGTTTGGGTAACATGGGGAAGTTCTACAAGTGGTGACATTTAAAAGGGAAAGTCTTGACTAGAGGATGTTAGCGCCTGACTGTGAGGTAGGATATGCCTTGGCCTTTAGTGATCCAGCCATATGCCTCAATGTGATGTTCGTTCATAGTTATGAAAATTCCAGTGGATCGAAAAACCCTAGCCCAATTTTTGGACTCCAGTGTTGGAGTGGATACAACTCCAGTATCCTTTTTAATTTTCTTCTTATTGTGAGTTTCTTTTATATATATAAGAGAACTGGAAATCATGTCTTTTGGTAATCTAATCATTGTGTTTTAAATTTTTCTTTTTAAATCATTAAAATTTATTAAGGGTTTCCTCATACTTCATGTGGGTAGGCTTCAGTTTTAGTTGTGCTCGTTTGGATATGTATGTACTGGTGTAAATTGAAGACATCAGTTTGTGTTCCAGTTCACCAATTAGTTAAAGATTCCTTTTGTGAATTTATCACCTTATGTTTTGAACCCAATCATATGGGGAATCATTAGTTCCATATTTGGTGTTTCTTTTTCTCATGATGAGGAAGTAAGATGATTTTGGGTTTAGAGTTCCCTAGTTTCCAGTTGCTTGAAGGTGTTATTTGGTGAGTGTAGAGAGGTTGAGTTAGTTATCGAGGTCCCGGTTTTCCATGTCGCTCTATAGTGGATTTCATGTTTATGTCCTAGTGGTTTTGTTTGAGTTTTTAATGTTTATGTTCTAGTTGAGTTATTGTGGTGGAGAGAACCCCACTCATGTTGTCCCCTCATTTCTGTGTTGTGGCTTCTTCTTCATTGGGTGGTTGTAAATGATAGAATGGATGGTCACCTAGAGTATATGGTTTTGTTACCCTTGTTATATATCAATATTTAGTTTGACTCCTCATTTGACTATGTGACTTTCTAAGGGAATATTGTTTTTGTGGTGGATTGAAGTACCACACCCCGACCTCAAACAAATTAATTATTTAATTATATTTATCATCGCTTTTGATTTCATGTCGTTATGGGTTAAATTTAATAATCTTGAAGTGAAGTGGGGTCTTTCGCATGGGTTGCACACAATTAAGAAAAACCATGAGACCAACGTACGTGCTTCTCATGTTCAAAAATAAAATAAAATAAATGGAAATAAAATAATGTTAAAGAAGGTTTTCTAACAATAATAATTTTAATAACAAATAATATTATCATTATTACTGTTCTTATTGATGTTATTATTATTATTATTGATATTATTATTATTATTATGGATATTATTATTATAATTATTATTATTGATATTATTGTTATTATTAAGTAGGATTTTCATTTATTTATTTCTTTTCTTTTTTTATTTTTTTCTTTTCTTTCTTGCTTATTTTATTTTTTTCTCTTTGTTTCCTTCATCCTAGTGTGTCATGTGCGTGTGCCTCCCTCCCCTTAATTCTCCTTTGATGTGCAAAGATCCATTTCCTTCTCCCGTGGTTAGAACCCTACCGCGAGCATCCTCCCGCCAGCAGCTTCACCTTTCATGGTTGGCCTCCTCCAATTTGGAAACCCCTACTCACGCAGCCCAGTTAACATAATGTGAATCACTTCTCCCATGGACATATCTTCTTCTAGTGATTTTGGCCAGATTCATCCTAGTTATGTTGTCAGCTTTTCAATTTATGTGTTCTCTTCCTTCTATTCTATCCATTACGACCAATTTTTCCCTCTCCCTATTGCCTTGTATGAATCGGTCGAACCCCAGGGATTGGGTTAACTTATTTTTCATTATTTATTTCGATGTTAGGTTGTCCGGAAGGGCCATTAATTCCTTTTTGTGCATGTTTGGGTGTTCATCATAAAAGGTGAGGTGTTTCGGGTTGTTTCGGTTCACCGTCTCCATCAGAGGTGAGGATTTATTCTTGTTGTTTGGATTTTCACCATCTAATTTAGTTTCTTATGGTGTATATGAGTCCCTAGTAATTTAATTAGAGGTGTTTTGTTCTTTTCCACCTTATGTTTGGGTACCTTTTTATGTTATAGTAAATTTAGGTAAACGACATAGGGAACACATGAATATACTTAATGAATATATATATAATATATATATCCTCCATTAACATATTCCCTCATGGCATGGGGAAATACATGAATTTGATTATGGATACATGTGTGTGTATATATATATATATATAAGTATATGCATGTGAGTGTGGGCCGGTTACAAGAGGTCTTCACCTAATTTGTCAAGTTCCAACAAGTTCGGCATGGCCCGGTTCCTTTTTGAGGTAGGTGTTTCCAAGAATTTCTTTCCTAAATCCTTACCTTTGGTTCTTATAATTTTAAATAAATTTATTAATTTGATTCCCACTTATTATGAAAAAAATTAAACATATTATGGTATTTTTATTTTGATTCGGTTTGTTACAAATAGGATTCAAATGAGTTTTGTATAATTTTCCTAGGTTTATTATGAATTTGTTAATGGTTTGAATTATATTGGTAATTTTAAAGAAGAATTGGACCTTTTAGAAAATTTTAATCCTTATAATGACGTAATAAAATAATTTCATTAATGAATTTTGGATTTCTATGTTCTCTTTGGTGGTTATGGCACGGTGGCTGTATTGAAATGTTTTGAAAATTGATTGATGTTTCCAATATGAGGGTTAGTTTTTTTCAACATAAGGGGAGTGGTTTGTTTTAGTTTTAAAAGAATGTGATGAATTTGTGGATATAGTTTTCAAATAGTTTCTTGGTTTTACAGTGTTTCATTGGATGTTGGAACATCCATGGTTGCACAAGGTGCACAAATGGATGTTCCCTCAAATGATGATGGTACCTTTGAAATGGTTTTTTTTACATCATTTTCATAGAATGGTTCTTGGATTATAAAGGATCGAGGTTCTTTTGTGTGTTTTCAATGAATCGGTTTCAAATTTATTCCTCATGGTTTTAGTCTGTTTGGACTTGAAAAGTATATCGGTGTGAGTTAAAAGTGTGAGGGAATGTTTTTTATGGTAAATGTAAAAGTGTATTATGTGATTATTTGGAAATATTTCGAGAGATCACGAGTCAATGGCACATTTGGCACTTCCTACTATAGGGTAATGTTTGTGTTAACTATTAAAAGGGATTATGTTTTGGAAATTGTTTGTGAACGATTGGTAACCTAAAGTGTTTAATGAAATGTTTTGAATGTTTATATAGTATAGCCACCTGGTTAGCACTGTTAGATGATCTTAAATGTATATGAATGTAAATGGGGAACACTTATAAGAGGGATATCCCTTAGGGATATCATATATTGGTGTCTTTGTTTGTGGTAGGAAAGTTTAGTGATGGTAGGTATGATGAGTCACACATGCGAGGGGCTCATACTTACACAGTACCACTACCACCATGGGTTCTTGGGAGTCTTAAAGATAATCCTCCTCCAATGGCCCGAAGGCCTTCATTTTTTATTGATTTTTGATGATCCACTTTTCAAGGGGTGAGGTGGAACCCTTACAAGACCCGTAGGCATAAGTATTATATGGCCCATTGGCCTTAGAGGAATTCATTGCCCGTAGGTTTCAAACATTACATACAACCAAGACTAACTACATGGAACTTCTCTTCTCTAACATCTTCATCGTGGAATCAGCTCTCCACCTTTACATGGCTGTTTGACTAGAATTTCCCGTGCATGCACATGCTTATTTCGATAGCAGGTGTCATACCCTCTCATTCTTGCAATCTGTTTACCTTCTACTATGGTGAAATCCCCTTGCTCCTCCTCCTTCATAAGCATGTTCCTTGTAGGTTGTATGGTTTGTAACTGCACTTAAGGTGGCCCGAAGGCCTTGAGGTGGCCCGAAGGCCTTACTGACCCGAAGGCATGGGTGGCCCGAAGGCCTTACAAGACTCGAGGACCAAATCGGTGGCCCAAAAGCCCAAACAGGGGCATATTCCCTACTGCTATAGTGCCAAATAGTGCCTTCTACAATTCCCGCTACAGTTCTGCACAATTCCTGCTACGATACCTACTATAATACTGCTACAATACTAATTCAGTACCCAGAAATTTTCCCCCGCCTGGATTTGATCTCGGGTCTCTTAGATGCACTTAAGGAGTCCTCACCAACTGGGTTGAGTCTAATGTGCAAGTCTTAAAGATAATCAAGTAATGGTTTTTCACTAACCTCTATTAGACGGTTTGGTGCCCCCATGTGGTTATAGAGGCCATGTGGGAATTGCTGTTGGTGTTTTCCATAGGGTGGTCAATGGGTTATATACTATAGGGCTTCACCATATGTCGGTAGTTGGTTCTAAACTGAGTACGTCTAGGGGTTTTCTAGTGATTTTTAGGATCACTCATTATTATTGTTAATTTCACTACTCTACTTTTTTTATACTAGTTCTACCATTCCTTCTTTGTTTATCTTTTTCACATTAGCACTGCCCAGATTTTCCATACATTATAATTTTTTTATGAAATATCTCTTTGTTTTGAAAAATAAAGGTGTTCTGTGTTTTTTGGAAAAATTTGGAAGATCCTATTTTTTTACAGTTGTATTTTCAAACTAGTGTCTTTTGATAGATTTGGAAAATGAAGAAATTGGATTCTATGGTTTACTATTGGAATCCCTACTGATAATTTTAATGCTCATGCCTCTCCTTTACCATTTCAGTTGTAGTTTTTGTTTCATGTTCAGATTCTTGGTCCAGTTCCTCAGTGTTGGAGCAGGATTTGTTCTGAGATGGGTGGTGACCTAGAAGGTAACTATGAGGTACGTGTAGTTTTTTTTTCTATTCACTTTTATCTCTTGTAGTTTTTTGGGTCTTTCTTTATATTGATCATTGTTTTTTTCAGGCTAAAATCATTCCCAGAGTGTATGTTTTAATGCACATCACTAGTTTCCATCCCGGTGGGATTGAGAACATCCTTTGGGAAAAGTTGTAGACTAGATCAAGTGATTGGTTCAGGGTCGACCGGGGTAGGTTCGTGACGTAGAGTGGAAACCCAAATTGCCTGGAATGGGAATTATGCTATTTGTTATTCTTTTAATGTTGACCCAACTTCACCATTTTCTGACACACTTTTCTTGTGCTATTATTGATATTGGTGTTATTGAATTGATTATTTCGATTACTTAATCCCAATGGTATGATAATATTACATTACATGAATCATTCTAGGAACCATAAGAAATGAAATTTCATTCATATTTCCATGACGCATCTACTTTCATTGTGAATTTTCTTGTTTTCATGTTATTGTTTCTGTGCCTATAATATATATATTTTATTACAATTCATCATATAAATATAGAATTGTGACAAATTAAATTAAATTATAATGGCATAAATTGGATTACATGGACCTTAAATTTTAATTCAGAAGGTTTATAGACCCTTATGATTTGGAATAGTGATTTTCCAAATTCACCCAAGATAAAGGGGAATTAAATTCATAAATGGATCCAAGTGAAATGGAAACCTTACAATTAAAATGATACCTTGATCTCTACCTTTGATATGGGGTGTAGGACATGTGTCTTATGATCCTTCTAAGGTCTTTACCACTTTTTCTAGATCTAGATCATGGAGTAGGCTGTCAGTTATGTATGCTCAAAGGCTGACCATGTACTTGTCCTCTTGAACTTTTTCCCAATTTGTTGTGTCGTGTATCATGGAGTCTTTATACCTTCCCTTTATTACTACTAATATACATGTTTTCATTACCTATTATAAATATCCTATCTGAGTTTCTCTCTTTGGAATTATAGATCTTTTCCATCATGAAATCCTTATCTTGAATGCCGAGATAGTGGTGACGAGAACATTCCGAAGGTGGTGGTCACTGATCCACCTGTGATACCCCCAGTGGTACCACATGATTTTCCTCTTATTATTCTTCCATTGGGTGTTTATACTCAATTCGTGTATAGTTTTCTTTGGACTTTATAGTATACTGAGGGTTATCCTAGGACTTCCCGTACTATGGAAGATCCTACATTGGACATCCTGTAGAAACATTCTCCCAATTTTATAGGGGACTGTGGTCCTCATGATATCGAGTCATGGATATAAGTTATGACATCCATATTTTACCATATTGATTTGCCTTTAGTGTGGAGGTTCAAAATTTCTACCAAAATGTTCTTTGACTCTGCCAACTATTGGTGGGATGCCATTTTTCAGTCAGGGCAGTACCGATACAAGGTTTGGGAAGACTCTTGAATTGATTTATATGATTAGTTCTTTTTGTGGACCTTGAAGGTGTATCAAGCCATAAAGTTCTTGTATCTTTAGCAGGTCTTTATAAAAGTGCTTTATTATTCATCTCATTTGACTGAACTCTTTCATTTTTTCTTTGACTCCTTCGAGTGAGGAATGTTTTAATGTGACATATTTTGAGGATGATATGGAACATGTTTTCTGCTAACATGTGAATTTATTTTGGTTGGTTACTATAATGTAGATCATAAATAATGATTTTATTACGTAAAATAATATTATAGAGGCTAGAAATGTGAGATAGACCAATCTTGTTTTGCATTAGGCTTATGGTTCTTCTGGTAGTATGAACCACCAATTCGATGGTTCACATGGTAGAGGATCTATTCAGGTGACATGTATTGATTCTATAGTGTGTAAAAATATGGAAATCAAGGAAAAAACCCTAGTGCAGAGGAATCTAATTGAATGTTTAACTTGTGGAAGGTTCATTCATATTCAACACTTCTACTATTATTTCCCTCCAGCATCTAGTGGAAGTAGTTCTTCACCATCGCCTATATCAGGAATGGTATTTGGGACTCCATGATAGGCTAGATGTTGGTCTTTTATTGGTTGGTTTGGATGAGGTGGAAATTTTCAAGGATGAGATAGTTAGGACCAAGAGCTTTAGTGTTAGTAGAGTGGATATTCTAAAGCTAGTAAGGCTGCACCTCAAGGGTGCGGTTCAAGCCCTCTATATACAGTGCATCCATCACTAAATGGGTAAATTCCTAATCCATCTAAAGTTATTGGGATTATCCTAGAAACCTCTATTTTAGTTTCTTCCCTTCATAATAATTTTTATTGTTCTCACCCCATTAGTATGGGTTGTTTAAATCCTTCTTAGTTTTAGTTAGTTTTTCCTTGAAACGTAGCATGAGTGTTTCATGGCGCTCTTCCATCCCGATGCTATATCCTAAGACAGGATCTTGGGAGAGAGGCCATTCATAGTCTTAGCCATATTTTGGGTTAATTTTTTTCTTTGGTTAGTGACTATCCATTTTGGGTAGATCCCTTATACTCTTAAAGCTCTTGTTACTTACAACGATCATTTTCACATACATGGGGTTGTTTGTGTGTCGTCATCCCTCATAGGACTCTTAAATATTTGAAAGTGACGCCATTTTCAAGACGAGTGGTCACTCTGTGGTTCTACCATCATTAGGTGTGTGAGATTTGAGTAATATTACTCTTGGGTTTATCATTAGTGTGGACCATCAATTCTTGAATTCATATGAATGATAAGACTATGGTAAATATCAAGGAAGTTCCTTTTTATCAATTAATCACAAGGTTGTATGCTTAGATATATGTGGTACCCAACTTACTATAAAATGGAGCATCAAACGTGTTGAGATCAGGGTTAACCATTAAATATACTATTAAAGAAACACCAAAGGTGGGGAGAATCGCACTGACTCTAGGTACGTGTGTTCTCCTAGTAGTGGAAACAAACTAGAGGACTATTCAAATTGGTCATTCGGTCCTTCCTTTCACTTTGTATGGGTTGGTTTGAAGCAGTTTGGTTAATATTTTTTTTCTTTTTTAAAGTCTCTCAATTAAATTTTTTAGTTGTTAAAGACACTTAATCTTAGTGTACTCCTGATTAAGGTGACCATTTCCCCTATCATGGTGACGTATGGGTACAGTAAGAGAGACATGTCATTATTCTAGGCTAATGTTTTAATGTTTCATGCATTGGATTGGTTGTTTTTATCAATGTTGTGCTCTTGAGTTATGGTTGTTTCATGCATCTAGTTTATCCTGGGTGATACCTAGTTTCTCTAGTAGGAACACCATTCATGGACTCATGAGCACAAGTTTTTTTCCTCTTGAATTTAATTCAAAATGTTTATTGCTTTGGTTTTATTCAATATACTTTAGTTAGGACATTTTAATTGTATCTATGTCACCCATAATTTCTAAAAATGGTTATCCATGGATGAGTTCCCCTGGTTCAAGTTGTTGACTCTACAGTTACCCCATACTTTGTTGGTCTCGAAAGAGGTGATTCAACTGAGTAAATCCAAAGGTATCAAATCAAGGGTTGGTCCTTTTTTATTCCATGGAATAATGGTTAAATGGATGTTTATAATTGAGACTCCACTAGATGTGTGTTATTGGATTCATTGGTCATTCTCAGGGAAGTATTAGATTCTTTAATATAAAGGCATATGGTCGAGCTTTTGAAATTCACTAACCTCTTAGCTGGGTGTCTCGAGGATAGTTGGCCAAGGATGGTAAAACTTGAATTAATCAATCACTTGACATATGTGTTAATTTGAGAACCTCTAGTTGGATTTCAGTTGGGTTTGAATGGTGTGTTGGGTATTTATAAATGAAATGAGACCATTTAAACAAGACTTCATTACTCTTGTAGGCTAGGTGATGTGTTCATTATTCCCAAAGGCTTCTTAGGGATCATAAGGTCAATGGTGGGTACATTATAACAAATATAATTTATACAAAGGTATAGAATATTTATAATTTAGGTTTTATTTCTTGAAAAGGACTCTAAAATGATTCCAAGGAGTCTATGTGGGGTTGTAGGGGTATCCTGGGCTCGTTTGAAGCCTGAAGCAATGAAAAAGATAACAAATGGTTAGAACACATGGTTTAATAAACTGTGAAACCCAAGACCTATGACCATGTAGAAAGTTTTAGGTTTTGAACACTGACCTACCACATGGTTTTAACATGGTTATTCAAACCATGTGGTAGACCCTACAAAGTTCCCCGGTGAAGAAGAACATGTCGTACAGTTGGAGAACGATTTGGATGACGATGCCAAAACCATGTGACAACTACTGTATGGTTCAAATTATAATTTATTTTTAAAATGATGTGTCTTAAACACTTTTTATGACCCTTCCTCTTTCCACTTAGGTTTTACCATTCCTCAAGGAACATGAACTCACCCCTCCTCCTACATTGGGGTTTTGTGATTTCTTCTTTGTTCCTACTACGTCTTCCTTATCGTCAGATTATACGAACTCCTCTTGGTAGGTTCTTACTACTTCATCCTTCAATTTCAAGGTTCCTCCCCATATCATCACTCGATCTACATGAAACATAAATTGTACCTACTTTTGGTTTTTTCCAAGATCTCTTGATTTCTCCCATTTAAGGTTTAATCAAACCATGTAGTCAAACATGTGTAGAATTGTAACCGTGATATAGTGCCTATAATATTTTTCCTATTTTATTCATTTCTTTATGGAATCATTTTGTTGTTACACTAGATAGAACTTTTTGGATATGCCTTTATCATTTTTATTAAATTATCCAGGATGGTTTTACATGCCCGTAATAATCCATGCTTATAGAGAAACCCAACTGCGGATGTTCATTTTTCCTTTTGACACACCTTTGGAAGCTGCAACTCAAATGGCCTAAATTTCCTTATTCTTGGAATAAGTTTCACCATGGTTTTATTCCATTAAATTTAGATATGGTTTTAACATCTATATTGAACCATTGGACCAAACATTTATGGCGATTACCATGAGTAAATAATTGATTTTCCATTGTGTAATGTCATATGTAGTTGGTATGCTTATGTTTTCATCATGAGTATAACATTCATATCATTCAAAATGCTCACACTAGTGTTAAAAAACTGTATAATTATAGTTTTTCTCACATTCTTCTTATTTCAAATGTTTACATCCCTTTTTCACATTCCATTTCATGATACTTAATATTATTCCTTATTAAATGCTAAGTGGTCAAGCCATGATTTGGTGGACTTTAAATAGAAAATCTAGTCATGCTTGATAGCTTGGGGTATTAGTATGTCATTGATGACATACAGTAAGAGGCATTCTAATGTTATGTGGATAGTTTTTATTTATTTTTTAATTCAAACTAATTTATGTTTTTTACATTGTTGTATGGATTGAACTATAACAATTACTTGGTAATATTATATGCTTGTGGTAATTAATTTCATGTGATGAATTGATATTTTTTAAATATTAAGACATTGGTATCTTTCTCCTGGATATGTGGATTATTCCATGTTAATGGATTTTATTTCATCATTAGGAATCTTGGTATCTTGGGATTTTTACATGCCCCTGATGACAAGAGGAGTTTAATTAACGGAATGAAATATTAAAAATGAATTTACTTGACTTCATATGCCTTTGGATATGTCTTACTTGATGAGGTTCAAAAGAGAACAAGGATTCTGTAATAAGGACTAATAGACAGACTCGTCGTGCATGGGGAATTATGACTTGACACACTATGAGTGATGATTCTGTTTCTGGGAGAAGATGTTGGGGTGGTTTTTATTACTCATTAGTCATTCTAGTTCCCCATAGACGAAACTAAGGTTGGGCCCATTTTTTAAATGTTTATACCATGCCTCGAGTGATCCTCAATCCCCTATGTGAGATACTTGGTACAGACTCTAAGTCACCATCATTGATTGAAACTATGGATTTCATACGGGTCACCTTGGATTGACTCAATGGTATTGGGTTGTTTAATGTTCTTGTTGCGACCCTTGGGATTCATATTTGAACACCAAGTATGGGATCAGTACTCCACCTTGGATTTTATTTTATCGAATGATTATATACAAGTGTGAGATGAATCTACTGTAAATTGTTTTAATAATGAATATGCACATTTGTGGATTCTACCTTGATTATGAGAACACCTGAATTATGAAATGCATATTGTAACTCAATCCAAAACACAAGATAAGTGGTATTATTTATTGGTTTGTTATGTTTAATTTTGGGCCTTGTTTACTTTAGATGTTTTCCATTGGTACAGTGACCAAACCTCTTTATTAGGCTAAAACAAGTGCTAGGGAAGGTTTTTGGTTGGGAACCTAGGCCAATTAAATATTGTTTATTTCTTTAATAGTATTTTCTTTTTTCTCTAGAATATTGTTATAAATTTATTTCAAAAAATTGAAATGTCTAGACACCATGGGTGCCAGCCAACTGAGATAAATATCTCATAGACTACTCAAATGCAGTTTGGTAGCTGAGTAGACATTATGATTGTATATAGGGATAAAGGGAAGAGATATTCTTCTTTTGTTTGATTACATTCTATATTATAGTGGAAACTTGGATACATAGGACAAATCCTATTCTTGAGATAATGTGTAGCAGATTTTTGAAATTTTTAGATTTTAAGATCATTTTTTATGCTTTTACCCCTGTTTTATATACTCTCATTTTTTTGGTGCATGATATTAAATCTTTATTACTGTATGTATTATTGATACTGATATTATTCTTCTGGAACCTATTTTCTTATATTTTATTGTTTAATATGATACAACAACTGTTATCTTCTTCTCGTTAATCTTTCTCAATTTACATTATATTTTTTATCGTTGTGCATAATACAATAAATGAGGGAATAATGCCGCCATGGACACATCCTAGTCCCTCAATTATAGTTGGAAAACTCAAGAATTTGGGGAGATGTGCGTGAGGTCATGTGACCAACCGGGCCTAAGGCACTTTTCAGTGGCACCCAGGTCTGGGATATTACAATTGGGTTATATTACTTCTTTATTGTATTTGATATTATATGATTATATGGGTTTTTAATTTTAGATATATTATGTTTTATTTATAGTTGTTTTATATGTATTTACATTTAATACACATAAATAATTCATTTTTTAATTCGAAAATTCAATGGTATGATATTTATGAGGGTTATTCATCTAAAATTCTCTTTCGTAGGGACATATGTTTATCATATGAACCAATAGTCATTTTTGAGGTATATATGCATAACTTTGTCAATTTATATCATGAATTTCCATATTTTAATGAAATTTAAAGTTTTATTTGTTGTTATTATTCCATGGGACATATAATTGAGGAGTTACCAAAGTAAAAAAGGCGTTATTTCACAATCTACTTTATTTTTGAAATGTTTAAATTAATGTTTCCTTTGAATTAAATAACAAGATATAATTTTCATGAAAAAAATATCATTATTATCCTTGGTTTATGAATTTTTTTAATATATTATATTTCTATTTCATGCCTTATTGATTAAATAAGCATCATGAAAGTTGTCTTCAAATGATAACAATTTTGTATTTCCTTTTAGATCAGGTATCTTTCTTTTACATATCCGTGTTTTCCAAAATTCATTTCCAAAATATTACTTTATAAAAACTGATCTACTAAATCAATTTTAGATGACCTTTTACCTTTTATTAATTATTTTAAAAATAAATACATTTTAATTTTCCAAATGGGTCACTTTTGACTCCCTCATTTAAAATGTTTTGAAAAAAATGTTTAATTTTTAACAATAATGATAGGATTTGATTTTATTTCCATCATGTAAAATATTTTCCATGAAGTTTCCATTTTATATTTCCAAAATACAATATAATAAAATTATTTTTGATGTAAAATTATGATTTCATAGTTATTAAAAGTGATTTCCAAAATCAAAAATTTATTTTCCTCAAACAAAATTTGTAACATTTTAATGCTTTTCCATTAATCAAAGGAAAAAACCCATTTTATTACGTGTACCATAGTGGGGATATATTTTAATGATTCCATACTCATTCTTTATCTAGATGGATTAATATTTCTTCAAATTGATTGTTATGGAACCCATTTCTTTTCTACTATTTAACCATGTTTCAAATAGATTTTTATAGAATTCATTTTTTTTACAAGTTACTCATGTTTCAAAGAGATTGTTATGTAACACATTTCTTTTATATGGATTAATCATGAGTTAAAGGGATTATTATGAATCCCATTTATATTCCCTAGGTTATTCAAGTTCTGAATAAGATAGATTTTGTTTCAATTAATTAATGTTGAAATGGATGTTCCATGTACTTTATTCATGATACGATTCATTGACATTTTTTATATTGATTGGTGGTTGTGTTATAAACCAGTTACGAGTGGTTTCTCTAACACTAAGCATGGGTGGTTACATTTTTTATCAAGGATAGGTGGGTCCGTTATGGCCCACCAATGAATTCGGTACTCAGGAGATAGAAGTTGGCCATATTAGCAATTCCAATTGTAAAGTTGATACGATGATAATGTTCTCAAGATACCAGTTTGTTTTATGTATTCTTTCTATTGGTTTATAATGTTTCTTATAATGTTTATTTATATAAAATGGATCATGATTATTGTTTATAATTATTGTTTACATTGTTATGTCATTACGCCATGTTTTAATGATTGATGGTCCAAATATTGATGGGTTTGAATATTTTTATATTGTACCCATGCACTTTGATACTATCATAATACCCTTATTAACTTGTTATTCTAATTGATGAAATTAAATATCTAATTTTTATGTCTACCCTTTTTGATAATTTGAACTCACCATTCTTATGTTTCATTTTCCCTTGGTTATCATGTATGATTCTGAATTAATTTGTATTCAGGGGATTCATATGGGTGATTTTAATGACCTAAAATGAAATATAAAAATCTACAAGTAGTGCGAAAGACACTCAAATTAATTATTGGGTATTTTATATATAATATTTCTTTTCTAATTATCTAAATCTCTAAATCTAAAATTTATTTTAGAATGAAATTGATATAAAATTTACTTTTGGTAATGTAATTTTTGGATTGAAAAAATTGGGTTACCTTAATTGGTATCAATGTTGGGAATTTAATTTTTATGATTTTAGCATTCAATCTGGGAGTGAAGCTTCAAGGATGGTTTATGATATATATCATGTTTACCCTTACTGAGCATTTTCTCTCATACATTCTTAGGTTTTCTTTTACCTAGGTTATGAATAAATGTTTTATATGGGGTATTTCTATGAACAGTATTAAATGGGTAGATATTTATGGGATTGTTTGAATATATTTAATGAAATAAGAATATTTTTTATGTAGTCTCTAATGAAACTAAACTTATATGGTCCTAGGGTGTATTTTATAAAATATATTGAATATTCTTATATAAATATGTAATATTTTTGTATGAAAATCCAAGTTCATTATAGTAGAACTAACTGATACACCACTTCCCCAATACATTCCTACAAATATAAGAGTCCAAAGAACCGTTAAAAATATAACTACCACTAATAAACTTAAATTGTCCATGAAGGGGTGAAATAATTAAGAACACAAGATTAATAACCACAAAATTTAATAACCTCCTCCTATGACTAGAATAAGATTTCAAATTCCTCTATGATATCTTCATTCTCTATAAAATAAAATATACTTAGTCCATTATGTATTGGAAACAATATGGACCAATAATCATCACCTAACAAACATCATTCCAAAATAACGGTGATCTATAAATTCATATTTAAAACATGTAAAAAATTTCATCATAATAAATGAGTGATAAATAAAACTATTTTAAAACACATATTTTGAAATATGGTCCACCCATGATCTAATAAAAATCTAGAGTGAATGCCAAAAAAACAGAACCCCCAATAACTGAGTCCTACACTTAGTTTGACTAGAAATATGTGGATGTAATTAATTTTTATGGGTCATATATGTATAACATTAATGATACATTTTTATAAATATCCTTAATGTAAATTGATAGTGAATATCTGAAATTTTTATCCCTCGATACCCATGATTATTTTATACTTCATTCACATTAATTATCATCAAAAATAGAAATAAAATAGATTATTTGATCCTAAATAAATTATCCATCCTCAAATATCTACAAAAAGTGACAAAAATAATGCTATGACTTCTCAAAGCATGATGAAACTTGTTTAAAAAATCTATGAAGATATCACCTCTCACCCATTGTGAAATATTCATAGGCTATAAAAAATCTAAAAAAACATGATGTTTGACACTCTCTTGGAGACATTTACGATATATAAATAAAAACCATCAGGTCTTTCATCCTTAGTCACTAAATCCCCTTTTTCAAAAACATGATACATCATCCCAAAACATGTATTGACCTCTAAGGGTGATATATGAAATTTATATAAGGCTTTGTCACCAGAATTTTTGAGGGAAATATCTTCCAATAAAAAACCACTAGATGTTTCTCATCCCATGTTTTAACCAAAAGGAATTTTTTTGTTAACTAATTAATCTCTCTAAAAATCTGTGTAAGGTTATACCAATGAAGACCGTTAGAAATATAAAAAATAATTAAAATTAATTGTCATATTATATATAAGAACTAAACTATTAACCACATCTATGTCTATAATGAATGTTCATGAGAATATCTATAATCTTCAAGTTATCACTTTATTCTTATTAAAAATCACTTTGAAAAGAATTATAAATTATATATATCAATAACTAATCCCTATGGAGAAAGAACATGTTTAAGGAATTCATCCTTCTTTTCTAATAAAAGGATCCCTGACAACTTCCTATAAAACTAATGTTGATGATGTATCTCCCAAAAAAACATCCATAAATGTTTTGCACTCAATTTATCAATAATTGAATCAATTAATATGAAATTTATAAATACCACTATAAATATATCAAGTTAAATCTTAAAAACCAAATCGATTAATCCTATAAACACTTACTATGACGTTATAACTTCACATTGCATGGCCAATAATTTAAAAGGCCATAGTGTCTCTAAATTTTTTTCTTATACTTATTTTCTTACTTTAACTTCATCTGATGAAACCATTAAAAGGATTATATATTCAATAAATAACTATAATAATTAAAAAAATAAAATGACATAACAATATTTTTTAAGGAATAATGAGTCTTTATTGTCACTTGATTCAACTGTGTATTATTGATACATAATCTCAAACTACTATTGACTTTCTTAGTGAATAAAATTGAACCACCCCATTGAGACGCACTAGGTCGACTAAAACCTATATATAACACATAATAATTATTAATCCATGGATCTTGTTGATCAGAATGCACCATCAAATAAAAAATAATTGATATCTTATGTGTACTCACATATAACATTATATCAAACTTGTTCTCATACCTTAGTGGTAAACTAGTAATGTATTCTAAAAATATTTCACAAAATATACCTTCCCAAGTAGAGAATTACTTCACCTGAAATAAAATCTACAAATAATTAATCATAGTAGTTAAGATATAATTTGTTGAGGATTTATATGGGATAACCCATTTTATTCATATCTATATTTAGTGAATATAATATGACTTCAATCCATATCTAAAAAATTTACACTCTTTTAATATCAATTAGTACAAGAATACATAGAATGAAACCAATCCATTAAAATTATAGAATCTTATAGTTTCATGTGTAATAATAATAGTTCCAACTTTTTATGATTTACACTTATTATAATCATGCACCCATGAATGACCTCAGCTAAACTAAAATGATTTATAATTGGATAAGATAACCTGAGATGCCGAAGAAAACATTCAATAAAATTTCCAGTATAATTATTAAACATGATTTACAAAATGAATATAAATCTCTAGATCAAATAAAATATATGAAAGAGTCTAAAATATAAATATTGTACCTCACATCTCCTTGGGTCCTCCAAATTCATAAGCTTTTACTAAATGAAGTTTTTATGAAAAACTCTCTACCACACAATCCATCCTACTTCCGCACTATGATAAGAATATAGAAACTAAAATCAAAAATTATTTTATAGACATGAGATAAAACATATTGGGAGAATAAAAAAATGACATAATGATTTACCTAGTCTATGGATACTCCCTAAATCTATGAATATTCAAAATAATTTCCACTCTATTAGGGATATAAAATTAAAAATTCAAGAACAACCATAGAAACCCAATCCTAAAATGTGATCACAAACTATAACATGATTCTAGATCACCTTAAATTATTATGTTGCCAATATATGGTTAGTATTCTAAAATACTACAGTACATAATATCATTGTAGTCAGACAACTCTGATAGAGTAGTCAGGCTTACTATACTAGAATAAAATATTTGTCAGTGATCATTGGATCCTTGATACTTGGATTAAGGGAACATTTCCCCTACAACCCTCAATTACCTCATTATAGATTTCAAACCATTGAAGGAGTCATAATGGTGCTCAATACAATCCTATAGTATTTTTCACAACTCTATCCAATTTTTTCATGATCTACAATTTACACAATCTCCCATTAAGATTCCGATCTAGAAATTGACCTCCTTCTATGATCCCATAGTGTACATTCCTTTTTTCATATAAATATTTACTAAGGAATTATGTATAATGAAAGTGCAATAATTCATCAACTTATATATAACAATCAAATTCATTATTACATCTACTAGATTATTAGTTCCTTGATCATTATATATTATCAATATCCCGTCTTATATCAAATATTCAATTTTTTTACTTCAATTTAATATGATTCATCCAGGAATAAAAAACATGGTTCTTCATTATATGTCTCAAAATCTAACAAATACAGTACTATAAACTTTCCTCGCACTGTATATACAACTACTACTATAATTTCATAAGCCGAAATGCCTTTTCTTATGTTTCCCCACCACATGTTATAAATGAGATAAAAAACTTTATGAAACCCCAATTTTACTAATAGAATAACAGAAAATACTCCACCAACTATAAAAATCACTTAAAGGGTTAGTAACCACATATACATATAAATAATTTACTATTCAAAAGTATAGATAAATTTCACTTATTTCTTTCATGTTTTTCAATATCCACATTATGACTTCCCAAGGTTGTTTTCCAAGGTTAACCATCTTCCAGCCCACAACTCCCACTACATGTGAAATATTAGTCCATATATAAACCATGAAATAAATAATTTTCCCACATCTAATGTATTTGGATCCACTTCCATGTAATAAATAACTTTATTTATTTTTTTTTGTGCTCCTCGAAAAATATATAATGGAAAACCATATTAATAGAAATTGGATTCTATTAAAATATACCAAACCAGAAAAAAATTGATTCCAATATTGTTTTCATTGAAAAAAATAATTTTTTGGCCACATAGTCACAAGTAATCATTATCCCCATAATATTAATAACTTTTCTTGAGTTATTGTATATTAATATATAAAAAATATAACATTTTAACCCACATATCGTTTCTATACATGATATTCTAGTAAAAAATATCGTCCTTATACATAAGAAATATAATGTATATCATTAAGAAGGACTGGAATTAGCTACATTGGTCCATTCCAAAACATTGACTTTTTACTCATTAATTGAATGATATTTTTATGTAAATTTCATAGCACGTGATTCGAGATTTAAAAACATTTCAATGTTCAGACACATATTGTTTTTATTTATTACATCAATAAATCCATTTATTTTTTCATATAGATATCTATCAAGAAATATCAATGAAAAAATGTAGCATTTATATCATGATACTCAATAATAAAATTTCATGATGAAATAATACTAAGAACCAACATGATTTTGGTGACATTCACTATAAGTGAGAAACTTTTATTGAAGTAAGTATCTTTCTTCTAGGAAAAGATTTTTAAAACCACCACTCCTTCTATCTCTATCTTCTATCATATTCCACCTAAAAATAATATACCCATTTTTTCTAAAATTAATTATTTTAATATGAAAATGACTTGATTTCCTAAATAATTATAACATGTTATGACATTAATTTATCCTTTTTTACTTACTCCCACTTGTTTAACTTATTTATCTTCACTGATTCTTCAAAATATTCAATCTCTCCATTTTTATTCAACAAAAAATATGAAAAGGATAATTAATACATATTAATAGATTGTATAAACATAATGTATCATTTAAAATATACTCTATATGTAAGATCATTAGTTTTATTTATCACATAATTAGGTACACCTTCAAGCTGAACTTACTCATCAAAACCCGATTCCCCTCTTTCACATTCATTTTCAACAAAATTTCATTCTCTACGCATGATTTAAATATTAAATATCAAATTATTACTACTGAGGATCATTTAATTTACATCATATAATAAGAAATTTTCAAACCGCTTACTATCATACACAATAAAGAAACATGTTTTGGATTTTCATCTAACACGTCCCTTGTATTAGAATCTATTTTTATATATAATAATCTATAAAATACACATAAATATGTTATTTATACCTCTTCTATAGAACTAAAATTATCATGTTATAATTATCCCATTATAACATATAAACTCTTGTTGATAAGAAACAATTATATATTCATTACATCTATCCAAAAATTATTCGGTTTCCCCATGAATAGCCTTATAATCTTGAAAAGTCCAAACAATGTCATATTGATTTTCTCAACCACACCCTTATATTATGGGGTAAATAGAAGAGTCTTCAATTACCAAATTACATTTAAAATATAAAATTTCATGAAATATATACCATCATAATCACCTCTACTATCTGAAATTGGACATTTTAGATTTGAAATTGACTCATTCTCCAATAAAATTTTTAACTTATAAAACATATTAAACACATAAAAAATATTTTTTAGGAAGTAAACACATTACATTATTATTTAATAATTGATGAATATAACACAATATAGTAACCCTTTAAGGGGATAGACTAGGAAAGGTCCCTAAACAAAAGTGTACACCAGGTATAAGGTTCTCATATTTAATGTTCAATAAATTTTCATAAGATAAAACTGCTTTTGATTTACATACATATGATCATTACATATACTACCCTCCATATAATTCAAATCAAGTGATATTGTTTTCTTATCCAGTTTATTTATCCCCTTATTAATATATTATATATCTTGTAATTCCACAATTGTCAATCACCATCATGGTTTTCTTTCATAACAATATATATAGAATTTTCTATAATATTATAATCTATTTTATTCATTAATACACGAGATACGAATATAAACCAATTTATAATATTCCATATAAAACAAATGAAAGGGTTTTCAAAACATGTATTTTCATGTTGGTAAATTGATATTAGGTTTTTTAACCCAAAATAATATCGAACACCTTTTAGAATGAACAAACTCCCTCTACTAATTTGGAACATTTCATATCATATTCCAAATATAGTAGGATTATATTATTTGTAAAATTTAATTTGAAAAAATTTAATAAAACAAAATTTTTTTTATAAATAATTCTCTGATATGGGTTGGAATGATTCTCCTGAGTCTAATATCCAGGATTATATGGCACTGTCCAAACTCAATAAAAAACATCACCCATTCACTTAGTTTTTTATTTGAGTTTTTGTCATATGCCTTATTTTTATCCATTTAGTCCTTCATTACGTTTCTATTTTTATAGAAACTCTTGTAGGTAATGACATAACCATTATATTTATCTCAACCATTTTCTATGGATTTAACTCTTCATACATGATTATTCTGTTATATATTTATACCACATTCTATAGTATGCGGAGAAGTAATATAAAATCTACTTAAAAATATTCTCAAAATATTATCACTAAGGATTAGATCCCTCACATCATTCTTATTCAATTTTTTATATAATAAATAAATTCACAAACTTTTTATAATAACATCCCAATTATCAGGTAACAAAGATAATATAAATAACTCTAATAAAATGTCATACAGTATAATTTATACCAATTTTAATTGACATGGATTTTTTTGAATTCATTTATTTAATAAAGTTAGATATTAATTTTAATTATACTTAAATAAAATATACATCACCTCAACTATACATGTTCTAAATCGATAGCTTCACATACATGTTCTATAGTGATTCTATCAACCCAATCACCATCTTTTCCATTAAAATATTGACTGGAATATTGTTTTCAAATTTATGATAAATAATTTCTAACACATGTCAATATAATATATTTTACCCATTTTTATCCATTTTATTATGTGTTACATGTATATGTAGATAGTGTATCTTTTTTCTAATAATTATTTTTATTAATTTAAATTCTATAGAAAATGAAGTTAGATCTATCAAAATGATTGATCAATATTTTTTCTTCTCTAACAATAATAATTTAAATATATAAATATGACCTTAATCTATTTAATTCGGGAATTGAAACTAATTTTAGAGAGTTTTATATATTTAACAAGTAAATGTATCAAAAAACATGAGAAAAGTAAAATTTTAAAATACAAAATATAATTAAAAATAATTAAACTATATATATGGTTTTAGAATTATCCCTTTATCTGGGGAGAGAATAAAATTAATATTTAATATTTTAATGAGATCAAATTATTGTGAACAGAAAATGCTCACATATCCTTGCTCAAAATTAAATTATAAATTATAAAATAGATTTGAAGTAACATTCATAATAATGCTACCAAATGTTACTAAAATATCTATATCTTTATAGTATTCTAAAAAGAAATTATACTCACTGCAGTTGTCTACATCCAACTGTGATGGATTATGGTATTATATTTTTTTTTTCAAACACCGTTTGACTTACCATAACATAGAATTATCTCAATCTACCACCTGGAGACTGATCTGGTAATTTATCTCTTTTCATGAATGACTAGTGTGAATTTTTTATTATATATCTCAATCTTCATTCATAAATGAAGTATAGTTGTGAATCAATACCTCAATATCTCAGTGACCATTGACTTTTTCAGCATATCTGTTAGATTTTTGGTTCCTAAAATCATATGGAATATCAACTTCTTATCCAATATCAAATGAATGTTGAAGTTATAGTTAACCTGAATATTATTTATCTTGGAATAAAACATTAGATTCTTTAAAAAATGTAACACACACTAAATATTTAAGTAAAATATAATTTTCACTCACATTCTGTACAGCTCATGTAATATATTCTTTATCCAAACCATATTATTTCCATATAGTTTCACAAAAATATACTTTTTTATGGAATATAGCACCACTTCTTTATATAAATGAGATAACTAACTTATGAAATTCCATCTATAAAATATAACCAATGATGCTCCTCCTAAGTTTAATATAACCTATACTGACAATATCCATATATCCCTATAAATAATTTTCCTATACAAGAGATAGTGATACTTCCTTTCATCTATATAAAAACCTATATATTATCTGCATGGATTCCCAATGTCATTTCCTGATTTATTCATATTGCTGCCCATATCTGCCATTGTATCAGTAATATCATGCCATGTGAAAACCCTAGGATACATAAATCTCTCCAAAACATATGCATAAAGAACCTTCAATAGATAAAAATCACATTTTCTATCTTTATTACTTACTAAATGAATAAAATAAACTGGATTTCTAATAGAATATAATATTTATTTTCTTCTATTACAATAAAACTCTTAAATACTTTCAATACAGTCAACTTGTTAAAAAATTAAGGTTTTATCTACATGATCTAAAGTGATATAAATCTATAAAATCTTGATACTTCTCTATGTTACTTCATCTAAAACCCCTTAACAAACATACCTTTTAGATAATGAATCATTTCCTTAAATAATCCATAAATTAGTATATCATATATGTATAAAATATTTTTGATGTATCCATCATTTTATGTCATAAATTATTATAATTTATCAATGGAACACCATTTATATAAATGTTTACACAAAATTACATCAAAAAATTTGTACATATTCCTAAGTTATTACTCTAAACCAATAAATGGTTACGCTATTATCAAACTAGGTATTTATTTCTTGACTAAACATATCTATCTAGATTTTCATATATATATATATATATATATATATTTACTCATCTATATGACTATAAATAAATAAATTTTAATTTTAATATTCTCAAGATAGAAATACTCTAATTCAACAACATATAAAACCATCATGATGGTGGAAAGCTTCATTATACGTGATAAAACATCAGATAAATAAACAACTCCATTCTTCTGAAATCATTTCACCACCAACCTATACTTATTTAACCTAATAATATGATATTTTTCCTTCACATGGTATATTTATTTATATAGATACTATTTAATTCCATGAGGAAATGGATTTATATACCATGTTTTAATATCATGAAATAAAATTAACTCATCCATTATTTCCAAATAACACTTTTTTGAAAACATTATTTTCATTTTTTCTCAAAACATCATAGGTATCCACCATTAGTAAATTAAAAATATTTCATGGATGGTGATTAAAAATATACATTTCTTTTCAAATTGGTTAATCTCGTCAAATTAATTAGAGGAGTAGACTCTATAAATCCTTTTTACATGATTATGTATAACTATAAGCCCAATTTTCATAAAGACACATGATTATTCTCTACCACCTTAATTTTAAACCAAATTAAATTTTTATATGAAAAAAAGAAATCACTTTACAAATTCTAATTTACTTGTTATTTTCATAATCTTAAAAGAGATATCTGAACTTATTAACACTATAACCAATGAAGAATTTTTTTTTTCGCCTTTGTATCAATATTTTTATCTTTCATTAGAGTCAATTTGTAATTATGATGAACAACCAATGAATAAAAAAAGAGAGATTCGTAAATCTTTACTTGAGAAAATCTACCCATGTAAACATTCTTCTATTTCCAAAGAGAGATTAATTTTTTTTGACACATTTACATAATAACTACCTCTACATTGAAATATTTTTTTAACCCCATGTGAGACCTCATACTATTGGATTATTCATATAATTTATAATTCTTCTACTTAGACACACCATTCAGTTGAAGTGTACTAAAATTGTTTTTTCAAAAATATTCTATTAGTAGTATAAAATTCCATGAATTTTATATCATCATACTCTCCTTTGTGTTCATACCTTATTCAATTTCTATTTTAACGCAAATCAATCCCGACTTAAGTCATCTAATTCAAAAATATAGTAAACAATAAGGATTATTTTTCAAAAATAAAACTCACATTTCCTTATTGGGTAATCAATAATTATTATAAAATATAAAGACTATATGATCGAATGAACTGGTACAAAACCCCAAACATTAGTACACACCATACAAAACATTCCATCCCTCATTATTTCATCTCCTTACAAAAAAAATAAAACTTATATTTATTTAAAATGATATTGGGTTTTAATAGAAAAAACCCCCAATATATATAAAATAGATAGTTTTTCTTTCTTAGGTAATACCTTCATCCCCTTCTCTCTCGTGTGACTTAACATATAATAAAACATTCCATAATTACAAATAGAATTATCAATTAAAATAATATATATGGATTTTATTGTGATTTTATAAAGTACTTTGTTCTTTAATCCATCTTCTATGACTATAAAAAACATCATAATATTACATTCCCTACAAATTAATGTTGAACTAAAACCCACATCATAAAGTAATATGATTGATATAAGATTCTATTTTAGCTTACAAATATATCGAACTTATTTTAAAATGAACAAACTATCACTTCTATTTTGGTTCCATTTATCTTCCCTTCCCTAATATATATGATTCCACCATCAATAAGATGTTACTTGAATAAATTTTATGAAACAAAATTGTTTATGAAATTATTTCTTAATATGGAATTGAATGATGATCCTGAGTCAAAAATCCATAACTCCATGGGGATTTCCACAGTCAATAATAAAACATCATCACCACTAGATTCTATTATTATTACTAATTTTTTTAATCTTATATATGTATCCAATATATATGTTTCCCATTTACCAAAAACTCTATCAGGCATGACTATAACTCATATAATTATCTTGATCCTTACCTATTGATTTTCATTCTTGTTGTTTGATTATATTGTTATATAAATTTATCATTTCCTTTGGTATATAGATAAAAACAAGTGAATCTTCCAAAATATTTTATATTAATATCCTTACTGTGTATTAGACCTCCCATATTATTCAAATTCAAATTGGTATTCCTCAAAGAATTATTCATGAGAATTATGATAACGTTTAAATTATTAGGTAATGAAAATTTAAATACCAGTGCACCTAACCCATAATTTTGTAAATTTTTAATTATTTTTTATCGATATGTGATTGTGTTTAATTCATTGATTTGATTGTCAAAAAATATCCATTTAATCATCCTTATATTAAAAAACTATCACATCCGGTACACATTTTTCAATATTGATGTATTCTATTATATGTTTTATAGTGTTTACATAAATCAAACCATCATCTTCATAACTATGATATGGAATACCATATTAGTTTCCAATATAATATGCATAACGTTCAGAGCCTACCTATATAAAAAATAAAAATTAGTCTTTATAATCTCTTTTGGTTATACAACTCGAAGCAAAAAGTGTGTCTTTTTATAATAAAATTTTGACATATTTTCATTCTATAGGAAATTGAATCCAATTCCATTAAAAAATTCATCTTCACATTATATTATTTATAAAACATATTTTCAATTGAAAAATAGAACCTTGATCTACCTAACATTTTATCTGATGCCAGTTTTTAATAGTGTTGCAGATCTAATAATGAAATGGCTCCAAAAACATGAGGTAAAATAAATTTAAAAAATGGAAAAAAATAGAAAGAAAATAATGATTTATATTTTTTGGTAATATTTCCTGATACTATATTGATACTACATAACCCATTGAAATCTAATATTGTTCATGGGTAAGATCAATGTGCCACCACAAGCCTACCTCCAATAGGCAGGTGCAGGTTACAAGCACCAAGAAGGCATATCACACTTGTTGGAGGCCTTATCCTATAAACCTATAGATATAAAAAATAACAAAAACAAGATATATAATAATTAAAAACATAAATTATATAAATAAACCATCTGTATCAATTCATGCAGGTGACCATGAAAAATATGAAAATAATTTGAATAAAACCAAATCTATAAATAAGGAAATATATAATCCCAATATCCTATTCCAAGGATAAATTTTTTATATAATTATAAAACTCCACATCATGTCAATACTAACATGATCACCATCATAAATTATCACCACCAATATATCTTAAGAACCAGCACCACCTCACTAGCTCCACCAGCTCCATAATACCCATGTTCTTTGAATCCACCACCAAATTGTGCATCATCTGTATAAACATAATACTTTTTGTCTATAGGATCATGTAGGGTATAGTGTCAATATTTGAATTAGGATATCCCGAAAAAATTATTATGATATTTGGAAAACAAATCATCTCAATGGAATAAATCCATATTTTTATTTTTTATAATAAATAACCATGTCTAATAAGGGCAGTATTAATAAAATATTATATCCACTTAAGATTAACTTGAAAAAAGAAACTACCATACCCAGAGCACTATAGAATAGAAAAACTCACTCTATATCACATTTATCACATGAACATCATCCCTAAATAGTTTTATTAATGAGGGGAATATGCCACGTAGAAGGTTTCACAACATTCAAGGGGGTACTAACCCATATGGAGGACCCATGCAGTTTCATGTGTAATATGTAATGGTTGAGGGGGTCACTTACCCTATTAGTATAGTACATATGCCTCAATTATATAAATGGGCAGTTACCTACTACACTAATCATAAAAAATACCCGTTCTTTTGTGATAGTTTGCTACTAAGGTGGTTATAGACCCCATGTCAGCTATGATCATCCACACATTCTCACCATTTCATTTATGAATCAATAGACATCTGGATGCTTATAATCATTTAATATTAACCACATATAACTATAAATTATAAAAAATTGTGTTGTATGTTTACACTCACTCATAATAGACTTATTTTGAATATAAAACTCTCACTCATGTAAATATTTATAAAGAATAATGAATTATACCCATTACATGACATGTCCCTGAAGGGGGGAAACATGTAGGGTTAGTCAGATAGTATCATCATGTAAATATCATAAAATTATGTGAACTAATAATAAAAAATCATTATTATAAGGTACATAATTTTCTGGTATCTCTACCAAAATATAGTTATTCTAGTGAAGACTCGGTGTGAAAGTACATACATGATTTTATCATGAGAAAACTATACACACCAGGATACCAACACGATATACACAACACATGTAAATATTAAACATTTCATGTGGGTCATGAACTCTGTATAATTGTGTAAAAAATTAAATGATGATGTATGTGGTCGTAGATAAACTATGTTTGTCCAAATGTGACATGACATTTGATATTTTAAACTATTTTAAAAACCATGTTCCACAGAATTCATGTCAAATAATGAAATATCTACGGTCTCATAAAATGTTTCATTAATGAAAATGATTAAATAATGGATATATAAGTACATGGTGTATGAACGGATAAAATATTAAATGTTTTTTTTGAAAAATAATAAATGCCAAAAATATTATCTTCTTCATAATAATGTATTTTTAACCTTTATTTATATAAATGGGTCCTTTTTTATAATATCAATCTTTTACAGATCACCCCAATTCACTTAAAAGGGATTATTCTATCCTGGCATCAACATTGGTTCAATGTTCATCTAACTTCTTATCAAACAGTTCCTAAAATAATTCACATCGAATTTTTCATACAAGAGAACCCATGAGTCTCCAGTTACACTCTATTTTTTCATCATGAAATCATTATTGAACTCAATGAAAAAGAATAATAGAAAAATATTCAAAAGGGATGTTTTTTATGTAATAAAAGACTACCTCGTTAAAGGTGTGCATTTTTATCTATTGAAGAATAAGAGTATGAGAAAAGAATAAATTATTATTCTTGGTTTAAAATCTCTCAATAGGTTATGAATCTTTATTTAATTTATTTTTTTCAAATAAATAATTTATCAGAGATAAATAATAATTTTATTATTCCACGCTTTGAAAAATACTTTTTTAGATGAATAAACCCTTAATAATTCTTGAAATAATATTCTTGACAAAAATGGGGGTTTCATCCCTATGTTTATTCTGTTCTAGGAAATAGATAATAACAGAGTTAGGATAACATGAGGAATGAATAAAATTATTATTAATGTATAAAAATATTTCTTTATGTAATGATAAAAGAATAAAATTATATTGTTCAATTTGATATTTTTAAATATTTTTCATATTGATATTAATATAAATTATGAAATGATGAGAGTTACAAAACAAACATGAATGAGAAAAAAAATTAAATTTTATCATTCATATCATGAGAGGAATGAAATAATGTATTTGAATTTATTCTTTTTGAATATATGATTATTTTAATTTTTTAAATAATAATTTTGTTCAAAATTAGTGAATATCATTTAGAAGAAGAGTGTAACAATTCATGTAAATTAAAATTATTTATTTTCATTATATAATTAAATAGTTTAATTCCTTATAAATTTATAATGAAATAAGTTAAATTTGAAGAAATTTTGGAATTTAAGCTGATGGAATAGTAACATGACAATATGAATAGTGACATGACCATTTGGAATATTAATCTATCCAATGGAATAATAACCTCTCCAAAAAATTTATGAATAAAATTTATCTATCTTATTAGTGAATATATGTTACATTTATATCATTGAAAAAGTAAATAATATTTCTAAAAATTAAAAATTAAGTGTTGGTATATTTTTGAGACATAAATACTTAATTAGAATATTATATTTAACATAATTATTTAAAAGAAAATATATTTTCATAAAATAGATTCATAAATTATTATTTTGTTGTCATATTTTTATAAGAAAATTTTAGGATATTTTAATTGATTTTTCAATGTGCTATAAACTCAGTTATAGTTTTAATACTGGTATTTTTCAAAGAAATTATGATTTTAATTAAAAATTAATTTTCTCATATTTAGAAAATTATTTTCAAAAATGTAGTTAATTTTTTCATTCTACATGTTGAAAAATTGGTAGGTTTATTTTTGAGATTTTTCTGAAATACTTGAATTTTTGGTGAATAATAAATTTTGATAATTTACGATAAATGTTAAATACATAAATTATTGAGTCATAGATGATATAAAGATTATGTAATCCTATACTCTAGAACCCCAATTCATTATTTAAAAATATTTTATTATAATTATCAAATTATTCATGGTCTTTATCAAAATTAACAATCTAATGAATGTAATAGTGAGAAAACACCACTCTCATCCGTAATAAATTCCACCCCTCACCAACTCTTCTCATCACACCTCACATACAAGTAGATTATTTTACTTTGGCCTAATTATATTCCCAGAAATCTTCACTACATCCTAGAGCTTATGGTCTCACCAAAAGTCCAAAACCAATGTCTTTAAGGAGGTTCTCTATAATACAATTCAAGAGGTAAAATCCTCTTTCATTTTCTATTATTTTATTTTAAATTATTTTTATTTTCCTATGCTCCCTTCCCCTCTACTCACCCAAGTGGAATGGAAACTCCATTATCATATATATATATATTAATTTAACCTTCTTGATTAAGAAATCATCATCTAACATATTCTCCTCTACCTTTTATTTGAAAATTAAAATCATCATATGTGGTTTGTCTACTTACCAACATCATTGATTATATGTTTTCATTTTTCATTAATTCATTAAATTATGGTAATAAAATAATTAATATGGTTAAATAATATTTTATTATACATACTATATGTTAAGTAATTTTCTCTAACCATTATATAAACATGTTGTTAAATAAAATGGTTTCAATTTGTGATGGTCGTAAAAACCGCCAAAATAAATGAATTCATTTTAATTAATGTTTTATCTAATAATTCATCCCAATATCCAAAAATAATAATATATGGTGTCTTTTTTTTTGAAACATATTAACACCATTTCATTAAAATTGTTTATTTTTTTATTACATTCAACTAGATAATTCATAATGTACCGACCATGGAAACCGTGAAATAAATGCATCAGAAACAATAAAAATAACAAAATATTTTTAATAAATGGGAGGAAAGAAATTATAATAATATCACATAAGTAATTCTAAATATTAATGTGGTTCTTTAATATATAAATAAAACTATTTAAACCATTATAAAATAGGTTTTAATGCCTTTCTATTAATACACACCAGAGGTAATATAATTCATAACCCAATTTCCATTATTTGGGTTAACATTCTTATTTATTTACAATATGGTTCTTATATTATTTGTGAAATTATTATGGATTATATTATGTTGAATTGTGGTTATTTGTAATTTATATTCCTATTTATTTCTTTTTATAAATTCTTACTTCTTATATATTATATTTATAATATACCTTTCTTTAAAAATCAACTTTTAAATTTCTTTTTTTATAAAATTTAAAAGGAATATTTTTATGAAAATATTTTTTGTTTTATGATTTTATTCTCCTTCTTGGTAATTTTTTGTGATTAAGGGTGTGAAAAATATCTCCCTCCAATGTATTTGGTATGTTTATGTTGGAGTTCGAGGGTATGTTTACTTTATGTGCAACTACAATGGTTACAACATAAGGTAGTCGTGAGGGTTACCTTGTAAGGTAGTTGTGAGGGATACAAATCATATAGTACCCATGATGGTTATAAACATAAGTAATAAATTCCCCAAGTTAACTTTATGGTATGATTTATTGTTTTTAGGAATTATATAAATCTTAGGTTTCAACCAAGTAACTATATGATACTTATTAGGTTAAAAGTATGTCTTTGTTAATATGATTTCATTTTTTCACAAGTATTCATATACTAATGGTTTATCTTATTATTTTTATGTCCCTTGCTAATATTTTAGTGCTCATTCCAATTTTTAAAATGTTTTTCATAGGTTTTAAGGATGGGTAAGAGAAAAGGAGAATCCCAGATGAATGGTGTGAATACATTTTATGAAATGATTTCATTTTCTTAGTAATTTTTTTTATTATGGAATAAATGGTTACTATTTTAGTAGTACCCAATTTTTATGATTATGGGTTTATAGATATATATATATATATATATCAATTATTTAATAATTTTCTAAAAATATAAAAAAAATATCTTTGGTAATTTATAGAAGATAATTCAAAAAGGATTTTCTTAATTATGTAATGTTTAAGGTTAGGTCCTTATAGTTGGTATCAGAAATAAAATATAGAAAAATTTAGTGGTTAGGAATATGTTAATATAATACCATAAAAGAGTTTTAATTTGTATGATGAAATAATATATAATGTGAATATTACCATGTTTCTTTATCTAAGAAAAGTCTTTTAAGAATTGTTTTCTATAGAAGAAATGGGAAAGATGAAGTAAGAATGCACCAAGAGGATGATATCATTCTGAATCCACAACCTAAAATGCTGGGAATTAGAACCAAATAGTTTGTGATAGTAATGGATCAATTGATTCAATTTATAAATGGTGGTGGAATACTTTCAAGTGAACTACCAAAATTAACATTAAGGAACATGAAAACTGTGGATAATTTTATACGGTAACACCCTCGTACATTTAGTGAAACTTTTGACCAAGTGGTGGATAAAGGTTGGATTAAATCCCTAGAAAAGATATTTGATGGTATGGGGTGTTTATATAATAAAAATTTTAGTCTTTATAATTATGATTTCTTAGTTGAGGTTGACAAGTGGTGGTCAATGGTCATGAATATCAGGGATAACGAGGAGATTGGTGCCTTCGAATGGGATGAATTTAGAAAACTTTTCCATGTAAAATATTTTCTCAAGGTGGTTCAATATAGGATGGAAAAGAAATTACTTGAATAGAAACTAAAGTAGTAATACTCAGTTGTGTTTATGAAGAAAACATTGCCCAGTTAGAAAGGTATTCTCTAATTCTTATTCAATATCTTGAAAATAAAATCAATCATTTCTAATTCGGATTGAAGCTAAGAAACCTAAGGGATTTAGTCTCCCATGAATTAAAAAGTTATAGGAAACTTGTTTTATGGGCTGAGAGCGTAGAAATGTAGTTTTCTAAATATTTTGTGAACTTTTACAAAATGAAGAAGAAGGGGTACATATGGAAAATGATGGGTATGAATCAATCATAGAAATCTAATTGTAATAAATTCAAGTTTCCAGTGTATAAAAAGTGATGTAAAAAATCACCCTCGGGAATTCCTTAACAAAACATGGAAGTGTTTTCGATATTGTATGTTTGGACATATTTCCCTTAGTGGTAATGAAAATGATCTTATGATTAATTCTAATAAGAAAACCGTAATGTGTATTAAATGTGGTGAAATGGGTCATTATGGAAATTCCTTATAAAAGGAAGATCAAAATGATGTAAATCATCAAGATTATAAGTAAAAGGATTAGTGAGATACTTTTCGACTATGTTAGTAGATATCAGTATATCCAATGAAGAGGTATTAAGTACTTTGTTTCTTTACTAATATTTTTTTAATATCTTGTTTGATATAGTGTCCAAACATTCCTTTATTTATGAGAAATATTCTAGGAAATTGGAAATTTCCCCTAAATAAATGATATTGTACCTTACGGTTAAAATTATAGGGAAAAATATTATAGTACATATGGTATTATAAGAATATTCTTATTAGTTTTTGTCTAAAGAAATTACTTGAAAACCATTTTTCCCATTATTAGAGTTTGATGTAGTTCTTGGGTATGGAATGGATTTCTGTTTATCAGGCTAAGATTGATTATATATCTAAAGAAATTATTTTTCAGAAAGAGTTTTAGTTTGTATACAATAATAAACCCATAAAACTAATAATATGTTTGTAAGATGAGAAAATGTTAAAATATGGGAATGAATTTTGTCTTTCTCATATTGTTTAAATTAAGGGAACTATTTATATTGACAATGTTCGAGTGGTAAATCAATACATATATGTCATTCTTGATGAGTTTCTAGGTGTTATACCTGACCGAGAAGTTTAATTTACTATTGAATTAGTTCCTGATGCAAAGCTAAATTCAAAACCCCCTTATCGAATGGATCAATTTAAAATTGTTGAATTGAAAAATCAATTGCATGAGTTTTTTGATAAAGGATTAATTAATCCTAAAAATTAAACATGGGGTTCCCCTATTTTTTTATTAAAACTAAATATGGTTCTAGGGGACTTTTCATTTATTATACAGCTTTCAACAACATTAATTTTAAGAATAATTATTATTATTCTCATATTGTTGACTTATTTGATCAGTTCCAGGGAGCTCAGTATTTTCCCCTAATTGACTTGATATCCATGTACCATCAGCTGAATGTGAAGAAGGATAAAATCATAAAAAATATTTTCATACTGGACATGGGAATTATGAGTTTGTTGTTATGACCTTAATTTTGAAAAGTTCCCCCGTTGTATTCATTGATCTTATGAAGAGAATATTCTGTGAATATTTGGATAAGTTTTTTGATGATTTTTTCGATGAAATTTTGGTATTTTTAAAAAGATATTAGGATCCTGAAAAATATTTAAGGTTTGTCTGGAAAACATTTAATAAAAAGAAGTTATAAGGAAAATTTATAAAATGTGTTTTTTGGTTGCAACCGATTTCTTTTCTAGGTAACATTGCAAATACAAATGAAATAGTAGTAGATACCATAAAAAAGTAGTTGATAAATGTCAGAGACCTAAAAATGTTATAGAAATAATAATTTTCTAGGATTTGAAGATTATTACCAGTGGTTAAAAAAATTCATGGTTTTCAAGACCACTAATAATGTTAACAAGAAAGGTAGTTAAATTTATTTGGACCTAATAATTTGATATTTTTTTGGAACTAAACAAGAGATTGGGGAGTGCTCTAGTTTTGGCCCGACCTTCAAAAAATTGTGATTTTTTCATCTATAGTGATGATTTAATTAAGGGACTTGGTTGTGTTCTGAGGAGGAATGATAAGGTAATTGTCTGTGCTTCAGGACAACTTAAATCTAATGAATTAAATTGTCCCAAACGAGATTTGTAATTAACTACTATGGTTTTCTCTTTAAAAATTTTAAGGCATAAATTATATGAATCCAAATTTGAAATATGTACTGACCATAAAATCCTGAAGTATATATTGCCTCAGAATGAATTAAAGTTGAGGAAGAGAATATGGCTTCAATTATTTATGATTTCTTGATCAGTTACCATTGTGGAAAAGAAAACAAATTAGAGGGTGCATTTAGTAAAAAATACCATACATCATTAACCAAGATACATTTATAAGTGGACCCCCTAATAAATTATTTGATGAATTTTGTCAGGGATGTTATTGGTGCATCAAATTCCTCTATTTTGTTTCAGGTTCCAGTGTTGTTATCTCTATCAGATATAATTATGAAAGCACATAAGGAAGATGGTAAGTTACCGAAAAAGGTAGAATTTGTGAAAAAGGGTACGTATCCAAATTTTAATATTGATAATGTTTTTGTATTTATATTTGTGAAGATATTATGTTTGACTTGGGATTCACGACTGAATAAATAGTTGTTAAGTGAAGCCCATAGGTCTCTATTTTTAGTTCATCCTGGCCACACAAATATGTATAGAGACCTTTGAATGTATTTCTGGTGGGATGGACTGAAAATGGATTTTGCATATTTTACCATGAAATGTTTGACTTATCAATAGGTTAAAGAAATGATATAATTAACCAAGGGGGTACTTCAGTCATTCCCAGTTCCAAAGTGGAAATGGGAAGATATATCAATGGTCTTCATGGTGGGACATCCAAATACTTTTCAAGGAAACAATGAAACTTTGGTTATTGTTGATCGACTAACTAAATCATATTATTTCCTTCAAATTTTCGATACTATATCATTAGATCATATTTCTCGATTGTACATAAAAAATATTGTCTGGTTACATGGGGTTATTATATCCATTGTATCGTACTTAGATCTTAAGTTCACTTTTAACTTTTGTAAAGGCCTTCAGATGTCATTGGGAACTAAATTATATTTTATCATAGCCTTTCATCCTAAATCTCATGGAAAACCTAAGAGAACAATTCCAAATTTGAAATACTTTATTTGATCTTATTTAATGGATTACAAGGGATCTAGGGATCATTATCTTTATTTTGTTGATTTTTCTTATAATAAAAACATTAATTCCCATATACAGATGTTAAATTTTGAGGCATTATATGGAAATTGTTGACAAAATCCAACCTTTTGGTATGAGTTCAGGTAATGGATGTTGATGAGACCAAAATTAGTAGAGGAAGTGGATGAGAAAGTAAGATGATCCAAAAACACATGAGGATAGCTTAGACCAGGAAGAAAAGTTATGCAAATAATAAGAGGAAATACTTTTCTTTTGAGGTAGGTGATCATGTTTTTCATAGAATCGCACCATGGATAAGTGTTATGAATTTTTTTAAGAAAGTAAATAAAATTCCATGATTCATGGGACCTTAACAAATCCTATAGAATGTTGGACCAATCACATACTGAGTATCTCTACCTCTGATTTTATCTCAGGTACACGATGTTTTTAATATTTCGATGTTGAAAAAGTATGTGCCAGATTAATCTCATGTTATGATCCCAGAAGTAGTTCAGCTATAAGAGAACCTCTATTATTAAGTGAAATATATTCAGATTTTTGATCATAGAGAGAAGGTATTTCTTAATAAGGTAATTAATCAGGTTATAGTTTTTTGGAGTAACGACACGGTTGAATATACCACATGGTAATCTAAAAATGCTATGAAGGAAGTGTATCCTTAATTTTATAATAATTAAATAAAAATTATGATGACACAATTTCTAGAAGGATGGGAGAATGTTACCACCAGGGTACTTATAAAATAATTTGTTTTCATTCTAGAATTAAATAGTTATATTCATTATGAATGTATAATTAAATAAGTGGATTTTTTATAAATTATGGAACTTAAACTAATGGTATAGTTTAATGACCATATGAATAGTAAAATGAACATTAATAGTATTTATAGGTCCAATAGAATGGTAACATCACCTAGGAAAGAATAAATAAAATTTATCCATCTTATTAGTGACAATATGATTTATTTATCTCATTAAACAAGTAATTTTTTTTCTGAAAGCTATAAATTAAGTGTTTGTGTTTTTGAGATTCATAAATATTTAATTTAATTTTTTTATTAATATAATTTTTTGAAATAAAATATATTTTCATAAAATAGGTTCATAGATTATTATCTTGTTTCATTATGATTATAAGTTAATTTAATGAGACATTAGTAATTTTTTTTGAAGTGTAATTAAATGAGTTGTATTTTTAAAACTTATTTTTTTTCAATAAAATATAATTTTAATTAAAAATTAAATTTCCAATGCTTAGAAACTCATTTTTAGAAAAAAAAAATCATTTTTGAATTACATGTGTTAAAATTTATGGTGAATATTTGGGATTTTTTTGAAATACTTGATTTTTTTATAGTGAAATATGATAATTTATGATAGATGATAAATACATGAATTATTTATTCATAGATTATTTATGGAAGATTTATTCCAAAAATATCAAACCCTGATTGATTATTTTAATTGTAATGCCCTGACCCCAGTTGCCCTGATTCGGTGAATTATTACATAACATTGGCATTATACAAGGAATCATGTCCCAAAAGATCGATCAGTTTTGAATCCTTAGAGGTACAAGATACATACATAAGATTTAAATTACATCGTGGAATAAAAACAACAACATTTCTTCCCCTTCAAACACTCTTATATCCCTTAGTCTATTCATGTAGGTGAATCGTAATATACTTCTTCGAATCCTGGCAAAAATACAACATAATAAAGGGATGAGCTCAGATGCTCGGGAAGGATAACAATATAGATTAAACTTTAATAAATAAGAATAAATATTTAAGGCAATGTATAAGACTAAAATACAATCATTTTAAACATAAACTTCATCATAATATGGAAAAAATAAATCAAATAATTCTATTTACTTATTCGCATGGATATTTTACAAGTTGAATAATCACATGTAACATCAAGTGCCAATTTCATAATTATGGAATGAATAATTCTAGACACCACAACCACATAGTCAAGGCCTCATTCCAAGACTAAAAATAAATATTTTTTCAAGGCCTTGTCCCAAGAAACTAGTTTTTCTCATGAGACCAATCGATGCATCTAAGAGCTATAGCGGGCTCCACCCGTCACTTACTATGTCCAATTCATACCTTATAAGAAAAAGTTGAAAAATAACATATACATTCATATTAAAAATAGCATATGAAATATTAATAATTTAACCATAAACCATGAATGGTATAAAAATAACATATCAATAGTCAAACATATAACAAAACCTTCAATATAATATAAAAGATTGTATCATAATAAATCAACTTAAAACAAGTGTAAAATCCATCAAAGGATGTTGGCATAGAGGAAATAAAAACTATTTGAGAGAAATATCTATTTATATTTTGAAATCATTTGAAAGTAATATAATTTTAAAATAAAACATTTATTTTTAAAATATTCTTATAATCTTGTACAATAAGCTTCTAAGATGTCATAATGGTGGAAAATAGCCACACTCACCATATAAGTTAAAAAAACATTCTTTCTTTAATTTTTTTGGAAATGTCTTAAAGGACCTTATTAGGAAAAAGAATGAAATATTCCTTTATAAAAATTAAAAAATAAAATAAAACAAGGGTACAAATGACTTTAACCCATAGTCTAAAAAATTGTAAAAAATGTTTTGAAATACATTTTTAAGAAACACGGATATGGATGATAAAGAGGTCCCAGTAGATACTCGCGTATAAAAAACCTCGGATAATGAAGAGATTGTAGAAATAACCCTTAACTTGTACTTTTCCTTGATAGAGGGTATGTTAACATATAATATAATAGTTAAATTGTTTTTATTAAATTATACAATAACCAGATACATGAATATGATATCATATATGATCATCTAATATTGCTTTGTTAATAATATTTTAGTAGTATAATTGTATCAGGTGTTTACTGATTCATTTTATTTTCTATGGCTGGATACTTAATCCATGTTTGTAATGGATAGGATGTTTTTGATTCAAATCCAGAATGATATTAATTTCCTAAACATTGTTTTTAACAATAAAATGATAATTATTCTGTAATGGTTATGATGGGGAATGAATTTCACCGTGTTTGTGGAGACGGTAATCAGTACGTACGCACCAGTGAAAATATCATTCTATTGATGGTGATGTCATATTTAATTAGATGTTATATCATATATACAGAATCATTATCAGGTTATATTTATTATTTACCACAGTTATACTCATTATTATACCAATCCAAATAATTATGTGTTTGAATAACAAACTACACCAAGATGTAGAGATGGTAAGTCGTACGTACGCACGTATGATGACTTGTCATTAATATGATGGATAGAATAATGAATTTGGATATAACATATTTCAAATAACATCAGATCATGTATAAGCTACTGGATTTATTGTTTTGGTATGGAAGTAAAAAATAAATTGGAAATGAAAGAAGAAAAGTACTTTGAATGAGGTGGTGAAATTATAACCTCTTTATCGGGAGTTTCCTTTTGAGTTGATCAAAAGGGTCTATAAGATAGATTTATGATAAAATTAAGGCCTCTACATCTATTTGAGGTTAGTTGGGAGGATATATGAGTAGGTTTTTGCTGAGCCAAAGGGATTTGGAGTTGTGATTTTAAGAGAAGGGGAAATGCACTTTTATAAGAGAGGTGAGGGTCACTTTAGGAAAAGCTTGAAATATTATTTTATTATACAATCATATTCGACTTATAATGGATCAAAAATTTTTTATTTAGAGGATAACGTGGGGGTGGGTTGAAAACCTCTCCGCCAATTGGTTTTATACAGGTTTAGGTCACCGTATTAACTTTATCTTCTAGATTTAACTCTTAGTTAAATAGTTTAACCTTTACCTTGAATTATTGTATAATTATTATAAATGGTTAATGAACTTTCAATAAAATCCAAGAGAAAAACAAGTGGTTCATTATTAATATATATAACCTTATCTAAGACCTTTGTCCAATCCATAGATTTTTAGGAATATTGAATCAATTAATAATATAGTATTTGTTTTAACAACTCATTTTTGTTAATTTTAACACTATTTGGTATTTTGTTTCTGTGAAAGTAATAAAAACTATATCACATCAAAAAAATTTATTTAATCAACTCTAATGTTTCATATTAAACTATAATATTAGTGTAATTCATTAGAAGTCTCAATTTACATTTATTTGAATATTTATAATATCAATTAATTTAATCTTTCATTAATAAAGTAATCAATGCATCATCATTGTATCATAAATAAATTTAATTATTTAATTTCTATTTTTTTTTAAAAAGTTACCATTATGTTTTAAATATAATTATCTTTATAATGAATATTTATAGTCTAATTTATCTTATTTATAACCCTATATTAAAAATGGTTTAGTTATTAAACATTGAACTTAACACTTTTAACTCTTCTTGAAATAAAATAATAATAAATGTCCTAATATAATAAAAGTGGACCAAAAAGATCATATTTTATTAATAAGGTTTATATTTGTATAAAAACACTTATCCAATTGAATTATGATATGTGTTAGGGTAATTATAATATCATTTTAACCTTTACATACCCTATTTACTTTTAACCGTGGTAAATAAAAGTCAAAAGTTACAATTCACAATAAATTATTTTCATCTTATTGAACCACATTTTACTTACTTATGTCAACCATGTCTCTTATATTTTTAAAATTAAATACATATAAGTGGTAAAATTATGTTTTATGCAAATTTTCCAATGCACATAGATGGTGGGTAAAAGACGGTAAAAAGTTCAATAAAATTTTATATATATAATATTATTATAAAAATAATCCAATTGATTACATTGAACATATATAGGTCTTATGTGTCAATTTTTACCAAATATAAATTTAAATTAAATAAATAATTATTTAAATAAAAATCTGGTTTAAAACAATAACGTAACGTTTTTTACTATTCATCAAAAATAGAATGTTTTCAGAAAAATGCCAAAAATTAACCCAAAGATAATTTTGATATTCCAAATCCAAAAATGAAATCCATTTTGGAAAATAAAATTTAAAAATGTGGGTATTACTATTCATAATGTCTAGTTTGATTGGTTGTGGTGTGTTAAAACTCCAAGTTGCATACAACGCAAGCTGTTGCATTATTCAAAGGGAAACCTACCCTGGAAGCTTGGGGTGTTACATTCTCTCCTCCTTCAAATAATTTGGTCCTTGGAATTTCTATAATATTACTACATATAAATATTGTGGTGGGTCTTCATCATAAGTTCCTCGGGATCCCACATTGCCTCTTCCATCTTATGATTTCTCCATAAAACATTCACCAAAATAGTCGTTAGGTTTCTCAACACTTATTCTCTTCTATCAAGAATTCAGATAGGATCTTCACAATAAGACAGGTCATGTTCTAGTACTATTTATTCATAGGTGAGTACATGTGTTGGTTCTGGCATGTATTTTCTCCATAGTGATACGTGGAACACATCATGAACTTTGGAAAGACTTAGAAGCATTGCCAACAATAAGCTACAACTCCAATTCGTTCAGGAATTTTAAAACGTATAAGGTATCTGGGACTTAATTTACCATTCATACAGAAACGTATAACACTCCCCCATGGAGATACCTTCAAGAAAACAATATCTCCTACTTGAAATTCCAAATCCTTCCTTCTATTATCAGCATAACTCTTTTTCCTACTTTGAGCTTCTTTGATGTGGGTTTGGATAACCTTCAACTTTTCCATTGTTTCTTTTACATGTTCTAGGGCTACAAGTTTTCTTTCACCAAAATCATCCCAACAAGTTGGTGTACGACATCTCTTTCCATATAACAATTCATATGGTGCAATCTAAATACTTGAATGGAAGAAACTATTATAGGAAAATTCTACCCAAGGTAAATATTGTTCCCACAAACCTTGAAAGTCTAGTGAATAAGATCTCAACATGTATTCTAACATTTGAATAGTATGTTCTGATAGTCCATCAGTTTGAGGGTGGTAGGCAGTGCTCAAACGAATATCAGTATCCGAGGCCTTCTGAAAAGGTTTCTGGAATTTTGATGTAAAACGGGGATCACGGTCAGAAATAATGGATAGGGGTACTCCATGAAGTCTTAAAAATTCACTAATATATAGTATTTCTAGAACTTAATGTGGTAAATATTCTCTTATTGAATGAAAATGTGATTACTTGGTTAGAAGATCAGAAATTACCAATATGTCATCATTCTTTCTTGGATTCTTTGGTAGTACCACGACAAACTACATCGTAATGTCATCCCATTTCAACTCAGGTATAGGAAGAGGTTACATGACTCCACTAGGATGTTGTATTTCAACTTTCACTTGTTGAAAAACCATACATCTTGACACATAATCAACAGTATATCTCTTCATGTTTTTCCACAAAAAAATGTTCCTTAAAATCCCTATACATATTACTACTATTAGGGTGTATAAATAATTTGGAGCTATGAGAATCATCCATAAATTCCCTTTTTAGATCAGGTATGTTAGGAACCAAAAGTCGCTTCCAAAATTTCAAAATTCCATCTTCCTATACGAATTCAATCAATCTCCCATTGTTCACAGCTTTAATTTTCTTTTGAAACTCCTCCTCACTGGTCTCAGAACTTTTTATCCTTTCTAGTAAATATGGTTTAGCAACCAATTGAAAAAGTATTGATGTTTCACATTCCATTATTATTCCCATATCCATCTTAACTAGATCCATGAACATAGGAACCCTTTCAACATTCATCTTGTTCAAAAACTCCAAAAGCCTTTCTACTCAAAGCATATGCCTCTTTATTTACCTTCCCCAGGTGGTAGTGTATAGTTAAATCATAATCCTTGATTAGTTCAAGCCATCGTATTTTTCTCATGTTCAGTTATTTCTTGTGAGAAAATATACTTCAAACTCTTGTGATCAGTATTTATCTCACATTCTTCAGCATAGAGATAATGTCTCCATATCTTTAAAGCAAAGATTATAGATCCTAACTCAAGATAATGAGTGGGATAATTTGGTTCATTAATTTTTAGCTGATTTGATGCATATGAAATAACTCTATCATTCCGCATAATGACACAACCATACCCTTTCTTTGAAGCATCACTATAAATAACAAACACATCATTCCCCGATTTTACAGTAAATATAAGAGAATTGACTAATCTTCCCCCAGTTCTTCAAAGAATTATTCACACTCCATTTTCCAAAAAAAATTAACCCCTTTACATATGATCTTGGTTAATGGGTTATCCAATTGGGAAAAATTCTAGGTGAAATGTCGATAATAACATCCTAAACCAATAAAATTGTGTACCTCAGTTATACTCGTTGTTGCTGACCATTCTTGGATTGCCTTGGTCTTTGAAGGATTGACAGATATTCCATCTTTAAGGGTAATGTGGCCATGAAAAGAAATCTCCTAAATCCAGAATTCATGCTTGTTAAACTTCCCATATAATTCATTTCTTCTGAGGGTTTTCAGAACAGTCCACAAGTGATTTTTATGATCTTCGTAGTTTTTTCTATATACCAAGATATCATCGATAAATACCATTACAATGTCATGAAGAAATTACTTAAAAACTCTATTAATTAGATCCATGAAGACATAGGGTGCATTAGTCAATCCAAAAGGCATTACTATAGACTCATGATGCTCGTACCTAGTTCGAAATGCTGTTTTCAAGATGTCATCCGACTTCACACACAACAGATAATATTCAGACTGAAGGTTAATCTTTGAAAAATATTGAGCTCCATGAAGTTGGTCAAATAAATAATTAATGCGAGTTAGGTGATATTTTTTCTTTATTGTCATAGCATTGATCTCTCTATAGTCAATGCATAACCTCATAGATTCATCATTCTTCTTAACAAAAAGAAAATGGGCTCCCCATAGAGAAACACTAGGGCGGATAAATCCTTTATTACTCAATTCGTCTAGTTTTTTATTTAGTTCCACTAATTCTACAGTGGTTATTCTATAAGGGGTCTTCGATATGGGCCTTAAACCAAGAATTAAATTAATAGAAAACTCAATTTCTTGTTTTGAAGGATGTCTATGTAAATCCTCTAGAAACACATCAATATATTCTTGTACAATAGGTGCGTCCTCTATTTGAACATTATTTTCCTCACCCATAGTTATTTCATTCTCTTCCTCCCTAATATTATAATTTAGATGAGCTACTGGGGATTGATCTAGATAAGAATTAGGTGGTAATGTTTCTGCTCTAAAGAAAAGGTACTCTTTTTCATAATAAAAAATTGTAACCTCCTTGTTCTTAAAATAAATTTTTGTATCATGGTCCAAAATCCAATCCATTTAAAGGATTATAAAAAATTAAATCATGGGTATGGTGATAAGATTAGCAGATAAAGAAAATTTATATGGTCTAATGGGAACTAATTCAAAAATATTTATTGCAATAATTCTTCCCTTAAGAGTTTTTACTGACAACTCCCTTGTTAAATCCAATTGGAAATTTATAATTTTCAAAGAAAACTAGGAAGATATGAAACAATACGATGATCCAGAATCAAATTAATCATTAAATAATCTTGAGGAAACCATTAAATTACCTCCCACCTTGTCTTTCGAAGATTCAACCTCAACAGTAGTGATCACATAAGCTTGTCCTTTCCCCCTTAGACTTTTTTGAGTTCTGTTTACTTGGTGCTTAGGACATTAATTTTCATAATGCCCCATTTCATTACAATTATTGCATTCAATATTGATATCCTCTTTCTTTCCCTTGAAATCATGAGATTGGTGTCCTTTTTCACCCGACTTGTAACGGACTCCCATTACCTTCCGGCATGTACCGGGGTGTTTCTTCCAATATTTACCATAGGATGGATATTCAAATTTACCCTTATTCCCCTTATTCCCATTTCTAGAGTGTTCAACAGATCTCTTCTTCTCTTTATTTTATTTAAATACGATACATTTAGAGTGTTCCTTTTCTGTCTTGATAGCACATGGGAAAATATCATCGTATAATGAGAAGGATTGTGAGACTAATGCTCGACAGAGAAATGGTTTTAACCCATCAATGAATAAATCAATATTACTCCATGGGTTTCATATATAATATTCTTCATTACTTGCTATCCTTGTAAAGTTAGCCTCATACTTTGTGTCATTCTCAACCTCCTTTTGCCTCGGACTCAGAAATTGCCTTTCCATATCTGCTCGATGGTCATGAGGAATGTATTTTTAAAATAAAATATCTTTGAACTCTCTCCATTCCATATTTGATACTTCTTCATATTATTTTGTGTTTTTAATTAATTACCACTATTGATCTGTATCTCCCATGAGGAGATCAACTTCCATGACAACTTTTTCCCTTTCGTTACTCCAAAAAGCATGAAATATTTTTTTCTAAGGAACATATACATTGCTCAACTAAAAAAGGATTTGTAGTCCCATTTAATGTTGGAGGTTTTTCCTCCTGAAGCAATCTAACATTTATCCTACTTGTTGTGGATAATGGTGCTCCATACAAGTAAGGTTATTATTCATAACTGGAGTGAGTTGTCCTAGTATGCGGTTAAGATGATTAACACTAGTTAAATCTCTAACTCCACTATAATTATCTTAAGTAGGAGGTAAATACCTACATGGATTAGGTGTTTTGATATGGTTTCCATTCCATCCACTAGGAGCCATTTCTAAACAATGTCATAAACTAGATTAGTTTATGAATCATAATACAAACTTTTAAACTAGTAAAACACTTAACATAAATCGAAATTTTTATTGATATAATATATAATCATAAAAAAATATTTGAGGAGGTATATACTCATAAATCCATAATAATTTTTTGTAAATAAATTTAGTATTATCCTAATCATATCTACTGGGAGTGTCACAACCAAAAGTGCAGCAAGCCCTATTGTCGTGTACCAGGATACCTCAGGTCAAGAGCGAAACTCCTTGTCAGATTTTTCACTCTTTGGTACATTTGTTCCAGATCAACCTCTACCTGCTCGTATTCAGAAAGGGTTGTATTTTTGGGAAAACTCAAAAAATATCTACATTACCAAAATTCTAGGAAGTTCTTCTATACTAACTCTCAAATTCTATGTTAGGGTAATATTCCCTAATCATAGTTTTTCTAAATATAGCTTCCATGGTTTTCACTAAACTTCCTCTGATACCAACTATAACGCCCTGACCCCAGTTACCCAGAGTTAGTGCATTATTACATAACAATTGCATGATACAAGGAATAATGTCCCGAAATACCGATCAATTTTGTTGCCTTAGAAGTACTAGATACATACATAAGTTTTACATTACATCATGAAATAAAAAACAACATTGTGTCCCATTTCAACACTCTTATATCCCTTATCCAATTCCTGTATGTTAATTTTAATGTACTTATTTACATCCTGAGAAAAATAAAACATAAGAAAGGGGTGATCTCAGATGCTCAGTAAGGATGATAGTATAGCAGAAACATTCATAAATAAGCATAAACATTTATGGAAATGTATAAGACTAGAAAACAATCCTTTTAAACATAAAATGCATCATAATATGGAAAATATAAGTCAAATAATTCCATTTACTTATTCACATGGTTATTATACTAGTAGAATGATCACATACAACATCAATAGCCAATCTCATAATGATGGAATGCATAATGTCGGACATCATAACCACATAGTCAAGGCCTCATTCTAAGTCTACAAAAAAAGATTTTTTCAAATCACTGTGCCAAGACACTAGTTTGACTCGTGAGACCTTCTGATGCATTAAGGAGCAATAGCGGGCTCCACCCGTCACTGACTAAGTCCAATACATTCCTCTAATGAAAAGGTTGAAACATAACATAAGAATTTATATTAAAACTAGCATAACCATAAACCATGAATGTTATAAAAATAACAAATCACTAGTCATACATATAATAAAACCATCAATACAATATGGAATATTGTATCATAACAAATCAACTTGAAATATGTGTAAAATCCATTAAAGGATGTTGACATAGATGAAATCAAAACTGTTTGAGAGAAATATCTATTTCGATTTTAAAATAATTTAAATGTATTATAATTATAAAAGAAAACATTATTTTGAAAATATTCTTATAAGCTTTTAAGGTAACCATTGAAGATGTTGTAATGGTATAAAATAGTTTCACTCGTCCTATAACTTAAAATAACATTCTTTTCTTAATTTTTTCGAAAAGGTCGAAAAGGACCTTGTCTGGAAAACGACGGAAATATTACTTTATGAAAATCCTATAAAATGTAAAACAATGGAATAAATGACTTTGACCAATATTCTATTAAATTGAAAAAAAAATTAAATACATTTTAAAGAAATAGTAATGTGGATGATAAAGAGGTCCTTGTAGATACTCACATATAAACATCCTCAGATAGTGAAGAGATTATAGAATTAACCCTTACCTTGTGCTTTTCCATGATCAAGGGTACATTAACCTCTTGTATAATATTTAAATCTTTTTTATTAAATTATACAGTAACCAAATACATAAATATGATAACATATATAATCCTCTAATATTGCTTTGTTATTAATATTTCAGTTGTATCATTGTTTTGGGTGTTAACTGATTCGTTTTACTTTATATGATTGGTTACGTAATCCATGTTTGTTATGGATATGATGTATTTGATTCAAATCCAGAATGATATTAATTTCTTAAACATTATTTTTGATCATAAAATGAAATTTTTTCATGAATGGTTATGATGGGGAATGAATTGGATCGCGTTCGTGGAGACGGTAATCCATACATACGCACGAGAAAAAATATCATTCTATTGATGGTAAAATGTTATGTTAGTGGATGGTATATCATATATACATAATGATTACAATTTTATATTTATTATTTACATCCATTTAACTCGTTATTATACTGATCCAAATAATGAAGTGTTTGAATAACAAACTACACCACTACGGGAGATGGTAAGCCGTACATATGCATGTATGGTGACATATCATTACTAGGATGGATAGAATAATTAATATGGTCATATCATATTTATAATAACATCATATTATGTATAAGGTACTGGATTTATTATTTTTTTATGGAAACAACAAATAAAGTGAAAATGCAAGAAGAAACGAACTTTGAAAGAGGTGATGAAATTATTACCTATTCTTCGTGTGTTTCTTTTTGAGTTGATCAAAAGGGCTCCTTAGGTTGGAATCCTGATCAAATTGAGTCCTATAGGTCAAAGTGAGGGTATTTGGGAGGATATTTGAGTAGGATATTTCCAATCCAAATGGCTTTGGAGGTCTGATTTTTAGAGAGGTGGAAGTACCGTTTTATTAGAGAGGTGAGTGTCACTTTATAAAAATATTGAAGTATTATTTTATTATACTGTCATATTCTATTTATAAAGGATACAAAATGATTTATTTTGAGGATCAGGTTGGGATGGGTCTAAATCCTTTCAACCAATATGTATTATACAGTTTTAGGTCACCATATTGACCATATATTATATATTTAACTCTTAGTTAAATAGTTTAACATTTACCTTGTATTGTTGTATTATTATAATAAATGGTTTATAAAATTACTATAAAAATCCTAGAGAACCCCAAGTGGTTCATTATTAATATATATAACCTTATATAAGACCATTATCTAAGCCTTATATTTTTACATATATTATATCAATTAATAATATAGTATTTGTTTTAAAAACTCATTTATGTCAATTTTGACAGTATTTGGTATTTTTTTTGAATATCATTACAAATTTATCACATAAAAAATTTAATCAAACCTATAACCTATAAAATTAGTAGAATTATTCAGATGCCTCAATTTACATTTATTTGGATATTTATAATATCAATTATTTTAATAGTTCATTAATAAGGTAATTACTCTTCAATCATTGTATCATTAATAAATTTAATTATTTAATGTCAAAAGATTATAAATAAAATATAACTATGAAAGAAATATTTTTATATTTATAATGAATATTTATAGTCGAATTTATCTTATGTATAACCCAATACTAAAAATGGTTTGGTTATTAATCTAGGAATTTAACACTTTTAGCTCTTCTTGAAATAAAATAATAATAAATGTCCTAATCCAATCCAAGTAGAACAAAAGGATCATATTATATTTATAAGGTTTATTTTTGTTGAGAAACAATTATCCAATAGAATTAGGATATGTTTTAGGGAAATTATAATATCATTTTTACCTCTAATTTCCCTATTTACTTTTAGCTGTGGTAAATAAAAGTCAAAAGTTACTATTCTCCAAATATTATTTTCATTTTATTGAATAAAATTTTAAATAATGTTGTCAATTTTTCCTCTAATGTTTTTTTAATTCAATTCATAGAAGTGGTAAAATTACGTTTTATGCAAATTTACAAATGCACCTAGAAGGTGGGTAAAAGACGGTAAAAAGATCAATAAAATTTTATATATCTAATATTTTTATAAAATATCCCTATGAATTAAATTTAACATATATAGGTATTATGTATATATTATTACAAAATATAAATTTAAATAATATAACTAATTAGTTAAATAAAAAGTCAGTTTTACAAAATAACTCAGTATTTTCACTATTCATAAAAAATTGAACGTTTTCAAAAAATTACCAAAAATTCATCCTAAGCCAATTTTTATATTCCGAATCCAAAAATGAATCTCATTTTGAGAAATAAAATTTGTAAAATTTTAAGAAGTGGGTATTACTATTCATAATGACTTGATTGATTGGTCGTGGTTTGTTAAAACTCAATGTTTCATACAATACAAGCTATTGCATTATTCGAAGGGAAACTTACTATGGAAGCTTGGGGTGTAACATTATCCCCTCCTTCAAACAATTTGGTCCTCAAAATTTCTAGAATATTACAACATAAAAATTTTTGTGTGGATCTTCATCATAAGTTCCTCAGGTTCCCACGTTACCTCTTCCATCTTATGATTTCTCCAAACAACTTTCACCAGAAGAGTCGTCTGGTTTCTCAACACTTGTTCTCTGGTGTTAATAATTCTAATAGGATATTTGAAATAAGATAGATCATGTTCCAGTTCAATTTCCTCATAGGTGAGGATATGCGTTGGGTCAGGCATGTATTTTCTCAACAGTGACACATAGAACACATCATGCACATTGGAGATACTTAGCATCATTTCCAAACAATAAGCTACGACTTCAATTTTTTCAAATTTTTTGAAAGGTCTAATGTATCTAGGACTTAATTTACCCTTCTTACTGAAACTTATAACACCCTTCTGTGGAGATACCATAAAAAAATATGATCTCCTATTTGAAATTCCAAATCCTTACTTCGGTTATCGGCATAGCTCTTTTTCCTACTTTGATCTACTTTGATGTGGGTTTGGATAACCTTAACCTTTTCTATTGTTTCCTCAAAACATTCTGGGTCTATGAGTTTTCTTTCACCAATATCATCCTAAAAAGTTTGAGTGCGACTTCTCTTTATATATAATGCTTCATATGGTGCCATCTGAATATTGGAATAGAAGCTATTGTTATAGGAAAAATCAATCAGTTGTAAATATTGATCCCACATACCTTTAAAGTCAGATGAGAAAGATCTCAACATGTCTTCAAAGGTGTTAATAGTTTTTTCTAATTTTCCATCAGTTTGAGGGTGGTAGGAAGTGCTCAAATGAAGTTCCGTATCCAAGGCCTTCTAAATACATTTCTATAATCTTGATGTAAAACGGGAATCGCAATAAGAAATAGTTGATAGGGGTACTCTATTATGTCTTATAACTTCATTAATATATAGTCTTGATAGACGTTCAAGTGGTAAATCTTCTCTTATAGCATGAAAATGTGATGACTTGGTAAGATGATCAATAATGACCCATATTTCATCATTCCTTCTAGTATTCTTTGGTATTCCCATGACAAAGTACATCATAATATCATCCCATTTCCACTCAGGTATGAGAAGAGGTTGCATGAATCCTCAAGGATGTTTTCTTCCCACTTTCACTTGTTGAAAAACCATACATATTGACACATAATCAGACATCTCTCTCTCCATTATTTCCCACAAAAAATGTTCCTTTAAGTATATATACATATTAAAGCTACAATAGTGTATAGAGATTTTGGAGCTATGAGCATCAGCCAACAATTTATTTTTTAGAACATTTATTTCAGGAACTCAATGTATCTTCCAAAATTTTAAAATTCAATATTCATATATGAATTCAATAAATATTCAATTATTCATAGAGTTATTTTTCTTTTGAAACCCTTCATCATTATTATGAGAACATTTTACCATTTCTAGTAAATATGTTTTTGAAGCCAATTGAAAAAATTATTGAAGATTCACCTTTGATGATTATTCTAATATCCATCCTTATTAGATCTATGAACACAGGATCCCTTTCAACTTTTATCTTGTTCAAAACTCCATGATATTTTCTTCTCAAAGCATCTTCCACCTTATTTTCCTTCCCCGGGTGGTAGCATATAGTGAAATAATAATCCTTGAGTAGTTCAAGTCATCATATTTGCCTCGTGTTTAGTTATTTTTTTTGAGGAAATATTCTATAAACTCTTTTGATCAGTATATATTTCACAATTTTTACCATAGGATAGTGTCTCCATATCTTCAAAGAAACAATTACAGTTTCTAACTCAAGATCATGAGTGGAATAGTTTTGTTCATTAATTTTTAGTTGTTGTAATGAATATGCAATAACTATAACATTTTGTATAAGGAAATAACCAATTCCTTTCATTGATGCATCTCTATAAATATGAAACCCATCATCCCCGGATGGTTGAGTCAAGATAAGGGAATTGATAAATCTTCACTTTAGATCATCAAAAAATTCTTCACACTCTTTTTTCCAAACATATTTAACCACTTGACGTGTGAGCTTGGTTAATGGGTTATCCAATCAGGAAAAATTCTGGATGAAATGTCGATAATAACCTGCTAACCAATAAAACGACATACCTCAGTTATACTCATCGGTGAGGGCCATTCTTGGATTGACTTGATCTTTGAAGGGTTAATAGAGATTCCATACTTAGAGAAAATATGGATCAGAAAAAAATCTCATGAAACCAGAATTCACATTTTCTAAACATCCAATATAATTCATTTCTTCTTAGGGGTTTCAAAATAGTGCGCAAGTAATTTTCAGGATCTTTATTGCTTTTGAGTATAAAAAGATATCATCAATAAATACCACTAAAAATTATTCAAGATATTTATTTAAAACATTATTCATTAGATCCATAATGGTAGAGGGTGCATTAGTCAATCAAAAAGGCATTATTGTAAACTTGCAATGCCCGTACCTAGTGCAAAATGCTGTTTTTAGAATGTCTTCCTTCTTCACACACAAATGACGATATCCATATCAAAGGCCAATATTTGAAAAATATTGAACTCCATAAATATGGTTGAATAAATCATCAATGAGGTATAGGGGATACTTTTTCTTTATATTTATATCATTTATCTCCATGTAGTCAATGCACAACCTCATAGATCTATCTTTCTTCTTAACAAAAAAGAACAGGGGCTCCCCATGGAGAAACACAAGAAATAATAAATCCTTTATTACTCAATTCCTATAGTTTTTTCTTTAGTTACACTAATTTTATATTGGCCATTATATAAGGGGTATTCGATATGAACCTTGAACCAAGAATTAAATCAATGGAAAACTCAATTTCACGTTCTCGAGGATGTCTAGATAACCCTCTGAAAAAACTTCAACATATTCTTGTAAAATCGGTACATCCTTAATTTGAACATTCTTTTCCTCACCCATAGTTATTTCATTCTCTTACTCCACAATAATTGAATTTAGTAGAGCTAATAGGGTTGGATCAAGATAAAAATCAGGTGGTGACACTTTTTCTCTAATGATAAGGTACTCTTTGTCATCATCGAAAATTGTAACCTCCTTCTTCTTGCAATAAATTTTCACATCATGGTCTAAAATCCAATACATTCTGAGGATTATATAAAATTCAATAATGTGTATGATGATGATATTAGAAGATAAATAACATTTATATGCTCTAATGGCAACTGATTCACAAATATTTATTTCAATGATACTTCTCTTAGGAGTTTTGACTAACAACTCCCTTCTTAAATCAATTTGAAAATATCTAATTTTCATAGAAAACATGGAAAATATGAAACAATGTGATTATCCATAATCAAATAAAACATTGGATAAACTTGAGGAAACCATTTAATTACCTACCACCACGTCTTTAGGATCATCAACCTCAGTAGTATTGATCGAACATGCTTCCACTTTCTCCCTTAGACATTTTCAGGTATGTTTCCTTGTCGCTAAGGAAATTAATTTCCATAATGCCCCATTTCTCTATAGTTGTAGCATTCAACATTGAAAGCCTCTTTATTTCCCTTTCAATAATGAGCTTGCTGTCTATTTTCACACCATTTGTAAAAGACTCCCATTCACTTCAGGCAAGTATCAGGGTGTCTCTTCCCACATTAACCACACGATGTATATTCAACATTTTCCTTATTCCCCTAATTTTAATTTCTAGAGTGTTCAACAGATCTCTTCTTCTCTTTCATTGATTTTTATTCGTAAGACTTAGAGAATTCCTTTTTTGTCTTGATAGAACATGAGACAATATCATTGTATGATGAGAATGATTGTGAGACTATTACTCAACTGATAAATGGTTTTAACCCATCGAAGAATCGATCAATCTTACTCCTTGGGTAACCTATATAATCTATTGCATGCCTTTATAACCTTGTAAAGTTAGCCTCATACTTTGCGACATTCTCATCCTCCTTTTATCTCAGACTCATGAATTTCCTTTCCATATCCACTCAATGGTCATGAGGAAAGTATTTTTCTAGTAAAATATCTTTAATCCCCCACCATTCCATATTTGATACTTCTTCATATTCCTTTGTGTTTTAAATTAATGACCACAATTGATATGCATCTCCCGTGAGGATATAAACTTATATGAAACATTTTTCCCTTTCGCTACTCCCCAAATCATGAAATTGTTTCCCTAAAGAACTTATCCATTTCTCATCTACAAATGGATTTATAGTCCCATTGAGTGTTTGTGGGTTTTTCCTCCTGAAGCGGTCTAACATTGATCCACTGTGTTGTGGATCATGGTGCTCCATACGGGTAAGGTTATTATTCATAACCTGAGTGAGTTGTCCCAATATGGTCATAAGATGATTAGCACCAGTTACATCACCAGCTCCATTATAATTATATTGAGTAGGAGGGAAATCCCAACATGTATTGTGTGCGTTGATACGGTTTTCCTTCTTTCAACTAGGAACCATTTCTTAACAATGGCATGCACTAGATTAGATTCTGAATCGCAATACATAATTTCAAACATCTAAAACACTAAACATAAATTGAACAGTTTATTGATATAATATTTAATCATAAATTTTTTTTCTTTGATGATGTATATACTCATAAATCCTACATAATGGTTTGTAAAGAAAATTTGAATTATCCAAATTATAACCCCTGAGAGTGTCATAACTAGGCATGCAGCAAGACCTGTTGCCGGGTACTAGGATACCCCAGGTCAAGCACGAAAATATTTTTCAGATTTTTCACTCGTAGGTACATCTATTCCAGAGCTACCTCTACCTACTCGTATCTAGATAGGGCTGTATTTCTTGGAAAACTCATAAAATCTCTACATTTCCAAAATTATAGGAAGTTATTCTATACTAATACTCAAATTCTATCTTATGTTAATGTTATATAATCATATATTTTCTACATACAACTTCTAAGGATTGTACTAAACATCATCTAATACCAACTCTAATGTCCTAACCCCATTTACCTAGATTTGGTTCATTATTACATAACATTGTCATGATACAATAATAATGTCCCAAAAGACCGATATGTTTTATTACCTTGGAATTAATAGATAAATACATAAGTTTTACATTACATCATGACATAAAAACCAACATTTTATCCCCTTTAAACACTCTTATATGCCTTATCCTATTCTTGTTGTTCAATCATAATATACTTCTTCACATCCTGGAAAAAATAAAACATAAGAAAGAGGTGAGATAAGATGCTCAGTAAGGATAACAGTATAGCGGAAACATTCATAAATAAGAACAAACATTTAAGGAAATGAATAAGACTAAAACACAATACTTTTAAACATAGACATCAGCATAATATGGAAAAAATATATCAAATAATTTTATTTACTTATTCACATGGATATTCTACTAGTCATATAATCACATTCCACAAAAATAGCCAATTTCATAGTGATGGAATGCATAATGCCTAATATCATAACCACCGAGTCAAGGCCTCGGGCCAAGACTACAAGTAGATATTTTGTCAAAGCCTTTTTCCAAGACACAAGTTTTCCTCATTAGACATACCAATGAATAAAGGATCTATATCGGCCTCCATCTATCACTTACTAAGTCCAATTCATTCCTCGTATGAAAAGGTTGAAACATAACATAAACTTTTGTATTAAAACTAGAATTGAAATGTTAATAATTTAACCACAAACCATGAATGGTATAAGAATAATACATCCATAGTCAAAAATATCACAAAACCTTCAACAGAATAGTGAAGATTGTATGTTAATAAACAAACATCAAACAAGTATAAATCCATCAAAGGATTTTGACTTAGTCTAAATCAAATATGTTTGAGAGAAATATCTATTTCTATTTTTGAAATCATTTAAAAGTAATGTAATTATAAAAGGAAACATTTATTTTGAATATATTCTTATTATCTTTTCTATTATTCGTTGAAGATTTTATTATGGCAGAAAATAGCTGCACTCACTATATAAGTTCAAAAAACATTCATTCCTTAATTTTGTGAAAAAGGCCGTAAAGGAGCTTGTTTGGAGAATGACAGAAATAATACTATATAAAAATTCAATAGAAAGTAAAACAAGTGTATAAATGACATTAAACCATATTCTAGGAAATAGTAAAAAAACTGAAATACATTTTTTAGAAACACATATGTGGATGATAAAGAGGTTCATGTAGATACTCATGAATAAATAACCTTGGATAATGAAGGGATTATTGAATTAACACTTAGCTTGTACTTTTCCTTGATTGAGGGTATGTTAACCTCTTCTATAATATTTAAATCATTGTTATTAAGTTATACAAGTAAAAAATACATAAATATTATATCATATATGTTCTTCTAATGTTGCTTTGTTAATAATATTTCAGTAATGTCATTGTTTTGGGTGTTAACTAATTCATTTTTTATATGCTTGGTAACATTAGCAATGATTGTTATTGATAGGATATATTTTATTCATATCATGATTGATATTAAGTTCTTAAACATTATTTTTAATCATAAAATGAAAATTTTTCTTTAATTATTATGATGGGTAATGAATTTCATCGCGTTCATGGAGACGGTAATCCGTGTGTACCCACGAGAGAAAATATCATTATATTGATGGTAAAATTGTATGTAATTAGATGGTATATCATATATGTAGAATTATTAACATATTTTATTTATTATTTAAATTATGTATACTCATTATTATACTAATCCAAATAATTATGTGTTTGAATAACAAACTACACCACGACGTGGAGACGATAAGCCATACGTATGCGCATATGGTGACATGTCATTCATATGATGGATAGAATAATGAATATGGTTATACCATATTTATAATAATATAATAATATGTATAAGGTACTAGAGTTATTATTTTGGTATGGAAACAACAAATAAAGAGGAAATGGAAGAAGAAAAAAACGTTGAAAGAGGTGGTCAAATTATTACATATTCTTCAGGTGTTTCCTTTTGAGTTGATCAAAACGGCTCCTTATGTTGGATTTATGATCAATATAAGTCCCCTAGGTCTAAGTGATGGTAGTTGGGAGGATATTTGAGTAGTTTTTGGATGAGAAAAATGGCTTTGTAAGTGTGATTTTGAGAGAATGGGAAGTACCCATTTATTAGAGAGGTGAGGGTCACTTTAGAAAAATCTTGAAATATTATTTTATTATACAATCATATTCAGTTTATAATGGCTATAAAATGATTTATTTAAAGGATAATGTGGGGATGGGTCGAAAAAAATTCAACAAATAGGTTTTAGATAGGTCTATATCACCCTATTAACCTTATATTTTAAATTTAACTCTTAGTTAAATAGTTTATCTTTTACTATGTATTCTTGTATTATTATAATAAATGCGTAATAAACAAACTATAAAATTCACAGAAAACCCCAAGTGGTTCATTATTAATATATCTATCCTTATATAAGACCAATTTTTGATGCTTATATTTTTAGGAATATTATATCAATTAATAATATACTATTAGTTTTAAAAATTCATTTATGTCAATTTTGACACTAATTGTTATTTTCTTTTTATGAAAGTCATAACAACTTTATCACTTAAAAAAAGTTTATTTAATCTTCTCTAACATGTCATATTAACCGAAATTTTTTTGTAATTCATCAAAATTATAAAATTACATTTATTTGGAAATTTATAATATCAATTATTTCAATCATTCATTAAAAAGGTAATTACACCCTCATCATTGTATCATTAATAAATTTAATTATTTAATTTCAAAAAATTATAAATAAAATAAAATTATGTATGAAATCATTTTATATTTATAATTAATATTTATATTCAAATTTATCTTATGTATAACCCAATATTAAAAATGGTTTAGTTATTTAAATTTGAATTTTACGCTTTTAACTCTTCTTTAAATAAAATAATAATAAATGTCCTAATCAAATCCATGTTGACCAAAAGGATCATATTTTTTTCCTCAGGTTGATTTTGGTCGAAAAAACACTTTTCCAATAGAATTAAGACATGTGTTAGGGTAATTATAATATCATTTTTACCTTTAATTACCCTATTTACTTTTAGTTGTGGTAAATAAAGTAAAAAGTTACTATTCACCAAAAAATATATTCACTTTATTGAACCACATTTTAATTACTGATTTCAACCGTGTTTCTTGGATTCTTAAAATTCAATTCATAGAAGTGTTAAAATTAAGTTTTATACAAATTTAAAAATGCGCCTAGAACGTGGGTAAAAGATGGTAAAAAGTTAAATAAGATTTTATATATCTAATATTATAATAAAATGAATCCAATGAATTACATTGAACATATATAGGTATTATGTATCTATTTTTACCAAATATAAATGTAAACAAAATAAAAAATTATTTAAATAAAAAGTTGGTTTTAAACAATAACACAATGTTTTAACTATTCATCAAAAATTGAAAGTTTTAAGAAAAATACCAAAAATTCACCCTAAGATAATTTTGATATTACAAATCCAAAAATGAAGTCCATTGTGAAAAATAAAATTTATATAATTTCAAAAAGTGTGTATTACTATTTATAACTGCTATTTTTGATTGGTCATGGTGTGTTAAACTCCATGTTGCGTACAATGTAAGCAATTTTATTATTCAAATGGAAACGTGTAATGGAAGCTTTAAGTGTTTTATTAATACATTTGACTTTAATTTTAAAATTATTCATATTCTTTTTTCAAATTAATAAACAAATGAAAACAATAATGAGAAAACACTACTCTCTTCCACTATTTATACCACCCCTCCCCACCTCTTCTCGTCACACCTCAAAGCCTTGTAGTTTGTTTAATATTTTCCCAATTATATTCCCAATCCTATTACCAACTTCTATGGCTTTCTAATGTCACCAAAATTACAAAGACAAGGTCCTTAAAGAGGTTCTCAAGGAGTAGAATTCAAGAGGTAAAATCCTCTTTCATTTTTTCTATTTTCATTTCAATTCTTTTTATTTTCTTAAACTCTATTCACCTACCCATATCCATGTGGAATTAAAATAAAATTATAATATAATTTTAACATGTTTATATAAAATTCATCATCAAACATATTCTCCTCTCCCTTTTATTCAAAAAATAAATACATCGTCTCTGATGGGATGATTTACATACATAATTGATAACGTGTTTTCATTTTTCTTTAGCACCTTCTTGTCTGGTCATAAAACCATTAATATGGTTAAATAAGAATTTAATACACATATTATTATTTATATAATGTTCAATAACCATTATATAAACATGATAGTAAATAAAATTATTTAATTTTTTGATGGTCATAAAAACCGCCAAAATATACTAATTCATTTTCATTAATATTTTATCTAATGATTCATCCTCACATCATAAGAAATTATATATGGTATCATTTAAAATTTTGGAAACATGTTATAACAATTTCATTCCACTCTATTGTTTTGATTCCATTTTACAAGAATGTCTATAAAGAACCAACCATGGAAACCCTGAAATAAATAGACCTAAAACATTGAAAATAATAGAATATTATTAATTAATGAGTGGAAAGATGTATTAATAATATAATATAAGTAATTAAAAATATTATTATTTTTATTTAATATAACAATTAAACACTTTAAACCATTATATTAATGGTTTTAACATTTTTTATGTAATATGAACCTGAGGTAAAATAATTCATATCCTAATTTCAATTCTTTGGGTTAACTTTATAATTTATAGATTTTGTGGTACTATCAATATTTTTGAAATTAATTTTTATTATAATATGTTTTAATATTTTTATTATTAGTTTATACACATATTATTTTATTTTATAAATTCTCACATAAAATATATTATATTTGTAAGTTTTTTGTCTTTAACAATCCCTTTTAAAAATTTTGTTTTTATAAAATTAAAAAAAAAATGTTTTTAAGAAATTATTATTTTTCTATGATTATTTCCTGGTATATGGTCATTATTAATGATTAATGGTAGAACCTATATTTCCCTAAAATTTATTGAATATGTTTGTGTTGGAGGTCAGTCGTATGGTTACTCCAATTGTAACTGTGATGGTTACATCATATGGTAGATGTGAGGGTTACATTATAAGGTAGCAATGTGGGTCAAAAATCATACAATAGTCATGAGAATTACAATATTAAGTAATTTATGACCCAATTTAACTTTATGTTATTATATATATTTTCTATAATTTATTTAAATCTCATGTTTCACAGAGTAACATCATAATACTTATTGGTGAGAAGTACTCCTTTGTGAAAATTATTTTCATATGTTTAAAAGTATTAATGTGCTAATGGTTTCTTTCATTTTTATGTCCCATACTAATCTTTTTCTTCACATACCAGGGTTTAAAAAAATCACAAAGCTTTAGGATGGGAAATAGAAAAGGAGAATCCAAGATTAATTTTGTAAAGACATTTCATGAAATGATTTCATTTTTTAGTAAAAACATTTTTACTATGGAAGAAATGGATTCTATTTTAGTAGTACCCACTTTGTACTCTTGTTGATTGATATTTATAAATAATGTCCCAATTTTCTTAAAATTTAAACCAACAAATATCATTGGTTATTTTAATAATTTAATTATTAATAAATGTACTAAATTATTTAATGTTTTAAGGTTAGTCCTTATAAAGAGATTTATAGGTTTTGAAGAATGAGACAATAAAATATGTATATATACTACATTGTTGGATTTTAGCCAGAAACTTCACAATCACATCAAAATAATTGGTTATTGACATCACCTCCACCATGAAGATCTCCAAAAACATGAAGACCATCTTGGTTTTGGTTTAGTATATAGAGAGATTATTATGTAGATTGTCCTATACTGAAATTATATGTAAGACATTCCTTTTCTATCAAAGTGTAAAGGATTATAAAAAATAAGAGTTATTTTTTCATAATTCTCATCATAAATTTATCTTATTAATTTAAACTCGTGGTTTTGTGAATGAAATATTTTCATTACATCCAGTAAAATATTAAAGAAAAATTTATCCACCACAAATCATCTATCATGGCATGTCATCTCTACAAGGCATGTTATTTCAATGTCATTGTGACATGTCGCCTCTATTTAACTAACCATAAAAGGATGAACATAATTATAATTTTTATTTTTATAAAACCTCAATAACATTCAATCATGGGATTATAATAATTAATAAAATAATTATACTTATAATAGAAAAATACATTCATTCTAGACATAATCACGGTGTCATAACTTTGATGCGGGGCCCAACTTTGGAGTCATTAAATGTCTTTCTGTTTGAGGATAAGAATAATCTGTTATATATATACTATATCTTTTGAAGTTAAATGACATGAAAAAAATGATAAAAACACTATATATGTAATTTTTATTAATACTAATTGAACATTTTGAGAAGATATAATCAAGTAACCTTAAAATAATGTTGACCCAATACATCATGGTAGAATATATATTTATAGTCGGGGGGAACAGTCCCAAAAATAAAGTACACTATAAGATTCATTGAAGGATATCCCTTGGTTACTAAGATTCCTACCAAAATAAAACCTATATGTAAAATATGTTGTATCACTATTTCTTAACTCAGAATACATTTATGGCTCCTCCAAATATAGACAATGGACTAGTGAGTCTCAGACAGATTGAAAAAAAATTTAATAATCATGGATGAATAAGATTCCACCACAATCAGAAAAATAATACACATATTATATTAGGTAAGACTATTTATCATTACACAATACTTCACTATTATAGGACTACCATTACCATATTTATAACATAATTCTAGAATCATTGATCCTTCTTGGTCTCAAATGATCCCTCCACCCACATCGTATCGCCAGTGAAAGTACTATTTATATTCATCTTTCACCTGATGACCAGAGGCTCCCCACATAACTGCCACCCATGTCACTAACCCCTTATGATTTCTTGGGGAGGATTATATGAAATATTATGTGTCTTTATGATAGTTTATAATAGAAGATAATTATTCAATTTAGTGTAGTAATTAATAAGGGCGAGTATTTTAAGCTTCAAACAACATAAGGAAAATAGTTATATGATGCCTTATTCCATTGAAATATTCCCAAATAACATGAAAACCCATTATATGAGGGAAACTATTAATATTATTACTAAAGGAACGAGCCTTCACACTATGAGACCATTATTAAGGGAACTAATCAAAGGAATAAAGATTAAAGGATATATCCATGTAACTTCCAAGAAAATTCTAGATGAAGAGCACACAATCACTGCTAAGAATTATATGATCCTCCAAATCCATAAAATAATTAGAGTAGTATTTAAAATTAGATATAAAAATTATTCCTTCATTTTCAACATTGTTATTTATTGGGTGAAGCACATTCTAGATGCATCAAACTAGAAAACTCACCTTTGATGGAAGGAAATTAACCCAAAAAATACCTAATGGTCTAATCCAGCTGAACATGTCTAGGATTCATATAATATTTCTCATAAAATTTACTAGAACCTATTAAAGTGAACACATTGATATATTTCTTAATAAATAAACTGAATCCCTTTGATTTTCATCAATAACTAGGTTGATGATGTTAGGGTTTTTTAAGTGGGTTCCATACCCCAACTTAGGTATGTACATTGATTACCATTTCATGTATACCATTTGATATAAACATGATTTTATATTATAATAATAGTTTACATACTTCTTTCTCTACTATAATTATGGTAGTTTCCTTATATTTAATTTCATCTTTAAAGGTTATAGGAGTTTCCTTGTTATAATAAGAATCCGGAGATGCCATGAAAGTAATATTAAAGTTATGTCATATGGTCTAGATATATCATTATGACTGACACATATTATTTTTTACTATTATTTGTTGGGAGATCATAAGAATTAAGTTCTATTTTATGATTTTTTTCACATGGTGATCTTAGTTAGATGATATCATGAGGGAATACCCACCAATTGGAACACCACATGTTTTAGGTGTCATTGGATGTTCATATCTATGAACATGTGTATTATTCTCCTGAAATTAGATTGTAATCAGTGTGCACCATTTAATCATGTACTTGGTTTTAAGTAACACCATTACATTGAAGATACAGTGAGGTAGCCTTTTTAGTGCATATTTTGTTAAATGGAATATTTAAAATGATCAAGAGAGAATTTTTCAATTTCGAGTTGAGGAAGTGATATCTCGTTCCTATTTGATCAGGATAGTAGTAATTTCAATAAATCCATGGCTATAGTAGAAGATATTAAGTCTATCCAGTTTTGTTAACAAATAATAAATCGAGAATGAAAAACTAAATAACATTACATCCTTCTTTATGAGGTATTATGAGACAAATATATTATATTAGATAGTGTGTGTGTGTTTTCGTATGATATTTTTCATTTCAATGACTATTCTTTATCACCTTGCGGGCCTTGATCATTTTTAAGAACCAACTCTTGGTCTATGAATAATATGATGTAATATCGATATAAGGGCCTAGAGGGCCAGATATAATAGCATATTCAAGACCCTTCACTATTATAGTGAATAGAAATATAAGTCATGGTGGGCCACACCATGGGGTCTGAGAGATGTCCAAGTGTAAATGATCGTTGAAAAATAAATAAATTCATTATTATTAGAGTATAGAATAATATGATTTAATTAAATTATTAAACTTATTTATATGTATTTTATTAAATACCTAGAATAATATTATATGAATGATTGTTTTTTACATATTCAAGGTTCATTTAATATTAATATAATTATGTGTTGAGATAATGAATCAGATTTATCAAATAATATAATTGTTATATATTACAAGTAGATGATAAAATACAAATTATATATAGTTCACATAACGATTAATATGTAGCTTATTTAGTGGGTGTTGGATATACGGGGGTCGAAGAACCCTTTCTAGGTACTTTAACTCCCACTATATAAGAAGGGTAGAAGCTCTTTTCTATGGACTATAAAACCATTCATAATTTATTGTTTCTATCTCATTCTTCCACATATATATAGAGAAAGTTCATGTTTGAAAATATAATCTCCAATCGTCATAATGGATTGATGGAATGTGATCTTTTTGATTGTCATGACACTGAAGGATTCCTCAAAGCTCCACGATGGAACTTGAAATTTGATTATTGGAGTTTATACAAACTCTTGAAGCATGTGTGGGAGATCTATATTGTCTAAACCTCAGATATTTGGAGAAATGATCTTTGGTGATGGGATATAGTCGAATGTGTACCCAATTCAAATAATGTATTTTATTTATGTCAAGTTTTGTGATTAATTAATTCACAAGAGATGTAAGACTTCAACTTGGTATCTAATCATTGGAGATGAAAAAGTTTCATTACATACATATTGAAACATTTTAAATCCCCATCCCTGCAGATTTTGTTATGTGCCACAGTTTAGGGAATTGGTATCGTAGCGATCATTTTAATTTAATGAGAGTTGAAAAAATAATTTCCCTTAAATTTAATTAGTGGGATTTTATTTAGTTTCAATAGAACAGACCACTCATACATCATATTTCAAATGTCCAATTTATGACCATTCAAAAAAATTAATATAGATCAAAAATGAGTCTACTATGTGTTAAAATTGAAAAATAATATTTATTTATAAGATAATGTTATTATTTCTTAGATATTTTGGTGACCCAAATTTTTCATTCCAGGATCATTCTTTATATCGGTTTCCAGAACAATAGTCATTGGAATTCATTTTTCTTCCCCATGTTTGAAGAATTATTCAAAAATAAAAATGAATACTATAAAATAGGCTTAATTTAAGAAAATTGTTTGATACATATGGACGATGGAATTTGGTGGATTAGTATAGAACCAAGCCATAAGTATGAGTCTTTGAAATAATGGTGGTCAAAAAAAATGAATGATTTTTTAAATGGGTAGCATGGCATAACTCTAAGGAGAAACAAAAATGAAAAAAACGTAACATGATTCCATAGGAAAATATGTGATGCCACTTCTCCAACTCACAGCAACCTACCTCCCCACTCGAGTGCTCCTACTAGATGATTCCTTCTCTAATTAATTTCATCACCATCATTGCCTTGTCACTTTCTCATCTTCATCGCCTGATCATGTTATTGTCATCATCATATGGTCGCATTGTCACCATCACATGGTCGCATCGCTAGTGCATGATCATGCTGTCGTGTTGCCACGTAAGAACCCCCTAAGAGAGGTTTCTTGACCAAATCCCTGATCAATTCTTCTACAATTCATCCAAACTATTTAAATCCCCCTCTATATGGTTTCCCCTACCCAAAACTGAAAACCCATGAATAAATCATGTCAATATGACCAAAAACATGTAAGGTTGGGACGTCTCAACCCACAACTTCCCGATGTGGGGTTTCCAAGCCTAGAACATGACTACATGGGTTGGATCAACCTGTAACAGGCCTAATCAGGTTTCTAGGATTAATAAGTATTTCAATAAAATTAAAAAATTATTAATTAAGTTTTGGATTCAAAAATATATTTTTTATTATTCCAAAAAATAATTTAATTATGATATAAAATTAAATTAATTCAGGGACTAAACTAAATTAAATGATATGAATTTGAATAGTTTATTTAATTTATTTAATTTCTATTGAACTTAAATTCATCGCATTGTAATTTAATTGTGCATTTACTTTATCCCCTGACTTTTAATGATCTATGAAAAACCTTTTGGACTTAGTTAATTTTATTAAATTAGTTATTACAACTACGTGTGATGATTGTAATATTTATTTATTTATTTAATGTTTTGCGCATTTTCTTTTTCATTTTTATATCTATAATGATCTATACGTCCATCACCATTTTACTATTTGTATATTTCACTTCTCAAGACCCCCTTACTTATGTCCATTATTTTTATTCTATTTGTATATTGGAATGTTCGTCCAATAACTTTTTGAGTACATGTGAACTATTGAAGATGATGATGTAAGATTTGGACCTTGAAAAGGCTGGGAATTATCCTATATGAGAAGTGAAAAAACTATATTAGGAGAAAGTTACGTTAAGTCTCAAGATAAATATCAGGTATTATGATCCAAATAAAAGGTTTATCCATTTAGTTTAAATGCATTATCTAATATTATGTACTTGGGACCAGTTGAGTCATTTATTTCTTCATGAATTGTTTATTATTTTATGCATTTTTATGTCTACAGAAAACAAATAAGATAATAAAATGAAAAACAAATAAAGATGAAATGAGTGTAATCTATTAATTAATGTTTAGTTGTGAGAAAAATAATATAGTATGATCATAATAAATATAAATTGATTTTATTCGTTGAGAAATATTTAAAACCATCAAAGTAATATTATGTCACAAACACAATCCATCACTAAAATTTGAACAAAATTATGTTTATGTGATGCTCATTATCTATACTTGAGGGTGTCTCTTACTACCATAGAGTTCTTATGAGAGTGATGAGTGAACTTAACTAAACATGGTGGCAAAGATGTAATCAAAACTATCTTTCTAACAATTTAGAAGAAAATAATTTAGGGAATTAAGGTTATGATTCAGAGAAACTGTGACTTCACTCAACAATTCAAGGAATCTAGAATCAATATAGTTTTCTACTTTACTGAATACCTTTAAACACTTTGAGTAATGGTGTAAACAAAGTATAGAATATGAGTGGAGTTTTAAATGATCCTTTCTATTAGAATAATCAACCAACAGAGTATTTTTTTCTAGTATTGATGGATACATGGGTTTCATATAATAGTGAGAGATATCTAATGATTTAATTAATTAATCAAAAATGTATAAAATTAAATAATGATAAAGTATTAAATAATAATTTGATTTGTTGTAGATAAAAAAAAATTCAACATAACGGTTACATTATCACTATAATTGATTCTAGAAAAAAGAAAACATCTCAATCGACCATAACTTCCATGAGTGGTACAGGCACGTGCACATGGTACAATTCCAAAAGAGGTAGCTTTATATACTAGAGTCCTCACTTTCTACTGAGCCTCTTCAGAGAACAATCAAGGTGGATAAATAAAAATGGAAAATGTATATAGATGATGCACTATATGTATAGTGTATCATGTTTTCATCTATTTCCAGTCAATTGTATAAAATGTATGAGGACAAAGATGCCTAGAATATGATAACTCCTCTCCAAGAGTTAAATCATGAGATTTAAAGGAAAGAAAGGTCTGAGATATATAGTTCACATTATAGGTGTATAATAATATATGGTAATCTATAAGGACCTCATGTACTCAATATTATTAGGTACATTGAGAGACTTGATGACCTTGGGATCAAATTGAACTAAGAACTAGTGAGTCATCTCACTATTTCCTCTTTTATACTATGATTTTTTAATTTTATTTTTTTACTTCAACATTAATATCATGACTAAGACTCTCCCCAATCTATTTTATTTAGATCAACAGTATGATAATGATATATATAATACCATTTATTCAGTTCTTATGATGTATAAGAGGAAGAAGCAAATGGATAAGGGGTTCAAGGCTCAGTCCATGTTAAATAAAACTATTCACTATCCTTCAAAAAAGAAAAACATACAGGAGGAGTGAAATGAGTAGGAAGTAATCTTACTTTCATGTGGAAATACAGTCCATTTGATGAATAATTATAGAACTTGGAAGAATAAGCAAGATGATGATTCTATATTAGTTATTTTTATCAGTGAATGATATTTTGATTTATCTACAAGTTAGATATTATATATAGAATGTAGATCACACATTTTTTTGTTATACATGAACCATATAGATTCTATATGTTGGAAAGGATGAAGAGTATTTTTTACCTACAAATGGTTCAAGACTAGCATACTTATCAGTGGAAGATTATCATCTATTTCTTCCTAGTTGGTTTTGTTCTTGTATTGAATAATTATTATTTTGTTTTTCAGTTACTAGAATGAAAATATCAATGTTGTGTTTAGAAATGATTGGATTTTATTTCATGATTAGAAATAATTTTTTTCACTTTTATAAGGATAATATATGTTATAGTATCCGTCATCTTAATAATTTCTTGTATATAATTGAACTCTAAAACCCTATAATGAAAATCATTGAAAAAAACTAGAAAGCATATTTCATATAACACCTGCATATTAAAAATTTTTATTGGTTACATAAATGAAAATAATTTATAGAAATTAAAACAAGAAATGTATATAGACTCAAATGAGTAAAAACCCCTTGATGCATTTTATGCTTGTTTAAAATCGAAAATGATAAAATCACTCTTCTTTAAGAAAGGATAAATAGTCACTAAATTACTAGAATTAGTTCATACTAATGTTTGTAGTCTATCTATAGTATAGAAAATGGATTTATTTTAATACATCAATAATTTTATAGAATACAATAGTTACCATGGATATATCTATTTAATGTGTTTTAAGTTGGATTCTGTTTAGATGTTTAGGGAATATTGGCATGATGTAGAATACCATCTTGGTAAGAATATTGAATCACCTCACTTAGAATGAGGTAGATAGTATCTTAAACAATCTTTAATTTATAAATTATTTTAGTGTGGGATTGTATATCAACTAAATCATCCTTATACACCACAATGGAATTATGTTATTGAAACATAGAATCAAGCCTTAATTGACATGGTCAAATCAATGATGAGACAGGACACTCTTCAATTATCCTTTTAGGGATACACATTGTTGACAGTGATATTTTCCCTTAACTGAGTACCAACTAAAGCAATATATGGGATTACAAATGATTTTTGGTGAATAAATAAACCCAATCATAAACACTTAGGTTTATGGGGATGCAAGTGTTTTTTTTCAAGACATTAAATAGTGAAAAATTGGAATCCAAAATCAAGATGAGCATCATTATAGGTTACCCTAAAAAAACTAAAGGATATTACCAATATAACCCTTCATATAAGAAAGTGATTTTGGAAGTAAAATCAATTTTTAATAAAGTTAAAAAATGTCCAATTAAAATAGTGGGTGAAATATTGGAATCTATGAATTTTATTATCCAGATGCATAAGAGTTGTATGGAAAACATATCTACAAGATATAGTTAAAGATAAATATTTTATCGAGATGCAGATACTTTATATTTCAAATTAAGAGGTTAGAGAACTAATGTGTTATGGATTTCTTATCACCGATCTCGGCGACACATTACACTTAGATAATGATAAACCTCTAACCTACAAAGAAGAATTATAAAGTAATGATAGTACAAAATATAAGATTTTATGCATTCTATGATATATTTCATGTACAAAAATCATTTTTGAAAATTATTATACCCTCAAACTGATATAAAACCCATTGGGTTCAAGTAGGTATTCCTGAAAAGGATGGAAATTGATATTAAAGTTAATACTTATAAGTCCAGACTGGTTATAAAGGTTTTCAGAAAATAAAAATTCAGGAACTAAGAAAAAACCTTCTAATCATTAGTGATGCCAAAATCTATCTGAATAATACTTATAATACAATCCATCCATGTATATGATATTTGGAAAATGTACTTTAAAAATTCTTTTCTAAATGGGAAGTTGGTTGAAGTTTCCTACTAGAATTAACTATAAGGGTTAATCAAGTTAATTATTTCACAAAAATATGCAAGACACGTAGATCTATTTACGGGTTGAAGAATTCATCACAATCAATGAACATTTATTTTGATGAGGCCATGAGAGAATTTGGTTTTGCAGAGAACAAAAGTGATCTGTGTGTCTATAAGACAGTTAGTGGTAATTCCATCATTTTCCTTGTATTATATGTTGATTAAATATTAATTATAGGAAATGAATTTAAATACATACAATCAATTAAGACTTGGTTAAATGAATGATTCTCTATGAAATAATTATGTGATGCATCCTATATTTAGGGGATCAAGATCTATTGAGATATATCTCAGAGGTTTCTTAGGATAAGTCAAAGTATATATAATGAAAATCAACTCAAAATGTGTAATATTATGCAATACTATAGAGGGTTGTTACTAATGTCACATGGTTTTGATATCTCTAATAAATTTTGGTCGCAAACATAGGAGTATATTGAATGAATTAGTGTATTCTCTTATTCCTCGGTACGGGGATCTATCACGCATTGCATGCTATATACTGTGTTTGATGTTGAATTTTCTTTAATAATTGAAGGAAGATATCTAGATATTCTTTTATAATTTCATTGGGATGATATAAATACTATCCTTAATTACATGATAGACTCAAAGGTATGTTATTTGTGTATTTATGAGATGAGGAAGTAGTAATGAGAGGATACACTGATGCTAGTTTTTGGATAGATCATGATGATCTAAAATCATAGATAGGATATGTATTTTATTAATGGTAGTGTGGTGAGATAGAAAATATTTAAGAAACATATGGTTGTTGATTATACTATAGAATCTGAGAATATCACGGCTTCTTATTCATCTAGGGAATTAGTCAAGATATGTAGCTTTTTATCGACATTGGTCTTATGCCTAAAAGTATAGACCATATTCCAGATTATTGGGATAATACTAAAATGGTGGTTCTTTCCACGGAGCTCATGTCATACTAGAGGAAAAAAGTGATATCTGAACTAAAGAATGATACTTATATGAGAGATAACATATTGGAATGTGTAAGTTGTTGGATCTAGTTAGATTTTGATTGTTGTAAGTGGGTAACCTATACACAACTTATATATGTACATAGATTACATTTAAATGAATAAAATTTAAAATATTCATGTTTTTATCATAGCATAGTTGTGTAGATATTTCTGCATCCACTATACTTATTTTCATATCCTTAGATTATATTTTGATTCAAAATGTTATATTAGTTCCCATGACATAATGAGAACCTGGAGATACCATGATAGTAATCTTAAAGTTATTTCCTATGGTCTAGATACATCATGTATAGAGGAAACATATGATGTTTTACTATAAGGTATTGGAGATCATAAGCATTGATACTTCCTATCATGAAGTTTTCACAAGGCGATATCAAGTAGACGAGATCATAAGGACTAACCAACTAATATTAACACCACATGATTCAAGTGTCATTGGTTGTTATTATATACAAAAATGTGTATTTTTCTCGTGAATTGAGATCTTTTTCAGTCTGTACCCTTTTATAATGTACTTTGATACAAGGAAAAAACCATGACATTAAATTCATGGGGAGGTATATTGTGTTTGATGTGTCTTTTTTCATGTGGATTTGGTTGAATTATCAAGTTATAATTTGTAACTTTTTGTGTTAAGGAAGTAGTATCTCAAGACTAGATGATCATTAAACCAATTTGAGGATGGTAGTACTTTAATTAAATCCATTTCCACCATAGGAGAAGGTAATTCCATTTAGTTAGGTCAAAAAATAATAAACAAAGAATGGATGATGACACAAGTGTGAATCCATCTTTACAATATATCATGAGACCAAGTGATTATATTACATTGTGTTTTTTTATGATGGTTATCAATATTATTACTATTTCTAGTCCCTATTGTGGAATAGATGGGTTTCTATACTCGACTCTTAGTCTATGAATAGTATTCCCAACTATCGAGATAAGGTCCAAGAGGGTCATACATAATAGCATATTCTAGAGTCTACCCTATTCCGATGAGTAGAAATAAAGGACATGGTGGGCGCCAATATGGGGTCCAAGATATATCCCGGTGTTAAAAATAATCTTCAAATAAATAAATTCATTTTTATTTTAGTATCAAATAATTTGGATGAATTTATTTTTTAGAATTATCTACATGTATTTAATAAAATACATACAAAAATATTAAGTGAATGAATATTATATTGATATAAATTGTTTGTTAAATATTATAGGAATTACGAGTTGTGTTAATGACTTGATTTTATATAGAAATATATTTATTATATATTATAAGTAGGTTATAAAATAAAAATTATGTTTATAATGTAGTTATTTTGTCACAAATAACCATTTATAGATTTTTTAGTGGGTCTTGTATATATGGGGTCGAGAAACCCTTTCTCAGAATTTTAACTCCCACTATATAAGTGTATGAGGAGATATCTTCTAGGTAATATTCATCCATCTTGAATGTAGAGCCTCTCTCTCTTTATTCTATATCCTAGTGATATAAATTTCTCATCTGACCATTTGATCTCGGATCGTCCCCACATATTTATGGAAAGAAATAGTGGTGATCATCGTGATGCTAAAAAATTCATTGGAGCTCCATGACAGAATAGAAAATTTTACAAGCATCATCTGTGATTAATCTTGAATCATGTGTTCATGATATTGAGGGTTTGGGACTTAGATCCTTCGAGAAACAATCATCGATGATGATCTACTGTCTAATTCACTTCCAATCCAAATGTGGTATTAATTCATTTTATTTTATGTTATTAATTAATTGATGAGGGATTTAAAGACATTAACTGAGGCTTGTATCACCAAAGTTGATGAATTTTCATCACTCTAGTGATGAAAATTTTAAAATCCCCAACCCATATAAATCTATTTCACACCCCGATACAGGAAGGGAAGATCATAGCTAGCCTAAATATAATATTAAGTAATGTGGACAGCTTTCCAAGATATTTTTCTATAATAGAGAATATCACCTATCGATGATACATCATGCATTAACAATAAGAAAATAATGTGTAACAAGTACATTATTCTTGATAGAAAAATCTATAAATCCATCCTTTTGGATAAAAACAAAAATATTGCTATATTTTTTCTTGATGAACCGTACCTATAAAGACTGACCATAAATAATCTCTAATGAATTTTTATCTTGGAAACCATCCATGTTATCCTATAGTGTCTTCATACTTATCCCACCTACCACTTATGGTTTTTAGAGAATTTTCCATCTATTCTAATCTTGATATCCCTTGATATATTAATCCCACAAAAATTTAGTAAAAATTTATTCAATATTAATTAGAAACAGTTTCAAAAGCATTATGATAGATTTGAACTTTATAGGTATGAAGAATAAGAAATTTTTTATCAACGTAATCCTAGTATAAAAGGAAATAAATTGTGTTTTTTAATTAGTGATGCACCTTGTAAAACTAATGACCTACCCTTTGATGTGTTAAATCTAAACCCTCCCATTGATTAAGGATCTATTGAGATAATCTATAAATAGGGTTTATTTTTAAATGCCCCCCATAATTTAATTTATTGAGACCTTTTTTAAAATCACCTCTTAGATACATTATTCTATTTTGAGGGAATTAACTATTTAAACACTCCCCCAATTCATGATTTTCATGAATAATTTAATGAAAATAAAATTTCAAATAAAAACTAATAACATTTATTCAATGAATAAGAGATGGGTTAAACATGGTTTTCTATACCTTCAACTAAATAGTGACATTTATCAATTATTAATTTCCTAGTTAATTTTTATTCTTGACACATCCAATATTAATACAAAGAGTCTTAAGGATAACATGTCTTTATATTTTTTCCCTGAATGGATTATAAGAAACCGAATCTCTTTTTTTTAAGTGTCATTGAAAACCATGGTGAGGAATAGTAATGGGAAATCAATTCACTAAACCAATAAAAAAACCCACAATATCGCATAACATTGAGGATGAAACACCATTATTTTTTTCATATTCCTAATATAAGTCAATTTTTAACATTATATTTCCTTCAATAACTATTCAGTCTTGGTTAGATAATATCTCATGGCAAAGGTCAGTGAAATTTTAGATGTTACTCTCCTTGATAAATCAATGTTTCTACATCATGATAAGAGTAGGATGAAGATATGTAATTCAACCATTTATGATATTTTTTAATATTATGTATGAAAAATTATTGAAACTATATTAGATAATTAAAATTTTTTATAAGTATGATAGATTTCATGAAACAAGACCTGAGTTGTGGGACATCCAACACATAGTCCTAAATTATAGTATAAAGCTTCAATATAATACATTCTCAAGTAGTGTAAATGACAGAAACTAGAAACTTATCTGGGCCTGGGTCACTTTCTAGATTACTACATTTGATAGCCTCAATGATTATAACCTTATTGGAAATGGGTTATAGTTAAAAGTTAATATTTATATCAATGATACAAGGGATAACAATGAAGAAAAGGCCACCATAACTTCTCTTGGATAACCTCTTTATTGAATTTGATGAGAACATGTGAGAAAATCATATACATACTAAACATACATAGTACCAGTGTTGTTAATTTGATTTATATAGGATCCATTATCATGTTACAAGTTTAGTTTGCCTGAATATTTTCATTCATTAATATCGTTAAAAATTATAATGTATTTCTATATCCATTTTTAAGCCACAGAACCCTCAATATTTTATGATATTCTTTATCCATTCTAATAATTATTGAGATATATATATCCACTTAAATAAAAAATTATAATAGCTCCCCATACCAACCAAACTAAAAATTTTAATCCAATTATTGAATTTTATTTCCCATCATCACTATCCTAATATAACTATAAGTTTTTTTCTTTACACAATCATTGAGAACCTCTCTAAGCCTCTTGAATTTATTTTGGAAAATAACATGTGGTTTTTTTATAAAGGGGGACTATAGTAATTTAAAGAAACATTAATGAACCCAAATTCATGAATATAGCTCATATATATAAGTATAATTATTTAGTAAATATATCTTAAATTGATAGTTTATCAATAATGGTGAGTGCTAAAATAAATATCTAGACCAATTAATGACTGGTATATTAAGGAATAAGGAGATATCTTGGTAGTTGGAGGGGTACCTTTCAAGATAACTTTTAATTATATTATTACATTTTTTATTATTACACTAGGTGTAGGGATCACTATAAAATTCAAAAACTAGTAAATGATTTGCTTCTAGAAAACTATAAGAGTTCTAAATTTACATTGTTAAAAAATAATGCCACCTTTCCTATCATATTAATCCATTATAGTGTTACAACCGCCTCTAACAGACCAATGGATCACCCCTAGATCATGTGTAGAGACAACTATTCACAGTTTCTCTCTTTCAATTGGGTCATACCTTAAGAAAAAAAAGGTAATTAAAATTAACCTAGAAGAATGGGTAACCTAAATAGTAATATATTGGGATGAGTAGCTGACTAGAACCACTTAATGACTATTATGATTGAAAAACCTAATATGGTTGTTGTGGGGACTATAATGAATAAACATTTACTTGTGTATCTTAGTTGTAAATTCATTAATGGACATAGAATAGTGTTTTAGTTTAATATATTCTAGAAGATAAACATGGATATAACTGGATTCAAAAGCAAGAAACTCACATTTATTCATGGATCCAAGTCTCTTTATGTTCCAAATAATTATGGAAATAAATTATTTAAATACGTGAACATTTTGGAGGCCTTGATATTTTACTTGATAGGAAGGGAATGTGTATCCTCAATATAATTAATCACCACAGATTTGTTGGAAACAGAACATTATAGATCGACAAACGAATTTTTATTAGGCTACTTTTTTAAGGATGTGGTGGACTAAGAATCAACCTATAGGATAACCAATTCATTGAATATTTTTTCGTCCATTATAACCACAGATGAAGGAAAATTCATCCTGAGAGAATTACAAGGCATCACATGATCCATTTTGGGATGAACCTCTTCTATTAGAGAGAAATAAAGGGCAGTATTATAAGTTGATAACTCTATGAATGTCACAAAATCCTAGATAACTCTAGATTAATCCAAATCATCCATAAATCCAATAAGGATTGGATAATTTTATATATAAATTGGAAAAAATTTACTTATATACTATAAGGGGATAGAAAAAATGTTCTTATTATAGTTATTAGGTAAAGGATTTACCTTTTGGATAATATCTTTGGATATTGACATTTTCTATGTATCATAAGAAGTAAACCCTTGAGAAGAATATTCCTCCTTATTCTAATCCAAGGGAACTCAGGGTATTCTATATTCAACCTAAATGGGATTAGATTAAATGTCCATAAGATAATTTGACTAATTTTCTAACATCAAATATTTAAGACCATAGATATATGAAATTCCCAAGCTAACATATTGAAGGAGAGCTAGACTCATCCCACTCTCATATTTTATATATGAATTTCTAGTGTTATTCTACAAAATGACAACAGGGTCTCTATTAGGGGAGTTATATAACCTGAAATTAGAAATTGTATACCCTTAAATATTATTTTTTATAAAATAACACACTTTTTCAAAGAATATGATATTTTTCCAAAACAAGATGGGGGAACCAATAATAAGAAAAGTATGATTTGGAAAGGGGAATGAAATATTAATTTTAGATATATTCTAACTACTTGAGTATGTTTCATAGTCAATGTGTAAAAACTTGTAAATATAAAATAACCCAAGGAATCTCAAATATAATTTAAAATTTTTATGTTATGGAATGGTACATGAAGTCCATATAAAATAACCCATATTGCTATCATTTTTGAATCTCACCCTTCATGTATCACTATGATTCCATAGTAGAGTTGTAATATAAATTTTTAAAAAATGTTGGTGTGTTGACACCAAGTTGATATGAGGTCCAAATTTGAGAAAATATGAATAGAGACAGACCTTCAATTGAATATCGAAATCACCACCATCCAGAAAAAGTTTTAGGATGTGATAAATATTTTGTAAACTAGAAGAGGAAGTTAATATGTGATAAGCATTGCTATTAAGGTCCAAGAGTGAAAGGATTATTCTAAGTAAAATTATCCCAATAGAAAGATAAATTTTTAGGATCCCATCCACTCTATAATTAGTTTTTATAGAAATTGTAATTGTTAGAATAGAGGGGATTACTCCTAGAGATAGTACATATAGACACTTTACCAGTAACTATTTAAATTAAATAGATGATATTGTAGGGGTGGGACCACTATATATGTGATCACAGATATAAATGTTATTAAAAAATCAATGTAATTTCTATAAAAACACTATACCACTTCATAATAATCACATTCATGTCTTTTCCTCCAAAATAGTAGGGCTCACACAAATAGGTTATGGTATTGAGGTTGCATCGGGTCCTCACATTTACTTGAGTTCTCTTATATATTTACGTACTCATAATACTTGTACCAAATGAAAAAATTATCTACACATGATATTCTCCTATAAATCCTCAATTTCCACAAAGTATTCCATAGTATTAGTTTTATACTTGATATCTCTCCCAATATATATAGTAATGTGTGAAACGTCCGGAATGTACCATATTAGCTACAAAACATGTAAAAAATTATTACTTGGTTAATATGTAGAGGTAATTAATTTTTATAAATAACCTAAAATAACATTATTAGATTTTATAATGATACGATGGTACTCAAGGCCATATTTTTACCCCATATAAATCTCCTCAAACCACTTTAAGGTGAGACCATCATGAACACATGGTATCCCTCCAAAAACATCTCGGGTCATTGTATTCTATTTGTGTAGGAAATATGATGAATCTGATATATTCTTTCATGATTTGGATAAAATGTTATTTTTATTTCACAAATCAATCTAAATTGATACCCATTAAAGATATCAATTTTAACAACATCTAGTAGTGGGTTGACCCAAATAGTCTCTCAAAAAAGGCCTCAAAAGGTTTCATATGAATATATGTGTGGTAGTTGTTTTTGTATGTAAAATATAATAAGTGTTGGTGATCAGTCCAAATCCATCCAAAATATAGCATAAAATCATAAATAATATCCTCAAGAATATGGATTTCCACCTCAATCAGTCCATCGACATAGGGGTGAAATTTTGTACTTAAATATAGTTAGGATCTAAAATGATCATGTAAACTCCTCCATAACTTGGAAATTAAATGAGTTTAATTTTTATAGATAATTTTAAATTTTAATCCTTGAGAATTTAAATTTTCATTGGTGTATAGGATTCCCAATCTTTATATCAAATTTTTCTACCAAAAGGTAAAGAAGTGGGCTAAATTGGTCAACCAATAAGAAAATACCTAGATAACATCATGAAACATTATAGATCATGGATGTTCTATCATGAAATCCATAGATATACTATCATAGTCACACCAAGGGACCTCAATAGGTTGGTACAATCCTAAAATAACATATTACTAAACCATTACATAATGGCATGTGATGTACCATAAAATTAACTCAAAAAACACTTTGATTCATGTTTGACAATAAACATTACTGTTTAACCACCAAAAAAAATTCATCATGCTGGGATGTACTAAAAGGGGGGGGGGGTTATGTATCTCCTTCAACACCTCCTCATGAAATTATATAGGAACCACTATCCACCATTGGGTGCGGATTAAGTACTCCACACCTTCAAAAAATTATTAATATTCATTTTTAAATATAATCTGATCTTATCAAACCACATTATTAATAAATCTTACCTAGGTATCCTTCAACATATGAAGAATTGTATGGTACCAAACCATCAAATAAAGGTAAAAAAATCTTCTTACATCAAATTTTCTACAAAAATAAAGAAACTTTGTTTGAAAAATCCTCCATTAGATGAGTATAATATTTTTTCAAAGGTAAAAAGCTATAACTTTTCTTATCCCTATGGTGTAGGCTATCTCAAAAATATAATCATATAGAATCTCTAACCATATCCTCTGATTCAAATTTATGTCCATATATAAAATGATATAATTCAGTCTCTAATGATATAGGATAACCAAATATCTCTTATTGAGAAGATAATGTATCAATATCTTTGAGGAAAACACAACACTCGTAAGCTCAAAGACATGAGTCACATAATTATTCTCTAGTGGTGTCAATTATCTATACCAATTTAAAATCACGCCTCACTTATGAACCATTATATTACCTAGTCTAGACATAGAAGAATTTTATTATTCCTCACAACATAAACTTTCCACTCAAAAAAACTATTCATGGGAACTGGTCAACCTATTAGTCATCTCATTGAAGGCTATCTGATATTGATTATACTAAATAAATGGATTCCCCTTAATGGAAATGTTCTTTATAAGGGGTGCAATTTGGGATATTTTTACCAAAAAATCACTTATAATTTCCATCTAACCCCAGGAAAAAAGTGAATCTAAAATACCATATTCGATGGATTCTAAGTCATCACTACCTCAACATTCATGGGATCAATAAAAACACTCCCATATGAAATGATTTAATGAAGGAAATGAACTACATGAATCTAGAACAATAACTTCATAATATTTCAAATGGACAAATTATCATGAACTAATTCTAATTCTAGGATAATTATAAAATGTTTGTCATGGTCATACTCTTGTCAATAATAAATGAGGATTTAATAAACAAAAACCACCACAAACTGGTTTACTTTGCGTTAGTATAACCGGTTCTGGATTACCATGAACATTACTATAGTGTTTTTCATGTTGAAAAGATTACTATGAAATCATAGTGAATATAATGAGAGCATAAAAATATATTTAGGATGTCCATATAAAAAACTCGATGTTGGTGATATTCATACCTAATATTATTCTTCAAGAATGTTCGTGATACTTTTTTTGAATGATAATATCATTGATCATTTGAAGATGGTATTTATTATTGACTTCCTCATGTTTTGTAATGATCTATATTTTTATCAATGAAATTTATCTTCTTATAATTATGTTATATAGTATAAAATACCTACATCATATATAGACTATAATTAAAACATTATTCTGATAAATTTAAAATTAAATAAGTGGTATACATAGAAATTAATGAACATCTATTGATTGAATAGTAACAGGAACATTTGAATAGTAATATAACCATTAGGAATAGTAATATAACTAATATAATAGTAATCTCACCCATGTATGTTTAAATAAAATTTTTATATCTTATAAATGAAATATGATATATTTATATCATTGTATATGTAAATAAATGTTTTAAAAAATATGAATTATGTGTTGGTATTTTTGTAAAACATAAACCTTTATTTAAAATTTTAGAGTTAATATAATAATATAAAATGAAGTTTATTTTCATAAAATGTATTAATAAATCAATATTTTATTTTCTTATTATTATTAGATAATTTTATGAGAAATTAATAAATTAAGTGTCTTCAAATGAATTATAATATTAATATCTGTATTTTTCGAATAAGTGACACATTTTATACAAAATTAAATTTTTAAAATTTTAAAAAAAATTATAATGTGGATTAAAATTTTAAAATATATAAATTCAAAAATGGTTAGGGTAAATATTTGGTATATTTCTAAAATAGTTTAATTTTTTATGAATAGTGAAATATTATAGTTTATGTTATTTAACATTATAAGTAAATAAATGATTTTTTAGTCAATATTGAGTCATGGATGATGTAAGTTCCCATTATATAAAACCCCCCATTATCTATTTACCATAATTAGTTAAAACAATAAACATTATTGATATTCTTGAGAAAAAATAATAAGCAAATGAATAAAATAATCAAAAACACCCCTCTCCTCCCCTATAAATACCACCACTCATCACATCTTTTCCTCACAAATTCAAAGCCTTGTATAATGAAAATATTCTTACCAATTTAACTCCAAATCATCTTACCCATGTCTTGTTTTTTATGGTCTCACCAATAGAAAATTTCATAGTGCTTTGAGGAGGTTCTCAGGGAGATGATATTCAAGCTGTAAAACCCTTATTATTTCTCATTTATTTTCTTTTATTTTCTTATCATCCACTCAGATACCGTTTCCAATGTGAAATGATAACTCCAGTATCATAAATATACTATAATATTATTTACCTAATGGAATATTCATCATCAAATTCATTCTCTTCTTCTTATTTTTTGAAAAATGAAAACATCGTTTGTGGAGTGTCAATGCACCACCTTCATGGACGATGATTTTTCATTTTTCATTAGTGCCTTCAAGGATGGTAATTTTTTTTTGTTAAAATATATTATAAAATTTATATTTCAACTTATTTAATTTTTTGGAACTATTATACATACATAATATTAAATAAAATAATACTAGTTTGTGATGTCCATAAAAAGATCAACCAAAATAAACTAATCATTTTCATTAATGTTTTATCTAATGAATCATCCCCATTTTAAAAAATAAATTGATATATGAGATAATTTAAATAAATTTTATTAAGTTAGTATCACATAATTTCACTTCTGTGAAATTATTCCAATTTGACAAGAACATTCATATTTATACAAAATAGAACCGACCATGAAACCATGAATGGAATGCTCCAGAAATGACAAAATTAAACACTAATAATCAACAAAATATCTGTAAATAAACATAATATAATTATAATGAATAAAATATATTTAGAATAGGTTATGAAGTAATTAACTAATTAATAGATCTAATTTGATTATCCAGATCATTAAGTGAATGTATAGAACACTTTCAAACATGAAGTATGGGATTCCCTATAAACCTCCAAATTTGTCATCCGGTTACATTTTCTCTCTCTTAACCCAATGTAATTTTTTTTAATTATTCTTTATTATATTTATTTGTTCCATATATATGTATCCACATCAATTCCCCTATCTTTGATTGGGGAAAACAAGTTTTCAGAAGATTAACGTCTGAATTCCTTCCGATGAGTAAAAATTATTAATTGTAACTTTCTAGTTTCTAACCCATTTTCAAGAAAACCTGATAATTTTTTAAAACACCATTATATTTATAAAATAACACATTTCATTATAAAAAAATAAAAAATTATTTTCTAATTTTACAAAAACAATTATTCCTTTTTCTGTTTTAGAGATTATTTAATATTTTCCCTTAAACCGCACTAATGTGGATCATTTATAAAGTTTCTTAAATAGTATTTTTACATTTTATATCTATATTTGGGAATAATTTATCATAATATATCCAGATTTTACCTTATTAATTTCAAAGTAATTTTAAATCCATTCTTTAATATCCACCATTTTGATATTCCCTTTGGTTATGCCTTTGAACCTGATTTTGATACCCATTTCATTCCATGGATAGCCCTTATGTATATTCCTTATGATGGATCATTCATGTGGAACCCATATTCATGAACATTTTATGTTGGGTGTGCCTATATATTACTCCAAAGAATTAGGTTCTGTTTAGTCTCATGATACATGGTGTTGAGATAAGGAGTGAACCGAATTCCATTAGGGGACTTTGTCCACCATGTGATATAGACCTGGAAGTTATCATTGACCCATGTTTATATCATGTTATATATTATTTTCACATTCTTATGTAGCATTGATTACATTATCACATGTTCTATAGTTTATGATTCCATATGTTTTTTTATGTTTCATGACTGTTTACATCGCCTTACTATGTATTCTAACTCACGTGTTATTATTTATTCCTGTGTCTATTACCTTACTAGACATTTTAGCTCATCTATTTGTTCATTTTTTCCCTTGGATTTCCTATGTCTTTGTAAAAAATCTATGAATTTAGGAGAAAATTATATAGGTTAAATAAAATATTTCTCTATTTGGGTTTTGTGCCTTTTAATTTTGTACTTAATATTCTATAGAAATCGGTCCTTAGGATCCCTGGATTCTATTTGCGGATTAATTATGCATAAAATCATGAAATAATTTGTGTAAAATTATTGGGTTTATATAGTTTGTATCAGAGGCTAGTCAAGTTATTTTTGGAGATTAGTACTATAATAAATGAGTAGGAATCCCATGTATAATTATGTCACTATAGATATCCTTGATTAAAATATACGTTTTCACAATATCAGATATTCTTTTCATTTAAAACTTAATCCTTTTAGGGTCGATATTTTTTTTTATTTTTTTTATTATCTAAGTATTCAATCCCCCTTAATTTTACATCATTTCTTCTTCATAGTTAACGGTAGGAAATAGGGCAACCCATTCCAAATATCAATGTGATTGAAACTGAGAATATTTCCCTAATGAAATGCCAAATCTGATGGGAATGGGAGCTCAAAACATAATGAGTATGATTTATCAAATGGATAATGTTATTAATAATAACCTTTATCATTTGTAACACCTTCCTTATCCTATGAAAGATAATTTTATATTAAAATACGTTTTATGAAAAAATCGTGCTATATTTAGTGGATCCTTTGATCCCCAGATTATAGAAGAATGGATTAACTCCATTGATAAGATATTATCATTCCTCTAGTTCTCATAATTAGAGATTTTTTTTTGAAGTCTATTATTTTGATGGGGAATCTGATCAGTTATGGACACTGATCAAGAACACAAATTCTAAGGAAGAAATTAATTCCATGGTTTGTGAAGCAGTCAAGAAAATATTTCTCAATAAATATTCTCCCTGAACACTCGATATTATGATGGAAGGGGTGTTACTTGGACAAATGAAAAAATGTGATGATCTTATCAGTGGGTAAAATTAAATCATTACATGTATTGAATGATATTCCACTTTTATTTTCGTGAACACTGAAATTAAAGAGGATTTCTTATTTAGTGTTGAAAAGATATGTCTATGAATAGAGTTTTCAATTTGAGACATTGACAGCCATAAAGAGATTTTACATTATGCCCATAGGGTTGAAATTGAGATCAGATACTCTCAGTGATCCCATGGGTCCTAAGATAAAATGATTAAAATGGACTTTAATATGGGAGTATCAACAGATAAATCCCATGATTGAAGGAAAACACAACATCCCATATATCAAAAGTGTGTGAAGAAGCATCCAAGAAACTGCCTAAATGCAACTAGGAGAGGATTAAACTATTTAATAGACAATCATTAGGATGATTTTTTTCTTAATTTAATTAAATAATACCTATAATTTTGAAGAATAAAGAAGGTATGGACTAAAACATAGACTATAGTGCAGTGTTTGAACTTCAAGGACCATTAGAATTATGTGATTCAATGCCATGTGACTAGGATTGTCTGAGACAATCAACCAAAACATCCATGTTATGAAGGAATTAAAATGATATCATTGTTGTTGAGGTGGATCATAACAATTCTGTAGTAAAATATATTATGGTTATTCATTGAAGTATAGAAAAGTTACTATTTGATACTATTTCTACTTATTCTATCATATCTGGAATGTTTAGTAGAACTCATCAAATGTTATTTCAAAATATGGAGGTTGAGTAATCTATGAGCACACAAAATGTGTATATTATTACATTCAATATTTATAAGTCTTCCCTAGTTGTTTACTAAACCTAAAAAAACTCTTTTAATACCTCCCCTGGTGGAATTTGTTGCGATATTGGTCATGTTTTGGCTATCATTATACAAATCCAACATCAAATTTCAATAAAGGGAGATCACTCTTCACATCTTGTGGTATCATTCAATTAATTAGAAGTGAAAGGAAGAGGATAAATTTATATCAGAATCGTCATTAAAATTGTTGATATTATTAAATTATGAGCAGGAATATCTATCTCAAATGATTGATACAATGTAGAGAATCATTCATGAAAGCATGTCCATTGTGAGGGATTGTACTGATGTATTCGCTGAAGAATTTCCTAATCTTCCTCATGATCGAGAGGTTGAGTTCTCGATTGAACTTATTGTTGGATTCCTAACTATATCAAATAATCATTATAGAATATCCACTATTGAGTTGGAAGTACTAAAGAAGTAGTTACAATAGAATCTAGATAAGGGTATTACATGCCCGTGTACTTCACCATCGGGTGCACTAGTACTCTTTATTAAGAAGAAGGATGGATCAATGTGCCTCTGCATTGATTATAATTAGCATAAATAAATCATGATAAATAATAAGTATCATCTTCCATTAATATATGACTTGTTTGATCAGCTATATGGGGAAAATTATTTGTCAAAGTTGGACCTTCAGTTTGTATATCACCAATAAAAGATGAAGAAGGAAGATATTCCCAAGTCTATCGTTTGAATGAGGTATAGACACTATGAGTTCATGGTTATTCCCTTTAGAATCACTAAAAATCCATAAATTTTAATGGAATTAATGAATATATTCTTTAGAGACTATGTTGGAAAAAATGTGGTAGTATTTTTTTATGATATTATGATATTTTCTAAGAGCAAGCAGGAACACAAGAGAAATTTTAATACCATGATAATGAATTTTTGGAGGAACAAAATATATGAAAAATATAATAAATATTATTTTTAATTGTTTTAAGTATCATTATTGAAGAATTTTGTCACCATCAAAGGGATATTTGACGACCCTTCTAAAACAAATTCCATTGTGGAGTGTCCCATAGAAACATTTGTAATTAAGATCTGTAGTTTTCATGGATTAGAAGGATACTACTAACATTTTGTGAGGAATTTCTAACAATTGTATAATGTTCTAAATAAGATAACATAGAAATTGTTAATGTATGTCTGGGTGGAATAATGTGAGGAAAACATTAAGGAGCTCAAGAAGAAGCTAATCACTACACATGTTCTCACAATAACAAAAAGTGGAGAAGGTTATGTGATATACAGTGAGGAATTGGGACAAAATTGTGTTTTTTACTCATGGAGAATTATAATGTTATAGAATATTCTTCAATGTAGTTGAAGATCCATGTGAAAAACTATCCAACACATGATCTGGAGCTAGAAACTGTGATTTTCTCCTTGAAAATATGGCAGCACTACGTATTTGGTGAGAAGTGTGACATATATATTGATTATAAGAGACTAAAGTATATATTCACAAAATAATATCCCAACATTAATCAAAGGATATAGTTAGAACTAATCAAGTATGGAAATTGATCTATTCACTTTCATCCAAGAAAGGAAAACAAGGTAGTGGATGTTCTTATTATATAATATTATGCTACTCTATCAATTATATAGATTAGTAAAGACCCTATATTAATGGAAATGAAAATTATTGATCTGGAAATAATAATAGTAGGAAATAAATCCAGTCTTGACCAAATGATTTCCCAACCATCTATACAAGATAAGATCAAGGAGTCGTAAATGGATGATCATGAGCTATAAATGAAGGTGAAAGTAGAAATTTGAGGGAAGCTATATGAGTTCCACATCGATGATGATAGTGTTATTAGATTTGGAACTAGGATTTGTGTTTCTTAGTGACCTATGATAATGAATGAGCTAATGGATAATGCACTCAACACATCTTTCTCCATACATCCTGGATGTACTAATATGTGCCATGATATTCAAGAGCACTTCTAGTGGGAAAATGTAAAAAGGATATTTCTATGTATATATTAAGGTGTTTGGAAAGCCAGTAAGTAAAGGAAGTGGATAGAAGTCTAAATGGATGGTGAAACTATTGAATATACCCACATGGAAATGGGATAATATCACTATGGACATTTTCATTGGTCTCCCAAAAACATTTGAAGGAAACCAAGAGATATGGGTTGTGGTAAATTGAATCAGAAATATTACCCACTTCATTACTATTCAAGAAGATTTATCACTTGAAAAACATGCCTTGTTATAAGTGAACGAAGTGGTGATGCTGCATGTGGCACTAGTTTAGATCATAACTGGTCGTGATTGATCATAATGGGGCCAATGTACCTTGGGATAAGCATACCTTTCACTCCAAACCATGTGACTCTCTTCCGTGGTGATATTCAATGGAAGAATTTATATCCAACATCAAACTCAAAATCTTTTCGAAGGTTTTCATCTTAGATTTTTTCCAACTCTGAGAAACTTTGATATGTTTTGGGATGTCTTTTAACTTCTCTTCAATCTCTGGAAAAAGTTTTAGTCCAAGTAACTTTCATTTGCTAACTTCATCGCAACAGTTTGGAGTTATACATTGCTTCCCAAATAATTCTTCATATAGATCCATCGGAATACTCAAGTGGAAACACTTTTTGTTTTAGAACACAAATAATAATATATATTAATTACAACCACCTTTAAATTACATCAATCGAGCTCTTATAATGTCCTCAAGCATCTGAATAGTCCATTCATATTGAAAATAAGTGGACTACCAACATGCACTACTAATAAATATGGATCAATTTGATGATGTGTTCCTTGTATCTATACAAAGGAAGTAAACCCTATCCACTCACATGTACTGAATCAAGAGGTGGTACAATAGGAAAACGACCCCTCATATGAAGAGAAACCTAATAAGATCTTGAACCGTAGAGACAAAGTCCTACACCCCAAGAAAAATCATCTTGTAAAATATTTATGGAGGAATCGACATGGGAACTAGAGGAATCATTGAACTATCAGTATCCTAATTATTTTTCAAAAAGAATGTAAAAAAACAAGGGAGAAATTTCATAATGGGGGAAGAATGTAACGACCATGAATTTTATCAATGATGTATCCCTTCTTATTATTATGTTATATATTATTAAACACATACATAGCATATATAACTTAAAAAGAACATTATTCTCATAAATTAATAATTAAATAGGTGGTATTCATGGAAATTATTTAACCTATAATGATGTAATAGTAACATGTCCATTAGAATAGTAGTATGAAAATTAGGAATTGTAATCTGGCCCACGAAAAAGTAACCTCACATATTAAAGTATAAATAACATTTAGGTTTCTTATAAATGAAAATATAATATATTTATTTCGTGGTATAAGTAAATAAATGTTTTAGAAATGATGAAGTAAGAGTTTATAAATTTTGTAAAATGAAAATATTTTTTTTAATTATAATTAATACAATGATTTAAAAAAAATTATTTTCACAATTTATATTAAGAAATTAATAATTTTTTTTCTTTTTATTATAAGATAATTTTATGAGGCCTTAATTAATTTTTTAAAGTCTCATAAAATTGTTTATAAAATTGGAATCAGTATTTTTTGAATATATTATAATTTTAATTAAAAATAAAATTTATCATATTTAGAAAATTACATTCATAAAAAAGATTCCATTTTATAAATAATAATTTCTAGAAATTGTTAGGATGGTTATTTTTATTTTTTCTAAAACAGTTAAATTTTTTTGTGAATAGTGAATTATAGTAATTTATGGTATTTTGCATTATAAGTAAATAAATAAATTTTTGAGTCATGGTTGACTCATAGATGTTATAAGTTCCCATTATATCTATCTAAAATTATCTAGTTATTATACTTAGTCTCTATAATCAACACTATTGATAGTCTTGATCCTAAATAATTAACAAATGAATAAAATAATCAAGAACCCCCCTCTCCACCCCCTAAAAATACCACCTCTTCTCCTCACACCTTATATGCCTATATATTTCTAATATTTTTCACAATTATTTTAACAATCCTCTTCCCCACATTCCAATCTTTTTGGTCCCACAAAAATACCATTTTCAATTGCCTTGTGGATGTTCTTGAGGAGACTGTATTCAAAAGAAAAATCCCTCCTTCTTTCTATTTTATTTTCTTTTATTTTCTATTCAACCTTCAACGCCCCTATAAAAAGTGACCTGATAACTCCATTATCATACATATTTTGGAATATTCGTATGTTAATGTAATTTCCATCATCAAATCTCTTTGCCACTATTTTTATTTTAAAAATTAAATCATTGTCTATGGGGTGTCGATTCACCGCCTTCACGAACAACGAGTTTTCATTTTTCATTAACGCCTTCAAGGCAATAAATAAAACAAATTTTATGATTAAAAAAAATATTAAATGTGTATTATAGTTTTTTTAATGTTTTTAACTAGTATATAAACATAAAATTAAATAATTTGATACTAGTTCATGATGGATATAAAAAATTACCAAAATAAACTAATCATTTTTCATTTACATATCATGTAAAAAATTATCCTCATGTAGAAAATAAAATGATATATGGGACCTTTTAGTTTTAATTAATTGAATTAGTACCTTATTATATCAAATCTATATAATTATTCCAATTTTAGAGGTACATCCATAGTTTTATAGATGTGAACCGACTATGAAAACATGAAACAAATGCTCCCGAAATGAAAAAAAACTCTATAACTCATAGAAATAGGCATAAATGAATATAATGAAATTATAATAAAAAAACTATATATGTATAATAAGTTCTAAATTAATTAATTTAAGGATTTAATTTTATTATCCAGAACATTAATTGAATGCACAGAACACTTTTAGTCATAAGGTAAGGGATTCGCTCCGAACCACCAAATTTACCATTAGGTAATTCTTTCTCAACCTTCTACCCAATTTAATTACTTTTTATTTTTATATAATTATTATAAATTTTATTTATGTGTTCCAAAAAAATATATCGATCAATTCATTCTCATTTGATGTGTTAATACATGTTTTTAAAATATCCCCTTCTTAATTTCTCTTGATAAGCAAACCTGATTAAATGAAACATCCTAATTTATTACCCATTTTCAAGTACACTCCATATTATTATTTAATCAAAAATTATTATTATAAAATCCATCAATTTATCTGGAAAATATATCATAGTTATTATTTAGTTTTTTACAAACAATTATTCCTTTTTCTATTTTAAATACTCTTAAAAAATTCCCTTAAACCAGACTAAACTAGCTTATTGAAAATTTTTCCTAAACACTATGTTTATATTTTTCACGTTAGTTAGACATAATTTATCTTGATATATCCCTATTTTCTCTTATTAATGTACAATTATTTTTTTAATACATTATCTCATACCCACCATTATGATATTCTATTTGTTTATGCCTTCTGACATGATTATGATACCCATTTCTTTCAATGGTTAACCCTTATGTTTATTCCTTATGTTTAATTGTCCATGGTAACATACATGCTCAAACATGTTATAATGGGTGCACCAATTTATCACTCCAATGCGTTGGGTAATTTTTAGTCAATTGATACATCATGTTGGGATATGGATTAAACCAAATTCCTCTATGGGATATTGTTCACCGTGTGATATAGTCTTTTCAGTTAACCTTGTCTCATGTTTATTTCATATTATATGTTTTTGCATGATTTATATGTATACATGATTACATGATACCATGGTCTATTTTTTATGCTTCTATATGTTAATTCTTGTTCCATTCATTTTTATTTCATCATGTTATTCATTCTAACTCATATCTTATTTCTATTCCTATATTTATTCCCTTACATGTTTTTTTCTCATCCCTTTGTTCATATATTCCCTATGCTACCCAATGAATATGTAAGGGTTGAAAGGATGTTTGGATTTCATCATGGATTTTAAATAAAATATTTTTTTATTTTCATTTGATTCCTTCTAGTTATATGCCTAATCTTCTAAAGACACTAGACTTTATGATAATTGGTTTGTATTTGATGATTAATTATTCTTAAAATTATGTAATAATATGTGTAAAATGCTTGGGTGAGTATATTTTTTTTTTATTATAGTCAATAAAGACCATAAATCTCTCATATTCTTTAATAGAGAATAAAATAAAAGATTCCAATGGTGACACATTTCGTCCAATAACACATTTCTCTAGAAGGTCCTCCAACTACACCTTCAACTGCCTAAACTTAACTGTGGATACCCTATAGGTATCTAAGGATATCAATGTTATATTAGGGTTAAAGTTGATAAAAAATGAACCTCACAGTGAGGGAGAAACCCTGATACTTTCTCTTGGATTAAATCTATATACTCATCAACTACTATAAGAAAATTATCCCTCGTATGGTTAGTGGACACAATCTTAGAATCTCTAGCTAAAGGGTAATTAGAAATAACTACAAAAAGGTTGGCCTTACCCATCCTATCTCAAGGTCTCATTCAATAGTAATGTAAAACATTATTTTATCTATATGATAACATATAACCCTACATTGATAGAAATATACCAAGTCCAACACTACAGATAACCAATTCATGCGTTGTATAATGCAATAAGGTAGCATCTCTACTATGATTAGGTATCATGACAATATATACCTACAGAGTGAAAGATTGATTGGGAGCTAGATCAATGAGAGAGAGAATATGTTTCCCATTAGTAGGAGTTTCTTGGTAAAATGGTTAGTCTAGGAATTTTAAAGGGATCTCATGTTTAAGAACAAAATATATTGTAAATAAATCAGTAACTCGTGCTAGTAATGATGAGTATAAATGAAAAAGTAGAGAAGATATATTTTGTACCTCAATCCATTCCATGTGACTTATAATCGAAAACCTATATTACTAACATTTAATAAACTTTTTGATCCCTAAGAACCTGATCCAAACTTGTTCTTCTTGGGGGTGGTGGTGGTGGTGGGATTGAATCCAAACATCAGCCAACCATTTCATCTCCTCTCCCATGGACACTAATGAATTCCTGTTGTAGGGTGTGGAAAATGAAAACCTTATTTTCAAAATGCAGGATAAATTCTACCAAAGTTCTTCACACTTAAGAAGAATTATAATTGATTCCATAATTTATTATAAATTCACATAATAAAACACTTTTTTCAGTTATGAAAATAATGAAATATTACGGTTTTGTGTTTTAGAAAATGTCCAATTAACATGATTCCATAAATAATTGAAATCTAAATGCAGAACCAGAAATAATGAAATTAGGGATAATGTTCATGGTCTAGGGTATGATAACATGGGTTCATTTATTATTGAACTTTTTGTTTAAATTCGATTATATGATTTGTTTGATAAATACTCATTAACAAATTACTTTACTTTTATATATTAAATGTTTAATTTTAGTATTCCATCAGTAAAAAAATTGCACCTCCTCCAATAGTAAAATAAGATAACATCTCAATCGAGAATGAAATTCATAAAACACTTTGATCCTCCATATGTTGTTTATCCATTTGTAAAACCCCAACTCCACTGTATGAATGGTTTTATTGAGATAAGGATGGGAAAAATGAATCAAATAAATGGAATGGAATTAGAAATAATATCATGATGGATGATTGATGCACCCATTATATATTCTCATATTCACCCCAAATAGATTTAAAAAATTTCTAATTGATGAAAAATATTAAATAATGTTGTGAAACCTTCCCCACGGGAAACCCTTGAGTTAATCAATTTTCATTGCAAAGTGAAAAGAAATCATAGTGGAAGATGGAATAGACAAAGAAATTATAGTTAGAATAGAATGTTTTATGGAATATGAATGGTAGAAAAAACATAAATCAAATGTATATAGATGAATCACATGGTAAACTATAACAAAAATAAAAGAAAATAAATTAAATACTAAAATATCATCATTCCTACTTAACTATGTTGTGGTCAGTCCTCATGATCTGATCCATTTTACTCTAGCTTATTATTTTATTTATATTCCTCAATCTATCTCAGTTTCTTTCAATAGTATTGTATATGGGTCAAAAATCTACCATGGTGTGTCCCAATGTCATAAAATTGGTCTTCTACTTTCTTTGTGTCAGATTGTACCATTTTTTGTCATGTATGATAATTTACACATTACGTAATTGGTGTACATGACATGTAATGTGCAGGGATGTGAGTTTTATTCACTCTGTATAATTTATCTTGACTTAAAAATATATTCGGTACAACATTGTGTATGTGACTTACACAATGTGTAATTCTGATTTCCATCATGTTTCACTCAATTCTATCTAGTTCTTCACTTCTGAGCTCCAGGTTTGGTCCTTTAAAATCCAAAGACTCCTTCCCCCTTTTATTAAATAACCCTTTAACAAGGTGAGTTTACCCATACATCCCTGTGATGAGAGAAAATGAGGTATGGGAGAAATAAAAATAATCCATAATAAAAATGGAGATGAAACTGGGGAAGGCCCTGAAACCCAAACTTCTCACTCAGATATTTGGTTTTTGGAATATTTTCTACGGCAGTAGGACAACCCTCTATTTATATGCCCCATATGGGCTCGTGTATTAATAAATTTCATTATGGATTAGTCCAAAAGTTTTCTGGGGTGGGTATCAGGTCCTGAATTCTGTTAAAAGGTGATGATACATAAAATATAGCCACTTAAATTTGGTCCCAAATTATTACACATTGTTTGTTAAGTTGCGAGACATGTTAATCTCAATTCATGATTATTTCTTCCACTTCACTCCCTATATTTATTTCATGACTTTCATCGTTACACAATGTGTAGGTATTACAAGATGTGTAATGTGATTTTTCTACTCTCAAAGCCTTATTTTTATTTGGTTCTTTAGTTTCATGACCCTAAATTTCTCACTGATCGCCCTCAAAAGTCCTATATCATGCCGTGAGTGAAGTGAAGCGGCGTGAAGTGTATTTTTTCTCCTTTTTCAATTATCTATTGTAACACCCCAGGTAAATAAAGAATATGACATTTTTATATTTATCCATATTTGTGAATAAAATATTAATATTACTTTAAATGGGATTCTATGCTCGATGGCGTACCCAATATGAAACAACGAGTTTCTTGGGAATCTTACGTTGCACTCTAATAATAAAATAATATTATTTTAAATGGTAGTTAATGCCTAGCCGTTGTAATGGCGGGAATGAATAGAACTAACTACAAAATGATTATATATGTTTGTCAAATATTTTTACTCTTTACAATAAATTATAGGGGATTAAAAATGCGAATGAATCCAATTTTAAGCATAGACAGTCTAATATTCTTTAAAAGGTCGATTAAGCGCCTTTTGATGGCGAGCCTCTTTTAAATCCACTTTTTGACAATTTTATGTGTTATATTTGAAAAAATAAAATTCTTCTTTATAATCGGGACATCAAAATTTACTTTGTCTAAATTTTTGGTATTTTTCTGAAAATGTTCAATTTTTAATGAATAGTGAAAAATGTTGTATTTTAATTCAAAACCTCTTTTTAATCTAATTTATTTATATGATTAGATTATATTTTTAATTGGTTTTAAAGGGTAAATAGAATATATTTTTACCATTTAATCCAATTTTGGTCATTGTAATTAATATCACTTTAAGATTGGACATAAACGAGTGTCAATCTTTTGAAAGACATTGCTTCATAAAAACACGCTATTTGTTTTAACAGTGGGATTTAATTATAAAAATAATTAATTCAAATTCTGTTTTATGAATTTGGTAATATAGACATCATTTTTGAATTCAGAATATCAAATATAGATTTGGGTGAATTTTTGGTATTTTTCTGAAAAACATCAATTTTTGATGAATAGTGAAACCACAAAGTGGTGGTTACAAAATTTGATTTTTCATTTAAATGGGACTTTACCACTTTTGTGATTTGAATTTCAAAAATCAAATTTAAATGATTTTAATTGTTAAGTAAAATGTGGTTCAATGGGATGAAAGTAATTTATGATGAAAAGTAACTTTTAAGTTTTATTAATCACGATTAAAGGTAATTAGTGTGATTTAAGGTAAAAATGATATTATAATAAAATTAAAATATATTGACACTTGTCCTAACCCTATTTTATGAGTTATGGCCGACCAATACAACCCATGGGTCGATTTTTGGTACCCCATGGATCTACTTGGGTATGATAATGACATTTATGCCTTTTATTTAAAGTTAAAATAAAAATGACACAAACATGAGATTTTTTACTAAAATAATTTTTACATGGGGTTATACAAGTCATATATTTGAATATAAACATTCATTGGAAAGATAAAAAGATTTCCTACATAATAGTATTTTTTTATCATTTTTAGACATTATATATATTAAATTATTTATGACATCATGATGATGCAGCGATGAACTCATTATTTAACGATTTAAATAAAATGGAAAGATAATGCAAAATCTAGGACCTACACATGTAAAAAACCTATTGGATGGATGTATTTATAACCCTTATCACCTTATCCTAGAAACACATCAATGTGGGACCATTAAAATACGAAAACCATTTGAAAATAAAGTAACATTTTATACTTTTCCAAGAGTGCCCCTCCTCTCCTCTTATAAAAGGCCCCCACCTCTACCACCTTACCCACACCTCTCAAGCCTTTGGTTCGGCCAAGATCTGATCATTTTGTCTCTCCACATCCCTCTACTCATCCTAGAATCCTTAACTTAGGAATTAAGCTCTTCAAGAAACCCTTTTGGTTCAAACCAAAGGGAGTTACCCAATTTTAAGGTAACTTCTTCACTTGTGCTCTTTTGTTTTATTCTGCTTCTCCAACCCCCTAAACTATTTTTAATCATTTATTTTGTAAAAAATCAATTATATTCAATATACTAGGATATTTTTATAATAATTATTTGAGCTAAACTTACACACACCTTCATGTAATGGTTAAAGAACATACTGTTTCTGTGGATGGTGAATTTCGGTCTCACGAAACGATGATTGTTCAACACTCATATAACAATTTCAAAGGTGGACATTAAGATGTCACTATGTTTATATATGATATATAATATTTTTATGTTTTACTTAAGCTTCTGTATTTTTCATTTGTGGAATACCTTTATGGCTTCCATTATGGGTGTACGCGATATCTTCATTTTAGGAAGTGCGGACTACCGCCCCCTCAAAGTGATTTGATTCGTTAATGCTATATGTGGGATGTATAAAGGATGGATTTAAAGTTATTATATATGATGTTATACTAGAATTATAATATACCTTTATATAATTATTGTTTTCTTTCTATTAAAGTATGAGAGAGAAATGAAATTAACGTTAATGCGTACGTACGGCTTACCATCTCCATGAACGGTGCATTTCATTTCTTATCCTCAAATGTAATGTACTATTATAAGTACATATAATGGATATATATGATGTATGATACATCTAAAGGATGAATATAATTCTGGAATTAAAAATATACACATCTCTCATTTAGTTTTAATTCCATTAATATGACATAGAAATGAAAGTAGCGTTCATGCGTACGTACGGCTTACCGTCTCCATGAACGGTACATTTCATTTATTACCTCTAAATGATTATGTAATATTATAAATACATTTATATGATGGATATATATGATATATATGATATCCAAATCAGGAATTTCATTCTGGATATAAAAAACCTTTGACCACATGAACAACATGAAATTGTAAGAAGTCCACTTTTGACTTAAGAACCAAATATCGACAAAACAAACATTATTAACTTAAATGATTACATAATGTTTATAACATGTCAATAATTGATATAAAAGGAATAATGAACTTGAAAAATGTTCTTAAGAAAGTATAAATTAACTCAAGTTTATTATTCAGGACGTTAAAGAACGATCGAGTCAAGTCAGACCCGAGGTATGGGATCCTACTCCTCTCTTTCTTTTTAAGTACACTCTTTTATGTCATTACTTTTAAAGATAATCTTTATTGTTATTGGGATGTTATTTTATATTAATCTTACTGTAAGTTTTTATTTTCATATGATGAGATACCCTATTCTCTCTCATCAATCCATTTTGGAAGTTTTGAGTGGCACCGTTAGGCTGCCGAATTTTCGTAAGAGATCTAACTTCTCTCTTTCTTTTTAAGTACTCTCCTTTATGTCACTTCTTTTAAGATCCTCTTTGATATTTTTTGGGATGTTATTTTATATTAATATTTCTATAAACTTTATGTAAATATGATGATATACCCTATTTGATCTCATCAATCCATTTTTGTAAGTTTTATGTGGCGCCGTTAGGCTGCTGAGTTTTCGTAAGGGATTTTTCATCTCACTTTTTTTCCCGTGAGATTTATGCTACATTTGCCACAATTTCTTTTGAGTGGTGTATGTAATGACCATTATTTTACTCATTGTGTAATATAATTTCATTTATGAGTATTTACATCAATTTTTTATTGTCCTTCTTTCACGGGGTGTATGTTTCGAAAGATACCCATGTCAGTAAGGGAACCTTTCACCCTCCTCTTTTTAAAAGACTTCTTTTGTTATGTATTTTAATTTACATCTTATTATGTTGGGATATGTTCTTATATATCCTTATTGATTTAAATTTTTGGTCCAAGTGATCAGATACCATTTACTCTCTCATCGACTACATTTCTAAATTTTGAAGTGACGTCGTTAGGCTGTCAAATTTTTTACAAGGGAACATCTTAACCCAATTTTGATTTCTTTGGGTTCAACTTATACTTCTTGAACATGTAATCCTATTAATATGTTTGAATGACCTTATATTGTTTCACACTTAATATCCACTTATATTGGGTGTATTTTTATTTCTCACACATAATTATGTGATAGATTTATCCTTAGTTTAAGGATACCCTCTTTATAATGGATTTCATCTCAATTTACATTTCCATTGAGACTTCATTGTTGTTATGAACCAATTCACTCTTATTTGGTGTGTATACTGTCCTTTGACATATTATATCATGAATCCTTTTATTCTCATGATATTATAAATCTCGGATTAAATGTTATTCCACAGTTATTTGTATTCAAGAGTCTCTCATTTTGTTAAAAACTCTTTAACAAAAATACCTTTTTAAATGTTTTAAAGATTAATTATTCTAAATATTTATCTTTAATGTCCATGTTTTCAAAATGGTTTTCAGTATTTATTTATATGGACATTAATGTATTAAAATTATAATTCCATTAAAATCTTCAAAGCGGTATGGGACACTTTGATTCAAAAATCTCTTTCAAATGGTTTTTGAAAGTAGATTAATTAATTCAATATCTTGGAATTACTTATTGTGATTGAAAATGAAATGTTGTTATTGAAATGTTTATATTTTCAATATTTTATGTGTAATGATGGTACTTGGACATTTTACGTGTGGTTACCTGATAAACCATATGACGGGTGGTGTCGTGAATACCAGGACAGGTGGTTACGTTATAACCTCCAATGCATTGGGTATGGAAGTCGGCTGTATGGATATTCCATTAAGTATGTATGAAAGTTGGTTGAATGGCTATTCCATTAAGTGATATGTGTGGAAGTCGACCTTACGGTTATTCCACTTAAGTAAGTTTATTTCCCAAGTTACCTTTATATGTTATGTGATATTTATATGGGTTTTATGGTAATATTTTGGTTACAGAAGGGTAAGTAATGAACTTTTATTCAGTGAAGAGTTTTTATTACTTCAAAAAGGTGAAAAGCATTACTTTTATAAAGTATACATGGTTTACTTGTTGTTTTGAAAAACTAACAGTTTTCATTCTTTGTGTATCCCTTACTGAGCTTTTTATGCTCATCCCAAGTTTTTGAAATGTTTTTCACAAGACTCAACGTGGAATAGGGTCATGAATGGGATCAAGGAAAAGTCATGCAACCTAAAACATGGAACTGGACATGTTTCTTTTTAAGAGTTTTTATTTTATGGAAACTTAGTAAAAGTTTATACTTTGTAATCTTTTGAGATGTAATAGTTATGTCCTAATTCTCTAAAACTCTAAACCTGAAAAGATCCTCAATGTGAATTATTCATTTAATTCAATATTAAGTAAGGTTTAAGGCCAGGTCCTTATAGTTGGTATCAAAGGTCAGTTTAGATAACTTTAGAGGTTAGGGTATTCTTTAAGCATAAGTGATATGACCATAATGGTTAGGATTTCATAAAAAGTCATAGTTTTAGATAAAGTGAATGAGTAATTATATCTTTGTGTTTATCTTCCTCTTTAGTACATGATGGTTTTGTTGATATACTCACACTGACCTTTTTGGTTTTAGTAAATGGTTGGACATAGCAGGCACCAAAGTAACAGTGGATGTGAAGCAAACTGTGATAGTTTTCTGAGTGAGCAACTGAATGATATGGGAGCTGCAATGATAACTCTTGTGTATATCCTTAACAAACTATCTGGAGTCATGATTCACCACCTAAACCTTGGTAATTTCTATAAGGCATCATATATGAGAGAAAGAAATCCTTACGGAACTGTAGGTAATAATCATAATGGTAAGTGTGTTCAAAAACCTATGTCTCAAATATGTGGAAAGAAACACCTATGAATATGTTTCAAAGGGACAGAAATATGCTATAGATGTGGAAATGAAGGTCACAAAGCAAGAACCTGCCATGGAAAAAGGAAGCATCCAGTTGACTCAAGGAAAGGGAATGAAGTTATTTCTGAGGGATCAATTGAATTTTTTAAATGTGGTGTGCATGGTCATTATGAAAACACATGTCCTATGAAGAACTTTCGGGAATGGGATCACCAAGATCGTACAAATATTCGTTTACCAATACCTAATTCCATTCTGATTGAGGATGAAGAAACTAAAAATGACCAATCAAAGGTATGGATTATTTCTTAACTTTTGTTTTCCTATTTTGGAATCTTAGGATATGATTCATGATTTTGTTTGTAGGAAAGAAGTATTTCAGAATAAGTTGGAAAGGAATGGTTAATAGATTATGAAGAATGTTGAATGAGTAAGAAGTCAACATATAAGGGCTTCAAGAGTTATGGTGAAATTATTAAGAGTATTAAGTCTCTTTTGATGATGGAGTACATTAGAAGACTTTTTATAGTATGTGTAACAATGATGTTTGATATATGAAAATTTTATTCAAAGAATAGTAATCTGTTCTTTTGTGGACATAGTAATAAAGAACCATTTGGGTTTATATGATCCTTACTTTTGAGGTAATTATGGGTTACTATATGTAATAATGGAAAGTGAAAGTCATGAGATAAAATTGAGGTTAAATTACATTATGGGTTTTTTTGAAGATTTTATCTCATTATTGGGTAATGTTTTAAGAATTATGTAGTTTTGGAAAAAGTAAAACACGCAGACCGTGTGACAACCCGTCGCGTCGGACAAAGCTGTAGGAATCGAACCCACAACCAAAGTGCAATGGGTATTTATTGCCTACCACTAGACTACGTCAAGTCCCTGGTTAGTATGACTTATTCTTTTTAGTTAGGTGACTTTATGAATTAAGAGTAAGTTGATTTTGGGTTTTTATTAAAATGATTAACTTATCATGGAGGATATGTGATTAGGTTAATTACTTTTCAATGCGTGACTTTATGAGCAACTGATGTTTTTTTGGAGATAAATGTTACGACTTAACTTGGAAGACTATGTGACTACATCCTTCAAATATTTGGGATTCAATATTAGTTTGGTTTAATTTGAATAATTTTATGGACAAATTTTTTATCCAATGGTCCTCGTTGAACTTTGGGTTTTGTTGGGAAAAGTTTGGAGATTAAGAATTGATTTTATTTTTATAATGGGTTATCCTTTTTTGGATTATCTGATCTTGTACTAACCTTTTTGGTTTCGGTTTTGTTTAGAGTCTAAAGACATGGGAAGTATATAGTTCTCTTTTGTGGATTAGGTGATTCTCTAGAAATTGATTATAGTACTCTTAAGGCAAACAAGTCTTCCTAAATACTCGTCTTTTGGAGAAAATATGATTTTGATTAAGGAATCTAGTAAAAGTTGAAAGTCTACATGACAAGTAAGTATGTTTCATTATGATTTAGTTAAGCTCAAAAATAAATTCCTCAATGAAAAGTAACTTAAAACAAAAATGTTGTCTATTAAATTATCCTATTGGGGAATCGAATACCGTTTAACCCATCACAAGTTTGTGATTTTGTTATGGTTAACTTTCTCCTATGCATGTTTACTATCACTCTCCATCAGAACATGACCCTTTGTTTTTTCCTCCATGTACATATTTTCATACTTGGAATCCTAGTATGGGTTAACTCAGGTGACCTCTGTACTTATCTTTCTTTATTTTAAATTCATTGTTTTACCAAATCTTGTTCCGATGTGGGACTTTCAAGGATGTTTCCAAGCTAAATTTTAAAAATGCGAGGACGCAATTTCCAAAAGGGGGGAAAGATGTAACACCCCAGGTAAATAAAGAATATGACATTTTTATATTTATCCAGATTTGTGAATAAAATATTAATATTACTTTAAAGGGGATGCTATGCTCGATGGCGTACCCAATACGCAACAACGAGTTTCTTGGGAATCTTACGTTGCACTCTAATAATAAAATAATATTATTTTAAATGGTAGTTAATGCCTAGCCATTGTAATGGTGAGAATGAACAGAACTAACTACAAAATGATTATATATGTTTTTCAAATATTTTTACACTTTACAATAAAAGATAGTGGATTAAAAATGCGAATGAATCCAATTTTAAGCGTAGACAGTCTAATATTATTTAAAAGGTCGATTAACCGCCTTTTGATGGAGAACCTCTTTTAAATACACTTTTTGAAAATTTTATGTGTTATATTTGACAAAATAAAATTCTTCTTTATAACCGGGACATCAAAATTTACTTTGTGTAAATTTTTGGTATTTTTCCGAAAAAGTTCAATTTTTAATGAATAGTGAAAAATGTTGTATTTTAATTCAAAACCTCTTTTTAATCTAATTTATTTATATGATTAGATTATCTTTTTAATTGGTTTTAAAGTTTAAATAGAATATATTTTTACCATTTAATCCAATGGTGGTCATTGTAATTAATATCACTTTAATATTGGACATAAACGAGTGTCAATCTTTTGAAAGATATTGTTTCATAAAAACACGCTATTTGTTTTAACAGCGGGATTTAATTATAAAAAAAATTAATGCAACTTCTATTTTATGAATTTGGTAAAATATACATCATTTTTGAATTCGGAATATAAAATATAGCTTAGGGTGAATTTTTGGTATTTTTCTGAAAAACATCAATTTTTGATGAATAGTGAAACCACAAAGTGGTGGTTACAAAATTTGATTTTTCGTTTAAATGGGACTTTACCACTTCTGTGATTTGAATTTCAACAATCCAATTTAAATGATTTTAATTGTTAATTAAAATGTGGTTCAATGGGATGAAAATAATTTTTGCTGAAAAGTAACTTTTAAGTTTTATTAATCGCGATTAAAGGTAATTAGTGTGATTTAAGGTAAAAATGATATTATAATAAAATGAAAATATATTGACACTTGTCCTAACCCTATTTGATGAGTTATGTCCGACCAATACAACCCATGGGTCTATTTTTGGTACCTCATGGAGCCACATGGGTATGATAATGACATTTATGCCTTTTATTTAAAGTTAAAATAAAAATGACACAAACATGATATGTTTTACTAAAAAAAATTTACATGGGGTTATACAAGTCATATTTTTTACTATAAATATTCATTGGAAATCTAAAACTATTTCCTACATCATAGTAGTTTTTTTTATAATTTGTAGACATTATATATTAAATTATTTATGACATCATGATGATGCAGCGATGACCTCATTATTTAACGATTTAAAAAAATGGAAATATAATGCAAAATATAGGACCTAAACATGTCAAAAACCTATTGGATGGGTGGCTTTCGAACCCTTATCACCTTATCCTAGAAACACATCAATGTGGGACCATTAAAATCCGAAAACCATTTGAAAATAAAGTAACATTTTATACTTTTTCAAGAGTGCCCCTTCTCTCCTCTTATAAAATGCCCCCACCTCTACCACCTTACCCACACCTCTCAAGCCTTTCATTTGGACAATCTCTGATTATTTTGTCTCTCCACATCCCTCTCCTCATCCTAGAATCCTTATCTTAGGCAGGAAGATCTTCAAGAAACCCTTTTGGTTCAAACCAAAGGGAGTTACCCAATTTTAAGGTAACATCTTCACTTGTGCTCTTTTGTTTTATTTGGTTCTCCAACCCCATAAACTCTTTTTATTAATTTATTTTGTACCAACTCAAGTATATTCAATATACTAGGATGTTTTTATAATAATTATTTGAGCTACACTTATAGTCACCTTCATCTAATGGTTAAAGAACATACTGTTTCTGTGGATGGAGAATTTCTGTCTCACGAAACGATGATTGTTCAACACTCATATAACACCTTAAATGGGGGCAATTAAGATGTCACTATTTTTATATATGATATATAATATTTTTATGTTTTACTTAATCTTCTGTATTTTTCATTTGTCTCATACCTTTATGGCTTCCATTATGGGTATACGCGATATCTTCATTTTAGGAAGTGTGGACTACCACCCCCTCAAAGTGATTTGATTCGTTAATGCCATATGTGGGATGTATAGAGGATGGATTTAAAGTTATTATAAATGATTTTATACTGGAATTATAATATACCTTTATATCATTATTGTTTTCTTTACATTAAAGTATGAGATAGAAATGAAAGTAGCGTTCATGCGTACGTACGGCTTACCGTCTCCATAAAATGTGCATTTCATTTCTTATCCTCAAATGTAATATACTATTATAAGTACATATAATGGATATATATGATTTATGATACATCTAAAGGATTAATATAATTCTGGAATTAAAAATATAAACATCTCTCATTTAGTTTTAATTCCATTAATATGACATAGAAATGAAAGTAGCGTTCATGCGTACGTACGACTTACCATCTCCATGAACGGTGCATTGCATTTCTTACCTCTAAATGATTATGTAATATTATAAATACATTTATATGCTGGATATATATGATATATATTATATCCAAATCAGGAATTTTATTCTGGTTATAAAGAACCTTTGACCACATGAACAACATGTAATTATAAGAAGTCCACTTTTGACTTAAGAACCAAATATCGACAAAACAAACATTATTAACTTAAATGATTAAATAATGTTTATAACATGTCAATAATTGATATAAAAGGAATAATGAACTTGAAAAAGGTTCTTAAGCAAGTATAAATTAACTCAAGTTTATTATTTAGGACATTAAAGAATGATCGAGTCAAGTCGGACCCGAGGTAAGGGATCCTACTCCTCTCTTTCTTTTTAAGTACACTCTTTTATGTCATTCCTTTTAAAGATCATATTTCTTGTTATTGGGATGTTATTTTATATTACTCTTACTGTAATTTTTTATGTTCATATTATGAGAGACCCTATTCTCTCTCATCAATCCATTTTGGAAGTTTTGAGTGGCGCCGTTAGGCTGCCGAATTTTCGTAAGAGATCTAACTTCTCTCTTTCTTTTTAAGTACTCTCCTTTATGTCAGTTCTTTTAAGATCATATTTGTTATGTTGGGGGATGTTCTTTTATATTCCTATTTCTATAAACATTATGTTAATATGACTAGATAACCTATTTGATCTCATCAATCCATTTTTGTAAGTTTTATGTGGCGCTGTTAGGCTGCCGAGTTTTCGTAAGGGATTTTTCATCTCACTTTTTTTTCCTGTGAGATTTATGCTACATTTGCCACAATTTCCTTTGAGTGGTGTATGTACTGCCCATTATTTTACTCATTGTGTAATATACATTCATTTATGAGTATTTACATCAATGTTGTATTGTCCTTCTTTCACGGGGTGTATGTTTCGAAAGATAACCATGTCGGTAAGGGAACCTTTCACCCTCCTCCTTTTAAAAGACTTCTTTTGTTATGTCTTTTAATTTACATCTTATTATGTTGGGATATTTCTTATATATACTTATTGATGTAAATTCTATGTCCAAGTGATGAGATACCATTCACTTTCTCATCGACTAATTTTCTGAATTTTGAAGTGACGTTGTTGGGCTGTCGAATTTTTTACAAGGGAACATCTTAACCCAATTTCGATTTCTTTGGGTTCAACTTGTACTTCTTGAACATGTAATACTATGAATATGTTTGAATGAAGTTAGATTGTTTCACACTTAATATCCAATTATGTTGGGTGTATTTTTATTTCTCACACATAATTATGTGATAGATTTATCCTTAGTTTAAGGATACCCTCTTTATAATGGATTTCATCTCAATTTACATTTCCATTGAGACTTCATTGTTTTTATGCACCAATTAACTCTTATTTGGTGTGTATACTGTCCTTTGACATATTATATCATGAATCCCTTTATTCTCATGATATTATAAAGCTCAGATTAAATGTTATTCCGTGATTATTTGTATTCAAGAGTCTCTCATTTTGTTAAAAACCCTTTATCAAAAATACCGTTTTAAATGTTTTAAAGATTCATTATTCTAAATATTTATCTTTAATGTCCATGTTTTCAAAATGTTTTTCAGTATTTATTTATATGGACATTAATGTATTAAAATTATAATTCCATTAAAATCTTCAAAGTGGTATGGGACACTTTGATTCAAAAATCTCTTTTAAATGGTTTTTGAAAGTAGATTGATTAATTCAATATCATGGAATTACATATTGTGATTGAAAATGAAATGTTGTTATTGAAATGTTCATATTTTCAATATTTTATGTGTAATGATCGTATGTAAACATTTTATGGGTGGTTACGTGATAAACCATATGACGGGTGGTGCCGTGAATACCAGGACGGGTGGTTACGTTATAACCTCCAATGCATTGGGTATGGAAGTCGGTCATATGGCTATTCCATTAAGTATGTATGGAAGTTGGACGAATGGCTATTCCATTAAGTGATATGTGTGGAAGTCGACCTTATGGTTATTCCACTTAAGTAAGTTTATGTCCCAAGTAACCTTTATATGTTATGTGATATTTATATGGGTTTTATGGTAATATTTTGGTTACAGAAGGGTAAGTAATGAACTTTTATTCAGTGAAGAGTTTTTACTACTTCAAAAAGGTGAAAAGTATTACTTTGATAAAGTATACATGGTTTACTTGTTGTTTTGAAAAACTAACAATTTTCATTCTTTGTCTATCCCTTACTGAGCTTTTTATGCTCATCCCAAGTTTTTGAAATGTTTTTCACAAGACTTAACGTGGAATAGGGTCAAGGATGGGATCAAGGGAAAGTCATGCAACCTAAAACATGGAACTGGACATGTTTCTTTTTAAAAGTTTTTATTTTATGGAAACTTAGTAAAAGTTTCTACTTTGTAATCTTTTGAGATGTTATAGTTATGTTCTAATTCTCTAAAACTCTAAACCTTAAAAGATCCTCAATGTGAATTATTCATTTAATTCAATATTAAGTAAGGTTTAAGGCCGGGGCCTTATATCTATTGTATCCTTCCATAAAACCCATAATGATTTGAACTATTCACAGTTTGTAAAGAATAATTATTTAAACATATAAATAATTATATTAAAACACTATAAAACATATGCATAAAATTATGATATCAATTACCCCCACACTTGAACTCAAATTTATCCTCATGGGTGGAATATTAACATACTAATGAGGAAAATTAATCTACTATTAATTAAATATATTGTTAATAAATGAAATTTATTAAATGGAAATTTAAATATTCAACCATAACATGTAGCAACATTATATATACATCGTTTTTCAAAGAATAAAAATCAACTATGTATTTTACTAAAACCAATTTTGAAATATCCAAGCTTTTTCAATCATTCATTTTCATTTTAATTTTTTATTATTAATTTTCTAACCATTTGTAATTCACATCACGTGATTTTTTCTTCTCATAATCAGGGTGTGAATGAATTGATTAATGAACATAACTCAAGAACATGCCACATATCATAGCCTTAAAAGGCATCTAACATCTCAACCATGTAAAGAAAAAATCAAAATTAATCGTAAGGGACACGCCATTTAGGATCAAATGAATATGAGGCTCAAAGAAGGCAGGTAAATGATGCAAATATAGTAATACTCAAAAATGAGGGTTGTCTCTAAATTAATTTTCATAATAATAAAAAATAACTAAATTAATGTCTTCTCTTCCCCCAGTTTCTCAGACCAGACTCATAATGAGATGAAATTAAATAAATGAAATGTACTATTTAATTATTTTTTATTTTTTTTATTTTCAAATGTTTTTACCGTGTAAAATTCTCATATCCACTACCCAACCCTAAATGATCTCATCAAGACTCTATTTGAAATATTTGAAACAATATTCTTAGTCTTGAAATGGAGAATTTTTAATTTCCCTATACACATCCCACTTTTTCTATGTTAGTGTGAATTATATAAAATAAAAGTGCCTTCCCAAAATATCATAAAATTTACCCCCACACTTATTCATTATAAAATAAATCATCCCATTCAACAATTTCCATTCCACCACTCTTATCATTTATAATCATGAAAACTATTTAGACCAATGTAGGAAAGGATGATATGGGCTTGTAACATGAGTTATTTCCTAAAAAGGTTATTCATCGATTCTACAAGATTAAAAAATATGAATGTAAGTTGGGTCTTAGGATAAGGGCTGACAAAAAAAATCGTCAATCAATTTAAATGTGATTTTGTTCAGTCATAACTTATATAAGATGAAAATATTGTTCTAGAAGAAATTAGGCCTGAGTTACTGATGAAATATACAATATAAAAAATGTAAAATATTGTATTAGTTGAGGTCTCAAGAATGAGACCAAGGGTTAGGAAAATCTGACTAAAACATAACTTTTTTATAGTCAAAACACTTTTAAAGAAAATCTGAGATAACAAAAGTACCATAAAATGAATCAGAAAAACAATAAAAGAAGTTAATATACATCAAGACTATTGGAACTACCCCTCCCCGTCGACTATATCATGATGTCAAGCATCCTCCTTTTCATTATTTCTCAGATATCTATCTCATGTGGGGTTGAACAGGCCAGGAACCATTGGAAGATTCATACCATATCAAACTTCCAAATCTAAATGGAAATGCATAGGTAAATTCTTCTTACTCTAATTCTCATCTAGAGCTGATCCTTGTAGTGTTCCAGATGATTTTACACACAAAATTAAAAATAAAACCAATATCCAAAATGGTGCCTCATCTCCCAGCCAAAAAAATTATCACAAAACCACCGTGAATGTTGACAAATTTTAAATACAAACAATTTATGGATCCTTGATTCACCGCTATCATCACACCTCCTGCCAAACACCAACACTTTCTTCATTTATACACAAAAATTCCATCCCCATGTCACCATCGGTCCATGCACATCCAAACCATCACTTTATGCCATCACAAACACCATTGTTTCTAGAACATCCACTCACCATATAACCAACAAACCATCAAGTCATCCATTTTCTGAGTCAAAACACCACAGAAACCGAAGGAAAAAAACTAGAAATAGCATAAAATAGAACATAAAAACCCAAAATGACACAATTAAAGATAAATGGTTGCATCAAAGAATAAAACGAAATCCATATTCACAATATTATCACCATGAAAAAGTCCCAGTAACTTAAACCATCCAACGGAGAAACAAAACATGGTTAAATCATGCCATTGCGCCTCTGCCAGTGAAACCCCCAACCCACCGAGCACCAGGTCATCATCGATGAAAGTAATATGATACAACACCACTTTAGTATTATATTTCTAAAACCAAAACCAAAGGGAACCACCATCATTGGATCTGGAATTTCTAGATATGAGAATCTGTGCTTTGGGATTGAACTTCATAACTAGTCAAGATCATGAGGAACCGTAGAAGGGTGATGCTTGACCGATGAGTGAGGAAGGCATGCAGATAGAGGATTAAATGAATCTGACAAATAATTGAGATGTTTTGAAAGGGAAATTGAACCATGAGACAAATAAAAGGAAGAAAATCAATAGCCTAAGAATGGGGAAGAAGTAAGGGGAAGGTGATGCTACAGAAGCGTACACGCCTACCTCCTTCAGCTAGCCGTGGAATGGTAACCCTATCTAGAGACCAATTGTTAGAAAAATTACTTATTAAAATGAATATGGATAATTTACTAAATTATTAAAACTGTCATAAATTCAAATCATAAAAAAAAATATGAAAATTTTTATTTACAATGATCAACATCCTCCACTAAATCTTCATTTTTAAAATCCTAATAAACGTGATTTTCACTAATAATTATTTTTACTATTTTTTATTTAAATATTTTTTACAAAGTAATTTAATTTCCATTGCATGGTAATTATCTTGGTTAATTTATTGTCCCCTAGTTCTGTTGGTTGAAGAAAGAATCAGATGTGGGGAACACAATATGTAGTTAATGATCAAAGACATTTAAATATGGGGGACACAATATATAAAATTTTCAAAGTATAATAATTACTCACCTTTTACATTTTTTTTATGTTGGATTCATAGGTTCTACCAGCATAAAATTTACGATGTGTATTGATTAAATGACATGTAAATTGTTGAATTTAGGATGTGAACTCAGTTCATGATGTGTAATGGCCGTGTAGCTTCTTATTCTGCTTCCTGCTGCTTTCATCCAACCATGGTCTGGATGGTCTTACAAATTAAATAAAAATAGGTGAAATCACAAGATATTATAGATGAATTTTGAAATATTTGGAGTGAGAAATGGTGAACCTATGAAAACATAAAATAAATAAAGAAAAAAACCCAGGTTTCCTCCTTTAAGGGATTTTGTTTTCCATCATTGTCTCAATCGTACCTCCTTTTGATTCAAATCAAATGATGGATTATTGCAAATTTTGTACCTAATCAAGGTCTATAAATGGTCTCTATTTTGTCTTATCTAGGTAGGTTGGTCTTTTTCCGTCTTCTATGAACCTCTTAATTCTCACTGAAGGTAGTACTTTTGTGATCTCCATTGGACCAATCCACCACTTTTCTCAATAATGATGAACTAAATAGAAGTACATGTACCATCCATACATATTTCCTTTTATCACATGTAGTTGATTCAATAACTCATTTTTTGTCATCATCATTGGTATTCATCTTCTCTTTCTTATTTAGTTGAGATTCCTCATAGACGACAACATCTAACTCATGTAACTATTAAACTTTAGTGACACCCTCAACCTCATGTTTTTTTCCTTCTCCAAACTAATTTTTCTATCTAATATCATAGATATTCACTTACTAGCATATATTGAAATTTACATGAACACTACCAAGTCTTATATAGAGTTCTCCACTTAGAATTTAAATTAGTTCATGCCGAGTTTCTAAAAATGGACTCCCTTGAATGAGTGGATTATTCTCTCCTTCCATATCCAGAACTAGGAAGTTGACAAGGAAGTAGAATTTTTTCAAATCTAATTTAGATATCCTCTATCTTTTCACTTGGGTATTTTATTGATGGGTCTGATAATTGGAGAATTGCATTTTTGGTCTTCATTCAATATCATCCCAATCTCTTGAATGTCATGCATGACTTTATATTGATACTCTCACCTAAGTCACACAAATATTTTCATATTTTTTATCATCGATAAATTTGGTGATTTAAAATCTAACTAGATCACTTTTATTCTTAGGTAGTTCTATATATATCACTTCTAAACACTCTTGTGTGAGTGGAATGGTTCCAATCTCTTCCATTTTCATCTTTTTGGTTACCATGCCTTTCATAAATGTTTCATATGTCAGCATGTTCACAAGAGCCTCTACAAAAAGTATATTAATATTAAATTTTTTAATATGTTCCAAAAAATTACCTTTCAATGAATTGTTCATAACTTACACAAATTTTTTTGGAAAATTCCATCTTTTCTTGTAATAATGTGGTTCTTATTCTTCTTTATCTACCCTTTCCTTCTTTTTTTAACTTCATTCGCACTTTATTCGACTAGTTATTATACTAAAAATTATGTACTTGTTCTTTTTGTTTTCTTCCCACTTCTACGTATTATATCTTTCAAATCATCACATGGGTGTAATTTAGGGATTCTTGTAAATTTTCATCTAGGTTTCTCTCTAATTTGATTAGTAATTTTTTCAAATTGATGCTCTATATTCCACAATTGAGCCTTTTGGTTTCTTGATTATTATTTTATTTCCTTGAGTATTTCCCCAGGAATGGTCTTGAATAAAGACAGTGTCTCTTCCAACGTATGGACCTGGGTCATCATTGTGCGCCCTTATGGTTCTTGTTGTTGGTACCATTGGGGAATTTATTGTTGTTGTGTTCACTAACCCTTAAATTTCTTACAAATATTGTAATCAGCATAATTTCTATCTTCTATACATGTACATTGGGGTTTTTTTGTTGTCCAATCATGATATCCATCTTCTTGGTAAATTCCTCTACTTATGTCATCATCATATCCTTATTGTTGACTTTGTGAATTCCTTTTCATTGTGTACCTTATCCTTTCAATAGGAAAACATTTCTTTCCATTTCATTTAACATTTTCTAGCACACTTTAGTCAACCTATTTATTAATGATCCTATAGCAGCATAGATGATTGAAAGATTTCCTTATGATAACACATTATAGAATTTTTTTAATTAATAACTACATTTTGATTCCATGATATAAGAATCATCTTATTAATACTTTAAGTCTATACCATTATATATATAAATATTATTAATAAAATATCTAAAAATTTAAAATACTGACTCGTAGATCCATTGACATTGAGGGCGGGAAAAACCTTGTCAAGAATTTTCTTACCAAATCCTCCCAAGTGATGATATAATTATATGGAATAATTTGGATTCACTCTCATGATTTTTTTCTTCAATTATAATACGAATAGGTGTAACCTTATAGAATCATTTGAGAAATTCTAAAATTTGAACATTTCACGTATTTCCAATAAAAATCCAATGTGCGACTTGGGGTCTTTATGAGGTAGAAAAATAAATTGGAGTGAATGTGTGATCATTTGGATGACCACTATAATGATCTCAAAATGTTGATAAATTAATTTGTTTAAAATAATACATGGATTGACCCCCATGATTGAGGGTTTTTCGTAGTTTGTAGCGACTCGGGTTTTTGGCCCTGTTAGACTTTGGAATATTTCTACGAAGAATTCCAGAGCTAGGCGCGAAGACAGCGTGCGATTCCGAGGCCCGGTGTGCCCGGAATAAATTTTATAAAAATATTAAGTATTTTTATACTATGAACGTGGCGGGGGTGTGATATCTCCTAAACGGTGGCTCAGAAAGGAAATATGAGGGCACGATTGCATCCGAAATGTGTCGTTTACCCTAGGCGAGGTGTAAACTTTGCGGGCGCGGGCCTGCGGTGAGAAACGCCACCAGGGGCATTTCTGTAAATAAGTAGTAAAGTTAGTGTGCGAGCGTTGGCTCAAATAACTTTTGAATGGAGTCTCGGATGGAAAATCTGAGTCCGTCGTTGCGTTCAGAATGACACGTTTACCCTAGAGGAGACCTTACTTTTTTTCGCCTCGGGCGTCGGGTCTGAGGCGGGTTTGGCGCCGGCGGGCGGTTGATATAAATATCAGCGCCCCCCCCCCCTTTATCATTCCTCTCGACGTTATTCGCTGCCCCTACGCCGAATCGAGCAAACGAAGCGTCCACGAGCTCGGAATTCGATGACGGACGTTCCAGGAGAGCGCAACGGAAGCTCTGGAGCGCAGATCTAAGGCAGAACGTCGGCGTTTCGCCTGCGAGGTAGGCGGGTTGAGTTTTACAATCTTGGATACCATTTTTGTGTTGTTTTCCTTCAAATTTTCGTAAGGGTTGTATAGTTCGGGTCCCGATCTTTCCAAAACATGTTTCGGATCTGAATTTGGAGCATCAGGGTGCTCCCGGTGGGTCTCGGAAGTTTTCCGGCGAAAACCCGGTTTTCCGGCGGCGACGGGTGGCGGCCATGGCGGAATCCGGTGACGGCGCGGCGGCGCGGCGGTGGTTTCCGGTGGTGGCAGCAGCGGCGCGGAGGAATCTGGCGGCGGCGCGGTGGTTTCCGGCGAGGCTGGCGGTGGTCCGGCCAGGATTTTCCGGGGGTTCTTTAAACCCATGTAACTCGCAAACCGTAACTCGGATTTGCGAGCCGTTCGCGGAAACGCGCTCCTTGCATCGAGACGGAACTTTTGAACTCACTTTGAGGGTTTACGGGTTTGGGATCGTGGCCCAGGAGTTAGAGACGTCGTATAAAATAATATTATTTTATTATTTTACGACTTCGGGCCGTGGTAACTTCTACCCGGAGCGTCCAATTGACATGCCGTCAGTGGCGTTGAGACCGTGATGGTACGACAGACTTTTTGAGATGGTTTCCGGGTGTTGGGACTGAGAACAGGGTGTGGGCCCCATGAGGTCGGGTTTTGGCATTTGCGGAGAAACGCAGCTTTTGCACCAGGAGTCCGATTTTGGCGGATGAATAGTCGATCTTGTGTGTTTTTCCGAGTGGATCGCAATGGTGTGATCCATTCGATGAGTTTTGGAATCCAAGCGTGGGCCCCACCCGAGCTGGCATTCGGTGAATAGTACCTTTTTTTCACCGGGTGTCCGTTTTGGACGAGCGAGTAGTCGATTCCGCTTGTTTTTCTGAGGGGATCGTCGTGGTGTGGTCCGCTCGATGGGTTTTGGGATCGTTGTGTGGGCCCCACATGAGCTAGCTACGGTGAATAATTCCTTTTTCACCGGTGCTCTGTTTTGGGTGAGTAAACAGCCTATCCTGCGTGTTTTTCCGTGTGGAACGCGATGGTGACCTCATTTTTGGCCTAGAAGGTGCGCAATGTGGCATTTTGGTGGGTTGCTCGGGTTAGCGACGTTTGGACCAGCAGTGGTTGAGGGTTTTCCCTTGGTTCGTTCCTATGAGGGTTCGCGCGACATCACAATCTTTATATGGGGTTTTGATCCTCTCGATGGGATGTTTAAACTGTTAGAGTTGTGGCATCCCTCCAGTGGGCCCAGAGTGGGATCCTCTAGCATCTTTACGCCAGATCGGGTTCTTGGTATCGCTGTGACCGCTTATTCACGGGCGGTGATCCCCTATCTAGCAGGTTAACCCCGTAGGGTTTGTGGCATCATCGAGAATATGATCCCCTACGTGGTGGGTCGTGCTTAGTAGGGTTGTGTCATCGTCGGGTATACGATCCCCTACTCAGCATGAGGTTTATAGTAGGGTTGCGGTATCGTTGGTTATACGATCCCCTACACAGCACTTGGTGTCGGTAGGGTTGCGATATCGCTGGTTATGCGATCACCTACTCAGCGTGTGGTTTAGGTAGGGTTGCGGCATCGTTGGTTCGATCCCCTACATCTCGAGTTATACCAGATAGGGTTCCGGTATCATCGTGACCACCTTTATATGGGTGCCTATCCTCTATCTGAGTGTGTGCTTCTGTCGAGCGCCAGATCGGGTTGTGGTATCCCCCAGCGGATCGTGGGTGTGATCCCCTATCTTTGAGAACTACGTATGCCCGATCGGGTCATGGTATCCCCCAGCGAACCCTGGGAGTGATCCCCTATCTGTGAGATACGTATACTAGAGTGGGTCTTGGTATCCCCTAGCAGACCCTAGCAGCGATCCCTTATCCGAGGAGTTTGGTGGTTATGTTGTTTCAGCGATGTTTCCTCGGTGATGTTATCTGAAGAGCGTGGTCTCTCGGGTGAGCATCTGAGATGTTTGTTTGGGATCCGATGGAGTGTATCTCTTGGATGAGTGTCATCTGGTATGATATTGTTCGTGTGGTGTACTCTCCTGGTTTGGGATAGTTGCTGGTGATGAGGTCGGTACCTCTTATGGATTGTGGCGTGAGCTGAGTATATCTGGATTGCTCAAGGTGTATGTATGGGAATACACCTGAGCTGAGCTGAGTTGACTAGTTGTGTTTAGCCAAGGATGGTCATTAGTTGGAGTTTCTCTCTCATCTGGGTTCCCTCTGGCTGGGTTGAGTGGACTGTTTCCTTTCAGTTTCTCCCTTGGGTTTTGGGTTTTTGGGGTTCCTACTGAGTATGTTTATACTCACCCCTACACGGGCTTTTCCCGCCCATGTTTGTGTCTTGTGCAGACTACGGGCCTTTTGACGGAGTCCCAGGAGGACCCGGAGTAGGCGGAGCTTAGTGAGCGAGTTGACCGTGGTGTGTACCGGAGCTGTGCCGAGGGATCTTTCTGGTGGGTTTTTGTGGCAGCATTCCCCATCTTCAGAGCAGGTTTGACGTGCTTTGTAGTTTTCTTTGGTGGGCCCTGTTTTTCCCTTTGTACTTTTGTTGTTGCACTCTGGTTTGGGATAGATTGTATGCATGCATTTACTTTTCAGTTTCTATATCTCTGCACTGTTGCATGGAGGTGTTTGTGGGTGCGTGTGTACAGGTACCTTAGGCTAATGCCTCCCATGTGTGTGATAGCCTACTCGGTGCTGGTTGCCAGCCCCTGGCCTATTGGAGGTGGGCTTGGGGAGTCGCGGCTCGAGCCCCGTTGGCTCGGGTCGTGACATAGTGGTATCAGAGGAGGTTCCACCTTTGGGATCTCAGAGCGTAGCTAGTCTAGCTGTGAGTTTGGTTTGGGTTTCATAGCGGTAGTGTTAGGATGTTTCGAGTTCGGCTTTCAGGCCAGAGACTCCAGTGTTGGTGCGGCGACCGACGTATCCATACACCAGGACTCTGATAACCTGCCTTTTGACTCGGGACATCCGTACACTGGTTACAGGGACATAATGGTACATGCATCATATAGGACTGGGTTTTTGGGTATGTCCTTTTCCTTCTTGAGTCAGCTCTCCAGATATACTTTTTGACTGTGGTGTGTCTTGAATGTATCTTAGGATGCCTCCATGACGACAGCCAGCAAGGGTTCCACAGCGGGATTGTGGTGATGACCCACCCAGTGTAGAGGTTGTGGTGCAGGGCGCAGGTTCTGAGGTTGCACCTCTAGGTGGTCTGCTAGTTGAGCCACCACCTTTCGAGAATTTGGTTGTGCCGGCAGTACAGGACAAGGTTGCGTGCAGGCTAAGTGCGCTGCACGAGTTCCAGAGGCAGCGACCTCTGAGGTTCCGTGGTGATCTAGACCCCCAGGCAGCTGATGACTGGATTGAGGTAGTCACCCGGTTATTCTGCCTAGTAAGGACACCTCCAGATCAGATGGTGGTCCTAGCGGAAAGCCTTCTGCATGGTTCTGCCGGGCGATGGTGGAGTTTGGTGACACAGTCCCATGACGAGGAGACGCTCACGTGGGCAGAGTTTGAGCGGCTCTTTAGGGAGGAGTTCTATCCGGTGACGCTGAGGTCAGTGCGGATCCAGGAGCTTCTGCAGCTTCGACAGGAGAGCATGACTGTGTCGGAGTACTTAGCGAGGTTTACAGACCTGTCGTGCTAATCCCTGGATATGGTTCAAGACCCGTTCTTTAGGGCTCGGACCTTCGAGCAGGGCTTACGCAGGGACATCCGAGCAGGTGTGGTTTCCTTGTGCCTTCCCACCTATGCTGGAGTGCTGGAGCGAGCGTTGGAGGTGGAGAGTTTTCTTGCTGAGTAGATTCCCCCTATTAGTGCTGGGAACTCGAGGGCTGAGAATTTTTCAGTCGGATCGGCATCTGGTAGCCGACTATAGACTCATGGGTTTGGACGTGGCCGAGGTTTCAGGAGGCGACCCCAGGATGGAGGATCTGAGCCTCAGGGCTCACAGGGATCGCATGCCAGTTTTTGGTCAGCCGCAGGAGAGGCGGTGTTATGCTTGCGACGGTCGGGGATATCTTTCTAGAGATTGTCTGACCCGACGTGCTGCTAAGAGGGAGCCGATCGATGGACCGCCTTGGCAAAGGCAGTTTCTCGAGCAAGGAGGTCCGCAGGGCGGCGGACGTGGCGGCAGAGCTGGTGCAGCAGGAGGCGGTGGTAGGCAGTACAAGTTGCCACCACCACCACCCCCAGGTGGTCCACGCCAAGCTCAGGGAGCTGGTGGTCGAGGGGTGAGGACAGCTGCATGCCCTGGAGGTAGTCGACCCAGATGCACCGCGGATGGATAGAGGTACACCTTGTGTCTTTTCTACTTACTGCAGTAGTTTGATAGACACTGTTTAGCGGTACCCTTTCCTTTCTGTTGCTTGATCGAGTTTTGTTCAGGGCGTTGGTAAGACCCTGTGTGGTTGTTGTTCGACATGCTTCGAAATCGAGAGGAAGAGTGATCCTTCCCCCACCGAGACGCGTTTTTGTGACGTGATTAAAACCGTGCGGGTGAGTCAGTGCCGCCCAAAGCGGATAGTATTGAGGTGTGGTGGATTAGTCCCTCTGACTTATGTGTTCGGGCATGGGTTTTGGTTAGCGAACTCGCTGGCGTGGGAGACCCAGTTGAGAGTCCAGTCGATTTCCTTGTGCTTCGGGCTTTTCAGGGACAAAAAGTTCTAAGGGGGGGAGGATGTAGCGACTCGGGTTTTTGGCCCTGTCATACTTTGGAATATTTCTACGAAGAATTCCAGAGCTAGGTGCGAAGACGGCGTGCGATTCCGAGGCACGGTGTGCCCTAAATAAATTTTATAAAAATATTAAGTATTTTTATACTATGCACGTGGAGGGGGTGTGATATCTCCTAAACGGTAGCTCAGAAAGGAAATATGAGGGCACAGTTGCATCCGCAATGTGCCGTTTACCCTAGGCGAGGTGTAAACTTTACGGGCGCGGGCCTGCGGTGAGAAACGCCACCAGGGGCGTTTCCGTAAATAAGTAGCAAAGTTAGTGTGCGAGTGTCGGATTAAATAACATCTGAACGGAGTCTCAGATGAAAAATCTGAGTCCGCCGTTGCGTTCAGAATGACACGTTTACCCTAGTGGAGACCCTACTTTTGTTCGCCTCGGGCGTCGGGTCTGAGGCCGGTTTGGCGCCGGCGGGCGGCTGATATAAATATCAGCGCCCCCCCCCCCTTTATCGTTCCTCTTGACGTTCTTCACCGCCCCTCCGCCGAATCGAGCAAATGAAGCGTCCACGAGCTCGAAATTCGACGGCGGACGTTCCAGGAGCGTGCAACGGAAGCTCTGGATCGCGGATCTAAGGCAGAACGTCGGCGTTTTGCCCGCGAGGTAGGCGGTATGAGTTTTACAATCCCGGATCCCATTTTTGTGTTGTTTTCCTTCAAATTTTCATAAGGGTTGTATAGTTCGGGTCCCGATTTTCCAAAACATGTTTCGGATCTGAATTTGGAGCACCGGGGTGCTCCCAGTGGCTCCCAGATGTTTTCCGGTGAAAACCCGGTTTTCCGGAGACGATGGGCGGCGGCCATAGCGGAATCTGGCGACGGCGCGGCGGCGGTTTCCGGTGGCGGCGACGGCGGCGCGGCAGAATCCGGCGGTGGCGTGGTGGTTTCTGGCGAGGCTGGCGGTGGTCCGGCCAGGATTTTCCGGGGGTTCTTCAAACCCCCGTAACTCGCAAACCGTAACTCCGATTTGCGAGCCGTTTGCGGCGACGCGCTCCTTGCATCGAGACAGACCTTTTGAACTCACTTTGAGGGTTTAAGGGTTTGGGATCGTGCCCCGAGAGTTAGAAACGTCGTATAAAATAATATTATTTTATTATTTTACGACTTCGGGCCGTTGTAACTTCTACCCGGAACGTCCGATTGACGTGCCGTCAGTGGCGTTGAGACCCTGATGGTACAACGGGATTTTTGAGATGGTTTCTGGGTGTTGGGATTGAGAATGGGGTGCGGGCCTCACGAGGCCGGGTTTTGGCGTTTGCGGAGAAACACAGCTTTTGCACCAGGAGTCCGATTTGGGCGGATGAATAGTCGATCCTGTGTGTTTTTCTGAGAGGATCGCAATGGTTTATTCTGTTCGATGAGTTTTGGAATCAAGGCGTGGGCCCCACCCGAGCCGGTATTCTGTGAATAGTACCTTTTTTTTACCCGGTGTCCATTTTGGACGAGGGAGTAGTCGATTCCGCTTGTTTTTCCGAGGGGATCGTCGTGGTGTGGTCCGCTCGATGGGTTTTGGGATCGTTGTGTGGGCCCCACACGAGCTAGCTACAGTGAATAGTGCCTTTTTCACTAGTGCTCTGTTTCGGGCGAGTAAATAGCCTATCCTGCGTGTTTTTTCACGTGGAACGCGATGGTGACCTCAGTTTTGTCCTAGAAGGTGCAAAATGTGGCATTGTGGTGGGTCACTCGGGTTAGCGATGTTTGGACCAGCAGTGGTTGAGGGTTTTCCCTTGGTTCGTTCCTACGAGGGTTCGCGCAGCATCACAACCTTTGTATGGGTTTGTGATCCTCTTGATGGGATGTTTAAACTGTTAGAGTTGTGCCATCCGTCTAGTGGGCCTAGAGTGGGATCCTCTAGCATCTTTACCCTAGATCGGGTTCTTGGTATCGTTGTGACCGCTTATTCACGGGCGGTGATCCCCTATCTAGCAGGTTAACCCCGTAGGGTTTGTGGCATCATCGGGAATATAATCCCCTACGTGGTGGGTCGTGCTCAGTAGGGTTATGGCATCGTCGGGTATACGATCCCCTACTAAGCATTAGTTTTATAGTAGGGTTGCAGTATCGTTGGTTATACGATCCCCTACTCAGCGCTTGGTGTCGGTAGGGTTGCGATATCGCTGGTTATGCGATCCCCTACTCAGCGCGTGGTTTCGGTAGGGTTGTGGCATCATCGGTTCGATCCCCTACATCGTGAGTTATACCAGATAGGGTTCCGGTATCATCGTGACCACCTTTATATGGGCGACGATCCTCTATCTGAGTGTGTGCTTCTGTCGAGTGCCAGATCGGGTTGTGGTATCCCCCAGCGGATCCTGGGTGTGATCCCCTATCTTTGGGAACTACGTATGCCAGATCAAATCGTGGTATCCCCCAGCAAACCCTGGGAGTGATCCCCTATCTATGAGCTACGTATATTGGAGTGCGTCTTGGTATCCCCTAGCGGACCCTAGCGGCGATCCCCTATCCGAGGAGTTTGGTGGTTATGTTGTTTCAGCGATGTTTCCTCAATGATGTTATCTGACGAGCGTGGTATCTCAGGTGAGCGTCTGAGATGTTTGTTTGGGATCCGATGGAGTGTATCTCTCGGATGAGTGTCATCTGGTATGACAGTGTTCGTGTGGTGTACTCTCTTGGTTTGGGACAGTTGCTGGTGATGAGGTCGGTACCTCTTGTGGCTTGTGGTGTGAGCTGAGTATATCTGGATTGTTCAAGGTGTATGTATGGGCATACACCTGAGCTGAGCTGAGTTGACTAGTTGTGTTTAGCCAAGGATGGTCACGAGATGGAGTTTCTCTCTCGTATGGGTTCCCTCTGGCTGGGTTGAGCGGACTGTTTCCTTTCAGTTGCTCCCTTGGGTTTTTGGTTTTTGGGGTGCCTACTGAGTATGTTTATACTCACCCCTACGCGGGCTTTGCCCGCACATGTTTGTGTCTTGTGCAGACCACAGGCCTTTTGACGGAGTCCCAGGAGGACCCAGAGCAGGCGGAGCTTAGTGAGCGAGTTGACCGGGGTGTCTACCGGAGCTGTGCCGAGGGATCTTTCCGGCAGGTGTTTGTGGCAGAGTTCCCCATCTTCAGAGCAGGTTGGACGTGCTTTGTAGTTTTCTTTGGTGGGACCTCTTTTTCCCTTTGTACTTTTGCTGTTTCACTCTGGTTTGGGATAGATTGTATGCATGCATTTACTTTTCAGTTTCTATATCTCGACACTGTTTCATGGAGGTGTTTGTGGGTGCGTGTGTACAGGTACCTTAGGCTAATGCCTCCCATGTGTGTGATAGCCTACTCGGCGCTAGTCTCCAGCCCCTGGCCTATTGGAGGAGGGCATGGGGAGTCGCGGCTCGAGCCCCTTTGGGTCGGGTCGTGACATGGTTGATCAATTATTTCCCCTTGATTTAATCCTTTGACTTGTGGTCTTCCTCTATGCACTATTTTATGGCCAGTTCCTTAAAATTGTCCCCTTCTAGCCATTATGTCATATTCTTGGTCAGAATATTCATTTTCTTTTCATCACTGGTGTAAGTTATTCTACAAATATGGTTCGAATGAAACATCATCAACTATAACTTTCTCATGAGTGGAGTATTGATGAAATGGATTATTATCTACAACTAAGAATGATAGGAACCTGTGTCAAAAATTAATTAAAATAAAAATAATTATCAATATTCTTAATTAACATATACATAGAGAAAACTATCCTCAACAATGGCACCAAAGAGTTGATAGACCATCACACATCGTTAATTCTTATAGTGTTACCAAATTAAAAAATTTATAACATGAAAAAAAGAAAAAACTAAACTGCATGGAAGTATAGGATATTAATGTAATATTTCAAACCCATGGAGATAAGGTTGGAGAAAATAAAAAATTTAATAAAATAAACCGAAAATAATTATGATTTTAATTAATTTAATTTAAGCTACTGATAATATGATTGGTGGTTAAAGTGGGAGAAGAAAATATTAAATGGGTGTCAGTCAGTAATGAATCTAGGTTAATTAGATGAAAATGTCATAAATAATTAATTAACAATTATGCAGTCATCAGAATCAGGTCCTAGAGAGTCCAATTTTAATGGTAAACACCCTCAATCCAAATTTATCCATTTTTCCTAGTATGGTACTTTAGATAGAAAAAAATGGGTAACACAAAACCTAGTTAAAACATGTAGAAAATATATTGATGACCTAGAGGCTAATAAATAAGTATTTCATGCATGGTATTCATGCATTCAATTACAGGCATGAGGCACCACCACCGACAGGCTGTTTTAGGGTTTTGAACTACTGTAGATAGGTTTTCCATTCTGTTTTCATATTCATTTCTTTCTTATGATTTCATTTAATCATATACATTGTCAAGTTTAATTCCAATATTTCTCTTTTACTTATTATTTTCTTTATTCCATTACTTTATTAATCCCTCACCTATATTTTTGGGTTTTATCGCCATTTGAAATCACCCGATAATGGTTGGCTAGAAACCAATAGGGGAGATATGAATTAGTTAAAGGGTATGTGTTCCATCATTGTTTGATTCTCATTTTCTTGTATAGGTACTTGTATTAAAGAGTATCATGGTGTTCCAGTATATTTATTTTATTCATCATTGATCTATTAACCATATGTTATTAGTAACAGATATAGTCCAACATGATTGACAGGTTTTATTAATGACCATTGAATGGAATTACACTTATGCATTTGAAATTATGATCTTAAACCACCTTTTCTATTTTGATTTATCTGATCATGATGAATTGGTATTCTTTGGTAGTTTCGTAGGGAATTCACATTTCTTCTATAGATAAAATTGTTTAGTTTCACAATTCAATTATATATTTTTTTTGTAAGTGAAGTTGAATTAATTTATTTTGAAAAAACATCCTTGGATAAAGGTTACCCTCTCTTTTATTTTTATAATTTATTTTGTTTTTTTAAATTGCTTCATAAGTTTAATAAAATAAAACAAAAATTGTAATAACTTAACCATTATTCTATACTTTTCATCACTACATTACCCACACTCTATGGGTTCAACCTCTCACTTCTGCTACATCACACTATTTTAGCTAGTATTGTTTGGTATAACAACATAATTTTGAATTAAAAACATAGTATGTCTTTTATACCAAGATCTTGGAACTTGTTCAAGAATTTATAGAGCTTTAGATGGTTAGAAAAAATCATTGGAAAATTTACTATTTCGGAAACTATGAGGTTTTTTAACATAAAACTCTTCTAAAATTGCACCATTTAAAAATTAAATTTTTACATCCATTTAAAAATATTTGAAATTTTTAAAACATAAAATAGCTAATAAAATCTGAATAGATTCTAATATAGAAATTTTTTAAAATTAATCCTCAAAATAAATAGCTTTCTCATAAATGAAACATTGGGAAACTATTATTGTCTTACTTCTATCTATATTAGAAATATAATAATATTTATTTCAGTAAAATATTTTTGGTTCCTATAGATATTATGTCTTTAGGTTACTCAACTAGATTTCATACATTATTTCTATCAAACTAGTCAATTTATTCATGAATCAATTTAACACAGTTAGAATCTTTCAAATAATTTTTAATATTTACACGTACAAACTCAGATTGTAATGAAGAATTAGCACAAAAATGTAAATTAAAATTTCTAGTTCTTATTCCAGATTCAATATTTCCAATAACATTTTATAAAGAGTGACCATTGTGATTTTTCTATATTACAGGATGAGAGTGATATGATATATTCTCCCCCTTCAACTAATACATTATAATTCTTATGTTTATCTTTATCAATGTTGAATTCTTTAAAATCATCAACATTATCAATAGAATCATTAATTGTTTTCATCATTTTCAAGGATCTTAAATTTCACAAATTCTTCCATTTTCATAGTTCTACAAACATTGTAGATTTATTTATAAAATATTCAAAAACAGTCTTTCACTTCTAAAAATTTATCAAAAAATTACAATAGTATTTTAAATAATAACTTTTAATAAAAAATAAATGAATTTATAAGAAAAAAATAAAAAAAGTATAATGCTAGTAACAAGATTCAACATTCACATAAATAATAATTAAGACAATGTTTTCTTCACAATATATTTTTTACTAGAATGATTTAAGGATCATTTAAGGATAGTAAAAAATGACAGTGAGATAAAAAAACTCAAGTAAAATCATTAAATTGATTTATCAAAATATTACAATATACTCCAAAAAAGTTAATCTTTTAATATGCCCAGTACAAACATCAATTTCTCAAATTTAGAAAAATTTAAGGGCTTTCAGAAAGTATCATCTAATTGTTTATCAATATGAGTAAATTATAAACATATATCACCTTTATTTACATAAATCATAATGAACTGATGTATAACGTCAATTTGTTTAGTTATTGATTGCTGAAGAGGGTTTTTTGATTTTGAAATTGCATTAGTGTTATCATAGTATATGGTAATTTTATCAATATTAATATTAAAATCATCCAAATTATTATTTATCCAAACACTCTGTAAATAGAAACTAGATGTAGAAACATAATCATCATTAGTTGTTGATAATGGTACTAATTATTTTTTCTTTTAACTCCATGAAATTAAGATTTTTCTTAAAAATAGACACATGCCTAAGGTGCTTTAATAGTCATGTCTACAAACTTCAAATTCAAAATTAGAGTAAGATAGTAAATCAAAGAAATTATCATTGGAGTAGAACATTCCAGTACTAAGAGTACCTTTCATATACCTAATATATATTTTATCATATTTAAGGTGACATTGTTTGTGGTTTGACTAATATCTAGAACACATTATATTTTTCCAAGAATCAGGAAGATATAAAATTCTTCCCATCATGCCTCAATACAACTTATCACAAAATAACATTCCAGATTCATCTTTATCCAATTTAGAGTATGTTCTCATAGGGGTGCTCAAGGTTTTAGAATAATCAAGTCAATACTTTTTGATAAGTTCATTTGTATAATTATCTTGACTTAAGAAAATACTATATTTTCTTTAATTAATTTTTAAAACAATGAAAATTTTAATTCCCCAATTAAGATCATATCAAATTAATTTTTCATTAATTTTGAAAAAACATTACTGAGGTTTTCCTTTATATAACCAAAAATAATATCATCAACATAAATCTTTATAATCTGTATATCATTTGAAACACTTTTTATAAATATGGTTAGACAAACATTCCCTTTAACAAAATCATTTTTAATCAAAACTCATTACCATGTTTATCATTTCTAGAGCCAAAAATGACATCATAAACATTAATATATATAATCATCATATCATTTGAAACAGTTTTTATAAATAAGGTTGGATCAACCATTCCTTTAACAAAATAATTTTGAATTAAAAACATAGTAATCATTTCATAACAATATCAAGGATCTTTATTACAACCATATAAATCTTTATACAGTATGAAAATATTATTTGGAAATTCATTATCCCCATAATTCTTCTCCCCCTTTTATGGCTCAACATGGTTTGACATAATTAAGTATCCCTTGTGGTTTTTATTTTTTCGAAAATACACCTAGATTTTTTGTGTGTCTGTAAATTAATGAAAACCCCACCATAGAAGAATCCCACTTAGTAGTTCATAAAATATATCTTCTATTCTATAATTTTCCTTCCTCCTTAATGTCTTTCACTTGTCTTTTATAGGTGTTAATTGGTAGGGAGTTTCCAAAATTTTGTATTAGAGCATGGTGGACATGATCCAAGATGACGGACTATGAGACCTCAGCACCGTGACTCTCCAAGAAATCATTAACACATTCTAGATCCCTTGATGTTGGTGGTAGTATGCCTTTGTTGGTACATAATATGGTAAAGGTGATTGATAGATTGATGACATACCCAATTCTCGTGAAGAAAAACTACAATTTCTTGTCCTTGATGATGAAGGTTATTCTATAAGAACACAGACTCTAGGATACCATCAATACTAGTGGTGCTGAACTCTAGGAATATTGGATAGCGTTGGAGGCCATTTTTTACATTGTCCCACTAGAGATGGTCTTCATATCCATCATCAAGGAAAGATATAAGGAATTATGGGACACGGTCAACATAATGAACACCTCCATTTATTGATTTTACAAGGCTAGTGCCCAGAATCTTAATAAGGATTATGAAGGAATTTCTTTCCATAATGGTTAACTGGTGGATGACTTCACAATGCATCTCACCAGGTTGGTCAACCGAATCACAATCATTGGTGATCTGAATCCTCAAAACAATGTCATCGAGAAGTACCTATGTTTTATCCCCTCTTGGTTCTCCTAAATAAATCATTCAATTGATTGAATCTCAAAATATGGAAACTCGCTATGGAGGAGGTGATAGGGATACTCAAAGAAATAGAGGACCATTTTGAGACAATAATAACTTCCAACAATAGAGGGAAGATTCTCCTCACCACGGAGGAGTTTGTGGCATCGATGAAGGAGTACAAGATAAGGTATTTAACCTTTTATGAATCAAAATTAGGAAACCAGCATCATCAAGGATCACAAAAAATGAATAAAGGTTGAAATAATTAAAATTGAATTGATAGATTAGAATACGGTGGAAGCCTTGAGGTCTCAAAGGAGAAATGCCACAACAATGTAAAAAGGTCCACTAGGAAAAATAATGTTGTAGAAAGACAGAAATGGTCGAGTCCCTTCTAACTAAAGGTGAAGATGATGATGTTATTCTCCTTATTGAAAGGTTTTACACTACAGTTCCTAATTTCCCACTGCCGTAATCTGCCACCCATAATATTTTACCACCAAAATATTGGTATCTAGGACTTGTTGTGGTGAATGAATTCCAACTAATGTAATAAAAGGAGAAGTGTGATGACAACTTCTAGTGCCTCTGCACCAGTGCAAAAAACAACATTATTGGGTCTTGCAATGTATTTTTTTATTTGACTTTGGGATTTGTGACCCTATGAAGATTGATGATTTCTCTGTCTTCAACCTCGAGGGGTGCAAGACCAGATTTCTTTTCTATAAAACTAGTGATCACCACATGCTCATAGGGTGTAATTCATCGTGAGACTCACCACCAATATAATTATCAGCAGACAACATGATGATAATGGTTTCCATAATCTGATCGAAGAGGGAATCCTAAGGTTCTGTGACCAGAAGTGGCACTTTCTGTTTATGTTAGGTGCTTACTCAGATGGATTTACAAGATAAAAATTGAAATTCCATAGCCATTATCATTTTCATTAATGGGATCATAGAATTAATGTTGTTGGCATGCAAGGTACAACCATAGGAATTTCGAGGATTTATGTAAGATTTCTCATTATGATATGGTATAAAGGAATCTATGGATTGATCAGGTTGATGAATTCTGTGATAGATGTCTCATTGGGAAGTAGTGATGAGTGTATTTCGAATAATAAGAAAAGCATAGTTCATAAAAAATCCTCTACCATGACCAAAATGACCTCTATGGTCCGATCACTTCAATAACCCCATGAATGAACTGGTACTTTCTACTGCTTGTGGATAACATGATATGCTAGATGTGGCTCAAACTATTCACAATAAAGAAACATTTTCTAGTGGAAATAAAACTATTTCAAGTCATGGGGCGGTGGAGAAAGGGTGTGAGATGAAGGAGCGTTTATTATACTATGATGGAAAATTCAATTCAATGGAATTTTAGGAATACTATGTTTAGTGTGGCATATAATGGAAACTTGTGGATACTTATTCACCATAGTATAATGGGTTTATTTAATAACACAACCAGATAGTGGTTTACAGGGATCGATGCATGATGAAGGAAAAGAGCCTTCCTATAATGTTTTGGGGTGAGGTTGTCTCTATAACACCCCAAGATTCCACAGTATGTTCTCTTTTAATAATGCAATAGCTTGCGCTGTACACAACAAAGAGTTTTAGCACACCACGAAAAATCAAACTAGCCGTTATGAATAGTAATACCCACATTTTGAAATTTTGAAATTTTATTTTTCAAAATGGACTTCATTTTTTGATTTGGAATATCAAAATTATCATAGGGTGGATTTCTGGTATTTTTTTTGAAAACATTCAATTTTGATGAATAGTGAAAAACACTGTTTTATTGTTTAAAAATGACTATTTATTTAAATAAATAATTATTTTATTTAAATTTATTTGGGTTAAAAATAGATACATAGTACCTATATAAGTTCTATATAATTCATTGGAGTTATTTTATAATAATATTAGATACATAAAATTTTATTGAACTTTTTAACATTTTTACCCACCTTCTAGGAGCTTTTCCAAATTTGCATAAAACATAATTTTACAACTTCAATGAGTTGAATTTCAATATTCTTAGAGAAATGGTTGATATCAGTAAGTAAGATATGGTTAAAATGAAAATAATTTTGGGTGAATTGTAACTTTTGACTTTTATTTACCACGGTTAAATGTTAATGGGTAATTAAAGGTAAAAATGATATTATAATCACCCTAAAGCATGTCCAAATTATGTTACATAATTAATTTTCAACCAAAATAAACCTTGGGAATAAAATATTATCCTTTTGGTTCATATGTATTATATTAGGACATTTATTATTATTATATTTAAAGAAGAGTTAAAAGTATTAAATTCAAATTATCATAACTAAAACATTTTTAATATAGATTTAAACATAAGATAAATTAGATTATAAATATTCATTAGAAAGATAAAAATATTTACTACATAATTGAATTTTATTTATAATTTTTAGACATTAAATAATTAATTTTATTTATGACACAATGATGATGTAGTAATTACCTTATTAATGAGAGATTAAAATAATTGATATCAAAAATATCCAAATAAATGTAAATTTAGACTTCTGATGAGTTACATGAATTTTAAAGGTTAAAATGACATGTTATCATTGTTTAAATGATTTTTTGTCGAATTAATCATGTTTTTAAAACTCTACCAAAAATCAGATACTAAATATTGTCAAAATTGACAAAAATGAGTTTTTAAAACAAATACAATATTATTGAATCATATAACAGTCATAAAATCTAAGGATTAGACAAATGACTTATATAATAAAAGATATTTCATTAATGAACCATTTGGTGTTCTCTTGGATTTTTATTGTATGTTTATTAACCATTGATTATAATAATAAAAGAATACATGGTGAAAGTTAAACTATTTAACTAAGAGTTAAATAAAAAAGATAAGGTTAATATAGTGACCTAAACTTGTCTAAAACCTATTGTTTGATATATTTTCGACCCATACCCACCTTATCCTCTAAATAAATCCTTTTTGAGCCATTAGGAACCGAAAAATAATTGTATTATAAAATAATATTTTAGGTTTTTTATAAAGTGACCCTCACCTCTCTTATAAAAGGGAACTTACCCATCTCTCAAAATAACACCTGCAAAGCCATTTGGCTTGGACAAACCCTACCCAAATATCCTTCCAACTATCCTCAATTAATCCAAACGGCCTTAATTTGATCAGAAAGACAACCTATGGATTCCTTTTGATCAACTCAAAAGGAAACAACCAAAGAAGAGGTAGTAATTTCACAATCTCTTTCAAAGTTATTTTCTTCTTCCAATTCCCCTTTCTTTTTTGATTCCATACCAAAATAATTAATCCAATAAATTATACATATTGTTATTTTATTAAAAATTTCGTAAAACCATATTCATTATTCTATCAATCCCATGATTGATAAGCCACCATACGTGGGTACGTACGGCTTACCATCTCCACGTCGTGGTGTAGTTTGTAATTCAAACACATAATTATTTGGATGGGTATAATAATGAGTATAAATGATGCAAATAATAAATATAGAATTTAACATTTTATTTATATATGATATACCATCCAATTACATATTATTTCACCATCAATAGAGTGATATTGTCACTCATGCGTACGTACAGATTACCGTCCTCATGAACGTGATGAAATTCATTCCCCATATTAACCATTCAAGAATAATTTTTATTTTATAATTAAAAATAATATCTAAGAACATAATATAATTCTGGGTATGAATCTAATACATCTTATCCATAACAAATAAGGCTTACCAAACCAATAATATAAAGGAAAATGAATCAGTTAACACCTGAGACAATGATATAACCAAAATATTATTAACAAATAAATATTAGAAGATCATATATGATATCATATTTATGTATGTGGTTCTTATATAATTTAATAACAATAATTTAACTATTACACTAGAGTTTAATGTACCCTCGACCAAGTAAAAGTATAAGTTAAGGGTTAATTCTACAATCTCATCATTATCTGAGGTTGTTTATATTAGAGTATCTAATTGGAACTCTTTATCATCCACATCCGTGTTTCATAAAAATGTATTGCAAAACATTTTTACTATTCCCTATAATATGGGTTAAATGAATTTATACCATTGTTTGACATTTTATAAAATGTTCTGAAAGGAATCTTTCTGTCGTTTTCCAAACAATGTACTTTATGACATTTTTGATTAATTAAGGTAAGAATATTTTTTTAACTTATATGGAGGGTGCATATATTTTCTGCCATTAATACACCTCTGAATCTTCCTTTATATTCTTATAAGAATATTTTCAAGATAATTTTTTTCTTTTAAAATTTCTTTACTTTTAAATAATTTCAAATTAAAAAGATATATTCCTCTCAAATAGTTTGGATTTCATCTATGCCAACATCCTTTGAGAGAATTTTACACATCTTTGAAGTTGATTTATTATGACACATTCTTCCATATTGTATTGAAGGTTTTGTGATATGTTTGACAGTGGTTGTGTTTTTTTATACCATTCATGGTTTATGGTTAAAGTATTAATATTTTTTTATGCTAGTTTTAATACTAATGTTTATGTTATGTTTAAAACTTTTCATAAGAGGAATTAATTGGACTTAATAAGTGATGGGTGGATCCCACTATATCTCCACGATGCATCAGTAGGTCTCATGAGACAATCTAGTGTCTCAAAAAAAGGCCTTGAAAAAATAATATTTTTATTCTTGGCACGAGGCCTTGAATATGTGGTCTTGATTTCTATAATTATGCATTACGTCATTATGAAATTGGCTATTTGACATTACATGTGATTACTTGACTAGTAAGAAATCCATGTGAATAAGTAAATGGTGTTATTTGATTTATCTTTTCCATATTATGCTGAAGTTTATGTTTAAAAGGCTTGTGCTTTAATCTTATACATTGCCTTAAATGGTTATGCTTATTTAAGAAATTTTCTGCTATATTGTTATCCTTACAGAGCATCTAAGCTCACCCCTTTCTCTATTTTATTTTTTCCAAGATGTGAAGAAGTATATTATGACTATCCTACAAGGATAGGATAAGGAATATAAGTGTGTTAAAAGGGGAAAAAATGTTTTTGTTGTTTTTATTTCATGATGTAATGTAAAACTTATGTATGTATCTCGTACTTTCGAATATACTAAAATGATCGGTCTTTCAGGACATGATTCCTTGTATGATGTAATAATGCACCGACATTGGGTAACAAGGGTCAGTGAATTACAGTTGGTAAAAGAGGAATTTTTGTACAAACCATGGAAGCTAGATTTATAAAACACTGATTGGATAACATTACCCTAAGATAGACTTTGAGGATTAGTATATAAGAACTTCTTAGAATTTTGGTAATGTAGAGATTTTTTGAGTTTTCCAAGAAATACATCCCTGTCTGGATACGATTAGGTAGAGGTTCCTCTTGAACAGATGTACCTAGAAGTGAATACTTTGACAAGGAGTTTTGAGCTTGACTCGGGGTATCCTGGTACACGACAACAGGCCTTGGTTCACTCTTGGTTACGACAATCCCAGGGGAATTGCTTAGGAAAATTCACATTTTCATTATAAATCATTTTGAAGGATTCTTGAGTATATACCTCCCCAAAGAAAACATTTTTATGATTATAGATTATATCCATAAATTTTCCAATTTATGTGAACTGTTTTAAAAGTTTGGAATTATGTATTGCGATTCATAAACTAATCGAGTGTATCCCGTTGTTTAGAAATGATGTCTAGTAGAATGAATGGAAATTGAATCAATGCACGTAATCCATATAGGGATTTCCCTCCTACTCAAGATAATTATAGTGGAGCTGGTGACTCAACCAGTGTTGGTCATCTTATCAATATACTGGGAAAACACAATCAGGTTATGAATAATAACATTACTAGTATAGAGTTCCCCGATCCACAATGCGGAGGATCGATGTTAGACCGATTCATGAGACAACAACCACCAACATTCAATGGGACTAAAAATCCATTAGTATCTTAGCAATGGAAAAGTTTCCTAGAGAGAATATTTCATACCTTGTGGATTAGCGAAAGGGAAAATTTTCCATGGATGTTTATCGCCTCACGGGAGATGCAGATCAATAGTGGTCATTAATTCAAAACCAAACGGAGGATGAAGAAGTATCAAATATAGAGTGGATAAAGTTTAAACCGTTTTTCATAGAAAAATACTTTCCTCGTGACCATCAATCACATATGGAAATACAATTTCTTAGTCTGTAGAAAAAGGAGGATTAGAATGTCGCAAAGTATGAGGCTAACTTTACAAGGCTAGCAAGGCATACAATAGATTATATATGTAACTCAATGAGTAATATTGATCGATTATTTGATGGTTTAAAACCATTTCTCCATCAAGAATTAGTTTCACAATATTTTCATCATATGAAGATATTGTCTCATGTGCTATCAAGATAGAAAAGGATTTCTCTAAGTCTTACGACTTTAAAGCAAAGAAAGAGAAGAAGATATCTTCTCAAAAATCTGGAAATGGAAATAAGGGGAAGACGGGAAAATTTGAATATCCATCATGCGGTAAATGTGGGAACAAACACCCTGGTACTTGCCTGAAGGGAATGGGAGTCTGTTACAAGTGTGGTGAAAAGGCCACTGAGCTCATGATTGCAAGGGAACTAAATAGTCTTTTAATGTGGAATGTTTCAATTATAGAGAAAATGGGAAATATGAAAATGAATGTCCTAAGATCCAAGTAAACATACCTCAAAAAAGGCCAAGGGAGAAAGGCTAAGCTTATGTGATCACTACTACTAAGGTTGAAGCTTTGAAAGATGTGGTGGCAGGAAATTTAATGGTTTATACAAGTTTATCCATTACTTTATTGGATTTTGAATCATCGCATTGTTTCATATCATTCCAATTTTCTAAGAAAATTATATATTTCCAATTTGATTTAACAAGGGATTTGTTAGTCAGAACTCCTAAGGGAAGTATCATTGCAACAAATTTTTTTGAATCAGTTCCCATTAGGGCATAGAAATGTTTTTTATCTGCTGATCTCATCGTCAAACCCATGATTGAATTTGATATAATCCTCAGAATGTATTGGCTTTCAGACCATGATGCAAAAATTTATTATAAGAAGAAGGAGGTTAAAATTTCATATGACAATAAGGAGTACCTTATCTTTAGATCAGAAATGTCACCACCTGATTCTTATCTAGATCCACCCCAATAGATCTTCTAAATTCAATTATTATGGAGGATGAGAATTAAATAACTATGGGTGAGGAAAATAATGTTAAAATAGAGGATGTACCTATTGTTCATGAATATGTTGATGTCTTTCTAGAGGATTTGCATGAACATCCTCAAAAACAAGGAATTTAATTTTCCACTAATTTAATTCCTGGTTCATGGCCTATATCAAATACCCCTTATAGAATGTCCACTGTAGAGTTTGTTGAACTAAAGAAATAACTATAATAATTGAGTAATAATGGATTTATTCACCCTAGTTTTCCTCTATGGGGAGCCCCTGTTCTTTTTGTAAAGACGAAATATGGATCTATTAGGTTGTGCATCAACTACATGGAGATCAATATTATAACAATAAAGAACAGGTATCCTCAATCTCGCATTGATTATTTATTCGACCAACATCATGGAGCTCAATATTTTTCAAATATCAACCTTCAATTTAGATATCATCAGTTGTGTGTGAAGAAGGAAGACATTCTGAATACAGCATTTCGTACCACGTATGGGCATTATGAGTTTATATTAATTCTTTTGGATTGACTAATGCACCCTTTGTCTATATGGATCTAATGAATAATGTTTTCCATGAATGTCTTCATGACTTTGTAGTGGTATTTATTGATGATATCTTGGTATACTCCAAAAGCTATTAAGATCATGAAAATCACTTGTGCACTATTCTGAAAGCCCTCATAAAAAATGAATTATATGGGAAGTTTATTAAGTGTTAATTTTGGCTTTAGGAAATTTATTTTCTTTGTCACATTGTCTCTATGGATAGAATCTCTGTTGATCCATCTAATACATGAGAAATACAAGAATGGCCAGCACCAACGAGTATAACTGACGTATGCAGTTTTATTAGTTTAGAAAGTTATTATTGGTGTTTCGTCCAGAATTTTGCCCAGCTAGCTAACCCATTAACCAATCTCACATGTGAAGGGATTAAATATGTTTGGACAATAAGAACATACTTTTTATTCCTTTAAAGACAAGTTTAGATCTTTCTCACTTGACTTTGAAGGTATGTGTGTCACATACATGACATATTTTAAAGTTATTATTCATTTAATTTACATCCTTGATTTTTTGGAGGGTTTCCCTAGGTTTTAGGGAGGAATAGATGAGTATTCATGAATTGGGCCAAACCGTGAGCCCAATTCTAGATTGAAAAATAAATATTCTATCTTTTATAACCTTTTCATTTTTCCAAATTTTTCATCCATTCAAATTCCTACTTGGCCTTACCTAACCTATTAACACCACCAAGTTAATTTGGAGCTTTTATAAATCCATAACCAAGGTTTATTTGGGTTTTTATCTAAGGGGTAGGTCCTGCCCGAAAGCCCAATTCCTGTTTTGAAAATAAAGTTTTATTATGTTATAACTTATACAATTTTTGGGATTTTTCGGTGATTCCAAGTCTCACCCAAGACCAATTAACCCAGACACACGTCCAAACTCTCTACCCCCTCTTTGGAGCTTTGGTTAATCTAGATATGGTGCCAAACTTCATAGGAATCCTCAAATCTTCCAGATTTGAAGAGGTAAATTCTTTATTTCATAAATCTCTCAATTATCAATATTTTTCCTCCATTCCAGCTCCTAAATTACCTAATAAATATTTTTCGAACGAAACCAAAATGTTGGCAGTTTTTAATTTCAGATACTATTGTTTTGGAGTGATTACTTCACGATACTTCAAGTAAATGAGTCATTTTCTTTCCTCTTTCAAACTACATAGGGTTTCATTCATTGTTATTAGGGTTTATTTGCTTATCATTTAGTTTCCTAATGTACAGAAACTAGGTTTTCGAACCTAGGGATTAACTTTGGGCTTTCTTGGTAAGTTCTTATGGTTTTAGGTTTGATCTTGGTCTCTCTTGCTGCGACGGGAGTGCAATTTGATTTTCGCATGGAGATTCAAGGGTTTTTGTTACTTTGGTAGATGATTCCATTGTGTGTGTAATTTTTGTGAATTATCTTGCTGTGTTCATGGTACCTTAATGTTTATTTTACTTTAATTTTTCTGTAAAAATTGGGTTTAGTTGCATTTATAATGCAAAAGAATTTTAAGTTCCAATTTTTTGTGAAATTGGGGGTTTTTCATTCAAATCATTTATTGGTTCATTTTGGGCTGAACTATAATTACTTGGTTGATTTTATTGAACTGTATTAGGACTTAAAATCTTGTTTTGAATGTTTATTCTTTTTTTTTGTTTCTGTGAAAGTTTGTTTAATTGGTGTTTGGGAAGCAAATGGGCTTCAAGTGCCATGTTTCTATGAAAATGGTGGTTTTTAAAAGATATAACTTCTTGGTTCACATTGCGCTGCCCAATAACTGAATTGTTGGTTTAATTAAAAGGTATTGAACTGAATTTTTTTTAATGACTTACATGTGTTCACAAAGTGTGCAAAGTGGATATTTGAAAGAGCTTTGGGTGCAAAACAATGTGATGTTTTGAGAGGTTGTTTTATTGAAAATCAAATTATTTTACTATGTGTGGTAAATGGTATAAAATGTGTGTAGATATTGTACTATTTTTTATGACCAGTAGTGATATTTGATATGAAAAATGATATGTGTTGTTTTCTGAAATTGTTTGAGCACAAAAGGGAAAGCCTGGGTACCTAGGTGGGGGCGGATTTGTACTAGTACGGCTAGTGGATCGGATGGGTTTTGTCCATGTTTCAATTAGAATTTGGATAACGACAACTCTAACTAAACTATGTGGATGATTATTTGGGATGATAGGTTATGGGTATGTTCCCTACTAGTGGCTCGTGCACGAGAATGGATTTTTCTATAGTTACTTTACACCGAGGTACGAGGTACATAGGGCCCGAGACAACCTAGTGCTTAGGGGTGTTCCCGATTTTGTTGCTCATTGGATTTGTGGTATTTGCCCTTGTTGTGGGGTTTTTTTGGCAGTACATTATAGTATCTCACATGTCTATTTAATGTGTTATCATTCTGAAATTCTCGGATTCAAAACTGTTTTCATTTGAAAGTTGCATTTTTTCGAATTTTAACAATGTTTCACCTTTTGTATTAAAATTGCTTATTTTGTTCACATTGTATTGAATGCCCTTTGGAATATTCTGGTGGTATCTTATTGGGATTAGGCTCACACCCTACTTACACCCCTTTGGTGTAAGTATACCTTCTTATGCTTGACTCAGGTAAAGGGAAGGCTAAGGGTGATGGCGGTTCAGGGTGTTAGTCCCCATCGTTGGGGTGGAGTTGCGGAGAAGGATTGCGGGTGATGACCCCATTATCATGTGGAGTCCATGGGGATGTTTTTATGTTGTAATTATTTGTTTTTGGACCACTTGTAGTCTCTTTAAACATATGTATTCATATCTGGTTTTGTTATGAATTGTTTAGCATGAAAATTTCAGATTCTAATTATTGATTGTTTTTTATGTTGTATGCTTTCATACTTGGGTAAATTGTTCCCAAACAAGATTTTTTGATACCCGGGAACTTGTTCCATCCCATGGGTATAGGGAACGCCCTTCGGGCCTTGACACATGCTGGGTTTGGTGTCGTTAATGGTAGCGACCAGATCTGGTTCGTGACAAAATGGTATCAGAGGAGGTTAAAGTTATTGGGCTATATTTCTATTTTGGGATGAGTCGGGATAGACCAGAGTTAGGAATATCTGGGATCGGGGTTTTGGTTGTGAGTAGGGTGCCTGGACTTCACCTCTCATGGCAGACCTTGAGTCACCAGGGGATGTTGGAATTTACAGATTGACTTCACTTCCAGGCGAGACGTGTGGGCTGCAGACCACATGTGGACATTATGTGGATGTGGAGTAGTTGTTTATTTTATTACTGGACGGTGTTTAGTTTATTTATATTTGATGTATGTGATTAAAATTATTATAATTGTGGTATTGAATATTGTTTTGTGACTGTTTCATTTTGTAGCAACATGCCTCCCCGGAAAGCTCGCACCCGCCCACAAGAGGAAGCTGGAGAGAGTTCTCCCACGCCGAATGATCAGAGGCTCATGAAGGCTATGGTTAGGGCTATCCAAGCTTTGGGACAAGGACCAGATCCTATTATTATTAATGTTAGGGCAGAAGAGACAGGTCCTAGAAAATAAAAAGCACAAGAGTTTCTAAAAAACAAGCCTCTTACCTTCCGAGGTAGCTCAGAACCCCAGGAATAAGAAGAATGGATCGAGAAGATCAAGCGTATGTTTGAGTTCTCGGAAACACCTGAGGAGCTGAGGGTGAATTGTGCCTCATTTTTGTTAGAGGGTCCCAGCCGTAAGTGGTGGGAGTCAGTGCTTCAGGCTGGGAAGAATGAGCAAATGCACTGGGGAGATTTCAAGGTTGTCTTCAATGAACAGTACTTCCCGGAGGTGTTGGCTTATTCTAGGTATATAGAATTCATGGAACTTGTCTAGGGGAATCTATCTATGATGGATTATGCCAACCGCTTCACTGAGTTGGTTCGGTATGCTCTAGAAATGGTCTCTAATGAGCAAGCGAATGCCCAGAGGTTTGAGAAAGGCTTGCGACCAGAAATACACTCCCAGGTGTTCTTGTTTAAGCTTAGGACCTATACAGAGGTTGTTGATCGAGTGTGCATGGTGGAGAATGATAAAAAAGGTAGGGATGATTTCTATGGTTCAGTATCAGATGTGGGCAGTGGCAGCTCTTTAGAGAAGAAAAGGAAGCGGGAGGATCATGTGAAGAATGGAGGGGGCAGTTTAGGCCACTCTTCCAGGCAGTTTTCTTCTACAGCTTCTGATGCGAGATCGGTTGTGTGCCACCAATGTGGGGTGCCCGGGTATATCCAACCAGCATGTCCACATCCTCTGAAGCCTTATTACTAGTGTGGAGGTATGGGGCATTTGCAGCATTTCTATGGTGTGGCATGTCCACTTCCGAGTGGGGCTGGGTCAGTGGCTTCAAGAGGAGTGCCAGCACAGTCTGAGCCATCGAGGACTGGGGGATCTCTATTTGGCAGTCATGGTGGTAGGGCTGGGTCATCTTCTGGTCAGATCTAGTTCAGGGCACAACCACAGACTAGCGGTCGTCCTTAGGAAGATACTGGACATCTCCATATAGTGGATCAGGCACCAACAGGATCAGAGGCGGGACCGTCGACAGTTCGAGGTACTGTTCTGATCACATCTTCTATAGATACTACTCTTTTTGATACTAGTTCCTCTGTTTCATTCATATCTGCCCATTTTTTGGACATTCTTAATTTTCCAACTGAGTTGATGTCTTTCGCAATGGATTTAGTGACACCACTGGGAAAGAAAAAGCAGGGTCTCAGGTGCCCATCATGTGCTCTTTCTGTGTCAGTGGTCGAGATGGAGTGGGACCTCTAGGTCTTATATATGTACTCTTTTGATGTCATACTCAGGATGGATTGTCTAGTACACTTCCAAGAACACATCGATTGCTACAGACGGCGTGTGAGTTTCATGGCACCTGATGGGAGTCGTCGGGTATTTCATGGAGAATGGGATCCTCGGTCAGGTCGCACAGGGCCTCCACTCCCAGAGTTGGGAAGTGTTATCCTCCAGTTATCTTCAATCATGATAGAGGATGGTCTTTCCCCTAAAAGTTCATTACCTGATGTATTGAACGAGTTTTTGAAGGTATTCATGGATGATTTTTCAGGTTTTCCCCCAGTGCGGGATGTGGAGTTTTCGATTGATCTCACGCCGGGAACACAGCCGATATCTCTTCCCTCTTATCTCATGGCCCCCACCGAGCTGAGGGAATTAAATATATAGCTGGATGACTTAGAATCCAAATGATCCATTCGCCCGAGCGTCTCTCCTTGGGCCACTCATGTGTTGTTCACAAAAAAAGGCCGATGGATCCATCCGGTTGTACATTGACTACCGGAAGCTGAATATGGTAACAATTAAGAATAAATACCCTTTTCCTAGAATAGATTATTTGTTCGATCAGTTGAAGGGGGAAAAGTGGTTCTCAAAGATAGACCTATGTTCGGGGTATCATCAACTTCGGGTGAAAGAGTCAGATATCCCAAAGACAGCCTTTCGAAGTAGGTATGACCACTTTGAGTTTTTGGTCATGCTGTTCGGATTGACCGACGATCCAGTGGTCTTTATGGCACTCATGAATAGGGTGTTCCATCAGTATCTCGATTCCATTGTTGTGGTGTTCGTGGATGACATTCTGGTATACTCTGGATCTGAGGAGGAACACGAACATCACTTGAGGATTGTTTTGGGTACATTACGAGATCACCGCCTCTATTCCAAGTTGTCAAAGTGCACTTTTTGGATCAGGTATGTGCGATTTATGGGGCATGTGATCTATGAGCAGGGGGTTTCAGTGGACCCTGAGAAGATTAGTGCGGTTATGTCATGGGAGAAGCCGAAGAATGTGTTCGAGATCAGGAGTTTCCTTGGCCTGGCTGGTTATTACAGGTGATTCATTCGGGATTTCTCTCGGCTTGCTTCACCGATGACTGCCCTCACCCAGAAAGGGGTGAAGTTTGTATGGGGTCCAAAATGACAGGCGTTATTAGAGGAGCTAAAGAGGAAGTTGACTACCGCCCCCGTGCTGATTTTACCAGAGGCAGGAAAGGGATATGTGGTCTATTGTGATGCTTCAGGTATGGGTCTTGGGTGTGTGATTATGCAGGATGATCAAGTGGTTGTGTATGGCTCTTTCCAACTTTGAACACATGAAAAGAACTACCCCACCCATGACTTTGAGTTGGTAGCAGTGATGCATGATTTGAAGACATGGTGTCACTACCTCTTTGGGGAGAAGTTTGTGGTATACTCTGATCACAAAAGATTGGCTTATATCTTCTCGCAGAAGGACCTCATCTTGAGGCAGCGTCACTGGATCAAGTACATTCAGGGGTTTGAGTTTGACATTATCTATACCCCAGGTAAGGGTAATGTAGTGGTTGACGCCTTGAGTAGAAGGGATCCAGTGCAGGCTTTGAGGAAGTCTAGTGATGAGTGGGCATTGATGGGGCTCTTTTCTCAGATGAATATGGAGACTAGGGAACACAGTGGAGGGACATTCTTGGCGAGCGTCCAGTTGACTCCTTCTCTATTAGAGTTTATTATATAGGAACAACCCAGTGATGAGCTGTGTCAGCGGTCGAAGCAGTTTCTTCATGGTGGGGAGACATCCATTGATTGGTCATCGTCTCCTGAGGGAATCTTGTGCTTCAAGGGCCGTTCGGTAGTGCCATTATCTTTGCGGAAGGTGGTGATGCAGGATATCCACTAGTCTAAGTGGGCTATCCATCCTGGTGCCACTAAGATGTATTATCATGTCTGTCAGCAGTTTTGGTGGCCTGGTATGAGATGTGACATAGCGGGCTTTGTTTTGAGATGCTACACATGCCAGCAGGTGAAAGGAGAGCACCAAAGGCCTTCCGGTTTCCTCCAACCACTACCCATTCCTACCTAGAAGTGGGACAAGGTCACCATGTACTTCATTGTTGGATTACCTCGTACACCTCAGGGTAAGAATTCCATTTGGGTGGTGATTTATCGTCTGACCAAATCAGCCCACTTAATTCTGAAAAAAGATACAACTAAAGTGGATGAGTTGGGCCATTTGTATCTTCAGGAAGTGGTGATACTCCATGGCATACCATCAGAAGTTGTCTCAGATATAGACCCAGGCTTCACTTCTCGATTTTGGGAAGGCCTTTAGAAGGCCTTGGGGTATCAGATTAACATGATCACAGCATACCACCCTCAGACGGATGGTCAGACAGAGTGGGCGAATCAGATTTTGGAGAACATGTTTTGTGCATTTGTCTTGGACTTTGGAGGTTCTTGGGATAACCATTTGGGATTGGTTGATTTTTCTTATAATAAATGTTACAAATCCGCGATTCGAATGGCCCCTTTTGAGGCGCTCTATGGTCGGCCATGTCGGTCCCCCCTATGTTGGGTTCAGGTAGGAGAGACTTCACTGTTGGGGCCGAGCCTTGTGCAGGAGACTTCTGAGAAGGTCAAGCTGATCAGCTAGTGCTTATTGACAGCTCAGAGTCGTCATAAATCTTATGCTGAACGGAGGTGTCGAGACCTAGAGTTTTCGGTGGGTGACAGGATATTCTTAAAAGTGGCCCCTCGTCTGGGCCATCGCCGATTGGGGAAGCAAGGTAAGCTGATGACATGATATGTAGGTCCCTTTGAGATCATCGAGCATATTGGAAAGGTGGAATACAGGTTGGCCTTACCTTCTTAGTTTACGTCTATCCATGATGTCTTCCACGTCTCTCAGTTGAAGAAATACAACCCGGATCCATCCCATGTGTTGAGTTGGGAAGAACTGAAGATAGAGCCTGACTTTTATGTTGTTGAGAGGTCTGTGAAAATAGTGGAACCCCAAGAGAAGATACATAGAGGGAAGTCTATTCCATTAGTCTGGGTTCTATGGCAGTATGGGAATGATACACATGAGACATGGAAGCGAAATTCATGGGTCAAGGATGAGTACCCATTCTTGTTTTCCAACCAAGCTTCATGTTGACTTTCTGGGTGGAAATTACTTCATGGTGGAAATAATTGTCACATAAATGACATATTTTAAAGGTTTTTTTCATTTAATTTACATCCTTGATTTGTTTTGGGGGTTTATCTAGGTTTTAGGGAGGAATGGATGTGTATTCATGAATTGGGCCAAACCGTGAGCCTAATTGCATATTGAAAAATAAATTTTGTATCTTTTATAACATTTTTATTTTTCAACATTTTTCACCCATTAAATTTTATACATGGCCTCCCCTAACCTATTAACACCACCAAGTTAATTTGGAGCTTTTAGAAATCCATAACAAAGGTTTATTTGGGTTTTTATCTAAGGGGTTGGGCCTGCCCGAAAGCCCAATTCCTGTTTTAAAAATAAATTTTGATTATGTTATAACATATTCAATTTTTGGGATTTTTCGGTTATTTCAAGTCTCACCCAAGCCCAATTAATCCAGTCGCGCGTCCGAACTCTCTCCCCCGTCTTTGGAGTTCTGGTTAATTACGATTTGGTGCCGAACTTCATAAGCATCCTCAAATCATCCATATTTGAAGAGGTAAATTCTTTCTTTCATAACTCTCTCAATTCTCAGTATTTTTCCTCCATTATACCTCCTAAATTACCTAATAAATATTTTTCGAATGAACCCTGAATGTTGGATGTTTTAAATTTTAGCTATTGGTGTTTTGGAGTGATTACTTCACGATACTTCAAGTAAATGAGTCATTTTCTTTCCTCTTTCAAACTACTTAGGGTTTCATTCATTGTAATTAGGGTTTCTTTGCTTATCATTTAGTTTCCTAATTTCTAGAATCTAGGTTTTCGAACCTAGGGTTTAACTTTGGACTTTATTGGCAAATTCTTGTGGTTTTAGGTTTTATCTAGGTCTCTCTTGGTGCGGCGGGGGTGCGATTTGATTTTCGCACGGAGATTCAAGGGTTTTTTTTAACTTTGGTAGGTGATTCCATTGTGTGTGAAATTTTTGTGAATTAGCTTGATGTTTTCATGTTACCTTAATGTTTATTTCACTTGAATGTTTCTGTTAAAATTGGTTTTAGTTTCATTTATAATGAAAATGAATTTTAAGTTCCAATTTTTTGTGAAATTGGGGGTTTTTCATTCAAATCTTTTATTGGTTCATTTTGGGCTGACCTATAATTACTTAGTTGATTTTATTGAACTGTATTAGGACTTAAAATCATGTTTTTAATGTTTAATCTTTTTTTGTTGCTGTCAAAGTTTGTTTAAATGGTGTTTGGGAAGAAAATGGGCTTTAAGTGCCATGTTTGTGTGAAAATGGTGGTTTTTAAAAGATACAACTTCATGGTTCACATTGCGCTGCCCCATAACTGAATTGTTGGTTTCATTAATGGGTATTGAACTGAAATTTTGTTTTAATGACTTAAAACTATTCACATAGTTTTCAAAGTGGATATTTTAAAGAGCTTTGGGTGAAAAACAATGTGATATTTTGAGAGGTTGTTTTATTGAAATTCAAATTATTTTATTATGTGTTTTAAATGGTATAAAATGTGTGTTGCTACTGTACTATTTGTTTGTTACCAGTAGCGATTTTTTATATGAAAAAGGTTGTGTGATTTTTTCTGAAATTATTTGAGCACAAAAGGGTATGCCCGGGTACCTAGGTGGGGCGGATTTGTACTAGTACGGCTAGTGGATCGGATGGGTTTTGTCCCTGTTTCACTTAGAATTTGGATAACAACAACTCTAACTAAACTATGTAGACGATTATTGGGGACCACTAGGTTATGGTTTTGTTCCCTACTAGTGGATCGTGCATGAGAACAGATTTTTCTATGGTTACTTTACACCGAGGTACGAGGTACATAGGGCCCGAGACAACCTAGTGCTTAGGGGTGTTCCCGATTTTGTTGCTCAGTGGATTTGTGGTATTTACCCTTGTTGTGAGGTGTTTTTGGAAGTAATTTACAGTATCTCACATGTCTATTTAATGAGTTAACATTCTGAAATTGTCATATTGAAAACTTTTTTCATTTGAAAGTTTCATTTTTTCGAATTTTAACATTGTTTCACCTTGTGTATTAAAATTTCTTGTTTTGTTCACATTGTATTGAATGACCCTTGGAATCTTCTGGTGGTATTCTACGGGGCTTAGGATCACACCCTACTTACACCCATTTGGTTTAAGTAGACCTGCTTGTGCTTGACTCAGGTAAAGGTAAGGCTAAGGGTGATGGCAGTTCTGGGTGTTAGTACCCATCGTTGGGGCAGAGTTGCGGAGAAGGCTTGCGGGTGATGACCCCCTTTTCGTGTGGAGTCCATGGGGATGTATTTATGTGGTAATTATTTGTTTTTGGACCACTTGTTGTGTCTTTAAACATATGTATTCAGATCTGGTTTTGTTGAGAATTGTTTAGCATGAAAATTTCAGATTCTAATTATTGATTGTTTTTTATTTTTTATGCTTTCATACTCGGGTAAATCGTTCCCAAACAAGATTTTTTTGATACCTGGGAACTTGTTCTAGTCCGTGGGGATAGGGAACGCCCTTATGGAATTGCCACGGGCTGGGTTTTGTGTCGTTAATGGTGGCGACCAGATCTGGTTCGTGACAATGCATGATCCATATTTACCTATGGTAGAATTTTACTATAATAATATCTTTCATTAAAGTATTAATATGGCACTATATGAAGCATTATATGAAAAGATATGTTGCACGCTAAATTTTTGGGATGATGTTTTTGAAATAAAAATCATAGGATCAGAACTTGTTGAGGAAACAATGGAAATGGTGAAGATTATCCAAACCCACATCAAAGAAGCTCAAAGTAACCAGAAGAGCTATGTCGATAACCGACGGAAGGATTTGGAATCTCAAGTAGGTGATCATGTTTTCTTGAAGGTATATCTCTGGTAAAGTGTTATACATTTCAGTATGAAGGGTAAATTAAGTCCCAGGTACATCGGACCTTTCAAAACTCTTGAATGAATTGGAGTTGTAACCTATAGATTGGAAATGCCGCCAAGTCTCTCCAAAGTTCATGATGTGTTCCACGTGTCACTGTTAAGAAAATACATGCCTAACCCAATGCATGTACTCACATATGAACAAATAGAACTATAACCCAATCTATATTCTTTTGAAGATCCTGAAAAGAGTCTTGATACTAGAGAACAAGTGTTGAGAAACCAGATGACTCCTATTGTGAATGTTTTATGGAGAAACCATAAGATGGAAGAAGCAATGTGGGAACTAAAAGAACTTATGATGAATAATGAACCAAATATTTTTATGCAGTAATATTCTAGATATTTTGAGAATGAAATTATTTGAAGGTGGGAAGAATGTAACATCCCAAGCTTCCATGGTATGCTTCTCTTTGAATAATGCAATAGCTCACATTGTACTCAACTTGAAGTTTTAGCACCCCACAACAAATCAAACTTTTTGTTATGAAAACTAATACCAAATTTTTGAAATTTTATAAATTTTATTTTTCAAAGTGGTCTTCATTTTATGATTCTGAATATCAAAATTTTCTTAGGGCGAATCTTTGGTATTTTTCTAAAAACTTTCAATTTTTGATTAATAGTGAAAAACACTGCTATATTATTTAAAATCGACTTTTTATTTAAATAATTAATTATTTTATTTAAATTTATATTAGATAAAAATAGATACATAATACCTATATAAGTTCAATATAATTCATTGGAGTCATTTTATAATAAGATTAGATGTATAAATTTCTATTTAACTTTGTAACGTCATTTACCCACCTTATTGACGCTTTTGCAAATTTTCATAAAACATAATTTTACTACTTCTGTGAATTGAATTTCAAAAATCTGAGAGACACGGTTGACATTAGGAAGTAAAATTTGGTTCAATAAGATGAAAATAATTTTGGTAGAATAGTAACTTTTGACTTTTATTAACCACTGTTAAAAGTAAATAGGGTAATTAACGGTAAAAATGATATTAAAATTACCCTAACACATGTCCTAATTATTATGGATAAGTTTTTTTCGAAATAATACAACCTTATAAATTAAATATGATTCTTCTGGTCCACTTGGATTAGATTATGACATTTATTATAATTTTATTTAATGAAGAGTTAAAAGGGTTAAATTCAAATTATCATAACTAAAACATTTTTAATATAGGGTTACACCTAGTATAAATTCGACTATAAATATTCATTATAAATATAAAAAGATTTCCTAAATAATAATATTTTATTTATAATTTTTAGACGTTAAATAATTATATTTATTTATGAAACAATGATGATGTAGTAATTACCTTATTAATGAAAGATTAAAATAATTGATATTATAAATACTCAAATAAATATAAATAGATACTTATGCTAAATTCCACGAATTTTATATGTTAGTATGTCATTTTTGGGTTGGTTAAATGAATTTTTTCAAATAATCTTGTTTTTTGGACTTTAACAAAAATCAAATACTAAATAGTGTCAAAATTGACATAAGTGAGTTTTAAAAAAAACAATATATTATTAAATGTTATAATAGTCCAAAAAATATAATCATCTTCCAAATTGCTTATATAACAATATATATGTTATTAATGAACTACTTTGGGTTCTCTTTGAATTTGTTATATGTGAATTATCTATTTATTATAATTATACTAGAATACATGGTAAAAGTTAAACAATTTAACTAAGTGTTAAATCTAAAAGATAAGGTTAATATGGTGACCTAAACATATCTAAAACATATTGGTTGAGAGATTTTATACCCATAACCACCTTATACATTAAATAAAATTTTTTGGAGACATTATAAATCGAAAATGATTTTATTATAAAATAATATTTCAAGCTTTTCCTAAAGTGACCTTCACTTCTCTTATAAAAGGGAACTTCCCCTTCTCTCAAAATCACACCTCTAAAGCCATTTGGATCAGCCAAAACCTGATCAAATGTCCGACCAAATACCATAAATTAATACTAGATTCGTTACATTGATCATAAAGACAACCTAATGAGACCTTTTTATCAACTCAAATGCAAACTGCCGAGGAAGAGGTAATAATTTCACCATCTCTTTCAAAGTTCTTTTCTTCTTCCACTTCCTCTTTCTTTGTTGTTTCCATAACAAAGATAATAACTACATTACCTTATACATATATTAATGTTATTACAAATATTTTACAACCATATTCATTATTCTATCCATTCTATGAATGACAATTCACTATACGTTTGTACGTACGGCTTACCATCTTTACATCGTGGTGTGGTTTGTTATTAAAACACTTAATTATTTGGATCGGTATAATAATGAGTATAACTGATATAAATAATAAATATAACATTTCAATGATTCTTTATATATTATATACCATCCAATTACATATTATTTAATCATCAATAGAATTATATTTTCGCTCGTGCGTACGTACGAATTACCGTCTCTATGAACGCAAAAATATGCATTCCCCATCATAACCATTCAAGAATAATTTTCATTTTATAATTAAAAATAATGCCTAATAACTTAATATAATTATGTATATGAATAAAATACATCCTATCCATAATAATAATGGCTTATGTAACCAATCATATAAAGGAAAACAAATTAGTTGACAACTGAAATAATGATACTACCAAAATATTATTAACAAAACAATATTAGAAGATCATATATGATATCATATTTATGTATGTGTTTATTTTATGATTTAATAAAAATTATTTAAATATTATATAGTAGGTTAACAAACCCTCTAACCAGTAAAAGTATAATGTAAGGGTTGATTCTATAATCTCTTTATTATCTGAGGCTGTTTATATGTGAGTATTTACTGGGACTTCTTTATCATCCACATCCGTGTTTCTTAAAAATGTATTTCAAAACATTTTTACTATTTCCTATAACATTGGTTAAATTCATTTATACCCTTTTTTGAATGTTTAAAAAAAATTTGAAAATAATATTTTCATCATTTTCCAAACAAGGTAATTTATGACCTTTTCAACGAATTAAGGTAAGAATGTTTTTGTTAACCTATACAGTGGGTAAAACTATTATCCACCATTATAACACCTCTAAATCTTCCCTTACAAGATTATATGAATATTTTAAAAATAAATTTTTTCTTTTGAAATTAATGTACTTTTAAATAATTTCTAAATAGAAATAGATATTCCTCTCAACTATTTTCATCTCATCTATGTCAACATCATTTGATGGATTTTACACTCATTTGAAGTTGATTTATTATAACACAATCTTCCATATTGTGTTGAAACTTTTGTGATATGTTTGACCGTGGATGTGTTATTTTCATATCATTCTTAATTTATGGTTAAAGTATTAACATTTCGTATGCTAGTTTTAATACAAATTTTTTTGTTATGTTTCATCCTTTTCATAAGATGAATGCATTTGACTTAGTACATGACGGGTGGAGCCTGCTATAACTCCTCGATGCATCGGTATGTCTCATTAGAAAAACTATTATCTTGGCACAAGGCCTTGAAAAAATCTTCTTTGTAGTCTTGGCACGAGGCCTCGACTATGTGGTTATGAAGTCTGGCATTATTCATTACATCATTATGAAATTGGCTATTTGAAATTACATGTGATTGTTCGACTAGTAGAATATCCATTGAGTAAGTAAATGATATTATTTGATTTATCATTTCCATATTATGCTGAAGTTTATGTTTAAAAGTCTTCTGTTTTATTGTTATACATTGCCTTAAATGTTTAGGCTTATTTAAGAAATTTTATGCTATATTGTTAACCTTACTAAGTATCTGAGCTCACCGCTTTCTATGTTTTATTTTTCCTAGGATGTGAAGAAGTATATTATGACTGACCTACTGGGATAGGATAAGGAAGATAAGTCTGTTCAAAGGGGAAAAAATTATTTTGTTGTTTTTATTTCATGATGTAATGTGAAACTTATGTATGTATCTAGTACATCCAAGGATACGAAACTAATTGATGTTTCGAGACATTATTCCTTGTATCATTCTAATTTTATGTAATAATGCACCAACTCTGGGTAACCAGGATCGGGGCATTACAGTCTCCACTACAGTCTCCATTCTAAAAAAACTGCCAATACCTAACTTTGATGGGGAGATTCTGTACAAGTCCAAACATGAAAAAAGCCTAAAATTAATTTTATTTATACCTTTAGGTGCATCATGCATGTCAAGAACAAAAAGCATAACTTGTAGAAGCTGGATGACTAGAGTATATTGATGGTCTTTATCAGGTATGTGGTCAGGTAAATGGAATACCATTTTGGTTACTTCATCAGAAAGAGTATGAATGTAACACTTGATGTCATATTTAATGAGGTGAAGTTGTGGGATTGGAGTGCCAATGATTAACATGATTTTTTGAGTAATTAGGATCCATTCACTAGTGAAAACACATCGACATGTGTACCAATTATGGTGAAGTTCATCAAAAATTCTAGATACTACGGATTTTCACCCACACACATTAGTGCACACTCTGTAGACATTACAACACCTAACATTTTCAAGGTGATGCTTATGCCATCATCTGTAGTGGATTTCTCCACACTACCATCCAACATTGAGGAAGCACTATACATCGATCACTAGATATCAATGATGCCATAATTCATGCACAATTCCTGAAATTTGGTGATCTAAAAAATTGAAAATAATATCAATCTTCATTAATTCCCACAGGGTTACTAAATCTAGAAATTTATAACAGCAAACAAACAAACCACTAAACTACATGGTAGTAAAGGATAATAAGGTCCATGTTCGAACCCATTAAGATAGGGTTGGAAAAATAATAATTTAAAAAAATAATCCTAAAATAATTACAATTTGAAGAAATTTAATCTATTCAACTGAGAATGTGATTATTGGATAAATTAAGAGAATAAAATATATAATGGGTTATAGGAATCAATGAATCTGGTTTCATGGGATGAAAAGCACTGAGATAATTAATTAACAATTATTTAGTCATCATAATTAGGTCATAATGAGTCCAATGGTCATGGTTAACACCATAAATTATATGTTCTCCTTCTCTCATGGTTATGTACATTCTATTGAAAATAATGGGTAACCAAAAAACTAATTTTAACACAGGGAAAGAGAGAACCGAATTGTCATTGTGGAAATCTGAAACCTAGATATCACATTAGAGAAATGAATTCAATTAAATCAGGAAATGTTCATGCTCAATTAAAGAAATAAATTAAACCCTTTTCCTAACACTACTCACAATGGCCACGCAAGAAGAATCAGGGAATATATAGAATTGAAGAACTAACATGAAATACCAACATAAATTGAAATAAAAATTAAAATATCTCATAAAATCAATCATCATTCATCACACACATCCCAGCATAATGAAATCCCCCCCCCATTTTGTCCATTAAAGGGTATATAAAAGACTAAAGAAGAATCTATAAAAAGGAAATAGTAGAAAGTCTACATGTAAGTGCCTCAATCTAAGTAATCTCACCTCATTTGTCTCTCATATCTTGGTTAAATCTATTAAAACAATAGTTGAGGTTGTGGTTTCATATTCCACCCCATAAAACCCTCATAAATTTATATCTATTTAAAATATTTATGATAGTATCAATACGTGTAATGTTGCGTGATGTGTTATCCACATCAAAAGTGAATTTTCCATAAATTTATCATTTGTTAAATTTCATGATATGTATTTGTGTACAAGATGTGTAACTACTTCATAGCATGTAATACAATCACTAACTATATCAATGGTATCTATTTTTCTTGATTAAATAATGATGTGTAGCTATAATAATTGATGTGTTAATGTCCTTCTCCAATTCTGCTGCTCTGCTGTATTATCAAAAATCTAGTATCGCACTGCTTCTTTTCACTTATTGCATTATGTTTCTTTCAGATCCAAAAAATTATATCTTTTAATTAAATCTCCATGTATCCATTGTAACCTTCCATAAAACATAAAAAAATTCAAACCATCCAACATTGGGTAAATAATTATCATTTAAATAAAAAATAATAATTTATTCATACACTCTAAAATATATGCATGAATTACACTTATCAAATAACCCCACATATGAATTTAGACTTGTCGTCAATGAGTGGATATCAACATAATACAAATGAAACTCACCATACCATAATTTAAATTTAAACTGAATAAAAATAATTTATTAAATGTAAAATTAAAGGTTGAGCATCATATAAGAAAATTCATCATTGCATTTATTTTCAGAGAAACAAATAAACCAATTATTTTACTTTTCTTCTTTGAAATAGAAACACCTCTTCAATCATTCATTTTAATTTTTCAATTTATTATTAATATGAATTCCATTGTCAATTTACCACACATTAATGTTTACAATCACCATCAAGGTAAAGTTGTAAAAATAATTCAGAAAACACATCAAGAACATGTACCTTACTATAAGATTGCAAGGAATCTAACAACTTTACCTGGTAAAGATAGAATCTTATGTAATCATGAGGGATTCACCATTTAGGATCAAATAAATTTGGGGCTTAAAGAAGGTGGGTAGATTATGTATGCCATGTAAGGCTCAAAAAAAAGGTTCAACTCTATATTATATTGCATGGTAATAAAAAAACTCAATCAACTAATCCTATTTCCCCAGTATCTCAGAGAAGGATTATAAAAATATAAATTAAATAAATAAATCGTCTATTTTTTATTGATATTATTTCCTTTTTGAAAGTTGTACTAGGGAAAATTCTAAAATTCACCACCCAGCCCTTAATAATATCCACACTATAATATCTGTAATAGTTATAACAAGATCACAAGTCAAGAAATGGGGATTTTTGAATTTCCATAGACAAAACCTCTATTTTTTCAAGAGGGTGTGAAAACAAAACATTGAATTTGCCTTCCCCAAATCTCCAAAATTTTCGCCAACACTTTTTCATTAAAAAAAGTACATCCCTTCCACCACTCATCATTTCCCTCATTCTTATGTTTGATAATCATGAAAAATATTTTGAGCAAGGCAAGAAAGGATAATATGGGCTTATAAAACTGTTTATTTCTTAACAAGGTTGATCATGTCTTCCACAGGATTAAAAATGATTTTTGTGAAGTGGGTTCATTTATAAATTTATAAAAAAATATTTCATCTATCCTATTAAAAGTTACAATGTAAGGTCATAGATTTGATAATATTCTATGAAAGATCTAGAAATAATCTTTCCAAACAATCAAAAGAAATATTTGAGAGAATGAATTGGAAATATTTTTCTCATAGAATATCTCAAGAATGAGAATTATGGTTGGGAAAACAATTCAGGGCAATGCATATGAATAATGAAATCAAATAATGAAAATATAGGAAATTCAAAGCATGGCTATTTCGTGGAATATAAAATTATTTACAATGATTAAAATATTCTTACATCATGATTATAAAAATCACAATCTATATTCTAATTTTCACTAATTATTTTCTCATATTTTCGATTTTCTAATTTTAGCATAATATTTATAATTTTTTACATTTTATTAATTTTTATCATAATGGTAATTTTTGGTTGTGATGGTAGGGAAATAGAAAAATATAACCACCAATGATAGGTTCCACTTCCTTATGTATGATATGGGATAACTACTCAATGAAGATATAATAATGAATAATCAGTATGAAAAGTGCCTAAAATTTTACTCAATAATTGAATTCAAAACACCCCAGAGCTTGGATCTATAATTCAAAGACGTGTATCACGAGAAAATACTATTGAAAAATAAAGTGGAGTTAAGTACCACTTCTAAATTTAACTTTTATCCTAACCATGATTTTATCAACATTAGAGGTTCCGATGATGAAGATATAGGCTTTACTATAGTATATGAGTGGGCTGAATCACAATTTAATAAAAAGAATCAATATGAATAAAATGAGAACAAAGATGATGAAGAAAAATTAGTAGCTAAGATACTACAAATGTTTCTTACAGAATTTGGACATCAACCAAAGGAAAATAAAGACGAATAAGAATATTGTGAGGAGATGATGACTTCCACATTTGTCATAGTTTTTTTAATATATATGTGAATTGAAGGAAGGTGAAGAAGAACCAGATGCATTAAATTATAAAAGAAACTGAAAAAGAAAAGAAAAGAAATCCTAAAGCAGTAGTATCTCTATAATGCAATGCAATGGTATCTCTTCAAGATCAAATCCATTTTTCTTTGTAAAATTCTTGTCTTTATAGGCCTTAATCATCCATGGGTTCCTTAAATGGAAACATAAATAGGTCAAAAATTCACCCTAGTGGGTATTGGGGTTAAAAAAATTTTCTTCCCCTTTAATTATATCATATTGGCCCATTTTTTGTCGTGTTTGAGAATTTACACATCATGTAATTAGTGTACATGAAGTGTAATGTGTGGTTCCATGAGTTATACTCATGCTATTTAAATCATTATGTACTTCAAAGACCTATAGTTACACATCATGTAAGAGACTTTTATGATGTTTAATTTTGATTTTCAACAAGTTTCACCCTATTCAACCTGGTTCTTTATTTCCAAATTCGTGTTTTGGTCCGCGAATATGTCGCATATTTAAAATTCCTGATGTTTCACTACATTAAGTCCACCAAAAATAGGTCATGGGTTAGAGAAACTCTATAAAAATCTACTTATATTTATTAGAATCCTCAACCTATAAAAAAATAAAATTCCAAACATCACCATAATAAGATATATAAATATGAAAACCCCCAAATATATAAATAATTATTCATTAGTACAACATTCATTTGAGCATGAAAAATATCCAAATAATATAATGATAACTAAATCCGTAAATAATTAAAATTAGAAGCCCACTATCCCATGCCAAAGACAAACCACGAATAAAGGAACATATGAACTCTAGGTCACATTAACACTGACATGAGAAACAAAAATAATGATCATCACTAATACTCATTATGCACTAAAACCACCTAATCCAATAACATTATATCCTATGAAACAACCATAGAACATTGAATTATCTACAAAAACACAACACATGTGTGCCTGAGGCCAATGAATTACTGAGTGTAAATATACCTAGTAGTATTCCACCAAAAAACATGAAGATAGTGGTACAAAAATAAAATCATTGGAATATATCTAGATATTTATTTATGATAATAAATATATGAGGAAAAAGGGATATCATTCATCATATCACATCTTCAATAAAGATTAAATTGTGGTGTAACATATTTTACCCAAAGAATAGAAAGATCAAAAAAACCCAAAATACCCCACATATATCAATTATACATCACCCCTTAGTAGCTGTTGTAATGGGGGGCTATTTCCACATAGAAGGTTGTACATCAGTTGAGAGGGTAACAACCCCTTTTGGGGCCCTATGCTACATCTTATAAAATGTGCATTTGCCGAGGGAGGTATCAACTCCATAAGTGGATGGACTATAACCCATAACTATTTGGGGTCACTTAATCCACTATACATTCAAAGGACATATACACTTGTAATGGTATGCCACATGGGGTTTATCAACCTCGTATCTGATGCGATAAACAATGCACTCTCATCACTACCTATATAAAGTCATAAAAATATAAATTCATAGATACCAAGAATTTAAACCCCAGATAATGGATATTTATGAACCATAATGTTCTAAATGGAAATTAATTTGTAATGGAATACTCATATATCAAGAATAGGAACTAGAGTTTAAAGTTAGGTAGAAAAATAAATTATTCATTGTATACAATTTGTCCCTATTTAGTACATGGTGTGAAGGATCACTTGGGGAGGGATCATCATGTATTTTCATTATCAAACTCATGTTAACCCAATATACTTGATTTTTCTATAATGGGTCAACAATTGTAAAATTCCACTGGATGTATATGAAATCTCTATAAAAGTCATAACATGTAAGACTATGTGGGACTCTAGATGGAATGTCCTATACATGCCTAGCCTCATGTCCCAGTATACTTGGTGTGTGTAAATATGGAAAACATCATGTGGGTATAACTCACTATCTCATTATGTATGTGGTTACACTTCTATGTACAAATTATTAATGTACAAGGCATGTGACCCAAATTCACATGAGGAGTCACATTGAAAACTATATGAAAATCCTACCACTACTTAGTATGAGTCACACTATGTGATTTACAATGTCACATTTTTTTAAAACTAATAAAAAAATCATAATTGTAGATGAAGAATTACGTGGATTATGACCTGAGACTACACACTATGTAGTCATTGAAGTTCTGAAATCTCAAAAACCTCATCTTATCATCACAAACAAAATTATCTCCCATTTTTTCAACTATTTTTCAATTTTTGACCATATCCATCTCCCTTTGAGACCCAAACACACCTATCTATAATGTTTTATGTCTACCGGTCATAATCATTTCTATTATAATCCAACCATTCATATAACCATGACCAAAACCTGTCACGTTGTCACTATCAAAAACCTACACCCGTGATTCTCTTGTTTTCTTCCAATATAGTTTTGTGAAACCGTAAAGGAGATCAAGAGATAAGAATAAGTAAAAATTATAAAAAAGCGTGGTTCTCAATAAAATATCAAACCAACCAAGTGTTGTTTCAAATTTAGGTTCATCGAATTACATTAGTATGAGACAAGAATGAATTACTATTCATTGTGGATACTATCTGAATGAGTTGAAAATATTCATATAATGTTCAATTTTTCAATGAGAAAATTTATCCGGGATAAATAATAATTTTTTTATTCAATATCATGAACAAACTCCATAAGATAAATAAATCAATCATAATTATCAAAATAATATTCTTCTTACACCAGGATGTTCCAACCACATGTTTATTTTATGATTGAAATTTAAAATTGAAATTCCCAAGATAACATAAAAATAAAAGAAAAATATTATTGAGGAAATAAAATAATTTTCTAGTTAATGGAGATATAATCAAATTAATTTATTCAATAATATATTATTTAAATCATAATAATTTTTATGTTAAAGAAATTCCCAACTTTTCTAAGTTGCACAAGAAAAATAGTTGAGATAAGAAATTCGTGTTTTTTACAATATGAGAAAAAAGAATAATACATTCAAATATTTTTTATTTTAAATATTTAATTATTTTATTTTTGAATTTTTAATCATGTTCATAACTAGTGAATCTATTTTAAAAGAAGATTACTCTAGTCGGTGAATAATTAGGTCATCAAGCCACTATAATTATTTCCTCATGGGAGTTTAACTATTTATTTGACTCCATTCTATCATTACTTGACCCACTGGAACCCCCAAATAGTCGGATGGTAAAATTAATATTCCATTCAAGCCCTAACCGTAATATGAAATGGGTTTTTAATAAGCATTTGAGAAAGAATTCTATAATTATAAGAGGCCTTAAAAAATAAACCTATAAATATACATACATTACCATGAAAAGATATATAACAATGAAAATCCCTAAATTCACAAATAAACCATATAGAGTGCATTATGTATATGACTAAGAGAAATATCCATATAATGAAATCAGAACCAATGAAATAAATATGAAAATTTATGATCCTAATATCCAATTTCTAATATTAATCTTAAATATAGGAACAAAAAAGCTTTGTAAATTAAAACATGAAAATGATACCCACTAACAACAATCATTATAAGGACCTAAAAGAAGTTAAATAGAAATTCCCCTTCTTATAGTTATGTCATATAGTGTAAATCACATAAGGAATATATTATAAAATTTATAAATGAATAATGAATGAAATAAGTGGTATTTCTAGATGTTGCGGAACTTATACTGATGAAATAGTAACTTGACCATAGGAATAGTAATATGTCCCTAGTGAATAGTAAATCATTCAAATGAATAGTAACTTCACCTATGAAATTAAATTAAATTTATCCATATTATAAATGCAAGTATGATATAATTATAGCATAGTATAAGTAAATAATTTTTTTAGAAATTATTAATTAAGTATTGGTATTTTTATAAGTCATAAATATTTAATTACATTTTTATGATTAATTTAACAATATAAAAGAATATTTATTTTCATAAAATGTATTCATAAATTAATATATATTTTTCTTATGATTTTAAGATAATTTTATGATACATTATTTAATTTTTCATTGTGTTATAAAATTAGGGTAAATGTTAAAATTTGTATTTTTTGAGTAAATGAGGTTTTTAATTAAAAATTAAATTTCTCATTTTTTACAAAATTATTTTCATAAAATGGATTTAATCTCAAAATTATACATGTTTAAAAATGGTTAGGGTTAATTTATGGGATCTTTTTAAAATAATTGAATTTTTGTGAACAGTAAAATATATTAATTTACTGTATTTATACATTATAAGTCAAATACTTTATTCCTTGACTCATATCTGATTTAAGCACCATAATATCGAAATTAACTTCATTATTATATATATTTGGTTATAATTCTAAAAACATTCATAGTCTTGATCCAAAATAATAACCTAATGAATAAAATAATGATAAAAACCCCCTCTCTTCTACAATAAATACCACCTATCACCACCACTTCTCCTCACACCTTCTAAGATTTGATCCTTATCCAAATTATAATGAATTATATTCCACAACCCCTACCACATGTTCAAGATCTCTTGTTATCATAAAAATATCAAAACCTTTTCCCTAAAGAGGATCTCAAGGAGAAGAAATTCAAGAGGTAAATTCCTCCTTATTTTCATTTAATTTTTTTTCAAGTTCTTTTAATTTCCTAATCTATCCAAATATACCCTCATAAAATTGGAATGAAAACTCCAATAACATACATTCATTGTAATATTATTATTATAATTAAATAATCCATCATCAAACCCCTTCTTCCCTCCCTTTTATTCTAAAAAACAAATCATTGTCTATGAGGTGTTGATTTATCGCCTTCATGGACGAACCGTTTTCATTTTCCTTCATCTTCCTCCAAGAAGGTATTAAAACTATTAAAATGGTCGTATATGATTTTAAAATTTATTTTTTAATCTTTTTCATGTTCTGTAACTAACATATATACATAATACCAAATGATAAAAAAATGAGTTCGTTGGGATTGAAAACCACTAAAATTTATCTAAATGGTTATCATTAACATGTTATCTAATTATTCTTCATAATATATGTTAAAAATATTATATAAGACCAATTACACTTATTTTTGTTCATTAATAATATATAATTTCATTTTTGGGTAATTAAACCCACTCTACATGATCTTTTATACTCACATACTTGGGAACAGATCAGGAAATATAAGAAACCAGACACTCATAGATGATGAAATTAAACACTATAACTCCTAAAAAGGCCATAAATTAATTTAATAAAATTAAAATAAATCAATATAAATATTTATATTTATATAAATATTAATTAATTAATCTATTTAGATTATTCCAGACATTATGATCAAGTGAATAATTGTTTCAGATGTAAGGTAAGGGATCCTTTCTGAACCTCCATATTTCCTTCGAGTTACGTTTTCTCAATATTTTCCCAACATAAATCTTATTTATTTAATATTTAATTCTCATAAATTCTGTTATTATTTTCAAAACTCATATATCCTAATCATATCACCCTTCTTTTATGGGGAAATACTAGTCTTAAAAAAATTTATTCTCAATTATTCCCGAAAAGTAAACCCCAATTCAAGGGAACATCTCAAATTTTTACCCATTTTCAAGTGCACTCAAAAATCAATTCAAAAAAAAATTATTTTACTAAAATCACCCATTTTATCACGAAAATATATCATTGTTAATTTTTTTTGTTTTATTCAAACAATTATTCTTTTTCTATTTTTAAGATTCGTGAAAGTTTTTCCATCAACTACACTAAAACTTTTATTTCTAAAGGTTCTTAAACATTATTTTTAAAAGTTTTAATTTAATTTTTTCATAAAATATCAATATATATGACTAAATTTTCCGTTATTATTGTCCATGTATGATTTAAATCCTTTCTTTCATTGACACTTTTAGGATATTCCTTCTGGTATTCTGTTGACAAGATTATGATACCCAATTATTTCCTTGGGTAACCATTATGTAAATGTTTAATTCCTTATGTATGATTATTTATGTGGAAAAAATATTCATGAAAATTTTATGATGGGTGTTATCATGTATCACTCCAATGAATTAGGTAATGTTTAATCTCATAAAACTCCAGGTGAAATGGCCTTGGTAGATACCTTAACTTGTGCTACATATGCAATGGTCTTAGTGGTTAACCTCGACTCATGCTCCTCTAAGTGTTATAAGCCCCGAATCATGCTAAATTAGTGTTTTATGTTTCTTACATGTTTCTATTATTCCAATTTTATATGATCCCATGTTCTATATGTTATGGTTCCATAGTCTTATTTATGTTTTGTGCCTTTTTATATCATTATGTTATTCTTTCTAACCCCTTTTTTAAGATTTATTCTTATGTTTACTTCATTATTGGGATTTTTAGCTCATCCATATGTTCATGTGGTCCCCCAGGTTATCCTATATAGATTTAAGGGATCAAATGGAGTTATTATCTCTTTATTGATATTAGATATAAGATGTTTTTATTTTGGAATCATGATGTTAAATTATGTACATAATCTCCAAGACAATATACTTTATGATCCTTTGCTTGTAATTTCTTGTTTAATTGTGCTTAAAATTTTGTAATGATATGTGTAAAAAGATAGGGTTTCAATATTTGGAATCATAGGAAGCTGTAGATATTTTTGGAGACAATGAATAGATAACTTTAATAATAAACCTATTGATAAGACTAAGTATGAGAAAAGATCCTTAAATTTTAGTTTGTATAGATTAAGTGTTTTATCATGAAAATACATCCTTGTTTGGATACTAAAACTGTAAATTCTTCTTTCATAGATGTACCTTGTAGTAGAAAAACCGACAAGGTGTTTTAAACCTGACTTATGGTAACTTGGTACAAGACAATGGACCATAATTCTCACCTGGATTGAAACTACCCAGGGATATGATTTAGTAAATTAATAAAATCCTTGTGAACCATTATTAAGGTAAAACAATATCTCCATAATAATATAGGTTAAGAAACTGGACATGGAAATCCTAGATTGTAACCCAGGGAATCAAAAGTTAGGATATACTAATCCTTTAAAAGTTTATAAATTTATGTTCAAATTTTAATCTTATTATGCTTATTAGATAATTATTCCATATCCCTAAATATAATTTCTTTTTATTAGTTAATTGATGGGAAATGTGATGATTTCCCAAATGATATTCCAAATATGATGGGAATAGTTTCTCAAAACTATATAATAGTACTTGGTAAACTAGACCAAGTTATGAATAATAACTTGAATCACGTGGAATGCACTCATTATCCAAAGAGAGATAAAGTTATTGTTGATTCTTTTATACTGAAAAGGACTCTCATGTTTAGTGGATATTCTAATCCCCTTCTTTTTCAATACTGAATTAACTCCATTGAAAATATATTCTCTATCCACTTAAGATTATAAGAACAGAACATTGTTCTAGTTGTCTGTTGCTTTGATGGGGAATTGGATCAGTGGTAGATAGTGGCCAAGAAAATGAATTCCAAGGAGGAAATTTATTCCATGTATTGGGGGGAGTTGAAGAAAATATCTTTCAATAAATATTTTCCCCAAAACCATCATATCATGATGGAAATATAGTTTCTCGGACATAATAAAAGGTAAGATGATTATATCAAGTAAAATAAAGAAAATTTTACAAGGATAGCAGGAAACACCTCTAACTTTGTCATGAACAACAAAATCAAGGTGGATCTCTTCTTTATTGAAATAAAGCTGAGTTTAAGTATAAATTCATTGATTCCACACATTTATAGTTATGAAGAGATTTTATGGTGTTCCCTTCAGGTTGAAATGGAGATTTAAGACTTTATGTGGTCTCATGGCCCTAGTGAAAAAATAGGAAAATGGAGTATATGATGATTAGATAAGCAGATAAATCACATGATGGAAGGAAAACCAAATATACAATGTGTCAAAATTATGGAAAGAAGCATCCTGGGAACTGTCTAAAGGGAACTGGGATTTGATTCAAATGTGGAAGAATGGGGAATCTAGATAATAACTACCTAAGGGATATGTAGAATCAGAATAATGTAGAATAATAAAGAATTTTTTAGATCAACACTCATCCTATAATGAATTGTTTCGACTATAAAGAACATGTGAATTATGCAAACCATTTCTATAATATAAGTATTTTTTGGAAGCAATCAACAATAACAACCTCCAAGGTAGAAAGCAAGGGTATATGATATCATAACTACTAAAGTGGAAGATGACAATTATGTGGTGCCAGGTACACTGATTATTCATTTAAGAATAGTTAATATACATTTTGATTCAAGTTATGCACATTATTTTTTATAATTCAAGTTTAATAGATATATTCAGACACCACCTCAAAATATATAGGTTGATTTGTCATTGAGAATAGAAAATGGGTCAATTATTTCATCAAAATATTAAAACCCTCCTCTGTTAATGTTTGTGGATTAATCCTCCCATCAAATATTTGTACCCTCACTTTGGTATAGTTTGATACTATTTTTGGCATGGATTTCCTATCTTTATATAAAGAAAATATCAACTATTGGGAATGGAAGTTCACACATCACATCCCAAAGCATCCTTTAATTCTATAAAAATATACGGAGAATGAAGAATCTATTTTATAATAATTGTATCATGTGTGGATATTGATTCCTTATGAGTAAGCATACATAGATCAAATGATTGAGACAAATGAGAGAATCATGATCCAAGACATTCCCATTATTAGGGACTACACTGATATTCTCCCCAAAGAGCTTGTTGGTCTCCCTCTTCATCGAGGAGTTGAGTTATGAATTGAAAATATTCTTATATCTTTTCCAATATAAAATAAACCTAATAGAATGGCCATAATTGAGCTAGAAAACTGAATAAGCAGTTAGAGGAGAATCTAAAATAGGGTTTTATACACCTGAGTGATTCACCATGGGGTGCATCAGTCCTCTTTTTCAAGATGACTAATGGATCAATATGCCTCTGTGTTGATTATCACGATCTCAATAAAATCATGATAAAAAACAAGTATCCCGTTACAGGGATGGATGACTTGTTCGATCAGCTAAGTGGGGCCAATTATTTCTCTAAGGTGGACCTTTGGTTGAGATATCAAAATTTAAAGGTGAAAAAGGAATTAATTCCCAAGACTATCTTTAAAATGAGGTATAGACACTAGGATTTCATAGTTATTCCCTTTGGCCTCACTAATTCTCCATAAGCATGGATGACCATAATGAATAGACACTTTAGATATTACCTATACAAATTTGTGGTATTCTTTATTAATTATACACTAATATAATCCAGGATAATCAAGGAGTATGGGGAGCATTTGAATACTATTTTGAAGACCTTTCTAAGGGATAAAGTTTATGCAAAGTATAACAAATGTTAGTTCTACATAAAGGAAGTATCATTCTTGGGCTATGTTATAACTAAAAAAGGAATATATATGGATCCTTCCAAGACTGAGGCTATAAAAAAGTGGTGAAGGCCAATATCAGTAATAGGTATTTGTAGTTTCATTGTTTTAGAAGAGTTTTAACAATGATTTTTAAATAACATATGTTGAATGTCAAAGAAACTAACCCAGCTAACTCGGAAGGTAGTGAAGTTTTTATGGATGTGTGAGTGTCAAGGAGGCTTCAAAGAGTTGAAAAAGAGACTTATCACTATACCAAAGATCATAGAACTGACAAGTAGATAAATCTTTATTGTATAAAGTGATTCTTTAAAGAAGGTATTAGGCTATGTAATAATTCAAAATTATAAAGTGGTAGCATGTGACTTAAGGAAGTTGAAAATTCATGGGAAAAACTATCCCATGTGTGATCTGGAATTGGAAGATATGACCTTTATATTTGAAATATGGAGGCATTATCTCTATGGAGAGAATTGTGAGATATATAATGTTCATAAGAGACCCAAATATTTATTCTCAAAGAAAAATCATTATATGCGCCAGTGAAGATGGTTAGAGCTCATCAAGGATTATGACTACTTAGTCCACTCTTATCCTGGTAAGGAAAATAAGGTATCAGATGCTTTATGTATAAAGGATACAACAGCTTTATCAATGATGGGAATTTAGAAGGATCCAATTTTCTTATATTTGTAAAGGATATACAAGGGAATCATTAAAGAAGGAACATTATCAATCCTTTCTCAAATTATTTCTCAATCATCTCTTGTGTAGAGAATAAAGGATGCTCAAATGAATGATGTGGAAATATAGAAGAAGATGGAATCTATGAGAAAGGGGAAATACCTATAGTTTAAAAGTAATGAGGAAAGAGTTGTAAGATTTGTTTCATGGATTGGTGTACTATATGATCTGGAGATAAATTAGAATATTTTGAATGATGCACACAGATCAAACTTCTCAACTCGACTAGGGGGCATAAAGATGTATAGAGATATCTGATAGAACTATTGGTCATACAATATGAAGAATAATATCCCTGAATATATATCAATGTGTCTAGTATGTCAACAAGTGAAGGCTAAAAGTAAATATTATAAAGGAATGATGAAACCTCTACCCATACCAACATGGAAGTGGGAGAACATTTCCATGTACATTTTCAATAGACTTCTAAATAAATCCATAGGAAACAATGCTATATGGTTTTTTGTGGATCTTCATACAAAGACAGCTCACATTATTGTAATTCGAGATGATTTCTCACTCGATAATCTTTCATGGATATACATCAATGATGTGGTAAGGATCTATGGAGTACCATTATCATCTGTATTCGATCGAGATTTGAGATTCACCTCCAAGTTTTGGAAAATTATCCAACATTCTCTGAGCACTAAGCATGACTTCAGTATGGTGTATCATCCAAAAACTATTGCCAAATCTGAATAGACTATTTAAACACTGAAAGACCTATTGATAGCTTATTATATGGACTTCAATGGAGTATGGGACCAACATCTACCTCTAGTTGAGTTCTATTACAATAACATTTGACACTCAATCATCCAAATGGATCTATATTAATCACTTTATGGGAAAATATATAGAATATAGGAATGATGAGATGAGGATGGGGAAAATAAGCTGCTAGGTCTAGAAATTGTTTAATAAAATGGTGGGGAACGTGAAAATCTTTATGAAACATATCACAATAATCAAAATTGGAGAAAATATCTATGCAGATAATCTTTAATGAGACCATGATTTTAGAGTTAGATACATGGTATTCCTCCACATATCTCCATGAAATAGGATCATGATATTTAGGAAGAAAGTAAAGATAATTCCTTAGTACATTGGCCAATTTGAGATCCTTAATCATGTTAGAGTTTTGGCATATTGACTAGCACTTCAACCTACCATGTATCAAGTACATGATGTATTCCATGTATCCCTCTTGAAGAAGTATATAGCAGATCCCTAACATTGACTAAATTAATAGGTGTTACATTTGGATAATAACCTCTATTATATGGAGAATCCAATTAAGATCTTGGATCATAGAGATAATGTTCAACCTAATAGGACCACTCACTAAGACAAATTACTATGGAGGAACCATAAGCACAAAGAGGAAATATGGGAACTAGAGGAAGTAATGAAGGAGAAGTACCCACACATTTTTCCCCAAATAATGTAAAATAAAATTTACAGGGTGAAATTTCATAATGGGGAAGAATGTAACAACCCAAACAATTATCAAGGGAAGTTCCCTTTCTTATAGTTTTTTTATATTTTATAAATAACAGTAAATCACATAAATAACACAATGTAAACTTTATAAATGAGTAATCAATGACATAATAGGTATTTCTATAAGTTAAGGAACTTAAACTGATTAAATAGTAACATGGCTATAGGAATAGTAATATGACCCTTATGAATAGTAAACCAGACAAATGAATAGTCACCTCACCTATGAAATTATAAATAAAATTTAGGCATCTTATAAATGAATGTATTATATAATTATTTAATGGTATATGTATTAATTTTTTTAAATATTATTAATTAAATGTTGGAATTTTTATAAGTCATAAATATTTAATTATGATTTTATAATTAATTTAATAATTTAAAAGGAACATTATTTTAAGAAAATGTATCAATAAATTAATATTTTGTTTTCTTATGATTTTAAGATAATTTTATGTTACCTTATTTAATTTTTCAATGTGTTACACAATTTGTTATAATTTTAAAATTTGTATTTTTCAAGTAATTGATTTTCTTAATTAAAAAATATATTTTTCATATTTAGAAAATTATTTTCATAAAATAGAATTCATTTTCTAATTTTACACAACAAAAAATAGGTAGGTTGAACTTTGGGGATTTTTTTAAAATTGTTAAATTTTGGTGAATAGTAAAATATGATAGTTTACGATATATATACATTATAAGTAAAATAAACTATTCCTTGATTCATATATAACGTAAGGAACATAATATAGGAATTAAAATAATTATTTTATTAGATTTTCTGAAAATTTTTAAAATATACATATTCTTGAGCCAAAATAATAATCTAATGAATAAAATAATGAGAAAACACCCCCTCCTCAACTATAAATACCACCCCTCACCGCCACTTCTCCTCACACCTTCAAAACTTTTAGGCTTGTAAATATTCTACCCAATACTCTTCCAAAACCCCTACCCCACATCCAGGATCTCTTGGTCTCATCAAAATTCTAAAACCATTACCCTGTGTAGGTTCTCAATGAAGAGAAATTCAAGAATTAAATTCTTCCTTCTTTTGTTTTAATCTATTTTTAAATTATTTTCTTGTATTAATATCTCATAACCTCCCCTAATACAAATGGTATTAAAACTAAATTACCTTAAATATATTTTAAATTTATTATTCTAATGGAATAATCCATCATCAAACCTTTTATCCCCTCCCTTTTTTCTAAAAATGAAATTGTCGCCCATGAGGTGTGGATTTATCGCCATCATTGATGACAAGATTTAATTTTCATTTATCTCCTTTAAAACATGTCTTAAAACCATTATAATGGTTCAATAAGATGATATAACATATTTTTTAACCCATTTTATGTTTTTTAACTGACATATATACCAAATACTAAATGATAAAATAAAATGAGTATGTTGTTATCGAAAAACCACTAAAATTAATCTAAATGAATATTGTTAACATGTTATCTAATGTTTCATCCTAAAATATGGGAAAAACATAATACCAAATAAAATTATTTTTGTTCATTAATAACATATAATTTTAATTCTACACAATTATATCCATTCTACATGAACATTCTTTCTCATATACAAGCAAACCGAACATGAAAACTAAGAAAACGAACACTCTCAAACGATGAAATTGAACATTATAACTCATAAAAAAAGTACATAAATGAACATAAAATATATAATTAAAATATTATATGTATATAAGGTTATGAAACTATTAATTAATGTATCTTTTTTTTATTTATGACTTTAAGAACAAGTGAAGAACCGTTTCAGACATATGTTAAGAGATCCTTTCCAAACCTCCATATTTCCTTTGTGTTATGATTTCTCTCAATTTGACCAATGTAACTCTTCATAAATTTTGTTTTATTATTATAAATTATGTTTATATGTTCCAAAATAATATATCTAGCTCATATCATTTTTATTTTATGGGTAAATATATGTTTTAAAAAGGTTCTCTTCTCAATTCTTCCCGAAAAGAAAATCAAATTCATGGGAACTTTCAGATTTCATACCCATTTAAAGTCCACTTTATAATTTGTTTTAATAAAATATTATTTTCCTAAAATCAGTCATTTTCTCATGAAAATAGGTCTTTGTTGATTTTTGGTTTTATAAAAACCATTATTCTTTTTCAGTTTTAAGTATTCTTGAAACTTTTTCCTTAAACCGCACTAAAATGTTGTATTTCTAATGTTTCTTAAAAACTATATTTACATGTTTTAACATGTATATTCATTAATTATAAGGATATATGACCATATTTATCTTTATTATTTTCAATTTATGATTTAAATCATTTTTTCATGTACATTGCTATGAAATTATTTCTGCTATTCTTTTTGACAAGATTATGATACACAATTCTTTCCATAGGTAACCATTATGTTTATGTCTGCTACTTATGTGTAATTCTTTATATGTCACACATATTCATGAAAATTTTAGTATGGGTTCACCCAGATATCTCCCTAATTAATTGGGTAATTTTTAGTCTCATGATACGTCATATGAAACGGTATTGGTGGTTACCCTTAACGCGTGATCCATTTGCAATAGTCTTGGTGGTTAGAATTGACTCGTATTCCTAAATGTGAAATGAGACTTTAATCATACAAAATTTAAGTTTTATATTACCTCCACATTACTATTATTCCTAATTATGTGATACCATGTTCTATATATTTTTATTCCATATGTTTATTCATGTTATCTTCCTTTTTATATCATTATTTTATGCATTCTAACCTTTATGCTAAGATTTATTCTTATGCTTACTTCATTACTGGGCATTTTATCCCATACCTTTGTTCATTTGTTACCCCAATTTATCCTATAATGATTTAAGGGATCAATGTAATTTAGGATCTATTTTTTAAGATTAAATATTATATGTTTTTATTTTGGAACTCATGATGTTTAATTATGTACCTAATCTACAAGACACTAGACTTTAAAATCCTTGGATTGTAATTTAATGTTTAATTATTGTTAAAATCATGTAATGATTTGTGTAAAAGGATAGGATTTCTATAATCACCACCAAAAACTACAATGTACCCAAACCACTACCTTATCTGGATCCACATCCTCCAAAATCACAACGAAAGTATGAATCATCTATATTGATACAACATGTGTGGGAATTGGACTGTGTAGGGGTGAGTTAAAATATTCCTAGTAGGATTCCTTGACGACATAATAAGATAGTAGGATGGAAATTAATATCAATGGAATGAAACTAGATATGAATTTAAAAAAATAAATAATAAATTTCAAGAATATTATTATTAATCACATCATATCTCAATTAAATATTAACACCGAAAAGGATCCCGTGTAACACCCCAATCTTTCACGATACGCTTCTCTTTCAATAATGAAATAGCTTGCACTATACGCAAGTTCGAGATTCAAACACACCGCGACCAATCAAAATTGCCATTATGAATAGTAATACCCACTTTTTGAAATTATATATATTTTATATTTCAAAATGGACTTCATTTTTGGATTCGTAATATCGAAATTATCCTAAGTTGAATTATTGGTATTTTTCTGAGAACTTCCAATTCTTTATGAATAGTGAGATATACTTAAAACAAATTTTTTAATAAAAATAATTTATAGTAAAAAATTATACTATTCAGTGGTTTTAAAGTGTAATTAGAATATATTTTTACCATTTTATCCAATGGTGGTAATTATAATTAATTTCACATTGAAATTGGACATAAACAATTGTCAATCTTTTGATAAATATTGTTTCTTAAAAACACGCTATTTGTTGTGATAGTGGGAATTAATTATAAAATTAATTAATTAAACTTATATGTTTGGAATTTTGTAAAATAGAAATCATTTTTGAATTCAGAATATCAATTATAGCTTAGGGTGAAATTTTGGAATTGTTCTGAAAAACTTCAATTTTTGATGAATAGTGAAACCACTAAGTGGTAGTTAAAAAACTGATTTTTCATTTAAATGAAACATTACCACTTCTGGGATTTGATTTTCAAAAATCCTACATTCATGGTTGTCATTAGGAAGTAAAATGTGGTTCAATGGGATTAAAATAATTTTTTGGTGAATAGTAACTTTTAAGTTTAATTAATCGCGATTAAAGTTAACTAGTGAAATTTAAGGTAAAAAAGATATTATAAAAATATAAAAATACCTTTACACTTGTCCAAACCCTATTTGATGAGTCATACCCGACCACGAAAAGCCATGGGTCAACTTGGGGACCCCATGGAGCCACTTTGGTAGGAAAATGACATTAAAAACTTTTTATTTAATGTTAAAATAAAAATGTCACAAAGATTAGTTGTTTTACTAAAACAATTTTTAAATGGGGTTATAAAAGTCATATTTTTGACTATAAATATTCATTATAAAGATGAAAATATTTTCTACATCATGATAATTTTTTTATAATTTTTAGACATTAAATAAATTTAAAATTTTATGACACAATGATGATGTAGCGATTACCTCATTATTTAACGATTTAAATAAAAAGAAAAGATAATGTAAAATATAAGGCTTAAACTTGTCAGAAACCTATTGGATGAGTCGATTTGGAAGCCTTATCACATTATCCTCGAAATATATCATTTTGGGACCTTTATAATCCGAAAATCATTTCATAATAAAGTAACATTTCAATCATTCCAAGAGTGCCCCTCCTCTCCTCTTACAAAAGGCCCCCACCACTACCACCTTATTCAAACCTTCAAGCCATTTGGATCGGCCAACCTCTGCACAAATACTCTCCAAACTTCCATATCTTACTCCTAGAAGCCTCCCTTTGGGCAGAACTCTTCCCAAGTAAGCCTTTGGCTCAAATAAAAAAGAGTTACCTGATTTTAAGGTAATGTCTTCTCTTGTGTTCTTTTGTTTTATTTTGCTTCTCCAACCCCCTAAACTATTTTTATTAATTTCTTTTGTAACAACACCAGTATCCTCAATATACTAGGATGTTTTTATAAGAAGTATTCGAGCTACACTTACACACACCTACATCTAATGGTTAAAGAACATACTATTTCTGTGGATGATGAATTTCTGCCTCACGAAACGATGATTGTTCAACACTCATATAACACCTTAAAAGGTGGCCATTAAGATATAACTATATTTATATATGATATATAATATGTTTATGTTTTACTTAATCTTCTGTATTTTTCATTTATGGCATACCTTTATGGTTTCCATTATGGGTAAACACGATATTTTCATTTTAGGAAGTGCGTACTACCGCCCCCTCAAAGTGATTTGAATCATTAATACCATATGTGGGATGTATAAAGGATGGAGTAAATGGTATTATAAATTATATTATACCTTTATATAATTATAACTTCATTCCATTAAATAAGAAATATAAATGAAAGTAGCGTTCATGCGTACGTACGACTTACCGTCTCCCTGAACGGTGCATTTCATTTCTTACCTCTAAATGTTATGTAATATTATAAATTAATGTATATAATGGATATATATGATATATATGATATCTGAATCATGAATATAATGCTGGATATAATGGATATTTCACCACATGAACAACTTGTAATTATAAGAAGTTTATTTTTGACTCAAGTACCAAAGATCGACAAAATGACCGTTATTAACTTAAATAATTACATAATGTTCCTAACATGGTAAAGGGATAATGAACTTGAAAAAGGTTCTTAAGCAAGTAGAGATTAACTATAGTTCATTATTCAGGAGGTTAAAGAACGGTCAAGTCAAGTCGGACACAAGGTAAGGTAATTTCTTAACCCAATTTCCATTCTTTGGGTTAATCTCCTACTTTCAAATTATGTCATGATATTATTATGTCCTATCTTGTATTTTTACTTTCTTTATGTGTACTTATAGTGAATACACATAACAGATCTATTTTATTTTAAAAATGATCTTTGTAAGGACTTCGTCTCAATCTCCTTTCATTGAGGCATATTTGGTTTTATACACAATTTTCATTTATATAGTGTATAAACCCCTTTGACTTTTACTTTTATTCAAAAGGAATGTTTTTATATGAAGATTTTTTACTAAACGAAAAAGGAATGCTTTTTCTTATGTATGCAGTGACAATGACTTCTTCGCCACCGTGACTATTATTGGATTTTCAGCTTCCTCTATAAGCCATAACTTTTTTTTAAAAGAAATATAAATACCATGTTTTACTTTTCTTTTATATTGAGATTGAAAATGGTTTTGATAAAGTTTTTTATTATATCAATGTGTTGTATTGATATCTTGTGATTGATGTGTGGGGATCATATGTTTCTTTTATGCATGTTTTATGTGATACAATTATGTTATGGTTTATGATATGTTTAAACCTGTTCATATGATGAATGTATTGGACTTAATAAGTGACGGGTGGAGCCCGCTATAGCTCTTCGATGCATCGGAAGGTCTCATGAGACAAAATAGTGTCTTGGCATGAGGCCTTGACAAAATATTATTTGTAGTCTTGGCACAAGGCCTTGGCTACGTGGTTATGATAGTCTGGCATTATGCATTCCATCATTATCAAAGTGGTTATTGATATTGCATGTGATTATTCGGCCAGTAGAATATCCATGTCAATAAGTAAATGGAATTATTTAATTTTATTTTTGCCATATTATGCTGAAGTTCAAGTTTAAAAAGTCTTTTGTTTTAGTTATACATTTCCTTAAAGGTTAATGTTTATTTATGAATGCTTCCGCAATATTGTTATCCTTACTGAGCATCTGAGCTCTACCCTTTCAATGTTTTAAATTTTCCATGATGTGAAGAAGTATTTTAGGAATGACCTGCATGGATAGTATGAAGGGGATATGAGTGTGGAAAATGGATACTATGTTATTGTATTTTTTCACTTTATGATGTGATGTAACATTTATGAATGTATCTAGATTTTCCAAGGCTACTAAACTAATCGGTCTTTCGAGACTTGATCTTCTGTGATCATGCCAATGTTACGCAATAACGCACCAACTCTGGGTAGCTGGGGTCGAGGCGTTAAAGTTGGTATCAGAGGTAGTTTAGTACTAACCTTGGAATCTAGATTTAGATAAACTATGATTAGAGCACATATCCCTAAGATAGAATTTGAGGATTAGTATAGAAGAACTTCATAGAATTTTGGTATTATAGTGATTTTGTGATTTTTCCAAGCAATACATCCCTGTCTGGATACGAGCAGGTAGAGACGGCTCTGGCACAGATGTACCTAGGGGTAAAACCCAAAAACACCCCTTTGATCTAGACTCGAATGGGAACTGGTGCATGACAACGGGCCTTGCTGCGCTCTTGGTTATGACACTCCTGGGGGATATGCTTAGGATAATTCACATTTTCTTTACAAACCACTATAAAGTGTTATAAGTATATACTTCCTCAAAGAAAACATTTCCTTTTATGATTATGGATTATATCCATAAATAGTTCAATTTATGTTAACTGCTTTAATAGTATGGAATTATGTATTTTAATTCATAAACTAATCTAGTTTATGCCATTGTTTAGAAATGGCGCCTAGTGGGAGGAATGGAAACCGTATCAATGCACGCACTCCGTGTAGGTATTGCCCTCCTCCTCAAGATAATTATTGTGGAGCTGGAGATTCAACTGGTGCTGATCAACTTATTACCATTCTGGGACAACTCACTCAGGTGATGAATAATAACCTTACTCGTATGGAGCACCCTGATCCACAACGTGGAGGATCAATGTAAGACTGCTTCATGAGGCAACAACCACCAAAATTTAATGCGGGTACAAATACATTAGTAGTTGAGCAATGGATAAAATCCTTAGAGAAAATATTCCATGCCTTGGGGGAGTAGTGAAAGGGAGAAGGTTGTCATGGCAGTTTGTCGCCTCACAGAAGATGTTGATCAATGGTGGTCATTGATTCAAAACACAAAGGAAGATGATGAAGTATAAAATATGGAATGGAGGGAGTTCAAAGATTTTTTCCTAGAAAAATACTATCCTCGCGACCATCGAGAAGATATGGAAAGACAATTTCTGAGTCTGAGGCAGAAGGAGGATGAGAATGTCGCAAAGTATGAGGCTAACTTTACAAGGTTAGCAAGGCATGCTCTAGATTATATACGGAACCCAAGAAGTAAGATCGATCGTCTCTTTGATGGGTTAAAACCATTTCTCAATCGAGCACTAGTATCACAATATTTCTCAAAATACGAAGATATAATCATGTGTGCTATCAAGATAGAAAAGGAAGTCTCTAAATCTTATGACAATAAAGTAAAGTAAGAGAAGAAGAGAACGGTGGAACAAGAGACAGATAAAGGGATAAAGGGAAAGAAGTATTTTCCATTATGTGATAATTGTGGGAAGAATCACCCCAGTGCTTGCCTAAAAGGAATGGGAGTTTGTTATAAATGTGGAGAAAATGGTCACCAGGCTCGTGATTGTAAGGGAAAGAAAAAGGATATCAATGTTGAATGCTACAATTGTAGGGAAATGGGGAATTATGCAAATGAATGTCCTAAGCGCTAGGGAAACATACCTTAGAAAAGGCCAAGGGATCAAGGAAAATCTTATGCTGTTACTAAAATTGAAGTGGAATAATTAATGTATTGGTGCTTTTGGACTCAAGTATTATATTCTGGTTATAAGAATAATGTGATATATACAAGGATTGTACTGCAGTACTTGTTTTTTTCATTAAGATCCTAATATGATGAAGGTAATCATATTTTTATTATGTGACAATAAGAGAAACCTTACTTTGTTTGGGGAATCTGATGTTACAATTGATTTTGGAATTTAGAGTCCTTTTAGAGAAAGTCTGGACATAGGTATTTTGGATAACTATAAAGGTTGGAATGAATTAAGTTGAACTTTGGATAGTATTGTTTATGGTTAAAACATTTCTGAATATTATTTTTGGAATATTATAATACTATAGTTTTAGGAAAAGGACAACCTGCAGGTTGGGGGATAACCCGTCGTGTCGGACAAAGCAGCAGGAATCGAACCGACAATCATAGTGCGACAGGCCTTTATTACCTACCACTAGCCTACAGGAAGTCCCTGGTTATTACAAAATAGTTTTCCTAATCTAAATGGTATGTGGTAATATTTGGAACCTTATACAATTAGGATAAATAGAATATTTTTGAGTTCTGTTACCATTTGGAGTAAAAGACGGGTTCGTGGTAAAAATTTATTAACGAATGAAAGCCTACATGACAAGTAAGTATATTTCCTTACATTCTTAGAAAATCTCTTAAATAAATTTCTCAACTTTATAAAAGGTAACATAAAACAAAAATGTTGTCGGTTAACTTTTCCAACTGGGGATTCAATGACCGTTTAACCAATCACAAGTTTGTGATTTTCTTGTGGTTAACTTTCTCCTAATCTTGTTTTCTACAACCCTCCATCAGACCTTGATGGTTTGTTTCTCCTCCATATCCATATTTTCATAGAATCGTAGTATGGGCTATCTCGGGTGACCTTTGTACTTCTCTTTATTTCTTTTAATGTTATATTAACCCTATTTTCGATGTGGGTTTTCCACAAAGGTATTTTCTATTTTAAACCTTTTATTTTTGAAGAACATTTTCAAATTGCGAGGACGCAATTTATTGAAGGAGGGGAGAATGTAACACCCCAAGCTTTCACGATACACTTCTCTTTCAATAATACAATAGCTTGCATTGTACGCAAGTTCGAGATTATAACACACCGCGACCAATCAAAATAGCCATTATGAATAGTAATACCCACTTTCTGAAATTATATATATTTTATATTTCAAAATGGACTTCATTTTTAGATTCGTAATATCAAAATTATCCTACGTTGAATTTTTGGTATTTTTCTGAGAACATCCAATTTTTTATGAATAGTGAGAAATACTAAAAACAACTTTTTTAGTAAAAATAATATATATTGATAAATTATACTATTTAGGGGTTTTAAAGTGTAATTAGAATATATTTTTACCATTTTATCCAATGGTGGTAATTAGAATTAATTTCACTTTGAAATTGGACATAAACAATTGTCAATCGTTTGATAAATATTATTTCTTAAAAAAACGCGATTTGTTGTGACAACGGAATTAATTATAAAATTAATTAATTAAAATTATATGTTTGGAATTTTGTAAAATTGATATCATTTTTGAATTTTGAATATCGATTATAGCTTAGGGTGAAATTTTGGCATTGTTCTGAAAAACTTCAATTTTTGATGAATAGTGAAACCACTAAGTGGTAGTTAAAAAAATGATTTTTCATTTAAATGAAACATTACCACTTCTGTGATTTGATTTTCAAAAATCCAACATACATGGTTGTAATTAGGAAGTAAAATTTGGTTCCATGGGAATAAAATAATTTTTTGCTGAATATTAACTTTTAAGTTTAATTAGTTGTGATTAAAGTTAATTAGTGAAATTTAAGGTAACAAAGATATTATAAAAATATGAAAATACCTTTACAATTGTCCTACCCCTATTGGATGAGTCATGGAAGACCAGGAAAAACCATGGGTCAACTCGGGGACCCCATGGAGACACTTTGGTAGGAAAATGACATTAAAAACTTTTTATTTAATGTTAAAATAAAAATGTCACAAACATGAGTTATTTTACTACAACAATTTTTAAATGGGGTTATACAAGTCATATTTTTGACTATAAATATTCATTACAAAGATAAAAATATTTCCTACATCATTATACTTTTTTATAATTTTTATACATTAAATAAATTAAAATTTTAATGACACAATGATGATGCAGTGATTACCTCATTATTTAACGATTTAAATAAAATGAAAAGATAATGTATCATATAAGGCATAAACTTGTCAAAAAACCTATTGGATGAGTATATTTAGAACCCTTATCACATTATCCTAGAAATATATCATCTTGGTACCTTTAGAATCCGAAAATCATTTCATAATAAAGTAACATTTCAATCTTTCCAATAGTGCCCCTCCTCTCCTCTTGTAAAAGGCCCCCACCACTACCACCTTATTCACACCTTAAAGCCATTTGGCTCGGCCAAACTCTGCCGAAATACACTCCCAACTTCCCTATCTTACTCCTAGAAGCCTCCCTTTGGGCAGAACGCTTCCCAAGGGAGCCTTTGGCTCAAATCAAAAAGAGTTACCCGATTTTAAGGTAATGTATTCTCTTGTGTTCTTTTGTTTTATTTTGCTTCTCCAACCCCCTAAACTATTTTTATTAATTTTTTTTGTAACAAAAACAGTATCCTAAATATACTAGGATGTTTTTATAAGAAGTATTCGAGCTACACTCACACACACCTACATCTAATTGTTAAAGAACATACTGTTTCTATGGATGGATAATTTCTGCCTCACGAAACGATGATTGTTCAACACTCATATAACACCAAAAAAGGTGGCCATTAAGATGTCACTATATTTATATATGATATATAATATGTTTATGTTTTACTTAAGCTTCTGTATTTTTCAATTATGGAATCCCTTTATGGTTTCCATTATGGGTAAACACGGTATTTTCATTTTAGGAAGTGCGGACTACCGCCCCCTCAAAGTGATTTGAATCGTTAATACCATATGTGGGATGTATAAATGATGGATTAAATGGTATTATACATTATATTATACCTTTATATAATTATAACTTCATTCCATTAAATAATAAATAGAAATGAAAGTAGCGTTCATGCGTACGTACGACTTATCATCTCTATGAACGGTGCATTTCATTTCTTACCTCTAAAAGTTATGTAATATTATAAATGCATGTATATAATAGATATATATGATATATATGATATCTAAATCATGAATATGATGCTGGATATAATGGATATTTCACCACATGAACAACTTGTAATTATAAGAAGTTTATTTTTGACTCAAGTACCAAAGATCGACAAAATGACCGTTATTAAATTAAATAATTACATAATGTTCATAAAATGGTAAAGGGACAATGAACTTGAAAAAGGTTATTAAGAAAGTAGAGATTAACTCTAGTTTATTATTCAGGAGGTTAAAGAATGGTCGAGTCAAGTCGGACACATGGTAAGGGAATTTCATAACCCAATTTCCATTCTCTGGGTTAATCTCCTACTTTCAAATTATGTCATGATATTATTATGTCCTATCTTGTATTTGTACTTTATTTATGTGTACTTATAGTGAATACACATAATAGATCTATTTTATTTTAAAAATGATCTTTTTAAGGACTTCGTCTCAATATCCTTTCATTGAGGCATATATGGTTTTATACACAATTTTCATTTATACGGTGTATAAACCACTTTGACTTTTACTTTTATTCAAAAGGAATCTTTTTATATGAAGAGTTTTTACTAAACGACAAAAGGAATGTTTTTTCTTATGTATGCAGCGACAACGACTTCTCCTCCTCCGTGACTATTATTTGAGTTTCGGCATCCTCTATAAGCCATAACTTTTTTTAAAAGAAAAATTAATACCATGTTTTAATTTTATTTTATTTTGGGATTGAAAATGGTTTTGATAAAGTTTTTATTATATCAATATGTTGTATTGATATCTTGTGATTGAAGTGTGGAAATATTATGTTTCCTTTATGCATGTTTTATGTGATACAATTATGTTATGTTTTATGATATGTTTAAACCTGTTCGTATGAGGAATGCATTGGACTTAATATGTGACGGGTGGAGCCCACTATAGCTCCTTGATGTATCAGAAGGTCTCATAAGACAAACTAGTGTCTTTGCACGAGGCCTTGACAAAATATTATTTGTAGTCTTGGGATGAGGCCTTGGATACGTGGTTATGATAGTCTGGCATTATGCATTCGATCATTATGAAAGTGGTTATTGATATTGCATTTGATTATTCGACCAGTAGAATATCCATGTGAATAAGTAAATGGCATTATTTAATTTTATTTTTTACATATTATGCTGAAGTTCACGTTTAAAAAGGCTTTTGTTTTAGTTATACATTTCATTAAAGGTCAATGTTTATTTATGAATGCTTCCGCAATATTGTCATCCTTACTGAGCATCTGAGCTCACCCCTTTCAATGTTTTAAATTTTCCAGGACGTGAAGAGGTATTTTAGGAATGACCTGCATGGATAGTCTGAAGGGGATATGAGTGTGGAAAATGGAGACTATGTTATTGTAGTTTTTAACTTTATGATGTAATGTAACATTTATGAATGTATCTTGTTTTTCCAAGGCTACTAAACTAATCGGTCTTTCAAGATTTGATCTTCTGTGATCATGCCAATGTTATGCAATAACGCACCGACTCTGGGTAGCTAGGGTCGGGGCATTACATCCCCCCATTCCTAAATCACCATGGAATAAAAAACTCTTGAAATATTTCACATATTTCAGATCCAAGTCCTCTATTTTTCTTGATATTAATGGTGTAACCTGGAATACCAAATGGTTATATGCACATTTAGGGGGGTAATAATCCCATTGGACGAACCTCACTTTGGTCGTATAAAATTATACACTATAAGATATGGATCCTCTAGAAGTTTAAGTACATGTTGTAAGTCCCCAAGTACTACTGATTGTGAGGTATGTAGTTGAAGTGATATAAATGAGATCATTTTAATTTTTCTTATTCAACAATTCTCTATCTAATATTGGATCCATTTATTTTTAATATTTATTGGTGCTTATTTAAGATGAATGATAACCATAATGAACTATTTTATTTATTATCTTGAACGTATATATGGGTTTTTTGAATTAAAATAAATTTATCTCTTACTATCTTATTTTTTTTCTATACCTTGTTACAATATGTGTTATGTTCATGTAGACGATTCATAGTTAAATAATCGTTGTGTAGGATCTAGAGTTGGTAGATATTATGGTACAAGATTATAGGACATCTTATTAGTGATTTTTGTTGGTTGTACTCTTGTCAATGTGAAAAGAAATTAGAATTCGTCAGTTTTTTTAATTTTAGTCTTTGGAATGGGGTGTTGGGATTCTACTTTTCTTTATTTACAAATTTTGTTTGAATCAAATTATTTATATATTTTTCATGCACACATGTATGATATACTATAGATGGATTATTTAAATATTTTGGGGGTTTTTATTATTATATATATTACCATTTGGAATGTGTGAATGTTTTTAGGGTTATAAGTTAACGATACCCACAAGTGTTATATACCATATTAGTGCTTATTTATAGACTCTTACCTATTGAAAAAGAGATTTGGGTGCCACACTCAGATTTCAAACAACCTAGGTGGAGTCTCAGTGGGTTAGATCATGTTACATGGAGATGAAGAATAAATTTCACCATGTTAGGGATCGATATATATAAAGATATAAAAACCATGGAAGTCATATTATAAAATTTTCTATTATATAATATCACAGTTATTAAATTCCCCACATTAGTATAGTATATAGGATTTTTTTTAGAACTCCTATTTTTATAGTAGTACAAGATGATATAAATATCAATCTTAGTATTTTTAGTAAATTATTATAGAATTACTGAAAATATATAACTTTAAAAATATTTTTTATATGGTCCTTAGATCCCCAAACACAAAAATAAAGGATGTATTTTCACTCTAACATCCAATTAATACACCATAGAGGTTGAACCATGGAAGAAAAAATTATAGTGTTTAGCATATGCCTCTAATAATTGGTGTAACAGAATCAGACTAATCTATATCTATTATTACAATAGACCATACCTCTAATAAATTATTAATCCCTAGGTAAATCTCAAATCTCTAAGTGTTCTTCTACCAATATCTCCATACATTGGTGGTCCATCATTAAGCTAATGACCTAGTGAAAATAATTGAGGTGGATAATAAAGTTGATGCGGTGTTTCTTTCACTATCACATAAAAACTTCTATAACACCCTGTGATTTTACTATTGAAATATTTTTAAATAAAAACTATTTTTATATACTATCCTCACACATAGAACTAAACAAAAAAACAATTATCGATTTCATTGATGAAACATATTTGAAAGAAAAGATAAAAGTTAATATATTTTGACCGTGCAATAATAAAAAAACATTAAGAAAATAACAAGAGTAATAAAAGGTAAAAAAATTCGAAAAACATAAAATATTAATCTTCATGGTTTCCCATCGTAAACTCAATCACAACTCTGGAAAGAAGTCCAAGTAATATAGGTGTTTTATTCATGTTGGGAACAATTTGAAGGAATAGGTTGAATGATTTAGTGTTATAAGGAAGGTTATATATACAGAAGTAATATCTAAACATGATAAATATGGTCATTGAAAATATGGATTTTAGATATATATGTATCTAATAGGTATATTTAATTAATTTATATTCAATAACATATTTAAAAAATTAATAAATAATAAATAATGATATAAAAAATTTAGAAAAAAATTATTCATTACGTATGATTATTAAATGATTATTCAAGGTGTCTATAATACCAAAGAAATATTTTAATATCAAAGGTTTGATAAAATTAAATGGTTAGAATATAAATATATTTTTTAATGGTATTTAGTTTAGATAATTTAATATAGAATGGGTATTTTTCAAAGAACTATTTTTCTAGAATTATTGGGTATTTTCACAAATCACTACAAAAAAAATGTTTTAAATTAAGTTTATTAAAAATATATACAAGGAAATGAATTAACATTCATCAAATATTTATTTCTAGGAACTCAATAAGAATAATTTGATGTTGTGCTATAAATTTACATATTTTATAAAAAATATTACGTAAGATTATATTGATTTTATTTTTTATCAACTATAGAGATTGAATTTAATAGAATGAGCTTTATATTTTTAATCAGAATAACCAAATTTGGTTATAAGGATATTTTTATTTTTAACATAATAGTATGTTATAAAAGTGAAAATTAGTTAACTTAAAAAAAAAAATTTTCAAATTATTATTTTTATACAAATTGATTATTTTTTTATTTTAATATGATTTTTATGAATAAAAAAATATTTATTTTCTTTTATTTTATTATTAAATTATAGGAACTTAAAATAAAATCACTTAATGTATAAATAAATAGTTTTCTACAAAACAATTATTTTTCTATATCTTTTGTTATAATTTAAAATTTAATTTTATCATAATTAGAAATTCAATTTGATTAAATGGTTTTTAAATTAATAATTAAAAACATCCTAATTTTTTATGAATGGTGATATTATATTTTTAGTAGAAAAATAATTACATTGGTAAAAAGATTAATCAAGGCTAATAAGGGTAAAAATTGGTAACTTAATCTGGATCGATTTTTTCTAAATCATTTTGAACAATAGTCCTTATAAAAGTGATTTTTAGGGTTGTAAATTCATACCGAAATTTATCATCCACTATTCCTCAACTAACTCACCTAACTCTGATGTGATTCCATCTTTACCCATCACCTAACATTCATTTCTAAGAAAAATTCCCACTTTTTCACCAACAAAAGGACCTCATTTCATCCCACATAAATAAAATAATATCCTTTAAATTCCTCTAAAAACCTTCCAATATAACCTCTCTTAGATTACTATTACACTTTTCAATGATCTTGGTTACATGAAAGTTTCCCAAGTCCTTCATTTCCAAGAGGCCTTTAAATAGAAAATTCATGTCCTCAATGTGAGTATCATCCACTCCCTAACATTTTATTCTCTACATTTATCCTCTATGCGAGAGTAAAATATAATAATATAATAATATAATTTTCATTAGTATACTTAAATTTTTCTATATTAATGTAATATTAATTTTATACAATCGTTTTATTTATTTCAAAAAAATGAAAATGTAGCTCATGTTACGCCCAGACCACCACCTCAATAATTGACATATTTACGTTTTCATCAAAGAATTTCATGGATGATTAAAACATTTGTTTTAATGAATAAATAATAAATATTTTACATGGTTGTAATTTTTTAAAGATAAATTATGTAATATATTAATAATATTAACAATAAATGATTGTTGTAAATTTAACTTCCTAAAATAAATAAACCAAATAATTTATTCTTTGTAACAAATTGATTATTATCTTACCATATTGATGAAAATGTTATAAATTCTGAATTATCTATCTAATAACACCTGAATAAGATCATTATAATTATGGAAAAATGATATTATAACAAAATCACTACATAATCATACTTATACATGGTTGATAACATGTTCATATTTTGATCTGTTAAATGAGTTACATGAACAATGCTAGAAATCTCAATCAATTATGAATAAGAAAACATAATTAATTGTAATATTATATATTAATGTTTAAAAAAAATTCATTTTATAAATTTAATATCTATTTTTAAACTTATTATTAACAAACCACATTTTGTTCGTTAAAATTTACCAAAACCATCTCATCAACAATTTCATCTTCACAATCATAACTAAAACAATCATGCAATGAAAATAGAAATTAATAAATAATTATGTAATATATATTATTTTACCTTAAATAATATGGGAATGGTGAACATTTTTATAAAACGATGATCTATGTCACTATTATGAAGCATGTATATAGCGAACAAAATTATCAATACCTAATGATTACAATTAACTATAACTAATTAACATGTGCATGGAGAATGATTTTAAATGAAATTTATAAAACATAATAGATATTTATATGGTTCTAAAAAAAGTTATTAATATATATATATATATATGTTAATTATATATTATTTTAGAGCATGTTCAACCAATCATGAATCCAAGGTAAGGGTTGTTCTAAAATCAATTTTCATTATTTGATACATAATATATTTTCACAAATAAAAATTTTGGTGTATATACTTCTCGAGAAATGTATATTATCATCATTTTTTTAAACATCAATTGGTTTAAAATTATATATCATGTTCTCTCCTTCAATTATTTTTTATTCAGAATTTACTAAACTCATAAAGTATTTTGTTAACACAAATTTCTTTTCTTTTAGTTATGTTGTTACTTATTGACCTTTTTTCTTATAAGTTACCTATATTCATTAATTTCCTATTATATATGATATTCCATTTTATAATTATAGATAAAATTTCAGTTTTAATTCTAATATTTATCATTGATGAATTTCTTTCTCACAAAGGTATAACATTGTTAAGAGTTATTAGCATACTATTTTATGACCATTTTTCCACTCTATCTATATTATTTATTTTCATCAATAATTTTTGATACTATTTTGAATCCCAAATTGTTGTAATCCCATATAAAATTATTTTTTATCTTTACTAATTTTCTAAAACACTTTTTTATCATCTTTTTTATGATGTAGATTTCAATAAAGTTATTTTTAAAATATTGAAAAGTCTTTCCTTTCATGATCGTATAGTCTATCATCTAATAAACATTTCATCTGGATAGCCTATGTGTATTTTTATTTATTTTGATTATAATTTACTTATAAATAATTTTTTTAAAAGTATTCATGTTAAATTATCAAAAAATATGTTTTGATAGGTGACTCATACCTTCCTCTCATTACGTCATTGTTAAGAAATGTTTTCCAAAGACTCATTTTATGTTTCTCTCTCATTTTACTCTTTATCTCAAAAAATATATCTCTTTTAGAGTCTCATTAATTAATTTCACTCTAAAAGACTTTATGAAATAATTTTTTACATGGTTTAATTTATTCCTCAACCAGTCTCATTCATGTAGTCATTTTATGTGATAATTATCAAAGATTTTATAGAATTAATTTTCTATCCTTGGTTTATTAATGATATGATATATAACTGATTTCGTATGAAACCCATTTGTATGGATGTTATTGGTTTTGGCCTATATCACCCCCCAATTCATTGGTTAATGTTATACCTCTCAGGAGATATTAATGGGTATATATTTATGATACCTAAGCCACTACTGGGTCTTAGATTTGTAATTACTAATACACTAATTGGTAAAAGGTTTTTTATTCATATTACCCTAATGGGTTATCAATTTTTATTTCGTAGGACAATTTTTAATGGTCCAGAAGATTTAAATTCTCATTCTAGCATGTAATTTCTTCCTATGATTTGGTTTTTTCCATAGTTCCTTATTATGATATATTTCTATGTTTTCTCACATACATATGTTATATACCTATTTTATAATCTATGTATCATAATGATTGTATCATAATCATTGTATCATGAATCCACACCTACATGCAATAGTATATGATTGATCATTTGATATTAAATGTACTTCTACACTATATTTTGGACAACTCTTGTTGTTATATTTTATTTTTAATCATATATTTCTCATATGATCATGGTTTCCTACTTTCTTATTATAACAACCTAAATATTTATAAATAAAATTACCTTCATGGTTGAATTAAATACTCTATTATATATTATGGTGGCAAAAAACTCATTCACTTATTTGGTTTTATTATTTCCTTTTAGATTTAAAAGTCCATTAAGTGTCATGAACATTGATAATATAGTAATAAAATAGTAACCATATGATTAGTATAAATATAGGATTTTAAAAAATCTAATTGGAACAGAAAAAATGATGTTATGGCCTCAACCCCTAGGATTGTACCCTATGAAGCCCATTTGTTGGATATTATGAAATATATAGTATAAAAGGGTTTTTTAAATTAACCAAGACCAAGATAAGATCCAACAACTTCAGTATGAGTGAAACCTAATAAGGGATAAGTTCAAGAACATCTAGATCATGACCCAGACCATGTACACCATACCACCACATTAATGTATCATCATCACACACCATACCCCTATGGTGTTGTCTAGTGTAAAAAAGGGAGATGTATAATGACAATAACAATATTAATATGTATATCGTATTGAATAATGGTTATATTTCATATTATTATTGTTACTTTATTATTGATTTTGGTTTTGATGCAGTAAATAAAATTTTTTATTTTTTAGAAATATTCAAATTCTATTCTGGAATATTTATGATGAATTAATGGATTTTAAAACTAAAAAATATTTCCTTAAAATATCATTAGTAAATAATTTTTATTAAATATAAATGATCATATAAATTTTATGGAGTTAAATGTAATTTTTATAAGTGTTCGAAAACAATTATTGTAAAAAAACCAGAATTTCTCAGTGAGTGTCGATTCTAATTTTAAAAGTGAAAATTCACATATTTAAAAATAATAATTTTTAGAAATGAAATATTATTTTCCGAAAAATTACATAAAATACATCCATTTTTGAATATTTATGAATTTTAATAGATTTGAATTTCCAGGTAAAAATTAAATATAGTATAAATATATAGTGTGTATTATGACAAAATAATGACACAAAATGATGTAATAAACATTATAAATGATATCCAAGAGTAAATATATGTATAAAATTTAAAATAATTTAATATTAATTGTATTTTATTAATTATATAAATTATTTATGAATCCTCTAAAAACCTATAATATAGTTTAAGGTTTTAAAATCATTTCTTTAAGGATATGACTCACACCCAAATCACCAATGGTGATATTTTAAAATTTTATTCTTTTGGAATTATAAATAATATAGAGCCAAGAAACACTGGGGGAAAACATGTAAAAAATCATGGGAGGGTTTTTTGTTTTTATTTTATTATTATATAGTGTCAAAAACCAATGTTTGACAAATAACAAAGAATTACCCGAATCATTTCCAATATAAACCCACCCAATATCCCATTTTTTCACTAAATAACCTTTCATAATGTCCTCAATCATCCATGCATTATATATAGTCATATAAAGGTTACCCAATATCTCAATTAGCTCGTCCCAGTCATTTTGATTCACCAACTCAAGGTAAGGGATCTCCCACTATCATTTTTACTCAAGAACCACTTTTATGTTATGCATCTTAATACCCATTACTTCTTATTTGGGTATATTTTTATAAATCCGTATTACTAAAATATTAATGTAAATTTTATTATACACCCCTTTCACGATCATTAATCCCTTCTATGAACCTTTAGTTACACCCATTACCATGTTGAAATTTTGTAAGGCATCCTCTCTTTCTCCTCTTTATTCAAGAATCTTCATTATCTTCTTCATTTTATCTTGATTTCTTAATGATGGGATATGTTCTACCATAACCAATTACTGGCCTATGATTCTTAAATGATTATATAATTATTTTACTCTCATTAATCCCTCAAATAAATATTTTTACACCCCTGTTATGTTACTAAAATCTCACATCAATTTTCCTGGCCAAATCAAATGTGTAGTGAATACCCATACAAATTTTCTATCAATATTTTTATCCTTTATGACCTTGTACTTTTTTTATTGGGTAATAACACTAATTGTTTCCACACTCCTTGACTATTGAATAAAATTTTAACATAAATTATTCCATGTTTTCTGATATATGTGAAACACTTATGCATGTAAATGAAATGGTAGCGATGGGTGTTCCCAAAATTATACAGTGCTCTAATGCGTTGGTTAATGTTTTAGTATCATGAGAAGTAATTAAAGTTATTAGTAAGTGATCCTAATATATCATGTTAATTTTGATATCATTATTTCTTGGAGTTTATCCTTAACATATGTTTATGATGTCATGTTTTAAGTTGTTTCCATATTTCCCATGTTTCCTTTTTGTTATCATGATATATCATGACTCATTGATAATGTTTAGTATTATCACCACTTTTATGTCTCATTGATATAACTATTTTATAAAATTTTCTAATTTATTTATTTTATTCCATTTTTGTTCACTTACATGGGTTTATTTCTCACACCTTTCTTATGTATTTTCCCATGTTATCTCGTTTAGTTTTAATATCAATGAAATTCTATAATTTTTTTAAGTAAGTTATAAATAATGATTTTGTATCCCATGATCAATATGTTATGATATTTATATAATTACAATATAAACTAGAGTTATAGATATTTTGGATTCTATTATATGTCATCTTATCTAATAAATCATGAATTAATGTGTAATAAAGAGCAAGGTTTTTATAGTTGGTATCGAAGTAATGTTTAGTTATTTTGGGATTAGGATTAGAAAAGTCTATAGAAAGCCTAAGGGATAAGACTAAACATAATAATACATACCTAAATTTTGGTAGTGTATAAAATATATGGTTTCCAATAAAATATATTCATTACTAGAATATAACACCCTAATATTTTGTGAATTATTTTGTTCGAATTACTTTAAACTTTTGATATTTTTTATTTCATGCTACTTTGAAAATAGTTTTTTATTAATTATTATATAACTAAGTCATAAATTATTTTCACAAGGAACCAAATTGGAATATGTTACATGGAACCAACTCATCTTACAATACAAAAAACATCAAATCGGTTTACGTCACACGCAACCATGATTTGGAGTAAGTTACACACAATACTATATTTCTATGAAACATCATTTTATTGTTATAATTATTTAAATAAGATAACTATAACCTAGACATTAAACTTAATAAAGTTAATAGTAATAACTACATTTCAAATATTTATTCTATGTTTTTATAGAAATAAAACATATTGATAATGAAATATATAATTTTTGGAAAAGACCCTATATTTTTAAAAATATTATTTTCTCAAATATACTACATTCCATGTCCTTCTATGAAAAACAACAAAATTAATTTTTTTTTAAAAAAATATATGTTTAGTGTGATAAAATAAAATTAATTTTTGATTTTATAATTATAAAATTATATTAGGAATAATAATTCCTACATTTTAGAGAAACTTCATTTTGATGAATAGTGAAAAATGTTTCAATTTGGTTAATAACTGTCGTTTAATATAAATATTTATTATTTTTAAATTATAATTTAAATTTATTTTCAGGTAAAATTACATAAATTATAAATCTAATATTACCATTTATGTCATTACAATCAATTTCACTTTGAAATTGAATATAAAAACTTAACAAAAATTCTATCATTTGTCTACTTTAAAACCTGTTGTGTCGTTCTGTATGCGGGATAAGAAATAATCTTTATTTTTTGGATTTTGTGTATTAAATTTAAAAAAACATACATACATCAATATAATTATTATAATATTTATATTCTAATTTTATCATGTCTATTTTTGTTCAAAATTATTAGTAAAAGTGATTAAAATTAATCATAACAATTAAGGTCAAATTAAGCTTAATTAGAGACTAAACTGTAATATTAGGGGCCCAAATGACCTATCAACTTGTTAAAAACTAATTATATATCCATATTTCTTCCCTAAAACATCTAGTATTGATTTATTTTTTGTTTTTATGAGTTGTTTTAGATAATAACATGTGTAGACCTAACTTGTTTTCAAAAATTCCAAGTGAGTCCTTTTCTTTCACTATAAAGGGCCACGACTTCCCCCACTTACTCACACCTCAATGAACTATTAATATAGGCCAATATCATCCCAATAAACTTCTATAAAACCCTCAATTATTTCTATTTGTATCTTTTTTGGAATAAATTAACCCAAGGAATTGTTTCGGCACAAACCAAAAGGAGTTATCCGATTAAGAGGTAACATCTTCTCTCAAGCTCCTTTATTTTATTATCCCTCTCCACCCCCTACAATATCATTATTCAATGATTGTATAAAAACAATTATATTAAATATAATAGTATGATTTTATGCTCTGTTTTCTTCCTAAACATTCACACACATCCATCTAATGGGTAACAAACATATTGTTTATGTGTACAGTGAACTACCACCTCACTAAATGACGATTGCTCATTTTTCCTGTACCGACTATCATGGTTGATATTATAATGGAAAATATATTTATATATGTCATATATTATATTAATTATATATTTAAGATTATTTATTTATATTTCAAAAACATATTTTTTTTAATTCCAATTTTATGTTAATGCGATAATTTCGTTTGAGGAAGTGTGTACTACCGCCCCCTCAAAGCGATGTGATTCATTCATACACTAAATTGATTTTATTGAGAATGGTTTTAGGGAATATATATGATATATATGATATCATAAATCTACTTTAATAATGATATATATATATACACACATATATATCCATATATTTCTTTTACTTTCATTCAACATGACAATTAAATAGAAATAGCGTTCATGCGTGCCTAGGTCTTATCATCCCCATGAACGGTGTATTACTTTTCAAACTTATATATTCTATAGATTATTATAAGTTACATATACTTTATATAAATGATATTTTTGTCATGTTTTACATTCTTTAAATCATGATATAAGTATAAGGACAAAATATATAACAAATTATGATACATGTAAAAAACAATGTTAATATTACCCGAAGTGTAACATTTACAAGAAATTACTAACAAGAGGGTAATATAAAGTCATAATAAATCCATATATGGAATTATATACAATAATATAGTTATATTAAAAATTTATTATAAATTTATATGTATCATACATGTAGTTTTAACATGTATGACGAGTGTCAAGACCCATGGTAAGGGAATTTAATCTCACTTTTTATTTCTGTTAGATACATGCTTTATTCACCACCCATTCCTTTTGGTGGTCTTTGTACTACCCATGTATGTATTAAATGGTTATTATAATTAAATTTATGGGTATTTACACATCCATTTTATGATATTTCTTTCATTGGGTTAATGTTTCAAGAGTTACCAAATTGGTAAAATAGTTTTGTCTGAATTTTCCTTCATAGAGACTCATGTTTGATTATGCACCTAAATTATTCTTCAATGTGTATATACTTTCATTTTACATGTTATATCATTAATATATGTATTTTCATGATATTTTATTCTTCATGTAATTTCCTTCAATTACATGTAGAATTTGATCCCAATTAACAAAGTGGTAAGAGTTTATTGAAACAATCTCATCACTTTTTGAGGTTGTTAATGATTATGCTTCTTTGATGAAATATTATGATATTTATCTCAATAATATTCATGATTTTACTTATTTTTTAACTTAATATATATCCATGTATTATTACATTGTTTACTCTATTTCGTATATAATATTTTTAATAAAATGTTATTAAAAATGCCCGACTTTACACATTCCCCAATCGGAAATCTGTGTTCCTTTAAAACCATGTTTTCTAAAAAGGGTTTCAAATAATTTTATACAAATATTATATTATCACTAAAATAATGTTTTACCCTTTTTCCTTTTACCATTTTTTAAAAGAAAAATTCTAATTATTTTCCAATGGAAGCATTTTTCTATCCTTTTACCATGAAAAATGAATGTTTTTACCTCGTATGACATCGTTGGATTTATCCACTAGAAATACTTTGAAAATTTATTTTAATTTTTAAAGGATAATTTCTAAGAAATATTTTTTAAAATATATTTACAATGAAATTGTTTCCAAAACATTTTCAATGTTCTTTTTATTTTTTATGCAAAATTGTTTTCCAAAGGTTTAATGTTTTAAATGTCCTTTTTCAAATAAGAGATGATATGTACCTCCAAAAATGTTTTTAAAACTACCTTAAAATATAGTTTCCATATAATATTACATCTATTTATGTTACTAAATCCATTTTGTTGAATGATCCAAATATTACATTCAAATTCATTCTTGAATGATAAATGTTGCAATGTAATGATGCTTAAGAAACCTCTTTCACTTGTATGGGTTTTATGATTTTTATTCCTATTTATTTCCATGGGTTATTATTTCATGAAGTGATTATGAAACCTATATATTTTCATAGGTTATTATTTGATGAAATGTTAATGATACCCATTTAACATCATGGGTTATGATTTTATGTTTATAAAACCTATCTATTTTTATGGGTCATGATATAATGAATGTTTTATTAACTTTTTCAAAATGTATGAATTATTTTATTGTGATATTGGTGGGACCTACATATAACTCCAATTCACTAGGTAATGATAAGTTTTATATTATCTCAAAGGGTATATAGGTTTTAGCCCAAGACTAAACAAAAGAAGTTATATGGGTTGTATCCCATACCTAAAATAATTAGGGTACACTAGTAGTAGTCTAAGCCTGAAAAAAGAAGGTTCATGGGTTTTAGACCAAACCTAAAAGTACAAGGGTATATGGTTTTTATGACAATACTGAAAACAAGAAGGTACATTGGTTTCATGCCAATCCTAAAATTAAGTGGGTACACAAGTTTTCATCCCAAGCCCGACACAAGTACATTGGTTATAGGCAAAGCCTATAATGTTATTAAGGTCTTGGTAGTTAGACTTTACATAAAGTTTTCTATTCTTATATGTATGCCACAAATTAAATGTTTTATTCTTAAGTAATGATTTCATGGAATATGTTATTATTTCTTTATGATTCATGACTTATTAACTTCTAATATCTATTATTATCTGTAATATTCAAGGTAGGATCTTCAAATGTCATGTACAAGTTCCATACCCTTCTTCTCATGTTATGATTATGAATTTCCATTATTTACACTTAATGAGAATATTATCTCACCCATTTCTTATGTATCCTTTCTCTAGGTAATGAATATAGGTTTTATGTAAAAGTAAAAAATATTGATATCTTAATGGAAAATGTTTAATATCATTAACTAGGATATAAGATTTTGTCTCAAAGTTTCCAAACACTAAAACATTATAGTCCTTGGGTATGTTTTCTGTAATGTACAGAAGTTTCATCTAAAATGATCTAATATCCATGTATGTAATGTTTGGGTCGCTATAGTTGGTATCAAAGTAATGTTTTTGTTAACCATTAAAAATTAGGATGATAGAAATTTATTGAGATCCCAAGGTATATTTATAAGGATGTGTTTAGGGATGTCTCTAAGTATAAGTATAAAGATGAGTTAACATTTAGGAAAATGTCCTGAAATTTTGGTAAAGGATAGAGTAAGTGGTTTCCTATAAATACATAATTTTCTAGATACTAAAAGTGGATATGGATTTAGAAAACATGCACATAAGGGTAAAAACTCCAAAAAGATGTCTTAGTCTTGACACGGGGTAATATGGTACACAATATTGGGCCTTTATGCACACTTGGTTTGACACTCCCGGGGGATATTCTTTGGGAATTCACAAACTCTTCATGAACTACCATGAAGGATTTAAGTATAAGTTGGCTATGAATAATCTAGGAAAAACCTAAGGTGTCATAGATTAAAGAAGGCGTCATAATTTGGACATCCTATTAGTTAATTTTCATTATTATTTGGTTCCTCTGGATGAAATTTTTTTCTTACCCTATGTTATATAGTTTTATAAAGTGGAGGGAACCCAAAAGAAATATATTGATGAGGAATTAAATGGAAAATCCATTGATGGACACCCTGAGAAATAAATTTTTTTGTAATACATAGTGAAATACATTATTATTATAAAGTAATAGCCTTATCAAGACATATATCATGATGAATTTCCAAATTACCAAAGGAGGGGGGAAATTTTTGAAAATCATTTTTAAGGAAATTTCATCCTTATTTTAGTGGAATAACCAATTCACTAGTTGTTGAGAAGTTAATTTTTAACAATGAAAATATATTTTCCATTCTTCATTGTTCAAAACTCAAAAGAAATATGTTGGGAACATATCTCATGGAAAGTGAAGTGAAACCATGGTGGAACTTCATCAAGAATACATGTAAAAAAAGATAAAATTGAATCCATGTATTGGGATGAGTTTAGGAAATTCTTTATTGGAAATTACCTTCCTAGTATTCTTCCAACAGAAAGAAATATTTATGTTTCTCATAAATCTCATGGTTATGATTAAAATGAATCATATAAATCAAAGTAAACTCTAAAGACTATGGAGATAAAATGATTATATTTACATTATAATCAATGTGTAGAAGGAAACATTGAGTAAATTGACTTATTATAAATGTTAAATATTTTAGGTGAGGAAATAAAGGTCATAAAGTGGATTAATATCAAGGTAATAGGAATAAAGTTAATTACCCAAAGAATTCAGTTCCCATACATCAATGTTTCAATTTCAAGGAAATTGGCCATTATGCTAACAAGTGCCCCAATCCAAGGACTAATGTGAATGACAACCCATAAAAACCTATAAAGACAAAGGAAAAGGGGAATCTAATTCTTACATAATGGATTATGTGAACCAACATAATTATAAATTATCTATTCCTACCTCCTTATTTGGTAATTTTGTGTTTTATTTTTAATGAATAGTCCCTATGAAAGTCTTGTTTTTCATCATTCAGTGAGATTTCATATGATTATCTTTCCCTACATGGATTATGGAATAATAAAATCCAATTTGATATTCTATCAGTACAAGGATTGACCCAAGTTTTTAATAATTTTTTTTCATGATAAGATCTTATTTGATGGATAACGGGTGAATTATAATTTGGAAGGGGTATAAGGATAACCATTTATGGAAAGCATAAGTTAAAGATCAGATGATTTTAGTAAGATTAATGTTTTATCTTTTTATGTGAGGATTTATGCATATTGGATAACCTATTCAAACTACTTAGTGTTAATGATAAATAATGACAAATGGGATGGAATATCATGGGTCTCATGATCTGTTAGTACTTCAAGAATGAAAAAGTAACCTTTTTTGAATAAAGAAGAGATGTAGATCATGGAAAGAAAAAGGTAGAAACTTCCATGAAATCATGAAAGTATATATTTTCATGAAAATCCATTAACTTTTGGAAACAATGATCTTGGTACCCAAAAAAACTATCCCAGCACCTTTGTTTTTGATGAATCAGATGGTCCCTTAGTTCATCCCAGATTTATGATTTTCTGATTATTAATATTATCCTACAAATTTTCTCTATCACTCTCTATCCGAACTTGATAGTTATATTTTTCTTCCATTTCCATGAATTCACTTCCATCCTATGTTCTCCTATCTGTAAACCTAGTAATATGTTACTTTGTGTAATTTTTCTTTTCAAACATTCCTTTTTAAAATAATTTTTAATAATCACTTTTAGAATGTTGGTTTCTATAAATGAAACAATACAGTACTAAACCTTTGATAACCTAGATTAATTTAGAGGCATAAATTCATTTTATGTGGGGTAGAATGTAACACCCTGATATTTTTTGAATTATCATTTTCAAAACAATTTAATCTTTTGATATTCTTCATTTCACACAACTCTAAAAAGAGTTTTTTTATTTATTATTAAATCACTAATTCAAACATTCCATTCAAATGGAACAGACTTGGTTAATATTACATGGAACAAAATCATCATAGAATACACATAACATACACTCAGCGTACGTTACACACAACCACCACTTAGCGTAAGTTACACACAACATAGATGATTCTACAAAACATCATCTCATAGTTATAATTATTTAAATGAGGTAATTATAACTTAGTTTCTAGACATAGTAATTTGAATAGTAATAAAAAAATTGAAATATTTTTGATAATTTTTTATATACATAAAACATATTGATAATTAATGATATAATAGACCTTATAGTTTTAAAAACATTATTTTCTCAAAAAAACTACATTTCGTGTCCTTATATGAAAAACAATAAAATTGATTTTAGACACATATAGAAATTGAATTTTATAAAAAATACTTTATTTTTGAATTAATAATTTTGAAATTTTCTAAGGGTTATTTTTTGTGATTTTTATAAGAATCATTATTTTTTAATGAATTGTGGAAATACATCATTTTTCGTTAATAATTGTCTTTTTGTTTAAATAATTATTAATGTTAAACTATAATTATAATTTATATTATGTTTAAATTATATAAATTATAAATCTATTAATACCATTTTGTACATTATAATATATTTCACTTTTAAATTGAATATAAAAACTTGCCAAACTTTTGAACATTTTTCAACTTTAAAAAGACGTTATTTCATTATGTCTATAGGGTTAACATTAATCTTAATTTTTCCAATTATATAAATTGAATTTAAATAAATTTAAATAAAAAATTAAAATATTTTTAATATTTAGAGTATAATTATATCATGTTTATTTTTTAACAAAATGATTAGTGAAAGTAATTAAAATTAATCATTGTGATTAAGGTTAAATTAAACTTCATTAAGGACATAACATTAATATTATGGTCCCAAATGACATATAACCTTTTAAAAACCCATTTATAGACATATTTAGTCGATAAACCTTCCATTTTGGATTTATGTTGGTTTTCTATGACTTCTTTTGGCTAAGAACATGTGTACACTTAACTTGTTTTAAAAAGATTCCATGTGAGTCCTTTTCCTTCCTTATAAAGGCCATCACCTCTCCCACTTATTAAAACCTCTGAAACCTCATAGGGTGTTCCAATATATTCTCTATAAAATTATAAAAAACAATCCCTTACTTCTATAATCCTTTCCTTTTTCATAATCAAATCCAAGGAATCCTTTTGGTATAAACCAATAGGAGTTACGTGATTAAGAGGTAACCACTTCTCTCAAGATCCTTTATGTTATTTTCCATATCCACCCCATACACCCTCTAATTTCCATGATTTTATAACAAAAAAATTATATTAAATATACTATTATGTTTTTATACAAATTTTTCTACTTACACTTAAACACACATGCATCTAATGGGTAATGAACATACTGCATATGTGTATGAAAAACTACCGCCTCACTAAACGATGGTTGTTCATTACACCTTTACCACCTCCAATGGTTCAAATTATTATGGAAAATATATTTATATATTTCATAAATTATATATATTATTTATTTAATAAACCTTATTTCTTTTTACAACACATATCTTTTTACTTTTCATTTTGTGTTAATGTGATAATTTTATTTGACGAAGTGTGGACTACCGCCCTCTCAAAGCGATATGATTCATTCATACACTACATGGATTATATTAAATATGGTTTTAGGGAATATATATGATATATATTATATCATAAATCTACTTAAATAATGATATATATACATATATTTTCATATATGATTTATACTTTCCTTCAACATGATAATTAAATGGAAATAACGTTCATGTGTACGTACGTCCTGCCTTTTCCATGAATAGTGTATTCTGTTGCATATATATATATTCTATAGATTATTATAATATAAATTTAATGAATATAAATTTTATTTATTTCATGGTTTAAATTCCTGAAATCATGATATAATTATAATGACCAAAGATACAACAAATTAAGACATATGCGAAAAACAAAGAGAATATTACCCGAAGCATAACATTAACATGAAATTGCTAACAAGAGGGTAATATAAAGTGATAATAAATACATATATGATATTATATATAATAATATTGTTCTATAAAATATTTATAATAAATTTATTCTTATTATACATGTGGTTTGAAGAAGTGTTATTAGAGTCAAGATACAAGGTATGGGGATTTCATCTCACTTTTTATTTCCATAGGATATATGCTTTATTCACAACCCATTCATTTTTTTGTGGTGTGTGTACTGACCTTGGATGTATTAAGTGATTATTATAATTATAATTAAGGTAATTTTCATATCCTTTTTATTATATTTCTTTCAAGTAGTTTAATTTTCAAAAGTAACCAAATCGATAAAATACTTTTGTCTTAATTTTCCTTCTTAGAGACTCATGTTTATTTATGCACATAAATTCTTTTTTGAGGTTTATATACTTAAATTTTAAATTTTATATTCTGAGTATAATAATTTACATTATATTTGAATCATCATGTAATTAAATAATTTTACTTGGATAATATTATCCCAAGTAACCAAGTGGTAAGAGTTCATTTAAAGAATCTCATCAATTTTAAAGATTGTTAATGATTTTGATTAATTGTTGAAATATTAAGTTCTATATATCAAGAACACTCATGAAAATACATATAATATGTTTATTAAATATATATATCCATTTATTATTATGATATTTTCAATCTAGTAAATAATATAGTTAAGAACTATTTTTTAAGAAATTCCGCCTTTACCCTCTCCTCGGCCGGAAATTAGTATTCCTTTAAAATGATGGTTTCTAAAAAGGGTTTCCAAGAATATTCTACTAATATTTTATGATAATTAAAATATATTTTTACCCTTTTTTGTTTCTCCTTGGTTTTTAAAGAAATATTGTTTTCCCTTTCCTAATGAGGTACTTTTATAACCTATTTATTGTGAAAAAGGATTGTTCTTTTTACCTCGTATGACTTTTAAGGATTTTTCTACCATCAATCATTTAAATATTTATTTTCATGTATAAAGGTTAATTTTTAATAATTTTTTAAAAAATATATTTTCAAATAAATTTTTTTCTAAAAAAATCAAGGTTCTTGCTATTTTTTAATGACAAATCATTTTCAAAAATGTTTTATATTTTAAAGAACATTTCCAAAAGAATAGAAGATATTTACCTTAAGAATGGTTTTCAAAACATCCATCCAAGTTATTTTCAATCTATGATAAAATAATTATTTGTTACTCATTCAATTTTATGGAATGATCCAATGGTTATATTCATATTCTTTCTTGAATGGTTTATGTTATGATGGAATCATACATAAGACACTTATTTCACTACCACGGTTTAAATGATTTTGAAACCTGCTTCTTTTAACATTTTATCATTTCATGAAGTGATTATCAAACCTATCTCTTTTCATAGGTTATTATGTGATAAAATTTTAGTGATACCCATTTCATTTAATGGGTTTTGATTTTATTTTTATGAAATCTATCACTTTTTATGGGTCATGATATGATAAAAGTCTTATTATAATGTGGTAGATGAATGAAGGATTTTATTATGAAATTTTTCGTACCTATATCTCCCTCCAATTCATAGGGTAATTATAAGTTGTATATGAGCATAGTGGTTTTATGGGTTGAATACCAAGACGGAAAAAATTAGGTCACATGGGGTGTATCCCTAGACTAAAAGAAATGGGGTAAATTATTTCTAGACAATGCCTGAAAACAAGAGATGCATTGGTTATAGTCATAGCCTAAAAGTAAAAGGGTACAAAGGATGTAGACCAAGACCAAAAACAAGTAGTTACATTTGTTGTATAATAATATTAGATTTAATATGGCACACAAGTTGTTACCTAATGCCCGAATTAGGTACATGGGTTGTATACCAATACTAACATATTATAATGGTCATGGTAGATATCCTTAACATAAAATTTTTTATTCTTATATGTATATCAAAAATTCATTGTTTTGTTCCTATATTATTCTTTCATAGATTATATTTTTTAATTTACTTATGATTCATGACTTATGAACTTCCAAACATTACTATGATCCCTAATTTTCAGGGTTTGGTCTTCCAATGATATGCACAAGTTTCATACCCTTTTGTACATGTTATACTTATTCATTTCATTGTTTACCTTTATTGAGAAACTGAGCTCACCCATTTCTTATCATTCCTTTCACTAGGATATGAAGAAAATTTTTAGGTAGATGTAATAGTGGTGGTTTTATTTATGGGAAATGTTAAAGATCCTTCACTAGGATAGAAATTTTTGTTTCCATGTTTCTAATGTTGCTAAACTATTACTGTCCTCAGACATGTTTTTTTAAATTCACTGAATATTCATCTAATATGATGTAATATACATGTATGTTAAGCTCAAGATGCTATATGGATACTACAAATAGATGTGGATATAGAATAGATATACATAGGGATAAAACCTGGAAACACCACATTGGTCTAGACTCAATTGAGAAATGTTTCATGCCAATGGGTCTTACTGTATGCCTGGTATGACACTCCTAGGGGATATGATTTGGTAAATTTACAAGCTCATTAAGAAAAATTATTAAGTGAGTAAAACTTTCCCATAAGAGTATATGTTAGGAAGAGGATCGTGGATAACATATATTGATGCATAAAAATCCATACATTTAAGAAATATATGTCATTTATAAGTTGTCCTTTTAATTTCATGGGATTACAATTTATGGGTTTAATAAGCTAAAAATACTCAACCATAATTTTCTCTTTATTATATAAAATTTCTATAAATATGAAGAACCATGTAAACAAACAATGTGAAGGTAAATGTGATGACTGCCCAAAAGAGATGCCCAACCCGATGGGAGTAATAATAGGGAATTTTTTCATGATACTCTCTCATCAGGATCAGGTTCTAAATAAAAACCTATATTAGTTAGAGAACCCAAATATCCCTAATAAATAACAAGTTGAAATTAATAAATTTATGTGATAAAAATCATTCAAATTTCAATGGATCATTTATCCCCTTAATTAGAAAATAATGGATCAACTCCATTGAGAATATATTCTCTATCCTTCTATATTTTGAGAAAGAAAAGGTTATACAAGATATTAATCATATGGAGGGAGAATCTAAACAATGTTGAGAATTTATCATTAATATGAAGCTTCATAAAGATATTTAAATGATGGGGTGGATGTATTTTCATAAAAATAAAAAAATATTTTCTTCACACCCTCCATCTTAAAATAGAAATGGATTTCCTTTTCCTCAATAAACAATGTGATGAATATATTGGGGTGTATGTGGAAAACATCACAATATAATTATAATACACCTTTGTCTTTGATGTTACACCCAAAATCAAGTTTTAATGCTTCCTTAGTGGGATAAAACCAAGTCTACGAAAAGCTCTCACAATTTGAGACTTTGATAGTTATGAGTAAATTTTTTTATGTCCCCTCAAATTTGAAATGATTGTCAGAAAATATATAGGATATCACGTGGATAATAAGTGGAAAGTGGAGTTTAATTCTCGTGGTACGATGGTTAAATATAATGGTGGTAAGAAAATTCAACATCCAACTTGTCAAATGATTGAAATGAAACACCCCATAAAATTTCCTTTGGGGAAAACGTAAATTATTTATGTGCGATAAGAAAGGACACTTATCTAGAGATTGTTACTGGGAGTAAACAAGCAATGTGATGGAAAAAATAAATGATCCAGTCATCCCTCATTGATTTTTTTATTACTTAAACTTCATGGAATAAGGGATCTTTTCTAACCAATGCACTAATCCATGGGATTTCAGAGAGAACCAACAACATCTGAGACAGAAAGGGATATTTTATTACAATAGAACCACTAAGGTGGATCCTTACAATGTATTGGTGATAGGTATAGTAGTTTTCCATTTAAGAATAACTAATTATCTTTTTATTTTAGCTCTACACATTCCATTATATCATGAGAATTTAGTACAACTATTGAAACACCACCAAAAATCATGAAAAATATATATTGGTGAAAACAAATAAGGGGAAATAATTTCATAACAGGTATATAACTCCTCCCAAATGAAACTTTGTGGGATAAACTTCCCAAAAAAATATGATACTTCCTTTTGTGTAATTTGATTCAATTATGGGAATGGATTGACTTTCCTTATATAGATCCAAAATAAATTTCCATGAGAAAGAAATCACTCTTCCTATCTTGAATCACCCCTCAATTTTGTATAAGTGAAAAGAGTATGATGAATCTTTTTTAGCACCAACATCTCAAGAATGAGTATCATTTCCCTATGAGAATGTGTATCTAGATAAAATCATTGAGTCTAAGTAAAATATCATTCTTTAAAACTTCCCCATTTTGATGGAATACATTGAATTTTTTCTATAATAATTTCCCAGTCTTCCTCTTAGATAGGAGGTTAGATTTTCAATCAATCTTTAACCTATAGAATTTAAATTATCCAAGACTCTGTATAGAAAGGATGTTGTAGAAATTGAGGAGATAAGGAAAAAACTATACGAGAATCATGATAAAGGATTCATATTCCCAAGTGCACCACCTTTGTCTGGCCTTCTCCCATTAATCAAGAAGAAGGATTGGTCAATGATCCACTTCATTGATTAATGTGATCTAAACAAGATCGCAATGAAGAACAAGTATATGCTTCTAAATATGGATGGCCTGTTTAATCTTCTATAGAGATCCAAATACTTCTCCAAGGTTGATCTTTAATCGAGATATTATAATGAAATGGTAAAAAAGGATATCCTCAAGACCTCTTTCTATAAATGGTATGAAACAATGAGTTCAAATTAATTACATTCAAAAACTATAATTCTCTATAAATATTCATGGAATTTATGAATAGAGTCTTCATATATAAACATGACAAATGTTTGTAGTATTTATTTTTGATATTCTAATATACATCAAAATAATGGATGATCCTGGGGAGAATTTGAGGACTATGCTAAAAACCTTATGAAATGAGAATGTTTATGAAAATTATAGAAAATGTGAGTTATGGTTGAAGTTTATATCATTAATGGGAAATATTATCATAGGAAATGGGATATTTTTATAACTTTCATATATAGAATCTATTGAAGGATGGTCGAGGCCAATATCTATGATAGAAATACATAGTTTCCTTGGGTTATATGGGCATTATCTTTGATGTTTTTAGAAATTTTTCATGATTTTAAAACCATATAGGTATGATAACTTAGAAGGGACTCGTGTGTTTTTCGAATAATTAATATGAAGAGATATTCTAGAGTTGTAAAAGAGGCTTATCACTACACTTGTACTTATTTTACCCATGTGTGTTCAAATTTTTATGGTATACATCAATGCTTCAAGAATTATATTGTGATGTGATTAAATGAATAATGTCAAATTTATAGCCTACTCTTCAAGGAAATTGAATGTTTCTGAATATAATTACCCATCACATGAGCAAGAATTGGCTGTAGTGATCTCAAAAATGAGAATATGGCAGCATTATCTCTTTGAGTGGAAGTTTGAAATATATACGGATCATGAGAGCCACAAGTTTTTCTTCACATATGAAGAGATGAATAAATTCGAAAAAATATGGTTAGATCTGATCAAGGAATATGACTGCTCAATCCACTACCATCCTGGAAATGAAAATAACGTGGTAGATACTCTAAGTAGAAAAGATCCAAAAATTTTATAATTGATGAGGATTGAGAAGGATCTGATCATTTTAGACTGGAAAATTATGGACATGGGTATCATAATGGAAGGAAAGTCATATATCATTTCAAAAAGGATTACTCAACTGTCCATTCTAGAGAAGATAAAGGATTCTCAAAGATATGAATTAAGAATTTAGAATAAATTAGAAGCTATAATAAAAGGGTAATCCCCATATTTCAATGTTAATGAAGAATGAGTGTTGAGATTTTGGTCATGGCTATGTGTACCATCGTACCCATAGTTAAAGAAGGTGTTATTTGATGATTCATATAGATCGTCCTTCTTTACACATATTGGAAGCATGAATTTGTATCGAGATATTAGAGAGCACTATTGGTGGGATAATATGAAGAAGGATATCTAGAAATATAAATCAATATGTATTGTGAGTCATTATGTGAAGGTGGAATGGAAAAAATCCATGGGGATGATGAAACCATTACACATACGTACATGGAAATGGAAAAACATAAGTAAGTATTTTTTCAATGTTATTCAAATTAAATAAATAGGAAATAATTCTATATGGGTTGAGGTGTATAGTCATACAAAGACTTCACACTTCATTGAAATTTCAGAGGAATTCTCACTCAATAAACTTGCAAGAGTATACATTAGAGTAGTAGTGAGGCTTCATGGAATACCATTATTGATCGTATCTAATTAATATCCAATATTTACCAACAAGTTCTATAAGTGTCTCTAATAAGATCTAAATAATTAGTTGAACTTGATAAAGTCTTTTCACCCTCAAACTTATAGAAAATCTGGGAAGTCTATCCACACACTCAGGGATATGTTGATAGGATACTCTATTGAATTCAAAGGATGATGAGATCAACATATTTATTTGGTATAGTTCCCATACAACAATATTTTTCATGAAATCAACCAAATATATCCATATGATGTAATTTATGGGAAGAGATATAGAACACCTTCATGTTGAGATAAATTTTGGGAACACAAAATTCTATGTCCTGAAATGGTAGACGAAATGTTGGAAAAGGTTAAGATCAGTCAAAAAGACATGAAGGATACTTTGTGTGGACATAAAAATTACGATGAAAATAATCAATGAGACATAGAATTTGATGTTGGATATATGATATTCCTCCACATAACTCCATGGAATAGAGTTATGCTATTTTGGATTAAGGAAAATATTATTCAAAGATACATCGGTCCCTTTGAGATCATTGATCGCATCAGAGTGGTGGCCTACAAACTAATACTCCAAAAAAACATATCTCAAGAACATTATGATTACATGTATCTATATTAAATAAGTACAAACTATACCCCTTACATTTACTCAATCCATAGGTGTTATCTTTGGATAATTATCTCTCATATAAGGAGCAATCGGTGAATATCGTAAATTGTAGATACATAGCTCTACAAAAAAAGAAAATGAACCCCAAAAATGTGTTATATAAAACAAAACATTTGAATAACTGACATGGGAACTAAAAGAATATATGAAATAGAAATACCCTCATCTATTTTAGTGGGTGGAATAAAAGTTTTTAGGGAAAGTTTTCTGAAGGTGGATTCTGTAATGACCTTAAATTTTATAAATAAAATTCAGTTTTTGGTAGAATTAAATCCCCATTTATGTATTATGGTTATAGAAAACTCATGAACTTATTTGTTTTTATTATATACTATTTGATTTAAAGAACCTTTGAGCATCATAAACATTGACAATATAGACATTGAATAGTGATCATATCATTATTATAAATATAGGTTATCAGAAAATCTAATTGACATAGAAAAAAAGTGATGGCCTAAACCAGTAGGATCATACTTTATATATTACATTTATAAGATATTCTGAGGGAGATAACATCACTTGAATTTATCCTTGACCAACTACAAGCTAAGATCAAACAACTTTAGCATGATCGAAACTGTTTTTGGGAGAATTTCAATCTCATCGAGACCATGACACAAACCATGTACGTCGAACCACCCCATAAAAGTCTCACCATATCCCACCTTAACTATAAATTGTTCTTTGGTGTAATAAATGGTTATGTATCAAGAACCTAATAATATTAATATGTATATTGTATATAATAGTGGTTATATTTTCATATTTTTGTTGTTACATTATAAATGAATTTCGTTTTTATTCAATAAAAACCAAGTTGTATTTTTGGGAAGTATTTAAATTAAATTAAGTATTTTTTTATGAAATAATTTATTTTCAAAATAAATAATATTTAATTAAATAATATTTATTAAATATAAACTATTATATAATTTTTATGAAGTTAAATGTAATTTTTATATGGGTTAGAAAATTGTTATTGTAAAAAACCCATCATTTCTCAAAAAAAATGTCTACTCATATATTAAACATGAAAATGAAAATATTTAGAAAATTATTTTGATAAAATAATTGTTATTTTTTGAAATAATGTTTTCAAAATTATCCAATGTTGAATTTTTCATAATTTTTATAGATAGTATAAATTTTTAGTAAAAATTAAATATGGTATAAATATATGATGTGTATTATGACATCATATTGACCCAAAATGTATTTAATAAACACTGTAAAGGATATCCATGACCAAATATATATTTTATATTTATAATAATTGAATATTAATTTTATTTCATTAATTTTTTATAGAATTTATGAATCCTCCGAAATCTATAATATATTTTAGTTTTTTAAAATCATTTCCTTAAAGAAATACTCACTTCAACATAACCAAGAGAAATATTTAAATAATTTAGCTTCTTGGCCATATAAAATAATTAAAACCACTTCCCTTTGGTAGAAAACATTAGAAAAAACATGGGACGATTTTTTGTTTTTTTAAATTTATTATTTAGAGTCCAAAACCAATGTTTGAGAAATAATAAAGATTTCTCCCATCATTCCATATTTAAACCAACCCATGAACTCATTTCATTTAACTTAAAAACCTTGTAGAACATCCTTACAATTTCATGACCTCTATAGATTCCTCCCAAGGATCCCCCATGCTTTCAATAATATCCTCCCATGGATTCTGAATCACCCACTCAAGTTTAGGGTCACCCACTCTCATTTTTATTCAAGATCTGATTTTATGTTATGCCTCTTACTTCCCATTTGTTATAGTTTGGGTATGTTTTATAAAAATATCTTAATGAACTATTTATTTTCATTTGATTATATAACCCTTTCACTCTCATTAATCCCTCGATTGATCCTTTATTTAAACCCATTACCATGCAGAAATTTAGTAAGGTATCCTCCCATTCTCCTCTTTACCCAAGAATCTTCATTATCTTATCACTATTAACTCCATTAAATAATTTTGGTTTATGTTATACCATATCCTAATTAATTTAATATTATTTATATGTAATGATATACCCTTTTCACTCTCATTAATCTCTCCCATAAACATTTATACACCCCCATTATACTGCTGAAATATCACAGTGATTTTCCATGCCAAAAAAATACATGGTGAATAACCATACCCATTTTATATCAACGGTTTTAAAATTTATAGTAATATAATTATTTTATTTGGACTTATATTTATGTATTAAAGTATCCTTTTTCATGGAATAAAATGTTATTTTAAATGAATCCATGTTTTATTATCTATTTGGAAAACTTGTGCATGTGAATGAAATGGAAGTGATGGGTTTCAACAGAATTATATAGTGAACTAATGCATTGGGTAATGTTTTAGTCTCATGATACATAATGAAATGGATTAGGGAGTAAACCTAATACATCATGGGAATTTTTCTATAATTATATATTTGTATTGATCCTTAACCAATGTTTCTAATTCCATGTTTTAAGTTGTTCTTGGATTTCCCATGTTACCTTTATGTTATCATTATATATCATGCCTCATTGTTCATGTTTATGATTATCCCCTATTTAATTTCTTATTGTAATGTATATTGTCACAATTTTAATACTTTATTCATGTTAAGATATTTTTATTCCATTGCATGGCTTTATAGCTCACCCCTTTCTTATGTATACGCCATAGTTATCCCATACCGTTTTAAAATCTATGGAATTTTTAAAGCTTGTCAATGATGTTTTCAATATTGTTTGTATATCCCATGTTCAAGATGTTATGATATTCACATAATAGAAAAATACACTATACTTATTGATATTTTGGATTTTATTATGTGTAATATTATATAATAAATCATGAATTAATGTACAATAAAGAGCAAGGTTGTCATACTTATTATATAATTGATGATGATATATTGATAAGTTTTTCCATTAAAAATAGATTGAGAACAACCCTTTATTTTTCTATTACCTATGTTATGACGATGAGTATAAAATACAAGTCATTTAAAATAAGGTTTGTTATAGTGTAATTATAGAGAAATGTTCACAATAATAAGGAATAATTTATTTATGATGTTAATCTTCAATGAAAATAAACCATTGTGTTTTGGGGGTGTGTGAGTATTTGTAATATGTAATGATAAAACTACCAAACTATTGTAAAGTATTTTCATATTTATTTTGGGTCATCACACTTGGTATCAATTCATATTCATAAAGAAACTGTTTTTATCATCAGTCCTAGGACTGTGGGTTGGGGGAATCTCATTTGGTATCAGGGTGAGGTTTAGTTATTTTTAGGGATTACATTAGTTTTTTTAGGGTTCAGTTTTTTAGTTTTCAGGATTAGAACTAGAGAAAATTAGTTTTATATTTTAGGTATAAGTATAAATATTTAAAACATTTTAAACTTTTGGTTATGTATAGAGTGTGTAGTTTCCTAGAAGTTACATCCCTATCAGGTTAGAAGGAGGTTGATACATGCTATTTTAAAGATTAACCTAGGGGTAATAATCCTTGAAAATGTTGGTTTGTTATTAACTCGATCTTCACTTAGTTCAAATCAAGATAGCCTAACTACACACCATGTTTGGCACTCCTATGTGATATGATTTGGTTAATTTTCATACTCTCTATGAAGTATTGTGAAGGGTTTGGATATGTTTTTGAAGATTTTATGTTAGATTCATTATATTAAATTTGGATAATAGGTTAGTTGATGTTGAGAATAGATTTTGAGTAGTGTAAATATCTTTAGGGATGGAAAGGTGATTTGGTGAAAATGAACTTTAGGTTATTTTTTGGAAGTATTAATATATTTTTGAGAATTTATATGATTAGGTTTATATTAATTGATATGTGATTTTCTATAGCATATATTTCAATTATTTTTTGGGTTAAGAATACAGAAAACCAGATTATTATAATTTTAGGTCAGTTATTTTTAGGGTAATGCTAGCAATTATTGTAGAATCGAAATTAATGAAAAATAATTTAAACCTAAAGTACGATATGATTATGTAAAGGATCCATATTTTAGGATGGTATATTATTTTGATTTGATATTACATTGAAAATATATATATACATATATATATATTAAATTTAAACATTCATTAATCCTTTTTAATTATTAATTACTCTTGTTATATATTGTTATTAACACATAAATTTTCTTCAAAAAATTCACTATCATCCTTGATATGGATGAGAATAATTATCACATTACACTCATTTATCTTAAATAAGTATTTAGTTGCAATAATTATTGAAAAATATAGCTCAAGTAATTTTGAAACCATTTAGAATGTCTTACACACATGGGAACAAAATTACAATATACACCAATACTCTTATATACCACTATGTTGTAAAGGTTCATGGGAAAAATATTTCAATATTTTGAAAACCTAAATATCCCATTATACTCATTTTAGTGAATATAAAATATAAAATTTTTAAGTTTTTATAGTGTATCAATTTAACAAAGTCCATTAAGTCCTCTGTTTAGCTATAATATATAGTGGACGTGTTGTAGTGTATTTATTTCTCTTATTGGATAACTATTTTGAATATCTTAAATAAAAATACTTATTCAAATAATTCAAGTAATATTGTTAGCTAAATTGTTGAAAAAATTCCCTAACGGTGTTTTTTTGGAATATTTCGATTGTAGTTTCTATTCACTAAGTTTTTGTGTTTTTTGTGGACAATGTAAACTATAAATGTGGTTCTCAAAGAATTTGGAATGAATATGGAATAAAATTTTTGAAAATTATATATTTCCTCTTAGTAAGTACAAAAAATTGTTTAGTAAATATATGGAACCCATAGTATGTATGCAAAATTCTTAGAAAATGCATTAATTCTTTTAAAATGCTTCCCTATATATGGACCCCTATATTAGTTCATAAAATAGAGTGAATGATTAACTTAAAATATCATCATTGTAAATTTTAGGAGTTGAAAAGTATTTCAAGGAGTGGCGTGTCTGAAGTGGAGTACCTGAATTAGAGTACATGATGTGTAGTATGATAATTAGAGTACATAATTTGGAGTATGTGAAGTAGATTTTATGTAGATGAGTACGTGGAAGGAGTAAGTATTGAGGATTAAGCATAGAGGATTAATCACGTTGGGGTAAGTGTATTTGATTATGAATAAATGAGTGAGTATGTAGTAGTATTCAGAGGTGAGTACACACCGAATAATATAAGTATACATATAAGTAGTACGTGAGGCATCTCATGTAGTGTAGTATGAATGGGGTTATCCATGTTGGAGAAATATGCAATGAAGAATTCCTTCGAAGGGATGAAATTTCATAGATATTAATACTTCATGAAAGAATTATTCATAGAGAAAATATTATGTGGTGGAGAGGATTTCTCAACATGAAGGAAAGATTATATTAATATAACAATCATTTTAGAGTGAAATTTTTTAAAACCTTATGTATATCATTAAAATATTATTCTAGAATAATAGTGATAACTTTTTAAAATAGATAGTAGTGACTTCTAAAAATAAGATTTCATGTGAACTAAAATAGTTCCCCTAGGCTAGATGGTTTTTTTATCCTTTTAAATGGCCTCTTAGGACATTGTCAAAGATTGCCTTATTGAATCAGTCCATGATTTTTTCATGGGGGATATTTACCTTAAGTGATCTTCGCAAACTTTTTTATTCTTATCTTTAAACTGAGGGACCCTTCCTCTTTAAATAAATTTCATTCCATTAGTATATTTAGTTCATCTTATAAAATTTTGTCTAGTATTATTAACATGATTCAAACAAAATACATTCATGACTGTGTTTTTGAAGAGAAAAATTATTTTATTAAAAGTAGATCCCCCATGTGTTAATTAGGATTACTAAGTAAATGGTTATAGACCTCAAAAAAAGAAACATGGTTCAAATATGGTCATAAAATTTTTTATAGATAAGGTTTACGATAGAGTGTAATGGGTCTAAATTCTCATGGAGACAAACTTCATGAGCTTTTCTAATTGGGTGCATGACTTATTTTTCAGATGTTAGAAATCCTCTGGTTTTTACTGTCTTTAATGGGTAAAATATGTAGTTTCTCTAAATCGATTTGTGGACTAAGACCAAGAGACCCCTATAAAATAGTATTTTCATCATTTTATAATACCCTCTTAGTATACTTCTTGATAATAATACTTACAATGGAAATATAAATCCTTTAAACTGTAGGAATCAGTTCAGGGGTGTCTCTCACCTTCTTTAGGTGGTTGATATGATCTTCTTCCTAAATGGAGTTATCATATACATAAGAGAAGTTAATGTTGTGTTGGAAGAATATATCAGGTTTAGTAGAGAACAATTAAATTGTGATAAAAGTCTCATCTACATGTCTCGAACATGCTCAAAAGGACATGTATAAAATGGAATACTTTCTAGGTTTTCTCAGAAGATAGTTTCATTTTGAGTACTTAGGATCTCATATTTATCTTGTAATGTTTTTAATTAGTCATTGGGGGTGGTTATTAGTAAAAATATCATTTAGATCAAAATCTTGAAAAATAAATTCCTTTATTTTAGTAAAAGAATTACAATAAAAAATTATGTCATCACTTTTATCCCTATTCATGTTTTACTAGTACTCAATGTTCCTAAACACGTGATAAGAAATTTTGAGAATATATTTTCATCTTTTATATGGAAATCTTATACCGTAGGAATGTTCCACTGGGATTTGTGGAAGAGGATGGACCAACATGTAAATGAAGGTAGTGTTAATCCAAATAGTGTGGAGGATTCTATGAGATTTCTACATGCTAAAATGATTTGGGAGTTCCTTAAAGTATTATATCCATGGATTAAATTCATTAGGGGTAAATATGGTTTTATTATTGATACTAAAAGGGTAAAAATTTCATGGATGTGGTAGTCTCTACATGAGCACATTAGAATCCTCAACTGGTATTCCATGTGGATTTTGGAAAGTGGTATAATTAGTTTTTGATCCAACAACTGGATAGGCACACCGCTCAGCTTCCCAAGCTACCCAAATCATAACATTTCTTTCAAATAGGTGAAAAAATAATATTTATTTATACATATCATACTCAATCATTAACAATGATAAATTTTTGATAAAATTGAGATGTCTTCTGAAATAAATCTTTTAATTTTCATCAAATCTAAAATATGTTTGTTCTTAGATAAGGAATAAATGCATGTTCTCCCACATGATTTTGGTACCAATAGTTTAGTGAATTTATACTAGTGGAAAGATATCTCCATAAAATAAAACATCTAGATTTGGCCGATTTATAATAATTTCATTCCTATGGGTGAAGTGATCCAAAAAAAGGGTGTTTCGCTTTCTTCGAGGAGTTGGTGTATTAGGATAACCTGTAAAGAATTGAAGGAATGCCTATTATTTGATAGTGAGTAGGTTAATATAATTTTGAGTATTATTGTAAATATTATAGGTCTCATCATGCAACATGTATATCATTTTTGTTTCCACTAGAATGGTATGCATGGTGCTGTCATCAATGATCATGAATACAACTAGAGGGTTGTGCTAATGATTATGGGATGCTAGACTATTTGGAATGAAATAAATATAGAACTCAATTAATGCAATCACAATTAATCTCTGGTGAATCAAGTTTGATCTAGGTTTATATAGGTAGATTTAGGACATCTGACTAAATAGTGGGACATTAATGGATCCTTGGAGATTTTTTTTATATATATGGATAATTTCCATTTTATGCAGAAAGCATATGAGGTTCAAATAGTATGGATATTGATCTATTAGAATCCACGAAACATGGTCCAAAGATTAATGTGGATAGGTTGTGTAGTCTTTCCTTGATGTGTGGTGGAGGAGTTATTTAGGATCATAGTGGTTCAGTACTCATTGATTTCAGAAGCTTCTATAGTCAAGGGAACTCTATCATGGTGGAGACTAGTGCTTTTATTAATGGGTTGGAGGAATTCCTTTCCCACAATTCGCTACATTACCCCATAGAAATAGAATATGTAGTGGGCCAAAACTCTATCAATGGATTGGTATCCACTCCCTGGTCCATTTCATATCACATCAGGCGTGTAAAGGTCGGCTCCCTTATTGGGTGGTCTTTCTCCACACATGGTGGGAGGGTAAGAAATTGGTAGTTTATTTATCCTCTGGTGGAACCTAAGATGAGCCTCGTATTTTTTATAGCATTCAAATCCTTCCCCCAGAATGCATGGACCTTGTTTGGGCATACTCCATTGGCATTGATTACTTTAAACCCATGTAATCCCATTATTTCTGGTTTTTCCCACTTATGTGTAATTTTTTGTGACATGTATTTCTTTTTTATATAAAAAAAATGTTTTTGTTGTTGTTTTGTTTTTTTAATGATAAAACAAGATCAAAATTGGATTAATTTTTAATCTATCATACATTGATTCATTCACCCTATAATGGTATTTAACCTATTTGGTACAACAACGGGTATCCATGCCAAAGGTTAAAGTTAGTGAATCCCTATAAATGGAATCCATGGTATCATTAACTCAAAAATGTATTCTAATCATTGATGGAAAAAAAATTAACAGTATAATAATCTGATGTATCATTACTTTTTATCCTTATACATGTATTTATTTACAGCTACTATGAATGGGACCTTAGTAAGTAAGGATATTTGTCACCTATCATATGAAAAATTAATAGAACTATGATATAATTATAGGGGAATATTTTTTTAAGGGGATGTTTATCTAACGCATTATACATGATCATGATGTGATGGAAATCCCCACACTCTTTGTAGAAAAATATAATAAACATATATAATGAAATTTCAAAATTCTAAGAATCCAAGTTGTTGGTTTTATGGAACAATTAAGAGGGCATGTGGATGCTCATGAATGATTATTTTGATGAATTTTATAATCATGTGAATTTTATTATGGGTGAAATGTGTGGCCTCAAATAAACTCTCAATGACATTAAGATAAATAATAATATCCTAAGAATGTTACTACCCCAATATAATATAATTATATCTTTACTCTAGGAAAATGATATGAAGGATTTTATGTTGGATTTTTTTACATTACTATGGTTGTGTATGGGATGAAAAATGATGATAATGAGGTTCTGGGGAAAAATTATTGTAATGATGTGGAATTCAAGGCTATGGAGTAACTCACTATTGATGATGTCCTGAAAGATTAATAGGTTGATGAATTCATGTAAATACATTTCCTAAATATGAAAAGCGGAAAATATTCAAAGGGAAACTTCCACTAGCATTATTTTGATGTCGCAAGGTTGGGAATCTTGTGTCAAAGTTCCCCATTTATTTTAAATATTAGGAGGAAAAGGAAATCTCAATGAGGAATTATTTAACCATGGTGAAAGGGAAAAAAATTCAAACTAATCCCTCAATAAAAAAAATCTTGATTTCATTATATGATAGTTCAAAATAATTTCTGGAAGACTAAATTAAGTATTTTTAAGGAAATATAGAAAACCTATACAGGCTCTTATGATTAGTTCTAAAATATAGAGATATAGTGATAATGAAAAGTATTGGAGAAAGGAAGAAATGTTTTGTAGTAAAAAAATAAATGCTTTTATTGAAAAAATAGTGGTTTAGAGATCCTAAATGAAAACAAAAATCCAATAGAGTGGTTCATGATACCAAAGTCTATATATAGTAGTAAGAATAAGAAATGTCTAATATGAAAGTTGGAATTAAAATGATAAAATTTGAAAATATCAAAAACTCGAAGAAGGATTTTGTGTACAAGTTGAAAGTTAAAGAGAAATCCATGGTTATCAATGGATTTATTTATATATAGAGGGATCATGTCATATGTATCAAAGATAATGAGGAATAATTTTTTTTATTTATTATGAATAGTGTAATATCATGAGATACTCTTAACCCCCTATATGAAATTGAAAAATATGATCATAAAGGTGAAAAAAGTGAAGGTAGAGAATGAATATCCATAAAATAATAAAAATTATTATCAAAAAAATTAAAATACACTTTAGAAATAAAAAATTGTTATGTTACTTGATCGACCATAGAAAGTAGTGATGGTAGATATGGGGCCACAAGAACCCACTATAATGTTCAAAGTTTATTTAGTTAAATCTATGAATAAAAAAATAATAGAACTCAAGGGATATAAAGTGTACAAGAAATGAAACATAAGAATTGACCTCATATTAAGTGTTATTATTAGAGAATGATAAGACATTCAGAAAATGTCTTTTTTATAGAAAAAATGAATTGTAAGGAATATGATAAATAATGGTTTTAATGAACCAAAATTGTATAAATGAAATTCCTTTTTTATTGAGTAAATTTCTTAGTTATAAAAAAAATGCACTACCTTGGATATTTTGTATCATTATAAAATATAGCCTTCTAGATTAAAAATACCATTAAAAAACATAAATGTTGATAACTATCCATTGTATAGTGAAAATTAAGAATTGTTTATCAAGGGTTATGATAAAGTCTAATTTACATAGATTGAAGTAGCAATGGCCTTGACCAGTAGGATCAGACCTTATGAATCTCATTTATCAGATCATATGAGGGAGATGGTGTCATTAGGATTTTCTCTTGTCCAAGACCAAGATGATATTCAACAAATAAAGTGTTAGTAAAATTGTTAAAGGGATAAGTTAAAAATTATTAAAATCATGGAATTTACAATGTTCACTGAACCACCCCAAGAAAGCACCACCATCACACAACATACCCTTAGATAATATACTGACGTAGTAAACAGTTATATATCTAGAACCTAGTGATATAATTTTTTATATTTTTCTTTTTTAAATTGAATACTTATTATATTTATCCATTTTTTTATTATTACATTATAAATTCTTATATAATAAGTTTGATAAAACTTTGATTTTGATATAATGAAATCAAAATTTTATTTTTGGGAAATATATACACACAATTAAGACACTATATTTATAATTTCATGGATTATCGAAATAAATTTTTTTAACAAAATATAATTATTAAATAATATTTATTTAAATATAAATGATAATATAATTCAATGATGTCTAGTGCATTTTTTATAAGGATCCAAATATTCTTAGTACTGAAATAACAAATATTTTTAAACAAATAAATATTCTATTTTTAAAAAACATTATATTGAGGAAATTATTTTGATAAAATAAATCTTATTTTTGAAATCAGCATATAAAAATTATCCAATGGTGATTGATTCATAATTTTTTCAAGACATGGAATTTTTAGGTAAAAATTAAATATGTATAAATATATGGTCTCTGTTATGACATCATAATATCCTAAAAGTTATGTAATAAATTCCAAAAAATCATCAAATAAAAAATATATATTTATCTTTTAAAATGATTTATTTGATTAATTTTATAATCCCTTAATGAATTTTCCAAAACCTATATTATATTTTAGTGCTTTAAAATATATTCATTATGAAAATGACTCACTTATATGTAATGAATGAAATTATTTTAGGGATTTTAGTTGTGACACTAATTAAATATTGAATACACATATATTTTCTTGAAACTATTGGTAAAACCCATGGTATTCTTTGTGGTTTTGATTATTTTATCCTATATTGTACAAAACCTATGTTTAGAAATTACTACTGAATCCACCCTCTTTTACTATAAATACCCACCCAATCACCTACTCTTCATCACTCAAACCAATTGAGAACAAATTTACTCTCCCTCTTAATCTTCAAATCCCTCCCATGGTGTTCCTGAGCTCTTAAAAAGATACTCCCAAGCTTTTGGAAGTGCCCTCTCTAGGTAAGGGGCTCTATCCCCTTCTTTTTTTGAAATACCTTCATTTTATGAATCCCTTTTGATCTAAAATTTTACATTTTGTAATGTGTTTTTACATAAACCATTACTAACATTATAATTCCCATATAATTTTAGGCTACACTTCACTCTCATTCACCGCTTCTATAAATTTTTATGTACACCCGTTATGATGATGAAATTTTCCTATGACTTTTCATTAAAAAAATTTTCAAGTGAATACCCATCCCCATTTTCACTCAAGGATATTAAAATAGTTTTACCTATCTTTCATTTATTGGGGAATTAAATTTCTGTAACCCACACTTTTTTTATCATGGTCAAACGTGATTAATATAATTCTTATGTTGTATTATCTATGTGGAAGAAAAATTCATGTACATGATAGGAATATGACGACTAGTATCATAATTATATAATATTACAATGAATTGTGTAATTTTTTTATCTCATGATATACCCATCTTGGTTCATGGGAGGTTATACCAAGAACACAATGTTATGATTTCTCATAGATTAACATTGACTTATATATATATATGATATGAAGTTCTATTTTTCAACCACATTCCTTTTGTTCACATGTTGATAATATATTATACCATACTTTGATGTTCATAATTACGATTATCAACATTCTATGTTTTCAGGTTATAGATGTTGACTCACATATACTACTTTAACTTATAATGTGATATATCTAATTACCCAAAGATAATAGACCTTTCGATATTTTGGGATTTCATTATGTGTGTCATTATGTGATAAATCATTAATTAAGTTATATTTAAGATATGGGTTGTCATAAGAATCATTAGAGTACTGTCTATTTATTTTTGGTGATTATGATTAGTGGAAATTAGTAAAATACTTAGGCATAATAATAAAAAATGTAAACATACCTAAATTATGGAAATGTATAGATTATGTGTATTTAGAACATAAAATATCCATATCTGGAAACTAAAATTGTTTCTTGTTATGAAACAGTTTTATTGAGGGGTAAGAACCCAAAAAGGGTTAGTTTGGAATTGACATGATCTTTACCTAGTGCATTAGAAGTTGACTTACTGCACACATTATTCGACACTGTTGGTGTAAATGATTTGGTAAATTCACAAGCTCTTTATACACCATTATGAAGGGGGGAAATTCCCATAAAATTTTATGTTAGTAAATAGTCCATCAATAAATTAGATTACAACCTAGAAAAACATATGTTAAATAACATATGTAATTTATATTTTATCCATTAGTTTTTAATAGTTTCTATTTTAGGTGTTTCATAGTTTTAAAATTATCATCCCTAATTATATTTTAGATAATGTAAATGATTACAACTAGAAAAAAATAGTGAAATGCAGGATTATGATCAATTTATGGACTTAAAATATCATATCAATGGTTATTTTTATTCTATCATGTCATGAACATTTATTATAACTATTAAAACGCCACCATAAAACACATAAGTAGAGATATCTATGAAAATGGAAAATAGGGAAATTATTACATCCCAAACATATAACTCCTCCCCTATCTATATATGTAGGTTGAACTTTCCGTTGAACCTTGTGTTACTCCTTTTAGTGGAATCCAATTGTATTATAATAATTTATTAGATTTTCATTGATTGAGAGATCATAAATTATTGACATATGTAAATTTCCAATCATATTATAAATATCCCTTGAATTGTAGACATGTGCAATGAGGGGGATGAATCTATTTTGGAATCATCATCTTAAGAATGGATATTCACTACAAAAAAGTATTACATTAGAAGGGGTTATTTAAAGGGTGTTATTCACAACCCCCTCTAAATTCATTTTCTTTAACATTATAGGGGGTTCTACAAAACCCCTTATAATTATCAAATTTTGATGGGTTTTACAACCCCCTATAAAATTTTTAGAATTTTTTTAATATGCAGTTTGATTTTAGAGATGGTTATGTTAAAAATGTCGTTACTTTAATAATTAGTGGTGTTATATATTTTGTTACTGGCACTATATATTCGGTTAGAGGAGCTATATATATACCTATGCACATACATACACATACACTCAAACACACACACACACATATAAAAATATAAATGTAGTTTGATTTTAGAGGTGTTATGTGTGTGTGTGTGTTATACAAATTTTATTTAATAAACTAGTTGGGGTCACAACACCCTCTAATTTAAGAGATCAGAGGGGTTATATACACCTAAAAGTTTCTTCAAAATCATAATTTATATATAGTATATATTGTGTATACATATATGTATGTATTTATAAAATGTATAATATATTATATTCATATATATATGTAATATATATATATATAATTGTGTACGTATAAATTTAATATGTATATATATATAAATATATATATAATATACTTGTATTCAAATAAATAGAAACAAATAGAAATAAATATATAAATACACATTTGCATTTGTGTGTGTTTGATATAAATGTATTTATAAATACATACATATATTATTTTATTTAAATATATATAAATATATTATTTATAGAGGTGTACAGAAAATATATATATATACATATATATTTATATTTATATAAATATAGATACTTGTTATTTATTTAATTTATTTAAATATATTATGCAAATAAGTATTATCTTAATAAATTTATTAATATATATAAATACAATAATATATAAATTATATGTGTAATTTTGTTAGAATATATATGTTTATTTATATATATGCTTATTTTAATAAACATATTATGTGTATTTAAATATATTGTTTTAATCATGTTTATTTTAATAAACTTATTAATATATATATATATACAATGTTATATAAATTATGTGTAAATTTGTTAATATATATATATATATATTTATTAGTATATATGAAAATTTAAATAAACTTATTATATGTATTTAAATATTTTTTGCAAATAATTTATATTTTAATAAACTTATCAATATATATAAATTGAATAATATAGGTACTATTTTAACAAAATGAGAGTTGGGGTGGTGGTTTAGGCGTAGGCTTAATACCGTACTGTTGTGTGGTTTGAATCATGACTGGTTCAAAAAATTTAAAAGCCCTCTGAATTAAAGGATCGAGAGGAGACTGAGGGCTGGACTGGGACACTCACAGAGGAGACCGGGGGCTGGACTGGGACATGCATGAGGAGACTGGGGGCAGGGCTGGACTAGGACATGCATGAGGACTGAGGACCGAGGGACAGACATGAGACACAAAAGGACTGAGGGGACAGAATCGGGGGATAGGGGGATAGACTGATACACACCGAGACACCAAGGGCCAAACCGGGGGATATACTGAGGCACACCAGAGAGACCAAGTGACAGACCGAGACACAAAGTGGGGACACATAGGAGACACCGGGGGACTGAGAGATCGAGACACACTACGGAGACACACAGGAGACACCAAGGGATAGACAAACTGAGGCACACAGAAGACCCCAAGGGATAGACCGAGACACACATAGGAGAGACCGAGACTCGGGACACACATGAGGGGAAGAAACCACGGGGGATGCCCAGGATGGGGGCTGTGGGGAATGGGGAGGCTGGGGAACATACCGAGACTCTGGATATTTTTTCTAAAAAAAGAGAACCATTTTGGGTGGTTATGTAAAATTTCCCCTAATACAATTAACAATTAGGGGCGGTTTGAACCACCCCTAATCCCTCCAGTAGAGGTAGTTGGGGTTATAACCGCCTCTAATTAAAAACAGTTTTGGTAAATTCTAGACAATATTATAGGGAGTTTAAACCCCCTCTAATATAACCACCACTAAATTCATCACGCATTTACCAGCGCTTTCTCAAAACCGCCTCTACTAATAGTAGATAGGAAGATTAGTGGTGGTTTCTTATGACCGCCGATATGGTTTTTAGAAGGGGTTACAACCCCTTATAATGTCAAAAATAACCCCTTTTACAGTGGTCATTTTTTTCTAGTGATTATTTCTTTATGAGAAATTATATCTATCTCAAATTATTGAGACTAAAGAAAATATCATCCTTCATTACATGACCTTTGTGAGGGAATATAATGATATGATTCCCAATGAATTGTCTGATCTTACTCTTAGATAAGATATTTGGTTCTTGATCATACATATACCAGGTGAATTTCTTAATATTGATTAATCAATATAGAATGGCCATTATTTAACTTGACAATATGAAGAAACAACTCAAAGAGAATCTAGATAAAAGTTTTATATGACCAAGTGCTGACCCACAGGGTGTACCAGTCCTTTTCATTAATAAAAATGATAGTTCAATCCACCACATTTTTTATTATCATGGGATTAATAGGATCATGATAAAAACATGTATCCACTACAATAGATTGATGACTAGTTAGAGGATTGGTGTGGAGCCCGTTATTTTTATGTAATATGTCATAAGACAATATATTTCCAAGTAAGGGTAATAAAGGAATATATCTACAAGAATACATTTTATACAAATTATGATCATTATAGGTTCATAGTGAATCCATTTGTACTAAATAATAATCTAGTTAAACTTATTAAATTAATGAATTGAGTATTTAGGGATTACCTTAAAAACTTTGGTAATCTTTATAGATGATTTTCTTACCTAATACAAAAGAAATAAAGAATAAGAGGATCATTTGAACATTATACTAAAGACCTTGTGGAAGGGAATTTTATATGTGAAGTATATTAAATGTGAGTTTTGGAAGGGGAAGGTAAATTTTTAGGGTATTATTTTCACCATTAGAGAAATATCTTAAGATCCTATAAAAATAAAGGTAATTGAAGGATGACTATGAAAAATATATTTGATAGAGATATGTGGTTTCCATGGAATTTATAGGTATTATCATTGATTTGTGAGAAATGTCTCATGATTTTCAATCCCAATAATAATTTTAACTCAAATGGGAGTGTAGTTTTTCAAGACTGATGAATGTGAAGAGTTATTTAAAGAGTTGAAGAGAAGGAAAATCATTGCACCTATTCTCACATTACAAACTGTTGAGAAGTTATTTGTGTTCTATAATAAATCATCCAAAAATGGCATAGGTTGTGTAATCATGAAAGATGACAAAGTTGTAGCCTATACCTCCCACCCGTTAGAGAATCATGAGTAGAACTACCCAATGCTTGATCTAAAATTAACTGTTGTGATCATCACACTGAAGATTTTGTGACACTGTCTCTATGGGAAATTTGTGACATATATATGGATCATAAAATTATGAAGTGTAAATTCGTAAAAAATAATATCAATATGTTCCAATTAAGTGGTTATAGATGGTAAATTATTATTATTGTTTAACCCATTTCTATCATAGGAAGGTGAAAAAAGTGACAAATTCTCTGATAAGAAAGGATTCCACAAACCTATACATGATGAGGATTGAATGGGATATAATATTCTTAAACATTAAAATAATGGACATGGGAATAATAAAAGTTTGTTCATACTACCTTTATAAATTAACTACTCACCAATCAATTAGTGAGAGGATCAAGGAGGCCCAAATAGACGATGAGTTTCTATATTAAAAGGTAGTGAATATATCAGAAATCATCTTTGATAAAGATAGACTTATAAATTTTGGAATGTACATATGTGTCCTATCAAAACCAAATCATAAGAGGGAACTTATGGATTATGTACATAGATCATAATTATCTATTAATCTCAAAATCACTATGTCGTATAGAGATATGAGGAAAAGGTTATAATGGAATAACATAAAGTGGGATATTGTAAATTTTTTATCTTGATTCTTTCTATAAAAATAAGTCAAGGATGAATGATACAAGTCTAATGGCATGATGCAACCATTTCCCGTAATAGTATGGTAATGTAAAAACATAACTATGGGTTTTTTATAGGACTCCCAATTAAATATAAAGAAAGTAACACCATCTAGAAAGTAGTATATCACCTTACTAATTCTATGTATTTCATTGCTACAAATGAATATTTCTCCCTTGAGAAACTTGTTAATATATACATAATAGAGGTAGTAATTCTTCTTGGAGTTCACTCTCAATTATACCTGATTTAGATCCAATAATTACCTTAAGGTTACAAAGAAGACTTTAGCAATAACTGGATACATAGTTGAGTTTTAGTAGATCTTATCACCCTCATGTGGATGGTCAGTCTTAAACAACAATTCAAACTCAAAAGGATATTTGAGATAATTTTTAATGGATTTACAAGTTTATTCGGATTAGTACCTTCCCCTAGTTGAGTTTATATATGAAAATAGTTTCTATTATATCATTTAAATGTAACCATATGAGTATCTATATAGAAAGATGTGTCAAAATCCAACATGATAGAATGAATTTAGAGATATAAATATTATGGGACCCGATCTTATCCATGAGATAACAAACAACGTTCAAAAAATTAAATTTCATAAGAAACACACACAAATTAGAAAATAAAATCTTCATGGATAATCACTAGTGAGACCAGGTGTTTAAGGCTAAAGATTTGGTGCTCCTTTTAATATCTCCATGGAAGAAAGTCGTGATATTTTGGAAGAAGGGAAATATTAATCCAAGATACATTGGCCCCTTTGAGATCATTTGCAGCATCAGATCTCTTTCCTATCGACTAGAAATCCGACATAACTTATCTCTATTATAGGATGTGTTCTATATAACCCTCTTTAGAAATTACATAATAGACACCTCACATGTACTAAATCTATAGTTTATACAATTGTATAATGATAATTCATATGAGGATATGTCATTGAATATCTTATATCATATAGACAAAGTTATATGAAAAAAGATAACTCACTTGTTTATAGAGTAGTAGTGGAACCAAAATTTCTTTGAAGAAACATGAGAACCAAAAGTGGTGATGAAATGGAATTACCCTCATCTGTTTTAGTTTACAAAATAAAATTTTGAGGGTGAAATTTTTAATTGGGGAGAAGAATGAAATTAACCAATGTTTTATAAATAAAATTACCTTTTAATTAAGTAAATTTATTAGTTATATGAAAAACATGAACAACCTTGGTCATTTTTTACTATTATAAAAAATAGTATGCCACACTTAAAATACATATAATCATCATAATTGTTGATAAATAGTCGTTCTATATTGGCCATTATGATTTGGATATTAAGGGTTATGATGAATTCTAATTTAAAGAGACGTAATGAGTGATGGTCTCAAACAGTAATATCTTACCATATGAATCCCATTTATTAGATATTATTAGGGAGATGGTTTGGCACCCCAAAAATTTAGACTATTATGGTCGATATCTTGCTTAACTCACAACACAAGGAATTAAGAGAACTATGGTATATTATTAAAATATTATTATTTAATGTACTAGTTATTGCATAGATACTAGATTGGAGGGAATGAATATAGTTAAATAGATTATAAAGAATATGTATAAAATTTTTATATAATGTATTTATTAAAAATAAATAAGTACTCAGTTTTATGTAAAATTATTTTATAATTCAAAATATGTTTTCTTCAAAAATGGTTTTTATTTCATGTTTTGTGTGGATATTATAATTAATGTATAACACTTTTAGAAAAATTATTTAGTAAAATAAATAAAATAAATCTTCATATCAAAATTAACTCGGTGTGAAATTTTTTGGATTTTTTGAAATGATTTCTTTTTTAGTGAATAGTAAAAAATATTTCTTTTTCAAATACTCTCATTTATTCTAACAAAATCAAGTTATTTAAAAGTAAAATTATGTTTATGGTTTTTTTAATTACAATATGATTCATTTTAATTATTCAAATATAATTAATTCCATTTTAATCAACAATATTGAGAATTTTGATATCAGTTAATTTTTATGCATAAAAACCCATTTTTCTAAAAACTTTTTTTCATTATGTTTTGTTTATTTATTATATATTTGATTTATAACACATCTAGATATTTTATATTAAAAAATGGATACCATATTTTTCATTCATATTTTTAAACTTGGTAAATAAGGAATTGTTATTTTTATCCATTATGAATAGTAAAGTTAATAATTATTTATTAACTCGGTAAAGGTAAAATTAGATTAATACCGGTAAACCTTTGGAATAGGTCTTTAAAATTTCTATAAAACATTAATTCATCCCATTGGATAAATTTAGTTCTGAAATTTCTATCCATTTTATGAAATTATGTAATATTTTTTCCATTTTTCTTTTATCTTGGCCTATATAATATAAAGGTAAAAGATAAAGTCAAAATTTCCCTTGCTTACATTTAATATCTATAATATTTTTTGGTGGATACAAAAACAATTTACATACACTGATAATTGTTTTTTAATTATTAAGAATTTTTTTATTATCATAATTTGTTATTAATTTCTAATGATAAAATAATTACTTTAAATGCATACACAATGTTGACACGTCGCATGTGAAAGTAGTAGAAAAATCATTTAAATGATTTTTAAAACAATAAAAGTGATTTTATTTCAGTGATTTATGGTTTACCATTAATTTTATATGTAAATATAACATATTATAGATGTTTTAAATTTTTTTATTCAAATTAGTTATGTGTCATTTTTTTCAAAGTAAAATTAAATGAATTGTTCAAATAATTACATTAATGATATTTTATAACAAATAATATTTTATTAAATGACTTGAAATTCATAAAAATATTATATTTATTAAAATTCATGGGATATGGTTTTAGTAAATAAAACATGATCTATTTATGGGTTTTTTGTAGTTAGGGTTACATTTATAACCCTTAATTAGTGGAAAATTTTTATATTGATGTAACAGTCAAATGGGTTAATAGGGGTTAAAACTAACAGATAAGGGTGAAAAAACAACCAAAACTAGTCAAAATAATTTTATATGAGATTATTTAGACTCATACTAATATTATCTTATAATTATATAAATTTTTACCCATTTTTATATGAAAATTAATTTATATTAATTTAATACTTTACGAAATTCCATGATTGCCCCTCCCCACCCTTTTAGAATGACACCCTTCTCTTATTTCTTTACACCACTTTTAGAAACATAGATCAAAACAAAATCTGACCAAAAAACTTATATAATTACCTATCCAGTAATTATATTTGGTTTAATCTTATAATATCATTCCAAGGGTTCCTAAAAAGGGTTCTAAATGAAGTCTATCAAAGAAGAGGTAATTATGTTTACTAAATCTTTTTTGTTTATTTTTTCTTCTATTTATTATAAATATATTATAACCAGACTAAAAGATTAGATATAGTATCATAAAAATAATTATCTTTTATTGTAACTATGGGGACATCCAAATTAAATATCGTTTATATACTATTGAAGGTGAAAAACATCACTCGTGCGTACGTATGGCTTACCATCTCCACCAAACGATGAAATTTAATTTTCATCAAAAATTTAATTAGATGGTAAGAAATACATAACTAATTAATATATAATATTTGTTAAATAATTATTCTTCATAAATTATAATATCATATATACCTTCTTACCTTCGATTCTTTAGGAAAATGATAATGTATCTTATGCGTAAGAGTGGTCTACCACCTCCATGAAGTGATGAAATATTTTTAAAATTTCTTATGTACATAGATGGTAATAAGTATATATTTATGAAGTAAATAAGATAAATATAATATAGAAATTACACTATAAAAATAATTTAAATTTAACTTTTTTATTTCCATCCGTTAAAAATTGAAAACAAAGTTAAAGTGTATGTATAGCCTGCCATCTCCAGGAATGGTGTAATTCATTTTTTTCTATCACTATGTTTTATTAATGACTATATATATATATATATATTTAATAGATATGATATTTATTTCATAAAAAATTTAGTTGATTTAACCATGATAAATACTCATGTATTAAATTATTCAACAAAAAATGCATGAAAATGAAGTATTCGACACCCAAAATAATGGTAATAATAAGATATTGTTAGAAAAATATTTGATAAAATAATTTTAATGGATCATAAATGAAATAATAGATATGTATAAGGTTATATTATGTAATTATAGTAAACATAAATTTATTTTAAATGATTTCCAAATTACTTATGAGGGAAGTGTAACTTGAGGTAAGTGGTTTCATTACTCAATTTCCTTTCATTAGGTTATATAATTTCATCATTGAATTTGATATTATAATGTTATATTTATAAATAAATTTTATTTTTATATTTAAAAATATTTTTTTTTGGATTTATAGATGATATATATAATCACTTCTATTATTAAAACTAACCTCAATGATACAATCATTGTAAGGGATTTCATTTCAATTCTCACTCGACTGGGTCTTATGTGGTATTATGCCCCTCTTTTATTATGTGTTGAATATAATACCCATTTAATGTATTTAAAAGAAATACTTATTTATTCATGATGACTGAAATTTAAATTCATTATTATTCATTCAAGGGGATATAATTTTAATATTACCAAAGTGGTAAGAATATATTTTACAGTCTTATTTGTTTCGATTTCACTTATTTTATTTGAAGGAATATTATAATATATAATTCATAAAATCAATTTAATTTACCATCATATATATATTAAAGGAGTTTATATATTTTACTATATTTATAACAAGAATCAGTAAAATTAATATTTAAAATAAAATCCAACCTTATTCCTATTTTTTATAGGGTATATTTGTCTTCTATGTCCATTTTTCTCAATATCTTTTTATATAATTCATTTTTATATACACAAATGATATATTAATGATATTTTAAGTTATCCTTTAATTTTTAAAGGTTTTAATGGAATATATTTATCTTTTATAAAAGTTTAATTTTAAATATTTGTAACTAAATTCAAAAGGAATATTTTTTTAATGTATGTAGTGTTAGACATTCCCACCGCAATAACTGATTAACAATATTTATCTTATTATAAAATATTTAAATGAATTTACAATAAAATATATTTCCTTATATCTTAAATGTATGTTTTTCTTTTTTTCACCTATTCTTTAAAATATTTTATTTTACAATAAATCTACATTCTTGGTGAATTGATGGATATCTCTTATCTCTTGATTAATTTTGTGGCCATTTCCTTCATCTTGAAACATTAAATTTATTGTGGTAATTTTTCATTATAAATTGTATTTATCCTAAATATTTATATGATTTTTATCATATATATTATTATTACCTTAATATTATATCATTTCAACATATGGTTTTTGAATAAGAAAGTTATTTGAATGATATGGTAAATCTTGATATTCTATACCCTTTACTCAATACAAATATTTTTTTGATAACGAATATTGTTTTTTAATTAAATTGATCATTTAATACATGAGTAAAGAATTGTACATTCAGTGATAGGTGGGTCCCATTTATATATAGCTCATTTATGAATCAAAAATTCTTATGAGAAAAACTCGTTTGACAGATTTGTTAAGTTTTTTCTTTGGTGTATGGATATCCATATTTTAATTTTTTTTACTACAAGGTCTTAAAGATAATGATATTATAAAGTAAGAGATCATGATGTACAATATTAATAATTACCTTAGTTGGAAATTCAATTATTATTATCCATTATATTAATGCATTGATATTATCCAGGGTTTCGTTAAGTGATCAAGTTATTGATGAAATGGAATGTATTTTCAGTTATTTACCATACCATATTAAGTATGCCTTATTTAATCATGATATCTTCTATTGAACATAACCCTTATTGGGAATATTATATCCCCATTTTTTTTATTCCTTTCCAAAATATATGTAGAGGGAATATTTGAATGATTTTAAGGACACAAAATTTTAAATCTCACTATATTTTACATTTTTTCATTGTAATTTGAAAATAATGTATGTATCTAGTTTACCAAGAATACTAAACTATTTAGTCATTAAGGATGGAATTACTTTTATCTAGTGCTAATAAAATAAATAAATCACTCACTTGAGGCTACTATAGATTGGGGTCTCTATATTTGATATCATAGGAAGTTTATTATAGACCTTGGGAACTAAATTTATGAAATAATAGCTTTGGGAACATAAACCTAGGACTAAATTTAAGGATAGTTCTAAGTATAATATAATATCCTAAAATTTTTTGTAAAGTAGAGATTATGTGTGTTTCCTAGGAATGAATCATTATCTATATACTTTAAGTGGATGTGGTTATGGAATAGATGTATATTGGGGTAAATGCCCTTAAAAGAGTTGTTTAGTATATCTCGGCCATCATCCTGATGAATGATGAAGGAGTCCATACTGCGCACCTAGTTTTATATTCTCGAGAGATATTCTTGGGTTAATTCACATATTATTTATGAAATATTTTGATTAATGAGAGAATATATCCTATGGTAACCTATTATATGACATATTGATATTGGATAAACCCAAAGTCTCTTGTGTAATATATCTATGGTTGACCATTAGTTTAAAACCATAGATACCCCTTTTGAGGTTTTATTTTTGGGAGTTTGAAATGATGGTTGATATTTTTGGATATATTTATGGAAATAAAACCGTTTGGTTTAGTATATGAGAATTTTATTTAGTGAATAATGCTTTTATATTTTTTTGAAATAAGTCTAATGTTACTGAAAACTTTTAGTGTTAATATGGTCATTAATGTTGAGATAATAATTATATATTGGGATAAAAGTATTTTAATGTTTTTAGAATATATCATATAGTTAAACATGGGATTGAAATGTGATTTGGTAATTATTTGACTGATATTATGTACAATATATTTTTAATAATATATGATTTAGGTCAATATAATTTGAAGAATGATCATTGAACTAATTTATGGAAGAATATATTATTGTATTCTCTCTTTTTATGGTGATTAGGGATATTTAGGGAAATGATAAGAATATTTTGGGGTGTATATGATTGGGGTATATATATTTTTGGTATATGAACTTATAAAATATTTATATTTTATAGATATAATATTTAGGTTGACTTTAAAAAATTATTATATAATATTTCAACTTTTTTAGCATTGAATTTGGTCAGACATGTTTTGGAGGATTGTTAAGTTTAGGTAGAACTATGAGAGTTATTATTAAGGATTTAGAGACTATTATACTATTTAATTATATGATGATTTATCCATATTGAATAAATTTTACTAAATATTTTTGTTTTTTTTAATATTTAGTGAAATAAGGGAATATTTTTCATTCTTTTATAGATTATATGATCTTTAAATGTTAATATTATTGCCTCTGGCATAAAAAAGTTAACATTGAATTTTTATTTATTATAACAAGAGATGAAATGGAAATTAATTGAAGCACGACCAAAGGATGAAATTATTATTTTTAAATAGAAATAAATAATGTGAGTACATTTTTTCTTATTCTTTATCATATCGAAAAATAAATCTCTCAACTTTTGGAAAAGGATCATGAAGTAAATATATATATATATATATATATGTGTGTGTGTGTGTGTGTTTGTGTATGTATGTATATACTTTAACCTTCATTTCCTATTAATTTATGGTCTTTTCAACCATCATATATTTATTATTTTTTAGTTGTTAATATTCTCGTGACCATTTTCTCTTTCACTCTTTATTGGTCCTTAGATGGTAGTTTTTTCCTCCACGCATATACTTTAACTTCCCACAAGTGTTGTATTTATCTAAGAACTCAAACATCTAGTATTATAGGTAACCATTATGTTTCCCACTTTCTCTTTTCAAAAGATGTTTTATTATCACTCTATATGATGTGGGTTTGAAACAAAGGTATTTTCAAATATCAAGCCTTTGGTGACCAAAATAAAATTGTGAGGGTACAATTTATTTAATGGGTAAAATGTTACACCCATAAAATTTGAAATACAATTCTTGATAGCGTTATTAAAATGAAACACTGGGTATTAAACGAAATGTGATATACTATTAAAATATTATTATTTAATGTAATAGTTATTAATTACCCATTGGAGTGGAAAGAATGATTAAATTTAACAATATTTTAAAATATATATATAAATTTTTTAAATAAATTATATATTAATAATAAATAAGTACTAAATTTTTAGATAAAATTATTTTATACTTCAAAAATATGTTTTCTTCAAAAATGATTTTTATTTAATTTTTTGTAAAGACATTATAAATTATTTTTCCCAATTTTATAATTTTTATTTTTTTAAATGAAAATAATTGTTTAAAATAAGAATATAAAAATTAACTTATGGTGAAATTTATGATTTTTTTGAAATGACTGATTTTTCATTGAATAATTAGAAAATACCCATTTTTCAAATACTCTTGTCTATTATCATTAAATAACGTAAACTAAAAGACCCATTATATTTTTGACTTGGTATTAAAGTTATATATTATTCATTTTATTTATAATAATATAATTATTCCAATTTTAATCATCATTATTTATGATTATGATATAAGTAAATTTTTATTCTTCAAAACGCATTTTTCTAAAAACTGATTTTCATTGTGTTTTCAGTATTTATTTTAAAATTTGTCTCTACCAATTCTAGAGATTGAATATATAAATATATAAACAATATTATTAATTAGTAGGTTGAAATTTTATAAATAAGTCAATTTTATTTTTTTATTATGAAGAGTAAACAAAGTAATAATTTGTTACTTGAGTAAGGGTAAAATGGGTAAAATAGGGGTAAAATTTTGGGACAAGGTTTAAATTTTCTATAACACTTTATTTATTCATAGTTTAGGAATTTATTTTGTCTATTTCCATTTATTTTCTGAATATATTAAAACTGGTTCAAATTTTCATTGATTTTGACCTTTCTAATATTTCAGTAAAAGATAAAGTTAAAATTGTCAATTTCTAGGTTTTAGTATAAATGTTATTTTTTGGAAGAGAAAAAAACATTATGTTTTATTATAACATTTTATTTGAAATATGAGTGTATTTTTTTATCATTTTAATTTATTTTAAAATTTTAGTGATAAATGAATAAATATGTAGGCAATATTGAAACAATGTTTGTGAAAGTGGTAGACAAATCAATGATATGATTTTAAAAACTCTAAAATTGATTTTTTTTTCTTTTTTGAGTGATTTATAGTTTACCAAAAATTTTATATATAAATATTTCATATTTGGTATATTTTAAATTTTTTATTAAAATTATTTTTTTCATTTTATTTAAAAATTAAAATTAAATAAATAGTTCCAAAAATGAAATTATTGATATTTTATATTAAATGTTATTTAATTAAGTTTTTTAAATTCATAAAAAAATTTATACCAGGATAAATTAATTGTATAATGTTTAAATCCTCAAAATATGTCCATTTATGGGTCTTTTTTTCTTTTATGGTAACATTCTTCACCCTTAAGGCATAAAAACTTTTAATACAGTGGTAATTGTTAAAAGGGTTAACATGGTGTCAAAACAAAAACATTAGTGTTAAAACATAACCAAAACATGACCAAATTTTTTTATTAGATTATTTCTTCTTAAACTCATATTATATTATAATTATATCAATTTGGATCCATTTTTAAGTGAAAACCCACTTTATATTAATATAATACTTTATGAAATTCCAAGAATATTGCACCCCTCACTTATAAAAGGACAACCTTTTACACTTTTCATTACATGACTTTGAGAAAAAAAGAATTAAAAACCCTAAAAAACTCCATTATAAAATTACCTATAAAAATTTAGAGGTTGTGGTTTTATTAAAAGGCCATTACAAGGTTACAAAGAGACCTAAAGGATGTCTACCGAAGAATATTAAATCATCTTTAATGAAAAATTCATGTAAATTTCTTATTTTAATTAATCTAAATCAGATGTAACCAAAATAAAATAATAAATCTAGTATCAAAAATATACATATATGTTTTTATTATTATTTTAAACCCATATTCCACCTCTTTTCCACCGTATGAAAAGAGAAAATATTGCTCGTGTGTAAGTATAACTTACCATCTCCACGTATTGGTGATATTTGATTCTATCACCAATTTACATTGATGGTTATAAAAATATGAATAATGGATATCTATTATATTTATGAAATAATTATTATCATGAAATTATAACAATATATCCACCTTCTTACCTTCAAATCTTTTAGAAAATGACAACATCGCTCAAGTGTACTTGTGGGTTTCCACCTCCATAAAGTGATGTGATTAATTTATAATTTATAATTTACAAAGATGGTAATATATATATATATTTATTGAATATATAAGATATATATAATATAAAAAATATCAATTAATGGTTAATTATTATTTATGTTTATTTCATTCCAATAGTGAAAAAGTTAAAGTATCATTCATACATACATATTTCCTACTATCTCTATGAATGGTGTAATATTATTTTTGACGCTTTCACAGGGAACCATCCTGTGCATTACCATATGATGCACATAGTGGATTATTTTTTTACTTACATTCCTAATTTCTAAACGTAGATTACTTTCATCACTTTCAACAAAGATTCATGCTCCTCGATCGAAATGGTATGATAGGATATTGGTTATTCATTCAATGGATTTCTCTTTGGATCTTGTTTCCTAGTCTAGATCTCCTTCACTGAGTAAATTAATGTTCATTAAACTCATTCTTGGTGCCATCAAATTGAAGAATCTAGTTAATTAAACTACTTTTGTCTAGAAATTATGCTTTCTTCTTGATAGGGCAGCAACATTTGGTCATGGTGGTAGTCACGTTGGGAATCAATAGCATGTCTAGATGTTGAGAACATTAGTAACCTCTATTCTTATCCTTGTGAGGGAATATAATGTGAGTAATAATAATTTGAAAACCCCTAGGAATCCTAGGTTTATCATGAGGTAATAATACCAGGGTCATAATTCCCCCAAGGCTTTTACCTTAGGCATCACATATTTTTAGGGGGTATGTATTTGGGGTTATGCCACAAGTTTCATGTCATGTGGGGACATTACAAAATGTCTGGTTGAGATAGATTGTGGAATGGTATAAATTTATTTTAGATATGGTAACGGGGTTAATGTCTGGTAGGGACATGATGGGTGACAGTTTAATGTCTTGTAGGGATAGATTGGGTGAACAGGATTCTCCTTGAGGTGGATCATGGAGCTATGTTCTTATAAGGGATGTATTTCACACCTGAAAGGTTTACCGATAGATTAGGATGCCCCATTGATGAAAACCTGGATGGATGGATCAGAAAATACCTTCATATGGATCTATTATGGTTGATTATGTCACCCCTTGAGGTAGATCAAGGATGAATGGATCAGAACACCACTTTAGGTGAATATGGGATTATTGGATCAAAAAGTCCCTTAAGAAGAATCTGGGAGGTGTTTCCCTATGAGTGAGGATATTACACCATGGGTTGACGGATCAAAATTCCCCTTGAGAAAAATCCAAGATAGTTTATTTGAATACGCCTTGAGATATTTTAGAGAGGTATATCTCTAGGAGGGAGTATCTAGGATTACCATTTATCAAGATGCCCCATGAGGCAATCCCAAAGATTTGATCAAAATTTCCCTTGATGTGGATCGGGTAGGCCCATACCTAGGAGGGAGAACCTATGTTTACCATTAGTTATGACTCCTCTTAAGGAGAATGTGGGAGGTTGATCAGAATGTCCCTTGAGGTGGATCAGGGCGGTACATCCCAAGATGGGAGCACCTGAGTATACCATTGGTCGGGGTTCCCCATGAGAAGAACCTGAGAGGTTGATCATAATTACCCTTTATATAGATCAAGGAGTTAAATCCCTAGGTGGGATCACCTATTTTTACTATTTTTCAAGATTGATCCTCGTGGAGGCTTCCTATGTGCCCTGTTTAGAGGACATATATCAAAACCCATGTAGCTCTATGTCACAGATTAATTATGGGTGATAGGATCGATATATACAGTTTAATGTGATGTGGTAAGTATTCCCATGTTGATAAAAGTTAATCAAAGAGGTATAGTATGGGGCTTACGGATTGAAGCATCCCATGTTCTATTAAGATAATTTATGGTGTGGATGGGTCTTGAAAATGAAAGATTCCCTTTGAAATACGATTATTCTTTAGGGAAGGTGGTGGGGAATACACATTGAAACTTACTATTATGTAGGGTATATATACCGTAGTGGAAGAAAGGGTGGAATCCAATTTTGATCACACATGGGGCATTCCATTATTGTCACAGAAGGTAGGATGTGGGTTCATCACATGTAAATCATATATAGGGTATTATGTGCTTAATGTGTATGCTAAGGCTATAGTTTTACATCATGTGTTGAGGTTATTTTTGTGTAATTCAACATCGTTCAACTAGGATGAAGAGCAGGTTAGTGCTATGTAAAGCATCCCAAACATGGAAGGACTCACACATTCCCCCATCGGATTATGATTTCATAGTTCATGCGCCATTGGGACGGAAAATAATCTGGCACTTTTAGGGTACAATTACTTGAAGAGTGTCCAGTCATGAGGATCATGTTAGAGTCCTCATTCTCAGAATAAATCTAGGGTAGAGTACACATGCTCAGAAGAAGGTGCTATAGAGGAATAAGGGACAACAGGTAGGGGAATTGAATGTTTTTTCACACAATTTTTGAGGGTTACGTGCAAGTGGTGTGTGCACGGTTTGGGCATTTCATGAAATATTTTCACGATCATGGTCATCTATCATAGGGGAGAGCCATGGATCCTGAGTATGTAGGTGCACAAAAAATTGATGTTACATTCTGATCAAGAGTTTGTGCAAATGGATTCCTTTTTGTTCACCTGAGTTATGTTAATAGGTGTTGCATGAGTCTTACTCGAACACAAGCCAAGTCGTGTTTCAGCCCACATGAGGTATTTTTTGCAAGATTCTTTGCCTTAGCGATTCCATGTTTTGTGCTATCATGGAATATCAGTTTTATATTAAATAGAGTGATGCATCATTTTTGAAGAGTCTCCCTAAATAAGGGGGTTAGATTCTATTTATAGCTAAAATGTATTTTGGTGTGCATATAGGACCTTAGGAGTGAAAGAGGACTTGCGTGTGGTTGATTCTTTTGCAACTAGAGCTTGTTCATGCATGATGTCTAGTTTGATGTCATGTATGGTGTGAAATAGGGCCTGTTTCACACATTTTTCATATCTTTCATGCCAAAAAACTATCATTTGTGTGATCGCCTTGAAAATCTGATTGGGTCTGGCCAAAATTATGAAAAATACCATATCCATTCTTGTGCAAGTGGTTTTTTTAGGGAATGGGTTCTTGGGAACAAGTTTTTAATCTTTCATGCACCCTTCTCATCATTCCTTGGATGGTCATTAGGGGTGATATGCATGATTAATTTTCCAAAAACTAGCTTTTTGTTTCCTCAAGTCATATTTCAACACCAAAATCCCCCCCCCCTCAGAATCTAAGTTTAATGGGGACCAAAAGGTGAGGTTCCAAGGGAAATGTTGAAGAGAATGGTGTATTTCTATAGGTGCGCATAACTTTGGTGGTTGGTCATGAAAGTGTTTTTTAGATAGAATATGTTGGTCCATGCATATAAATATGTGGAGGGGGACACTTTACATCACTTGTACCTTCCATGTGATAGGTTGTTTTACTTTTACAAGTATGTTTCTCTTTTTTTGTGAAACATATGATCTTCATCTATATTGTTTTGTGCAACACACTTTATTTCTATCAACTTATTCTACACACATGGCTTTTTTTATATAGGTTCATTCTTATTTTATGCACCTCCCTTGTAATTTTCAAATACTATATGAAATGGATTACAAGTAGAACTTAGCTGAGATCGAAGTTGTTGTCACTTCCTAGAGAGAATAAATTGTCAGAAATCCTCAAATGCCTTAGTCTAGGAGGGTACTTTAAAATAATAAGATTCTCATAGTAATGATGACAGAGACACAAAAGGACTATCCACTAAGAAACTACCTTCCCCTATGTAACTTTGGACAGAATAATAAGGTTAATGTCTGAGTCGTGGAATCCAACATGTCATAATCATGGTTCACATGTGAGGATGAAATCAATCAAAAGAATATCTCTGCTCATGGACCCTCTTCTAGGGAGCATTGTTCCATGTCTATCCAAGAACTGAATGGGAATACAAGGAAAGTCGTGTGGTAAGATCCTATAGCTGAATAATTCCCCACCCACTATACCACCATCTTTCAAAGCATCATGTAGGACAATATCGTGGTATGGAACAATGACTAGGATTTGCGGTCTGAAAGAAACTTCACTAGTGAATAGGCCTAGGTGTATTGGATACACTATAATTTCTTGGAGTATTTGATGGAGCTAGGCCGCATTAGACAGTATAAGGTGGTTTGGATGTCACATTTTCACTTTTACCGTTAGTGGGAGTTGGTGCTAGATCTCCTCACTGGATTGTCCCTGGATATGAAGACCTTTCATCTTTATCACAGTGAATTGATCATCATATTTTGGGATGTCCCGCTAGAATTATTCTTGTAAGATGAGTTCTTTCTATCAGAGAACTTATGGGATAACATCCAGTGGACTCCTCTCCTAGTGTGACATATTATAGAGGTGTTATGGAAAAAGATTAAAAATGATCTCATCTTCCATATGGTCGTCTTAATAAAGGAATGGTTTGACATTTTTCTGAAGGGGTACATGGTCATTAGAAATTTGTTTTGGGGAAAGATGTTCCCAAAAGGGCAATAGACGAGGAGTCCATGATCGTATTGGTTTATCTCAAAATAATGGTATTTTGAACATTTGGGGTTTAACTTGGTGGATGACTGGGAGCCAATTTTTTGTTCTACCATGTTTCTCACTACATTCCAAACTGGTTAGATGCTTCTTGTAAGGGGAACATGGATGGGTCCGCACCTACGGACACTAGTGATGGTGGAAATTTTGGTGGTTGTCAACAGAGTCAAATTGGAGGTGTCTATATTGGACCAGATCTATATATTGATGGGCTTTGTGGTGATGGGAATCACACCTTCAAAAAACTATGATCTATTCCAGTTATTACATGGATAGATTGTAGGTCACTTCAAGAGTTATGAATTTGCAAGTTTTATTACCCCACCAAATGTTTATTTGCAACCATCACTGCTAAATATTTCAGGGGTCTAGCTTGTGTCGCTCAATGAGTCCAGGGTTATGATTCAGATTAGAAACCACAAGAACTTCAAATTTAATCACTTATCAACCCTAGTTGGTCAGATGGAGGATTACCTATAAGGAAATGGGAACATGGGTACCTATAGAGCTTCATCGGTGGAGTTCTTATGTCTAGAATGGATGGTCACATCTACTTTGATCCATACACGTCGTCTCGATTTATCAGGCATTTTGGGTGCCTTCAATGAGAGATTAAGTGAGTCTACATGGGGTATATGAAGAGAAGAAACCGTGTATCCTTCAACATATTTGGTATATGCTGATGCATGCAGGATACAAGGATGAAATTCTGCTTCCATTAACCAGTATTGATTCAATATTTTCAATGAACTATGCTAGAACTGGGTGGTAGCATATCCATAGGAAATATTTCCAATGAACATTTAGGTGACCAAACCAACCAGTGCGGCGTTGGAAAATCAAGGTCATGGGAGTGTTTCTTTTTATAGAGAAATCCATGAATATGTGGATGCTCAAGAAAAAAATACATTGGGGATGGTGCAAAGTGGATTTGTACCCCTACCTTATAGAGGAGAGGGGTCCCATAAATGACCTTAGGGGAAAGTAGAGTGCTCCCAAGATGTGACGATCTGATCCAGGGAAGATGTTGAGTAAGGGATAAGGTATTTTCTATAGATAGTTGTTTATTTTTTCTTATCCTCTCTCTTGATATCCTAGGGGTTGTCACACACATCAATGTCAATGGAGTACACGTGGAGGAAGTTGATCTATGATGGGGTTGAGCTACCAAAACATGATATCTCTTGGTTCACAAAAAATGAGAGCTTACATGATAGGCATGTGTTTATGATGACCATGGATGAATTTTCTTTCCAGTTAGGGGAGTGTGTTTCTCTTTCCACCCTTGTACTGGTGTCTCTTGTGGTTTTTATAGGATGGGAGATTCCACCTATTAAAAACTCATCATCTGAATAGGAATTGAGGGATGAGGATCTACAGGGATCCTGTAATGAATAATTATGGGGATCATCCACTCATCAAGGAAGTCCCAAGTAAATAAGCAAAATTGCAGCCTCCAAATAATACTTGGTCAAGTTTCTCAAGGTAAGACTTTACGTAATTTCCTCTCTTAATTATTCCCTTTCATTATCCATAATCTCTAACTGAATCTTTTTTTCTATACAATCATCTTGGATATGGGTAAAGGGTCCTTATTTGAGGGTCTAAAGTTGCACCATCATGTGATTAAGAGCATGTTATTGGGTATGTGACCAAGAATGAAGTATCTAGTAAGATATTTGATAAAGTCAAGGTGAACACCATAGAGCCTCAGGTCATCTATTTTATCTACATAAAATTTTGTCCAAGAATTCTGACGGTAGTTCCCACTGCCATTGAAGATATGCACCCAAGGTGAATCATCATTGAAATTCCTCTCTCCCATGTTAAGAACATATTTCTATTCACTTGTATCTTATCATATTATCCTAAAGCCTTTGCATCAAAAATTTTTTATGGTTCATGTAGATCCCACTCAACCAACGCAAGATGATTTGGTTCCATATATTGAACTATCAACAATTGTTGATGGGCCTCATGTGGTGGAGCTCTCTACCAAGTATCAGGGACTCAATTTTTTGATGCTCATCCTCTGTATGTTTCACTAAATTACCTAAGTTCAACTAGATATTTTTTTGATAAAATTGACTGACGTGATCACATTTCAAAGAATTTATTGAAAGGTTTCATTCCAAATAATCATATGAGGTTGGAACATATGGGGTCCCTTATATGATAGTTGTGTCAAGCCTTGAGGAGGTGTTCATTCAAGATGATATAACTTTAGTCCTAGTAGAACAATATGACGTGACTGTGAGTGACACCACTATTGGGTAGGATCTCAAGGCTAGTTGGGGTGAATCATCTAAGGAATATACAAGTGAGGATGACTGGCCTCATGATATTGGGGAAAACCCATCCAAGATAATTCCATATGAGCAACCTGATGTTTCCATCCCTGCTGATTTCCCTAAGTACTAGCCTGCAACTCCAGAAGTGCAATAAGATTCTAGGTTCAAGAACACTGAAGAAAATATCATTGTCCATCATAGGTCATGAAGGAACCTAAAATGTTTTATCAACCGTACATAGGAACTAGAACTACTGATTTAGATGGGGTCCCTCCACCACTGGGTATGTAACATGAGCACCAGAGGGGTGGATAATTATCGTCTCCAGGTGCTGGTCCTCGACTTCCTTATTGATAGGTTGGATGAATAAATCCAACATTTTTAGGTTTCATGGGTCTAGAAGAAGTCTGAAAACATTCATAATCTCCGTTAAGTCAATAAAAAATCTAGCATCTAAAGGAGAAAATGAATGAGCATATTTCTTTTCTTAATACTAAATCAGAGGTCATCAGCCAACTAAGGGATCAGAGAGAGGTGCCTAAGAAGAAGATGAGGTATGGTATATCTCAGATATCTATGCTTCAAGATGAGTGTGGTCGATCATAGATTAGGTATGATGAGATTCATCCTACAGAAAATTAGGGGGAATAAGAGCTCAATAGGTGGTATTAGGCATTGGAGTCCACACACCAATTATTGGTGGAGCTTTAGTACTCAATTTATGGAGTATAACTGTAGGGGAAATTTTTTACAAGACTCGAGAGAGGATCAAAAAATTGATGAACCTCCCCAAATTCCATAGATTTCTTGTTTAAACATTCCCACATGCATGGACATATTTACATTTTTACTCTTAATTATTTCATCTCAATCATATTTTTGAAACAACCAACTATAAATCTCTAAGATCATGTGAGTCGTGATTTGTTTGAGAAACAGGGGACAACCATATGATATTTCATTTATATGAGAGTTTTAAATAAACATAAAACATTTGGGGTATGCTATTGTTCACTGACTACTAAGAGTGATCGGGTTGAGAGAGGTTGTGGCTAAGGAACGTGGTTCTCTAAACAACTAACTTGATTTTTCAACATGCTCTGGTACACAAATTGGATAATTCTAGTGGCATTGATTTTTACCTAAATGAATTCAAATGAAGAGTGTGAAACATAATGACAAAAACATAGGACACAAAGGGGGTGAAATTACTATATAAGATAAATTTTGAACATATTTGAAACATATAATCGGTACCACTTGGCTAGGGATGGGGATAAACAAATGAGGGTTATCCACTGACCATGTTCGAAATATGTAACTCACCTATGAATTTCATTCAATGCCTTTTAGGGAATTGTCCCTAGAAGGTAGGTGATTTTTGGAGAGACACCATGCCATTAGGGAGTCCCTTTAGATGTGGAGGAGGATGGATATTCAAATATTTAGATCACGAAACATGGAAATTATGTGATGAAATATTTGAATGGATTCCAAAACTCCAAGAATTATGCCACCATGGATAAGTGCACATTTGTGTGGGCGTATCGGTCCGAACAAATTTCAAACTCATATTGTTGGTTAGTGTGGTCTTGGATGTACAGTGATAGCTAAATACATGAACAATGCAGTAGATGACTGACACTATAGGATAGGACCTCTCAAGAAAGGGCCTAGAATTCCTTTTAGTTTTACTTTATTTAATGATGAAAATAGACATGTTGTTTAATGTCATTAAATAAGTATGTTAGGAGTGTCATTTTGTGTCATATGGGGTAGATGGGGTATTATAAAGTTTATTATCATGTTTCTAGGATATATCTCACAGTTTAATGTCATGTGAAAATAATATTGCACCCATTTTAAGTTCATATGGCCCAGACCATGTAAATAGTTTAAATTATTTTTTCATGGACTATAGAGGAAGTATTAAAATAGATATACATTACATTGAAGTAAGTTTACCTGAAAATATTGGTGGGTCCTAGGAGGCCACCTGATTACATATAAAACACCCATGAGACAAATCACACATAGTTTAGAGTAATTATATTTGGACGTGGTCTTTTATTTTAATTTATGGTTATAAATTTCAATCCAAGGGGTTTCCAAGAGCTTTTTATGCGACATGAAAGAGTTGATGCATAGGTGTGTCTGGAAAGAGTCTTGTAGACATAAAGAGTGATAACTCGATGAGAATGGAAGGTTCAAGGAACTGTATACCACACAAATCCTGATAATCCACACCCCAGGTCAATATCATGACATCGAGGAAGGAATGGTTACATTGTGGATGGGTGAATGGGTTTCAGCTAAGATAAAATACTTGGGCATCACTACATATACCATGACGATGGGAATCATGACACATGTTGTTTTAAAACATGTTATAGTATAATACTGATATCGATGGGGGGATACCCTCTTGAATAAGGATTGTGTGTATTATCACAATTGGATATGAGGCATCCCAAATTTATACAGGGTGAGGATAATAGTTTAATATCCTATATTGAGGATGTTCCATTCTTATTTCAATTTGTAAGGGCATCCCGACTCATTGATAGGTTAGGGTAACTGAATGGGTATTATACCTAGAAGGAGACCCATGGGACATTTTGAGGATATTGTATTGCAAATAACGGATGGTTTTGTGGTGAATCTATAACTGGGCCCTAAGAAAAAAGTCAAGTCATCACTATATATCCTAATACGATGAGAATGAAGACACACATAGTTCTATAACTGTATGCACACATTTTAGGTTCATACAGTCTAGAAAATGAATAGAAGGGGTGTTGAAGGATGTTCATGTGTTGCAAGAGTTAAATCCAAAAGAGAATGATCCAAAGGGGACCTACACCACATGAAGAAATGTTGAATCCAACTACTCAGACTTTAAGTTCATACAGTGTGGACCATATAAAACAATATAGAATCATGTTACTTGGACTAGGGAAAATCAGTTTGAAGTCTTCATGTGTAGACTATAAATGTCATTTGCTTCATGAATTCTTGTGAGACAAGGAGGAGGAAAAAATACAATGCAATTGGTCCATGGAGGCATTGTACCAAACATGTATCAGAAGAAAAGAAACATAGTTTAAGGTCATAATTCCTGGAAAAAAGAAAAGGGAGAAAATATTTTAATTCCATGATGCTTGGAATGGGATTATATTGGCCCCACAGGCACCTATGTTTTATGAAGGGAGTAAAAACCCAATGTGAATGGAGCTAAAATGGATCACACATAATAAATTGGGACATATGTCCAAAGGGTTGATGAATTTGTAGCTTGTATTAGAGATGATAAGTTTAGGTGTGACTATGTATCCCATGAGGATGGGATTCAAGACACATGTAGTTCTAAAAGGTGGCATAGTAAGAGTTTGATGCTGGTAGGGGTGATCCACTCTAGAGAGGGAATCTGAGGCATACCATGGTTACTGAAAGGAATCCCATGTTTGATACGTTGGGTAGGGATTTTATATCATATAATACTTATCAGGTGAGGCATACCAATGTGAAATAGAATAAAAATTGTCTCTTATTAAGAAGCATCTCTATTTTGAGAGGGGCATAATCATAGTTTATTGTTCTATTTTGAGGACATCATTTTTTGTAGTTTAAATTCATCAAACTCATATTACAGGGGATGAAAATTGTTTTTAAGGACATAATTCTTGGACCAATTAAAGACAGTTTTAGGTTATTTTGTGTAGACCATATGATGTATATTAGTGTAAAGTCTTACAGCTCAGACCAATGATGCTCTTAGTTTAAGTTCATGAAGTTCAGACTATGGGGTGAGGCTTCTTATGATGACATGTGTTTTGTGGTATCATGAAGATCTTGATATTAATGAGGGTGAAGGAGATCCAACCCCACACAACACATTCCTTAGAAGGACTCGCATACAATTTCATGTCCGGATGCATATACTTGGATTCCTGGTTTAAGGGTATAGAGTATGGACCTATTTTCCAATTTAATTTCATGTGACTAGGATGTTGGATTTTAGTTTAAGGTTATAGATTTTGGATCATGGGGAGGATCATCTCAACCAAAAGGGATATGTGTGGAATGAAAAGAATAACCCAATATAAATGGTGTCCAAGGAGGTTCGCACTTCATGACACATTCTTAAGGATAATCATACATAGCTTAAAGTCATGATGTTGAGAATTCAACTCTTATTTTAAGTTTGTGGAGTTTGGACCTAATTCTCCCCTCCATTTTAATTACTGCTTGAGGAACTTGGTGTTGGTTGGAGGAGTAATACTATATCTGTATGTGGTGATTAAAGAGTTTGTTCCATTATAATAGACCTTATAAATGTTATACGGTCCTTCCCACATGGTATCCAACATTATAGGCTTCTTTCCAGTTATAATTTCTATTCTGAGAGCCAGCACCATGTCACCTAGGAGAAAATATAGGATCCAAACCTTCTTGTTAAACGCTCTCTATATCTTGTTCTGGTGCCTCTCTACATTATGAAATTCTTGGATCTTATTTCCTTTGAGGGATTCTATCTCAGCTAGAAGGACATATTCCATATTTTATGGCATCTAAAGGTCCTAAAAATATGTTCGTAGGGATGGAAACTAGACATAGATGGGAGGGACTACCTCTGTTATGTATATCGGAGAATATGGAGTCACCTTAGTGGAATTCTAATTTGTCATACGATGAGACCACAGGGTGATGGGGTGCTTTTATGGAAAAATATTCTTGTTCTATCCCACCATCTTCTGTATAATGTTATAGAGGATCTTGTTGAATACTTTGACCTATCCATTTTTCTACACATGGTAGCTGGAAGTATATTTTTAATAGATAATGCACTAGGCGTAAAATGTCTTTACATCAACAACTCATTATTTTGTGTTGTTAGTGATGAAAATAGTGTGAGGGACTCTAAATAAATAGATGATGTGGGAGTTCATTAATTCAATCACATATCCAGAATTGACTTCCCTAAGAGGAATAACTTCTTCAAACTTGGAGAAGAATTAATTCATTGTCAAAATGAACTGGAACTATCGAGTGGTTTCCAGAAGATACAATCCCACAACATCGAGTCTCGATACTAAAAAGTGACAATAATATTTGGTAGTATGGAAGAGATATTGCATTTGATGCACAAGGTTTTCATATATATGAAATTCATGGAACCAATTGTAATACTTGATTCTGTCATGGACCATGGTGGGCTATAAGTATCCCAACCTCTAAATCTGGTGGGAGAGTATCAACCCAACCTGATGGGAACTACAGGACCTAGCATGAACTTCTTATATATCCTGGGGAATTTCATTTACTTGGATGAAATGGAGGATAATTCCATTAAACCCTCTTCTATAGTGAGTTGATTCAAGCTTAGGTCTAATATAGAGGGTGAACTACACATCACGACATTGGATTCACTCATTCTTGGATCGATTCGGTGGGAGAATTCCATAGTAGAGATAATTAATGAAATAAGTTCTCCAATCATGAGTTTCCTCTAATGAAGGGGAACCTAGGTCCTATGACATGGAAGCACTGACAATCATCTAGTTAACTGGTTGGTTGTTGTCATCATCTGGGATGTTAAGGGTGATAAACCTACAATGTGCCACATGAATGAACATGTCATCCTTGTTAGTCTCTATAATAGATGTGGATAAGTAGTCTCAGGAAAAATCTATTCCATTCTATGACTGAGGGACATAAGTCACATTCGATATAGAATATAATTGGTCTATTAACTAGATATTGTGCTCTACCAAGGGCACTAGCTCTGGTTTTATGATGATTTTATCACCATTAATTAGTTTTATAACTATAAAAGAGTCTCCCTTCACATGAAATCAAGGAAAATAAATTTTGAGGGTCATCTCAAGACCAGCGATGATAACCTAACACTCTACCTTGTTGTTAGTGAATCATTATGACAACATTAATGGGTATGGAAAGGAATCATGTATTGGGGTGTTGAAGATGATCCTTGGGCCTACTCTATTGATCTTGTGATCGTTGATCTTTCTACCAGTTGGGATCTGGGAGGAACCATCAAAGTAAATCTTCTAACATGGCATAGACTGATCCACATATAGGATATCCTCATCTAAGAAGTCAACATCTAGGGGAAATTCTTCAGGGGATGGATGGGAATCCATGAAATATTCTAAGTACTGGCCCTATAAAACTTTTTGAGCAAAAAATTTGATTTTGAACTACAGAAGGATCACTACCAAGTGAACTATTCATGCAGTCAACATGGTTTGATTCATGAAGTCTTTAGCCAATCCACACAAGACACCTGATGTATCTCGTGATGATGCAGATAATTTTACCACTACTGCACTTTTAAAATAGAACAAGTAAACTCTTCTTAATAGGTTAATATCTTAAATATGTGTCAAGGAGCACGCCACTGAGATAATATAAATTATTCACTCTACCATCATTGTTTTTTTATACTATAAGGTAACTAAGGGAATATTTCATGTTGGTAACATAGGGTAATAGAAGATTTCCTAAAATAGGTGGCATCCAAATGGGGTGTTATAATTGTACTACTTTATTTCCTCAAATGTGTTCTAACACTCCTCATCCTAGTGGTAGACAATTTATTTCTTTAGAACCCATGAAAATGGATTACACTTTCCATAAAAATTAGGTATAAATAATTATATGAGGGTTAAGTGGCCTTGACAACCCCAAAACTCAAAAATGTTTCTCAAGGGATGAATCTGGTTGATGGATTTGATCTTATCTAAGTTGATCTTGATACCCCGGTATCAAACAATGAAACCAAAGAAAATTCATAGGGGTAACAATAAAGTGACACTTCAAGGGGTTCATCTTCAAAATCATAGAGAGAAGGAATCTAAAAACATTCTCAAGGTCTCTAAGATGGTCCTCACATTGGCTATATTTGACCATCAAATCGTTTATTTAACATTCCAAAATCATCCTAAGAATCAGTTTGATGATGTGGTGCCTAGGCAACTGATAAGTGGACCCAGAATTATTCAGTCCAAAAAGAATTACCTAATAGAAAAAGGTACATTCTAACACCCTAAAGGTAGAGAATCCAAATCATTATAGGCCATCTAGATATAATTAGACCTAGATTATCCCTCCATAAAGTAGAGATCATGGAACCCAACTATATTATATATAAACAACTCTATAATTAGAATTGTAAAATCATCATTTGTAAAATGGTAGTTGAGATCCTAAGAGTCGATATAGACACTAATATTCCCATTATTGTTACTGAATGTAATTATATTGGCCAACCACTTGGGGTACTCAACTTCCCTAAAAAAGTTGGATCTAATAAGATTATCAACCTCGGCATTGACCATGTAACTATGGGAAGGATGAATCTTTATAGGAGGATTACTGTAATTTTGATGAATAATTGGGAGAACAATATTGTGTATGGAGACAAAAATATCTAGTCCTAGAATCTCATCATAACTCTAGGTGAATAAATCATGATGCTGCTTCATGAAATATAGATATTATTTCTGCTCCTCTGGAGGCATGGCTGCACTAATCAACATTGGTGTTGGAGTTTCCTCAATACCAAGGTTCGCGTGAATAAAATCATCAATATTGGTGGTACACCCTATTAAAATATAAGAGTATAGTTCTCCAAATCCTCTTTATCATCTAAGGTAAGAGAATCAATGGGAGGAGGTTCATCCAGTATAGCTATTTTGGGGGGATCACTGCTACCTACTTGGGTGAATGAAGAATCTATTACAAGGGGTTTCAAATTCCATTGGTTCAACCCTACTCTATAGAATAGTTGGGAGTTTCATTAAATAGTGTTCATGGGGTGAAAATATCTATACTTCATATGGGTAGAAGCTTCTAGTATCACTTGGGCATGTCCTGTGTAGGAGTATGAGGTAATCTTTATATGTTCATCCCATTTAGGTTTGTGATGTCTTTTTCTGTTGGTGAAGAAAAATAAACTTCCCAAGTCTATGGTTGTGGCCTCCAACTGATGAATCAGAAGAATAAAATCATCCTCCAAGTCTACCCATAGATTGGTCATGGAAATTGTGTAACCAACCTAATTGGTCAGAACATGATTCCCTACTCCCTTGTAATATATTATTTCTAGATATTGGGTTTCACATGAGTCAAATGGGGATTCATCACCTTGTATCACACCTACACAACAATTGATATATTACATAAGGAAATGATGATATAAGGAGGGGACTACCACATGCAGATGAATCCAGGGTCTACCCAGCAATGCATTCTTGTTGGTATCTTGTGAGACAACAATGAATTTAGCACTTGATATCAAGCCTCTGAACTAGGTCTTAAACCCAATCCTACCACACTGTCTCTACTCAGTCCTTTCATAGCCCTAGATCTTTAGGTCAGAGGGAGTTTGGTCGGCTTTGGTGAGCCCCATCTTTCAAAGATTCTACGTAAGAATGAGATTCATCCTAGGGCCTATGTGGACTAGACAGAGATAGAAATATAAACCATGTAACTATATTATTATGTATAAAAAATAGATTTTCCCCTTAATTAGGGTTCTCTAATCTTCCTGAGAGAATTAGATGACAGATTTTCCTTCCTATCACTCATACTCTCCTACAATGTAGGTCTCTACCACCATCTGCTTCAAACTGGGGGGGGATTGTAAAGGCTTATGAAAGGGCCTCATGAATTTATTCTTACAAGACAAGGGCCTCAAGAATATATAATCTTTCTTTTTTTCTATTGAGATGCTTCATAAATCATAAATTCATACTGAATGTACATTTTATCCCATAGAAAGTAGCTCATGGGATGGGGGAACAACAAGTGCTTCTGGCTGAACCAATAGGCTCTAGATGGTACTAAAAATATCCTACTACTGACTAGCTAACTCACCTAAAACCACTATTGGTTGACTAAAGAATGGATCTGGTTGGACGTGCAATATCGTGGAACGGTCATATCTTCACTTCTTGGTTATTTAACATGGTTGGATCTTGTGATGTATCTAATGGAACGGGTAGGGAGAACTGAATCTATTAAGATCTACGAAAAAATTGTCTCCTAGTCTTGATAACATTCACATCTTGGTTCATAGTGATGGTTTGGGAATTCTGGATACTAGAATCTCCAAAACATTTTCATTAGTGGTATAATCTAGTGGTAATCAGGGGGTTTACTTGGTATTCCTTAAGATCTAGTTGTGTGAAGTAGTTTACGAGCTCAACAAAATTGATATATCCATACTTTTAATCATAATTTAAAGAGTCTTCTTGTGCTATGAAAACACTTGGGTTAATTAATAACTCTAGAGGCATGAAATTAATGATATTTCATGACAAATTTGGCACTGGAAGGGGACTCTGATTTCCCATGCTCCATTAGTATCTGGTCTTATAATATATATAAGTCTATGATGTGGATGTAGAAGCAGTAGCTAGAGGAGGCGCAATGTCTATTGGAGGCTTTATCTTTCATAGGAACTCACAAATGAAACCCTGGGAAAGTGTGACTACTCTAAAAGACAACCACTTATCATACTTCTAGTTTCCATGGATGGAAACTATCATGCATTCACCTGAACCTTCACTATCACTCTTGGTCTTGGCGGATATATATTTCACATATATATAGATGTTTCCCAACATGACTGAACCATTATACATGTGGTCGTGGATCAAATCTCTTAACACATAAAACTTTTTTATGGTATTTACAAGGATATTTTAGTAAGTGAAATGGTCAGGGAGATCAATGTATCTAGATTCCTAGGGCTTTCTATGTTATGGAAGTTTTGAATTCCCTTTTCCATAGCATATAGAAAATATCTAGGGACCTATACATCCTTAAAAAAATATGTTTGGTCCCTTCTAATTAGAAAAGAATCTCTTGGATCCTAACCTACATGAGGGTTCAGATCTTGATAAGGGTTTAGATCCAAATTCTCTCAACTAAGTGGTTTTTTCTGGCAAGGTGGTGCATTGAAATTATGTGTTCGGAGATGTTCCTATTGGTAAGGTTTCACTTAGCAAGACTCTTTAAATATAGGGTAAAAGACTCCAATGTATCTGGGGATTATGAATATACATTGGTGGTGGTATCTACTTTGGAATCTCTTCTCATAGAAGATGGATGAGGTACTGGGTGTGCTTTCTTAGCTTGATGCATGGATTTATCCAAACAATAAACCTTATCAAAAATATAATAAAACCCACCTAGTAAATTCTGAGTGATTAGGTTAGGGACTAGTTCAATATTTACATTTCCCACACATGTAGTCAAAAGATACTATTCTGTTAACAACATGTATAGTAAGTATCTGAGGCCTTTCCTCTTGGAGACAAAATTTTGGATATGTTCATCTGGGAGTTTCTTTCACCAGAATAGGTTACTAATGCTTGTATTATATGTGGTGGAACTAAACTGGTAGAGGAACTACCTAAGGAGATCATTCCATCCAAGGATGGATCCTATAAATATATGGTTTTACTAGATAAATGTTCGTATTTCTAATGTTTGGATAAAATATCAGTGCTTGGTGGCATCCATCTTCTCTAGGGTTTCCAAAATGGGCTTGAACCTTGATATGAAGTTGTCCAAATGTTGTAGTGGGTCACCCATATTATTGAATGGAGAAAATATGGGGCTCCCAAAATCCATGGGTTCTCACATGTCGTTTACCCATGTTGGGAATGACATTCTATCAGGTGGTATTTCCAACTATCACATATCTAGGGAAATAGGGTGAGTGGTGAGAGTAGTTGTAAAATCATATTGGTGAGGGTCCCTATATTTATAGTGGATCTTGATCACCAATGTGTTTATCAAGATCATCAACATGGTAAGCAGACATAATGACTCATGGAGCATCACAACCTGGATCCCATGGAGGATAATCACCATACTCAAGTGGGTTCAGTGACTCATACCTCAATAACTTTCCATAAACACCTACCTTGTCTATGTCTATAATTGTGGGTTTACTGAGGTTGATTGGGGTCAACTGGCCAAAAATGACATGATGTTTCCTTAGTGATGGAGAAATGGGATCCCATGAGGTAGTTTCCTAATCTCAATTTCGATTGGCAAAGATCTCATTAATAATCCTATTTTTCTCTATGACCTGCTAGAGTAAGGAAGAAACTGTGGGTCGGTCTCTATCTTTAGCAAAAACTAAGATATATCATAGATCACATACTATTATTTACCTTTAATAATGATCCAATGAGTATAAAATGTTTTAGAAGATTTCTTAATGTCGGTTAACTTTCTTTTCTGGTAGGTAAAGACACATGTATGAAGGTTTTTCTTCTACTTTTCTTCCTTAGGTGGTAGGTTATCACCGTAAGATCCTTTGTTAGATTCATTCTCTCTATAAAACTTAAGAAAACCCATATTTTCTATAACTAAACCTAGGGGGAAATCCTTAATATCAATAAGTAGGTTCGGCTTCCACATGATAGCGTCGAAATGTAGTGTAGTGTATTATCCCCAATCCCTGATCTTCACATCTAAAGACACTTATTCCAAGATTTTTAGGAGCATTATGTGTCTCTTAACACAGTGTTGTCGAAGGGTTTGCTGGTGGATGGGAGATCTAGGATGCTAAGCCACTAAGAGTGCTTCCAACTGAACCCTTTAGCACTATTTATCAATGCCTTTGAGGTTTCCTCTCCTTACATAGTTACTTTACTTATTAATGTGATTAAACACTATATATATATATATATTCTTGAGTAAAAATAATAAACTAATGAATATGATAATAAAAAAACACCCCTATCCTCACTAATAAATACTAACCATCACCACCTCCTCTCCTCATGGCATCTAAGCCTTCTATATTTTTTAAATTCTTCTCAATTTCCTAACCAAGAATCTTACCCACTTTCAAGACCTACTGGTCTCAATAAAATACCAAACCCAAGTTCCTTAAGGAGGATCTCAATAGGAAGATATTCAAGAGGTAAAATCCTCCTTCATTTTCTTTTAATTTCCTTTCTTCTCTTATTATATCCTCTTTTACCCTCTATAAAGTGGAATTATTACTCCAGTATCATATATATATGATAATTTTATTATTTCATTGGAATATCCATCATCACATATCATCTCTCATCCCTTTATTCTAAAAAATGAAAACATCATCTATGATGTGTTGATACACCTCATTCATGGATAGAGAGTTTTTATTTTCCATTAACACCTTCATGTATTGTCATAAAACTATTATTATGGTCAAACAAGATTTTAATATTCATATGATAACTTTTTCAATGTTCTAGAACTAATTTATAAACATAGTATTTAATATAATGAAATTATTTCATGATCGATGGATAAACCTCAAAAATAAACTAAAAAATTATCATTAATGTTATATCAAATGAATCATCCTAATACAAGAAAAAATAATATATGAGGCCAATTAAAATCATGGATGTTCATTAATAACACAAAATTTCACTTTTTGAAAGTTATTCTCATTTTTCGAGAATTTTCATTATTATATACAGGTAAAGTGACCATGAAATCTGGTAAATGTGTGCTCCTAAAATGATGAAATTGAACACTATAACTAATCAAAATAGACATAAATCAACATAATAAAATTATAACAAACTAAATACATGTATAATTAGTTCTTATTTAAGTAATTAATGAATTTAATTTTATTATCCATGATATTAAGTGCAAGTGAAGAATGATTTAGGACATAAGGTATGTGGATTATCGAACCCAACTCTATTTATTTTGGTTATACCTATTTCATGACAAATTTTAGTATGGATATTCCTTTAAATTTCCTAAAATATAATTTCATTTTACCCATTTTTAGGATATTCATGGTTCAAAACTAGTTTTATGAAAATATAATGATTTTCCAAAAGATTCATTCTTTCCAAAACAAATATTGACTTCTCTTGAGATTGTTTCTTCTTATCTCAAGAATGATGATTCTTATACCAAATAATTTTAACCATTTTTTTACCCCAAATTTTATTCATGAATGTATGATCTATGAAATTTTAATAAACACATTCTTTTCCACAGGTCATTTTATGAATATGATTGTTATACGTTATATGTTGATGCACGATTATGTTGATGTTATGATGTGACAATTGGGCCCAGAATTATATAGCCCTTTTATGAATTAGGTAATGTGAAGTATCTCATGAGATTGTGTGTAATATGAATGAACATGATTCATGATTTTTTCGCAATGGTGTTGTTATTATTATTCACATATGTCATGTGTGAACATGTTTCTAGATTTTTTCACAATGATGTGTGGTATTTGACCACTGATACATGATATTTTATTTTTATGAAATGCCACATTTGATGCCATTATCAAATGACTCTCTTACGATGATGATAGTTATCTGATGCTTATGTTATGATGATTATGATTATGGCCACTCGTGTTATATTGTTTATAGTCTTTTATTCATCCTCTTACTAGGATTTTCACCCACCCCTTTCTTTGAGGTATGTCCTCAAGGGAAAACATGTACTTAGGAGAATGTGAACTTTAGAAGGATAAATAAGAATATTTTAATTAAATTTTTGTGTTTTATTATGCAATATTTTTCTATGTGGCTAATTTTCCCAATACATTAAACATTTGGATCATGTTTTATAACACTTTTATATTGTTTATCTTAAAAATGATGTAGTGGTTTTGTAAGAAAAATTAGGGTTTCTATATTTAGAATCATATCATATTTTAGTTAATTTGGGAATTAGAATTATAGAATATTAGAGAAACCCCTTTGTATGTGACTAAACATTTGTAAACATCTGAGAATATTTGTTTTAGAAAAATGCTAAACATGGGGATTCCATAAGATATGACTTTAGAGTTAATTATGTAAATGAATAAATTATCTATTTGTGATTTATTTACGTATCTTCTATTAGAATATTTTCTATTTTAGAAAATGGTGGGAACTAGGAGAAACCCAACAAATAACTCGTATTTGGGAAAATAAAATGATTTCCCAAATGACATCCCCAATTTCATGGGAGGTGGAGTTTAAATCTTCATGGGGATGATTACCCATCTATATCAGGATATGAATTATAACCTATAGTTGTTTGAATGTTCACCTTAACCTAAGAAGGAGAAAATAGTCATTGAATCATTTATGTGGAAATTACCACTAATATTTAGTGTATCTTTTAATCCACTTTTTTCGGAATTGTGGGATTACTCGGTGTAGAACATATTTTCTATGATACAAAATTATGAGAAGGATATGGTGACTCTGGATATTTACTGTTTAGATAGATAGGTCGATCAATGGTGGGAGTTGATAAAAAAACATCAAATAAAAGGATATAATAGAAGATATGGAGTGTGAATAATTTAATAAAATACTTCTTAATAAGTATTTCCCTCTAACTCTTCAAACAAATATATAGAGATAATTTATAGAGTTGAATATAAATTAAGGTTAATCTATCATGAATTATGAATTATAATTCTTAAGGATTGCTAGATACACCTTAGTTTTTTTTGTCAATAATGGTTGAAAAATAGAAATTTTCTTTAGTGGTTTAAACCCACACCTTAAAAAGGATATATCTATCTGAGACATTTGGAGTTATGAAGAAGTGGTCTAATGTTCTCTTAAAGTCGATATAGAGTTCGAAGAATGATCTCATTGATATAAATATAAGAAGAGAGTAATGGATTTTCATGTTGGGGGGTCAAATAAAAAATGAGGAAAGAATATCCAACCACCCACATGATAAAAATATGGGAATAATCATTATCATAATTTCCTAAAAGGGATAGGGAAATTCTTTAAGTGTGGGAGTGAAGTCCATCAAGCTCATGAATGTAGAATAAACCTAAATAAGTTTTCCAACATGATGGTGGAAACAAGGGAACCTCATAATGTGCCATTTATGGTTCAATGCTTCAGTTTTAGGGATTAAGGGTGTTATACCAGCCTGTGCACTAAACCTTGAGTCCTTGATGGTAATAACTATCATCATCCGCCAAATCCAAAGTATCATGTGAAATATTTCTCCATCACTACGGATTTAGTGGTGAAATTAAATAAGGTTGTTCAAGATACACTTCAATTCACTCATGAATGGAAAAAATTATTATTTCATTTCGCTTCTATGAATTCCTTTGTATAATGAATCATTTTTGAACTATTGAATTGAAGCCTTGATACCTAGAAGTAGATATATCAAAACGAAAAACCTAATAGTTCAATAATTTCTAACGAAGTGTGGGACATTTATTTTTTTGGTGTGTGTGAGAATATTCATCTACATAATATCTTAATACTTTCCTTGGGATAATTTGATGCTATACTAGGAATGGATTGGCTATTTTTATATATAGAACACACCAACTATTGGGAAAAACAAATATATTTACACATTCTAAACCATCCCATGCTTCTCTAAAAATGAAATTAATATCATGAATCTCATTTTGAAAATATATAAATGGTGTGGTTGTTGATACCCCATTGAGAAGTATATATGGTAAAAATGGTTGCGTCAAAAGAAAGAATCGAACTTGAGGAAATTCCCATTATAAGGAAATACACTAATGTATTTCCTGATGTGTTACCCAAACTCCCCCAAGAATATGAGATGGAGTTCTCGATATAACTTATACCCAGAGCCACAGATGTGAATTTCGGATACAACAAGTCACATTCTTAAGACACATGATCACATGTGGTGAAATTTATGTGGACCTTTCAAAGAAAAAATCAATTAGGTAAGGGAATAGACCTACTAGTGTCATGGAAATCCATAGTTTTCTTGTGTTATTAGGGTGCTACTGATGTTTTGTGAGAAATTTATCTTCATTATCTAGCCCGATAACTAAGTAAAAATAGAAAGGTGTAAAGGATTTCTTGATGTAATAATGTGAGGAAAGCTTCTGGGAGCTTAATAAGCGGCAAATAAATGCACCTATACTCACACTACTAACAATTTGTGAATGTTTTGTGATATACAATGTTGATTCAAAGAAAATAATGGGTTTTGTACTCATGTAAAATGATAATGTGATAGAATTTGCCACATGGAAGATGAAGATCCATGATAATAACTACTTGACGCATTATCTACAGCTATCAGCTATCATCTATGCCATGAAAATTTCGAGGCACTACCTTTATGGTGAGAATTTATACTTATATACCAATAATGATAGTCTAAAATATATATTCGTATAGAATGAGGTTAATATGAGTCAAATGAGATGGTTTGATCTAATTAAGGACTATAATTTATCAATTCATTACCATCTATGAAAGGTGAACAAGGTAGATGATGTTATTTGAAGAAAAGAACCGGCTACTCTATCCATGAAACAGATTGAGAAAACCCCAATCTTCATGAATATGCAAAGGATATTTTTTGTAATAATAAAATAAGGGTATACATACAAACTTTCCCAAATTATTTCCCAACTATCTGCCCAAGATAATATCAATGAGGAAAAAGGTTTGATCTTGAGTTGGAAAATAAGTTGAAGGCAGTAAAGGAAGGGATGATACAGGAGTTCCACATAGATGATGATGGTGTGATTCATTTGGGATCAAGAATTTGGGTTTCTATATCACCTATGGTATAGAAGGATCTATTGGATAATGCACATAGCTCATCTTTCTCCATCCATACAAAATTTATAAAGATGTATCGTGATCTATGACAACACTTTTGGTGGGACTACATGATCAAGGATATTTTAGATTATATATTAAGGTGTTTGGTTTGTGAAAAAGTTAAATTATAAAGATATAAGTCCAAAGAGATGATGCAATAATTTCATACACTAATGTGGAAATGGTAGAACATCACTATGTAATTTTTCACTAGTCTCCTGAAAATATCCAAATGAAACAATGTGAAATTGGTTGTGGTAGATAGACTCACTGAGACTTCCCACTTCATTTCCATTCAAAACGATTTTCCTCTTGAAACAATTTTCAATATATATTTGAATAAATTAGTGAGGCTACATGGGGTTATAATTTCTATCATCTCTGATTGTGATCCAAGGTTCACATATAAATTTTGAAGAAGTATTCAACATTATTTGATCACTAAATTGAATTTCAATATGGCATATCAGCCCCAAACAGATGTCCAATCCGAAGGACAATTGAGCTGCTTGAGGACATACTGAGAGCCTGCTTAATGGAACTAAAAGTAGGATGTGATCAACATTTACCATTGTTTGAGTTATCATACAAAATCTTCAATTAAAGTATTCATATGTATCCATATAAATTTTTTTATGGGAAGTTGTGTAGAACTCTGACTCGTTGGGATGAAGTTGGACAACAAAAGATACTTGGACCTAATCGTGCGCAATAGATTATAGAGAAGTTTCAAGCCATCTAACAACATGTCAAGAATACTCATAGTTGGACAAAGAGGTATGTTGAAAATCATTGAAGGGACATGGAGTTCAATGTTAGAGAAAAATTATTCCTTCAAATGTCACCACAGATTAAAGTCTTGTGATTTGGAAAAAAAATGGAAGCTTAGCCCAAGGTACATTGGCCCATTTGAGATCCTTGATTGCATAGAAGCAGTGTCATATCAGCTTGAACTTCCCCAAAATATAGTACATGTTCATGAAATGTTCCATGTATCTCTCACAAGGGAGTACATACCTGGACTCTCACATGTACTAAATCATTAGGTGGTATAATAGGAGAACAATATCTTCTATGAAGAGAATCTGGTGAAGATCTTTGACCGTAGATAAAAATTCTTGTACAACAAGATGACGCCCATTTTCGAAGTGTTTTGGAAGAACCATAAGTATGAAGATGTGACATGGGAATCAGAGGAATAAATGAAGGAGAAATACCCTCCCATATTTTTATCTTAGTATAAAAATAAAATTTTTGAATGAGAAATTTCAAAAGGGAGGATAATGTAACAAGCCAAACTATTTTCAATGGAATTTCCCTTATTATAATTATGTCATATATTATAAACACATTCATCACATAGATAACCCAAAAAAAGAAATATTCTTATAAATGAAGAACAAAATAAGTTATATATATATAAATTAAGGAACCAATACCAATAGAATAGTAACCAGACCATTGGAATAGTAATATGACCATTATGAATAGTAATCAAGCCAATAGAATGAAAAACTCGCCTATGAAAGTGTAAATAAAATTTAGGAATTTTATAAATGAAAATATGATATAATTATATCATAGTATAAGTAAATAAATGTTTTAAAATGATGAATTGAGTGTCCATATTTTTGTGAAATGTTAATGTTTATTTTCAATTTTATAATTAAGATAATGATTTTAATGAAAATTTATTATAAGAAAATAGATTAATAAATTAATATTTTGTTTTTTTAATTATAATGTAATTTTATGATACCTTAATTAATTTTTCAAAGTTTCATAAAACCGGTTATAATATTAAAATCAGTATTTTTCAAATGAATAACGATTTTATATAAAAATTAAATTTATCAAATTTATGAAAAAAATTATAAAATTGAGTTGATTTTTGAAATAAATGTGTTGAATAATGTTTAGGGATAATCTTTGGGATTTTTTTAATGTAGTTTAACTTTTGGTGAATAGTGAAATAATGTAATTTACGGTATTTGGTATTTTAAGTTAAATACAAGAATATTTGAGTCATTGATGATGTAAGAACCATTATCTATAACTCTTCTTCCCTAGTTTCTATATTTATTCATGGTTATCAACACTATTGATATTCTTGATCCAAAATAATAAATTATGAATATAATAAAAAAACACTAATTTCCTCTCCTGTAAATACCACCCCCAGCACCTCTTCACCACACACCTTCCAAGCCTTATAACTTGCCTAAATTATAATGAATTTCCTTCACAAGACTTTTCACCAGATCTGAGACTTTATGGTATCCACAAAAGACCAAACCCATGTGCCTTAAGGGGGGTCTCAAGGAGAAGATATTCAAGAGGTGAAATCCTCATTTCTCTTTTAATTTCTTTTTTTATTCTCTCATAACCTCTCCAATCCACATTGGTGTGATAACTTCATTATCATATATATGTTGTAATTTTATTATGTTAATGAAATGTCCATAATAAAATCTCTTATATCCTCCATTTATTCAAAAAAATTAAACATCATCTGTTGAAGTATCAATTCATCACCTTCACGGATGATGAGTTTTCATATTCTATTACTACCTTCAAGTCTGATCATTAAACCATTATCATGGTTAAAAAAATATTTTTCAAATGCATATAATATAACAACCCTGCTATTTATTACACACATATACATGATTTATTACATAAACTCTTCACTTGATACAACGTAGAATATTGAGAGGTCTAGTGTCTTTGGGGATTAGGAACATTACATAACAACTTAAAACATGAAATACAAATTTTTATTGAAAACCTCTTTTATATGACCACAAACATTCTTTGTACTCAGCATTGCATGGGATAACATGAGGACATCCATAAGAAAAAGGGTGAGATATAAAGTCCAGCAAAAGAGTAAACAAGGAATTACATGTAGAATACAATACATGTTTGTAAATAACAATATCAATGGATCATAAGAGAGACATGAACATAAAGGCATGATATAACATGATTATCATATCTTAAAAATGTGGCATCAACATTTAACATGACATTAGCATGATCCAAGGATCATTTCACATGGACAATTAGTAAACCCTCATTACAATTGAATTATCATGAGAAAATCCTCATTCCACTTGACGTATTATGATACTAATCATTACCCAATGCATTGGAGCGCTATCAGGGTGCACACTTCATAATCATTTCATTTCATGCATAAGTGAGCCACATGGATCATACAACATGGAATCATTAAACATCATAATTTATTCCATGGTAAAGTAATGTTGAATTAAAACATGAAACTATATAATAAATAGGTAAATGTTAATAATGTTGAATACCCTTGACAGATAAATTGGCATGGTGTTTACTACACAATGACTTTGGCTTGGAAAATCACGATGCAATTTCGATAGTATAACGGCGTGACATAAGAATTCATAAAAATGTTTGATGAGAGAGAAAGGGGTGTATCATAATATTTACATGAAGTGGATAGTAAGGGGGTCATATAGATATATTTTGAAACATTTTAATGGATTTTAGATTCATAATACAAAATAATTTCTTGAATTTAAATGAGAAGAGAGAAATTCCTTAAGAAATTTGGGCATGGTAATGGGTGTACATGGGAGGAATTGATGAGAGATAAAGGGGTATATAATCATTAAAACATAAATAGGGAACTATTTGGGAGGTGATAAATCATACCATAATAGTTTTAATTTAAAATAAAACAGTATAGCAACATAAATAATCTTGGAAAAAATGAGAGAGGAAGAAATCCCTTACATTGAAGTGTGATCCCAAAGGCCTGGGAGAGGCTTGAGAGAGGCTACCTCGGAGCTTGGGGCACCATTGGACGATTTTAGAAACATGAGTTCTAGTTAGGAACTTTCTATAAGGGTTTTGAGTAAAGCTAAGTGGGATATTGGGTTGGTTTATATATAAAAATAGAAAGAATTATTTATTATTTAGGTTTTGGACACTAAACATTATGCTAATCCAATCCACAAAACATACCATGTTTTTTTCCCATCTTTTTTGAAAAAGGGGATAATAAATAAATATTTTATAATTCCAATGGCTGAAATTATTAAAATATTAGGCTTTCTTATGTGTATGTGAGTCACACTCTCAAGTAAATCATTTTTAAAAGTTAAAATGTTTTATAAGTCTTGGAGGGTCCACTAAAGCATTGCAAAATAAATAAAACAAACCTAAAATAACATTATTTTAATGTTAAAACATATATTGGCCTAAATTACTATTTATATTATTATATTACATCACTATTGGTTCATTATGATGTCATAAAACACATTATATTTTAAATGGTATTTAATTGTAACCAAAAAATTCGATTATCTCATAAAATTATGAAAAATTCACCATTAGATAATTCCTTCATCATGATTCCAAAAATAATATTAATTTTATCTAAATAAGTTTTTAAATTTTATGAATTCTTATTTTAAAATAAAAAAACGACATTTATAGAAAATTCATGGGTTTTTACAAAAAGGGATTTCAATCTATAATAAAATTACAATTGTATTCAAAAATATTATAAGAAAATTAATAAACAATAAAAATTTATTTATTAAAAATATTTTATTAAAATATTATTTAATTCAAAAATACATTAATTTTTCAAAATATATTTCTTAATTGAAAAATATTTGTGCTTTAAAATCATTCAAAAAGTAACAATAATAAATTGAATGTATATTATTTATTATAAAAAAATAATGTACATAGTCATAGTGCTAAGGACTTGTTACATAAACCCTTATAACACCTTCATAAGACCAAAGGGTAAGGTGTGCGATGGTGAAAAACTCTTAGGGAGGTTCAGATAACATCGCACGATTGGTAATCTCTATTATCTTCCACTTCTCCCATAGGCAGTTCCGCTCATGATTAATGTATTGAATCTCGGTTTGGGATTGGTCAAGAGTGAAGCCTAGTGACACCACCTCCTTTCTGAGCTCTAAAAAATGGTCTTCATATAGAGAAATTCTACTGGATGAGACCATCACATCCTTTTTCTGAGTAAATTGGATTTGTTAATGCCCTGTATTTATACTAATCATGTGACCATTGTTCAATGACTATATTAGCAACTGATGCTATCTGATGGTCGTCACGGCCCTCCAAATTACATTTATTACTCCTACAGTAGTACAATAGTGCAGGGTCGATCCATAGAGAAGGAAGATGATTGATTTCTAAGGTTTTTAAATTTTAAACTCCCACTGTTGTCAGCTGTGGGGAAAACATATTCTTACTTTTTATATTTTTTTATTTTATAGATGAAGTGGAAACAAGATGATGACACAAGTATTTTTACATAGAAACTAAAATTTACACTTAGAATGATAATCTAGAGAAATAAAGTATACTATTATTAAGCACCAAAACAAAGAAGCAAGATCAACAAAGTACTCAGGGATTTTAAACTACTGGTTACAAATGAATGTTCTCTCAACATCTTACAATCGAATCACGCATCAAGAAATACTGAAGAATTTACCTCACCAGGAAACTCAACAGGTACAGGATTAAGTCTTGGAGTTCGCCACACAAAAACTTAATTGAACTGCGAGATTTTTTTAAAAGATAACATTTATAAAAGAACTCTCCATAAATTTCCAAAGTTTAAGTTGTTAAAGATTTGAAAAATTCATTCAATATTGACCTCACCAATCAATATTGAGGTTTTAAATTGAAAACATTGAAGTGTGAATGATCAAAAGATTATAAATAGTATCAATCTCACCAACTGATTCTAATTTCGTAAAAAGATAAGAAAATGAAGATTTAAAGATCATAATCAGTAGGTTTTAAAATTCCCGAGCTACGAAAGTTCAACCTATGATTATATTGATTAAATAAGTGAAAAATATCAAAGAAGAGAGTACAAAAATTAAGGATAGAGGGAATAAGTACTCCCCAAATACTGTTATTCTCTCGTGCTCCTTGGTCTCCTGCTCATCTCCAATGCTGCTCCAGGGAGTCCGAACGAGAGTCGCGGTCTGCTCTCGGATGGATGTGTTTGTGGAATGAATGAGCATCCCCTCCCCAAATTCTACTGCTAGTCTAATTAATATATCAACTGTCAACTACTGCATGTCACCGAACATTTTCCACCGACTTCAATGTCTCTTCGCATGTGCACCACACAACGTGTGTTTTTTTGTAATTTCAACGTCGCGTGAGTTTTTTCCTCGTAACTAACTAACACTAAGTTAGTTGCATGAACCTAGACGTGTTTTCAACTTTGGTATGAACCTGTACATATAAAATAGAATGGGAATGCAAAGAAAAAAAAAGAGTTATTTTTTTAAGTTAAGTGTTATATTACTCGTTATAAATTAACTAAAGTTAAATAATAAATATCTTAATTGGTATTTATTATTTACTTTTATATTATTTATAAAAATTATTCACTTAATAGTACTATGGTAAAACATAAGTTTATCAAGAATTTATTAATTTGATTAAGTTAATAAATATAAATAGTAAATTTTCTAGTTTATCATTTTTAACTGAATTATTGAAATTTAACATCATAATTAAATAAGTAATTAAAAATTTAATAATTTAGAATGTATTAATTATTTTTATTTAATAATTTCATTATTACTATTTAATAAATTGTATATTAATTTATTAATTAGTTTATTTTAATATAATAATTAAAATTAAAACTTTATTTCTAAATATTTTTAAATTAATAAGTATATTTTATTGTTTATTTATAATTATTATTAATTAAATATTTATACTATTAACAGTATATTAATTTATTATTAACATTTATTATTAAATTAGTTTTTTATTTTAATTTATAATTTATCTATTTGTTAATATTATAATTGTTTAAATTTATAACTTCAATAAATTATATTATATCCATTTGATTAGTTGTTTTCTAAGGTTAAATTTTACATTATGATTTGTTTTTATTTTATATTATGTTTCTTTTTTTTATTTTCATCAACTATTCCACTCCCCCCCCCCCCAAATTTGGCGCAAGTAGGGGGAGGTGTTTTTTCAGTGCTGCAACCAAGCCATGCGGCGACTCTCCTTCAACAACATAGAGGCGGCCAGTAGTGGCATGGCTCGGCTTCCCCTTGTAGCTCTATCACAGCATGGCGACACCCAGCTACAACATCCCACAGCTCTTCTCCAGCACGGTGTGACAGTTCATCCTCCCCACTACCTCAGCAACGCACTACCAGCAGGTGCGGCGGCCTGCTCAGCGTCTCCAGCAGCAACACGTCGAGCATCCCCCTTTCTTTGGCGGACTCCCTTCTTTAATAGATTTAGCTCGGCCTCTCTCTAACGGCGAAAATCCCATTAATCTGACTTGTAGCATGTACCTCAAGCAGTAGTGTAACAACTCATGTTGGCGCCAGCTGCGGATCTGGAGCGAAGGGTTTAACTTTTTGATAAAACTAAATCTGGGTTTGAAAGTGTGGATTAGAATTTGAGTGAAAAATGATATTTGATTGAAATACTAGTTGTAATCTTGTTTTTTTGTGCTGGATGAGAAGAAAAAGGGGAAAGAAAGGTGGGGAAATGAGGTATAATAGTGAGAAAAGGAGGGGTGCAAGGGTGAGGTAGAGATATCAGTGAGGAAAGATTAATGGTGAGGTTGAAGGGTTATTGAGTAATGGTGAGGTGGAGGGAATGTTTTCTATCAGTGAGATAGAGGGGAAAAATATCTATCAGTGAGGATGAGCTACTAGTGAGGTTGTTAAAGTAGTGAGAGTGGTGTTGTCAACTACCAGTGAGGAAAAATATCGGTGAGGCTGAAGGTAATGGTAGCTGTCAGATGCAGGAAGTAACAGCCGAAGAGGCTTACAGTGAGAGTGTTACCATTCGAAAGAAAAGAAAAGCTCATTGTTACATAATAAACTAAGGTTATGGATAGAACATAAAAATCAAGTTACCATTATACATAAATGATAGCTACCGGTAAGCTGAAAACGGTGAAATGGTCACCGCTAGAAAACCAATAGTGACCTTTAAAATAAACATTAAATTAAAACATAAGTAAACTAAATAAAAAGACTTAAAATAATTAATTAAAATAATGCTAAACACCATTAATTAAGACAAAATATTTATTAACTATTAAAACATTAAAACTATTAATTGACAACACTAAAATTATAAACTGAATAATTGTTAAAATAAATTTATAAAAGACATAAATTAAAATTACTAAACAAGTTAATTACAAAAAAGCAGCGAAAATTAAATATTAGCATCGGAGACCCAAATAAGTAACTGCAAGCTCTTGTCTACCTCACCGGTAGACTAAAATCAATATTTAGTTACTAAATAATTTATCTGCATATATATGATTATATAATTAATTTTTTAAAACTCTTAATTAATTAATAAAACAACTATTTAATCACATGAAATTAAAAGGCAAACCATTATCATTAATTCAAAACACAAATTATTTACTTAAATGATTTGCAGGATGACTAAACATATTAATTATCATTGTTAACCTATTTTAATGTAACAAAATTAAATGATAAAATATTAAAGTAAAGTCCAACTTAATTAAATAAGAATACGTTGATTAAATAATTGTTTAAAATAGAAATTAACTTATTATAAAGTCAAGAAGAATCCATTTAACAAGACTAATTAAGAAATAATTAAATTATAAACGTTAAGTAAGATTAAAATTGATAATTTAAAGATTAAAAATATATAATTTATTATAAAATTTGATTAATTAACAAAGTTAACTATAAAAATAAAAAATTGCAATTATTTAGTATAAAGTTATTAAATAATTAATTAAATTATTAAAAATTATGCATAAAGATGTGGCAAAACTATGTAAAAATAAATCCACATCAAATAACCCCACACTTAAACATTGTTTTTCCTCAAAAAATCTCATGTTTTATTATTCTTGAAAAAATAAAGTATTGTATTAATGATTAATATCAAACTATAAAATGTACAACACTCAAAAAGGAGGACAAAACATAACATCAGGCTTTAAGAAAATTAATTACTTATATGAATTTGTCTATAACAAATTCACAAGGGTAATTTAGAACACAACGACCATCCATCAAAGAAGATTTCATGGCTCAAATGTGATACCACATAATGACTCACTTCAATCCAATCTCAGGTTATAATTTCTAGAGTGACATGAGGTAAAATATCAAGGGAATTAAGATCTTAACCAAGGAAATTTGTACTTTAACTGTTTCACCTATGTTTTGAAAATAATTTTTTTTGTTAATCACTTCAATGATACAACCTAAATGACGTCTATAAAAACCAATTGACTCCTTATTCATTCGGTGTTCATCATTCCCCTCACCTTAATGAGCTCATTTTTTACCCTAGACACTTTATTTATTTTTTCCAAGCCATGTATCATTGTGTTAAGCACTGTGCAATGCACTTATTCAAGGTGTACAGAGGGCTTATAGTTAACAGAAACACACTCGGCATCAAGGGTCTCAGAGACTCACCGTGGGATCCCAGATTCCCAAATTACTCCAGTTTCAAAATATTTATATCAAAAATCAAATAAATTGGCTTATTAAAGCGATTAATTTTAATAAATTAAAGGAAAATGAATCCCCTCAAATCAATTCAAACTTTCATTTCTGACGGTTATGATCATAATTCTACTACAGATCTCCCAAATCAATCTCAAAAGTAGTTCCTAAACTAGATTTCCATGAAACCACTAAGCAAGATCACTCAGCAATCATCCATTATCAATTATTTCATATTAAAAACAAATCTCTATTGACAGCAAAGAACTTGTCCTAATCCAAGACCCAATTGAGTACAATGTAAAGCCTAAAATTTTCCATGAATTTTGCAAAAAGAAATTATCCAATTTTTTCAAGAAATTTTAAATTGCAGTGGGAATTGATGGGCTTACATTATAGAACAGTTAAGAATAGTCAAGAATTGACCCCCTCCCTCACACTTAAAACCCAACTTTGTCCCAAAATTTGACTTCTAAATGGGATAAGAAAAATTAATCAATTATTGTTAAAAACATATTTTCAATTAAGTAGATATATAGTTGTATAAAGGGTCTTAATGAAGTTCAAATAAATTGTTGTACATAATGAATAAATAATCAGCAAGTTCATAAGCAAGTATATGCATTAACATTTATGTCAAGTGAAAAAAAATCCAGTAAAGTTCAAACAAGGCTTGAAACTTGTGGGTGCACAATTAATTGGGGTGACATAAAGTTTAGCAGAATTTATTCAGTTAGATATTCAATAAAGTAGAAGAGGTTCAAGCTAAAAAACCCCCAACATTAATCAGATTTAAAAGACCAGCTGCATGTACTCTCCCACACTTAGTTTCAAGTAGTGAAAATATTTTAATAACAATGAAATTCAGCTTCCAGCAATGAAGCACATGTAGATTTTTTAATTAAACTTAGTGGCATGCAACAGAAGTTTTTTATATATGCAATTTATGCTGAATATTTTCAGAAAATATGCCGCAGAATTTTTAATATTCATGAAAAATTTCCTAGACAAGTAGAATTTTTTTAGTGAGCAGAATATTATTAACAAAAACAGGAGCAGAAATAAATGCAGAAAGTTGAAAGACTTACCTGAATTGGTTCTTGTCCAAAAAATGATCATGGGAATTCCACTACTTAAATGACACAACATCATCATCCTAAAAACACAGAGTATGTAAACCACAAAAAAATTAATCTGTATAGGCAATGCATACAGAAGTAAACATGGAATCACTTTATTAAAAGTAAAACAAGAAAAGAGACAATAGTAAACACAAATAAAAGAACATGGGTTGACTCTCAAGAAGCACTAAATTTAAAGTCTTCAGTTAAACTTTATTTAATCAAAATTTTGTTATTTATTAACACAACAAAAACCGTGGGTTGCCTCCCATACAGCGCTAGATTTATAGTCCCCATCCAGACTCACCTAGAAACTAACCATAGTCACTAGGTGGATTTGGTTTTCTTAATAGAAACCACCACATATGTTTGTCCCATTTGTTTTTAACAGAAATTTGAATTATGTGGGCCTCAAGACATAAGTAGAATAAAACCAATTTCTCATTAGCTGGATAAATCCCTAAACAGCACCCATTAGACGTTATGGACATGGTTATCTCAACTACCATAATTGTTTCAGATTTGAAAATATTATCATTTTTAGGTAGTGGAAGAAATGTATTAGGTGCTTCAAAGGGTATGAAATTTTCCTCACAGCTAGCTTCTTCAACTTCAACACTAACAGGTTCACATACAAGATCAACAAAGTACTCAGGGATTTTAAACTACTAGTTATGAATGAATGTTCTCTCCATATCTTACAATCGAATCACACATCAATAAATACTGAATAATTTCCCTCTCCAGGAAACTCAACATGCAGAGGATTAATTCATGGAGTTCACCACACCAAAACTTAATTGAACTGTGAGAAGTTTTTAAAATATATCATTTGGAAAAGAACTCGCCATAAATTTTCAAAGATTATGTTGTTAAAGATTTGAAAAAATCATTCAAGATTGACCTCGCCAATCGATATTAAAGTATGAAATTGAAAACATTGAAGTGTGAACGATCAAAAGATTAAAAATATAATCAATCTCACCAACTGATTATAATTTCATAAAAAGATAAGCAAATGAAGATTTAAAGATCATAACCAACAGGTTTTAAAATTCCCGAGCTAAGAAAGTTCAACCTATGATAATATTGATTAAAGAAGTGAAACAAATCCAACAATATAGTACAAAAATTAAGGATAGAGGGGAGAAGTACTCCCCAAATACTGCTCTGCTCTCAGGCTCCTTGGTCTCCTGCTCATCTCCAGTGCTGCTCCTGGGAGTCCGAACGAGAGTCTTGATCTGCTCTTGGATGGATGTGTTCGTGGAATTAATGAGAATCCCCACCCCAAATTATGTTTCTAGTCTTATTAATATATTAACTATCAACTTCTTCATGTCACCGAACATTTTCCAATGACTTCAAAGTCTCTTCGCATGTGCACCACACAACGTGCTTTTTTTGTAATTGTCATGTCACCCGATTTTTTCCCTCATAACTAACTAACACTGAATCAGTTGTGTGAACCTAGATATGTTTTTGACTTTGGTATGAACCTAGAATTATAAAATAGAATGAGAATGCAAAGAAAGAAAAATATTTATTTTTTTAAGTTAAGTTTTATAGTACTCATTATAAATTAACTAAAGTTAAATAATAAATAACTTAATTGTTAATTTTTATTTAAATTTATATTATTTATAAAAAAATGCACTTAATAGTACTATGGTAAAACATAATTTAATCAAAAAGTTATTAATTTGATTAAGTTAATAAATATAAATAGTAAATATTTTAGTTTATCATTTTTAACTGAATTATTGAAATTTAACATCATAATTAAATAAGTAATTAAAAATTTTATAATTTATATTGTATTAATTGTTTTTATTTAATAATATCATTATTACTATTTAATAAATTGTTAGATTAATTTATTAATTAGATTATTTTAATTTAATTGTTAAAATTAAAACATTAGTATTAAATATTTTCAAATTAATAATTATAATTTATAGTTTATTTATAATTATTATTAATTAAATATTTATACTATTAATAGTATATTAATTTATTATTAACATTTATTATTAAATTAGTTTTGTATTTTAATTTATAATTTATCTATTTGTTAATATTATAATTGTTTAAATTTATAACTTTAATAAATTATGTTATATCTATTTGATTAGTTTATTTCTAAAGTTAAAGTTTACTTTATCATTTCTTTTTATTTTATATTATGTTTCTTTTTTTTATTTTTTATAAACTATTCCACTCCCCCCCCCCAATTTTTCGCAAGCAGGGGGAGGTTTTTTTATCCGGCGCTGCAACCAAGCCTTGTGGAAACTCTCTTTTAGCAACCTAGCGGCGGCCAGTAGTGGCATGGCTCGGTTTCCCCTTGCAGCTCTAGCACAGCACGACGGCACCCAGCTACATCATCCCATGGCCCATCTTCAGCGCGGTGTAGTGGTTCATGCTCCCTACTCCCTCCACAGCGCACTACCAGCAAGTGTGGCGGCCTCCTCAGCGTCTCCAGAAGGAGCACGTTGGGTATCCCCCTTTCTTTGGCGGACTCCCTTATTCAATAGATATAGCTCAGCCTCTCTGTAACGGCGAAAAGCCCCTTCATCCAACTAGTATCATGTACCTCAAGCAGCAGTGTAATGGATCAAGTTGTAGGTGGCTACGGATCTGGAGCGAAGGGTTTAACTATGTGATCAAACTTAACACGGGTTTGAAAGTGTGGATTCAAATTTGAGAATAAAAATTATCTTTGATTCAAATACTGGTTGTAATCTTGTTTTCTTGTGCTGGATGAGAAGAACCAGGGGAAAGAAAGGCGGGGAAAATGAGGTATAACAGTGAGAAAAAGAGGGGTTCAAGGGTGAGGTAGAGACATCAGTGAGGAAAGAGTAACAGTGAGGTTGAAGGTTTATTGAGTAACGGTGAGGTGGAGTGAATGATGTCTATCAGTGAGAGAGAGGGTAAAAAGAGCTATCAGTGGGGATGAGCTACTAGTGAGGTTGCTAAAGTAGTGATAGATGAGTTGTCAGCTAACGGTGAGGAAACATATCGGTGAGGCTGGGGGTAATGGTAGCTGTGAGATGCATGAAGTAAGAGTTGAAGAGGCTAAAAGTTAGAGGATTAGCATTTTAATGAAAAAAAATCTCACTGTTACACAATAAACTAAGGTTACCGATATAACATAAAAATAAATTTACCATTATACTTAAATAAGAGCAATTGGTAAGCTGCTAATGGTGAAATGGGAACCAATAGAAAACTAACAGTGACCTTTAAAATAAACACAAAAATTAAACATAAAATTAAAACTTAAGTAAACTAAATAAAAAGAATTAAGATAATTAATTAAAATAATGCTAAACACCATTAATTAAGATAGAAATTTTATTAACATTTAAAAAATTAAAGTTATTTATTGACAACACTAAAATTTTAAATTGAATAATTGTTAAACTAAACTAATAAAAGACTTAAATTAGAATAACTAAACCAGTTAATTACAAATAAGCAGCGAAAAATAATGATTAGCATTGGTGAGCCAAATAAGTCATTACAAGATCTTTTCTACCTCACCGGTAGACTAAAATCAATATTTAGTGACTAAATAATTTATCTATATATATAACATTATATAATTAATGTTTTAAAACTCTTAATTAATTAATAAAACAAAAATTTAATAAAATAAAATTAAAAAACAAAACATTATCTTTAATTTAAAACATAAATTATTTACTTAAATGATTAGCAGGATGACTAAACATATTAATTATCATTGTTAAACTATTATAATGTATCTAAATTAAAACATAAAATATTGAAGTATAGTCTAAGTTAATTAAAGAGTATTACGTTGATTAAATAATTTTTTAAAATTGAAATTAACTTATTATAAAGTCATGAAAAATCAACTTAACAAGACTGATTAAGAAATAATTAAATTAGAAAAGTTATGTAAGATTAAAATTGTTAATTTAAAGACTAAAAATACATAATTAATTATAAAAATCCATTAATTATAAAAGTTAACTATAACAATACAGAAGTACAATTATTTAGTATATAGTGATTAAATAATTAATTAATCTATTAAAAATTAAGAAAAAAGATATGGCCAAACTATGTAAAAAAATCCACATTAGCAGCGGTAACAATTCTCGATGGTATTTTAAAATCCAAAAACATAAAACCAAGGAAGTCAATATGTTTTACATCACCATTTCACATAATAATACATTTAATTGGATCAAGAGTAATTTTCATTAATAGAAGTTTGGGTCATTTCAATCTTCCCACCTTAAGAAATTTTTCCCTCAAAATTTACATTTCCCACACTAAAACAGATGTCGATAACTCTACTTCAATACTTCCCATGATTCCCACGTTGCCTTTTCAAACTTGTGGTTTCTCCACAACACATTGATGAGGGGAATTGTCTTATTTTGTAGAATTGTTTCCCTCTAATATAAGAACATCACCAAATTCTCCTCATAGGAGAGGTCATTATCCAAAGGTACCACCTCTAGATTGAGTGCATTCGATGGGTTAGGTATGTGATTTCTCAAGAGTGGTACATGGAACACATCATGTACTTGAGATAGGTTGGGTGGTAGTTTTAGTCGATAGACCACTACTCCAATGCAATCAAGGATTTCAAAAGGGCCGATATACCTTGGACTAAGCTTTCCCTTCTTCCCAAATCTAATAACTCACCTACACAGTGATATGAAGAGGAATAACATTTCTCCAACATCAAACTCTAGGAATCATTGACGATTATCAACATAGCTCTTTTGTCAACTATGAGCAGCTTTATTGTGATGTTGTATGGTCTTAACCTTCTCCATCATTTCATAGACCATTTCTGGACCTAGGAGTTTTCACTCCACAACTTCATCTTAACATGTCAGTGTCATGCACCTCTTCCCATCAAGGGCCTCATAAGGATCCATTTGGATGATTTATTGGATAATATTGTTTTAAGAGAACTCAACTAGAAGAAGATGTTGATCCCATACTCCTTTGAATTCCATTGACCATGCTCTCAACATGTCCTCAAGTGATTGGATAGTCAGCTCAGATTGGACATCAATTTGAGGATGATAATCCATACTGAAATTCAGCTCAGTATTCCAGGCATGTTGCAGAGTCATCCAAAACATAGAGGTGAATCTTCGATCTCAATCGAATACAATCGATAGTGGTACTCTAAGAATATTTATCAAATCTCTGATGTATATCTGTTCTAGTTGATACAATGCGAAATCCTCCTGAATTTCAATTATGTGTGTAGTATTTGTATGACGATACACAACAACCCAAATATAATTTTTTTCCTTTGGATGTCTCTGGAAGTCCGGGGACTAATTCCATGGTGATGTCCTCCCACTTCTATGATGGTATATGTAATGGTTTCATAATCCCCTTAGACTTCTACCTCGTAGCCTTCACTTGAAAACATACCAGACACTTTGATGTATACTCAGTGATCTCTCTCTTTATGTTATCCCACCAATAATGCTCTCGAATATCTCAATACATATTTTTGTTTCCAAGGTTTATGGAGAAATTCAAACTGTTTGCATCATCCAAAAGTTCTTTCTTCAACTCCAGACTTGATGGAACACAAATTCGTTTCCAAAAACTCATAATTCCTTCTTAAATAACATTGAACTCCAAGGACTTACCTTTTTGAGATAGTTTTAAATTTCTTTTGAATTCCCACATCAGCCTTTTAATCACCCTTAAAACTTTCTAAAAGAGACAATTGAGCAATCATTTGTAAAAGGATTGAAGATATTCCATTCTTTATGATTCTCATCTCTATCTTCATCAAATCTAAGAAAATTAGATCCTTATAAATTCTCATAAATGATAAAATTGTTGGGTTCTTTCTACTTAGATCATCAACCACCATGTTTGTTTTCCCCGGGTGGTAATGGATTGAGATTAAATAGTCTTTGATAATCTCTATGAAACTTTGTTGGTGCATATACCACTCTTTTTTTATAAATATATGCTTGAGGATTTTTTGATCTATTTATATTTCACACTTCTCCCCAAAGAGGTAATGCCACAAAATTTGTAACGGGAAGATAAATGTAGTCAACTCTAGATCATGTGTTGGATAGTTTTTCTCATGAACATTAAATTGTCTTGAAGCATAGGTAATGACTTTATCATTTCACATCAACAAAAAACCTATCCCCTTATTCAATGCATCACTAAATACCACAAATATTTCTCAAATTGTGGGTAGTGTGAGCACAAGAGTAGTGATAAGCCTCATTTTCAACACCTTGATGCTCTCTTCAAATTCATCACTCTAAGAAAACATTACTCCCTTTCAAGTTAGCTTGGTAATAGGGTTGGAAAATCATGAGAAATTTCTCACAAATCAGCAATAATATCCAGCTAACCCCATGAAGCTATGGATATTCACTACCACTGTTGGCCTTGGTCATCCCTCAATTGAAGCTATCTTTGAGGGATCCATAGATATCCCATTTCTTATGATTATATGACCCAAGAATGAGACCTACTTAAAATAGAAATCACACTTTCTGTACTTTTCATAGAGCTTATCCTTTCACAATGTCTCTAGTATAGTTTTTAGATAATTTTCATGCTCCTCATTGGTTTTAGAGTATATAAGAATGTCGTCTATAAATACTACCACAAATCTGTCAAGGTAATCTCTAAAGACTCTATTCATCAAGTCCAAAAATATTTCTAGAGAATTAGTGAGTCGAAAAGGTATTACTAAGAACTCATAGTGTTTGTATCTTGTGTGAAAAATAGTCTTGGGGATATCCTCCTTCTTTACCCTCACTTGATAATATCCTGACCACAGATCCATCTTGGAGAAGTGTTTTTCTCCATGTAGATGATCAAACAAGTAATCAATTAATGGTACATGATACTTGTTCTTTATCGTGATTTTGTTGATCTCACGATAATCAATGCAAGGGCGCATTGACCCATCCTTTTTCTTGATGAAGAGGACTGGTGCACCCCATATTGAAGCACTTGGGAATATAAACACTTTATCCAGATTCTCTTGTAGCTATTTGTTTGGCTCCACAATCTCCACAGAATCCATTCTATACGGGGTAATGGATATAGGAAATTCCCCAAGTATAAGATCAATAGATTATTCAACATCTCTTTTAGGAGTAAGACCAAAAAATTAATAAGGAAAGACTTCACCAATTTCCCTCACAATAGTCATGTATTCTAGTATGGTTTCTTAATTAGACTCAATCATCTGAGAAATATATGCATGCTCATGGGGAATTAATATCCACACTTGAGATAATGGACTAAAGAAGATTCATCCTCCTATTTTCACTTGTATAGAATCGGGGGTCGATTCACTATATGAAGAGTTATCTGCCTCTCATGATAATTTATGTAGGCTCTTTGTAAGTAAATCCAATACATTCTAAAAATTTCATCAAATTCCACTGGAATAAGTATGAATTGGTTCACTCGGAATTTCAATTCACAAATTATGATAGGGTAGGAGTTATATTCCAAGGATTCAATGATTTCCCCATTATATGTTCTCACTGACATTTTTACGTCCATGATTTATTGTGGTGTTGGGATTGTTCTACTAAACATTCTAGATATAAAATAATGCATACAACCAGAATCAAAAAGAAAGTTCTATATTCTTGAATGAATCATTGGCGTACCTATCACCACTTTGTTGTCGGGGTTCATTTCGGTGGTAGTCATGTCAAAATCTCTCCCTTTCTACCTTGGAGGTTGTTGCTTGCCTCTAAAAACCCTTGGAATTTGGAAATGGTTTGATAATTCCCTAGTTCTTTGCAGTAGAATCAATGGACAATTCATTTAGAGTTGAATGGACCATTCCTCTCATCTGTCACATCTGCAGGTTTTTCTTGTCTGTAGTTAATGACTAGGTTCCCTTCTCTTCCACACCTAAAGCATTTCCTCTTCCCCTTTAGGAAATTTATAGGGTGATTATTTTCACACCTTTGGAAGAGGGGTGCAATATTTTATTATCACTGTTGGGTTTATCCAAAGGACTAGTAGAATTAAATTCCAACTTATTATTATTTTCCCCATGATACCCCTGAGATTATCCGATAACCATTTCGACCTTGAGGGAATATCAGATAATTTCCTCACAACTATCAAATTCACAGATCACCAGGGATTTCTATAGGCTAGGTTTTATCCCATGAAAGAAGAGTTAAACCATGTTTTTATGGGTAATGAAAAAGCCGAAGGCATATCATGCAGGCCTTGTAACATTTTCCTGGTAAGATCCAACAGATTCGTCATCTTTTTTCTTTAGGGAAAGGAAATATCTTTCCATTTTAAGTCGGGGGTGCATGGAAAATATTTATCGAAATTTCTTTTCTACAAATCCTTCCATTCCAACACCTCAATATCTTCCTTGGGATTTATATTTTTTATCAATGTCCACCATTGATCAGCTTCACCCTCCAAATGATAATAATCAAGAAGAATCTTCTCTTTTTCAAAATACTGAAGGATGGAAAAGATCTTTTCAATTGAGTTGATCCATTGTTTGACGATTGAGGGATTAGATGATCCATTAAAAATATGAGGTCTTTGTCTCATAAATCTCTCGATTATGACTTTTTCTTTCTCAGGGGGGTTGAAAATTTCTCTTGACCCATGTTTCAATTCAAAACATGAGTTAATTGTCAGATTGTCATGAAAATGTTTACCATTCACGCTCCCATCGGATTAGGAATCTCATTAGAACAGTCATCACATTGATCTTTTCATAGGTTGTTATCCCAAGCCCTATTATTACCTACCATTGGATGGAATAAAATTAAAGTTAGGGTTAACACATAAAGTTTAATTCAAAGACAAAAAAGGGATAACTTATAAATTACACTTATTTCCTTAACATATGAATTCTGTGGCTTCAATATATGTTATCCATGATCTACTTCCCAATATATATTCTTAGGGGTAATTTTTTCCTTAATAATGGTTCGTAATAAGCTCATGAATGTACCAAAGAATATCCCTTGTGAGTTTCATAACCAAGAGTGAAGCAGGTCCCATTTTTGTGCACTAGTTCTTGTTCGAGTCAATCTCAAAGCGGTGTTTTAGAGTTTTACCCATAGATATATTTGTGCCAGAGCCGCCTCTACCTGCTTGTATCCAGACAGGGGTGAATTTTCTTGATAAACCACTTACTCAATACCCACCAACCTTTAAGGATGTTTTTATTATACTTAGTCTTATCCCAAAGGCTTTCACTATGGTTTTCTAATCCTAATCCCAAATCTAACTAAACTTATCCTCTAATAACAACTATAACAACCATGCTCTTTATTACACACTAAAACATGATTTATTACATAATTTTTTCACTTGATAAGCCATAGAATATTGAGAGGTAATGTGTATTTGGGTCTTAGGAACATTATATAATAACTTAATACTTTAAATACACATCCTTATTAAAAAATTGTTTTATAGGACCACACACATTCCTTCGTACTTAGCATTGCATGGGATAACCTGAGGACATGCATAAGAAGAGGGTGAGCTATAAATACCACTAAGGGAGTAAACAAGGAATAACATTAAGAATACAATACATGTTAGGAAATTGTAATATCAATGAAACATAATAGAAACATGAACATAAAGGCATGATATAGCATGATTATCATAACTTGGAAATATGGAATCAACATTTAACATGACATTAGCATGAGAAAAGGATCATTGCACATGTAGCATGAGTAAATTATCATTGCAATTGAATTATCATGAGTAAACCCTCATTTCACTTGATGTATCATGATACTAATCTTTCCCCAATGCATTGGAGCGCTATCAGGGCACACCCTTCTTATTCATTTCATTTCATGAATAAGTGTGACACATGGATCAAACAACATGGAATCATTAAACATAATAATATATTCCATGATAAAGTAATATTGAATTATTACATGAAAATCTATAATAAATAAGTAAATGTTCATAAATTTGAATACCCTTGATAGAGAAATGTGCATGGTATTCACTACATGATGACTTTGGCTTGGAAAATAGCAATGCAGTTTCATCAGCATAATGGTGTGACATAAGAATTAATAAAAATGATTGATGAGAGATAAAAGGGTTTCTCTTAATATTTACATGAAATGGACAATAAGGGGTTCATATAGATACATGTTCCAATATGTGTAATGGAATTTAGATTCATAATTCAAAATAATTTCTTTAATGTAAATTAGAATATAGAAATTCCTTACGGAATTTTGGCATTTTAACATGTGTACATGGGAGGAATTAATGAGATAGAAAGGGGTCTCTCATAATTCAAACATAAATATGGAAGAATGCGGGAGGTGCGTAATCATACCCTAACATTTTTAATTGAAAAGACAATGGTATAGAAACATAAAGAATCTTGGAAAAAATGAGAGAGGAAGAAATCCATTACTTGGAAGTGTAATCCCAAAGGCTTGTGAGAGGCTGGAGAGATACTTCATGGGACATTTGGGAACCTTGTGAGGATTTTAGAGATATTATGGTAGGGTAGGGACGTTCTCCAAGGGTTTTTAGTGAAGATAAGTGAGATCTTGGGTGTGTTTATATAGGAAAAGAGAGGGAATTATTTATTATTTATGTTTTGGACACTACACATTAAACTAATCAAAACCAAAAACCATCCCATGGTTTTTGCCTATGGTTTTGAAAAAGAGGAGTGGAAAAAAATTATAAGGCCAATTGGAGAACTTATTAAAATATTATGTTTTCTTATGTAGAGGTCAGTCACACTCTGAAGAAAATCATTTCTAAAAGTTAAAATGTTTTATAAGTCTTGGAGGGTCAACTAATGATTTATAAAATATATAAATATTCTTAAAATCAAATTATTTTAATCTTAAAACACATATTGGTCAAACATACCATTTATTGTGTTTTATTACATCACTATTGGGTCATTATTATGTCATAAAACACATTATATAATTAAATGGTATTTAATTTTTACCAAACAATTGGTTGTATCATAAAATTATTAAAAATTCACCATTAGATAATTTAGATGTCCGGATTCCAAAACTAATATTAATTTTATCTAAATAATTTTCTAAATATGTGATGTTTTTATTTTAAAATAAAAACCGACATTTATTGAAAATTCATGGGTTTTGGCAAAAATGGATTTCAAATATAAATAAAATTACAATTGTATTCATAAAAATTATAGAATCATTTATATTTAATAAGAAATTAATTAATTAAAAATATTTTATTAAAATATTATTTAATTTAAAAATCCACTAATTCATCAAAATAGATTTCTTAATTGAATACTATATGTGCTTTAAAACCCATTCACAAAGTGAAAATAATAAAATGAATGTATATTATTTATTATATACAAAAATTATGCACATAATCATTGTGATATAGTCTTATTACATATCCCCTTATAACACCCGCATAAGACCAAAGGGTAAGGGGTGCTATGGTGACAGACTCTTGGCTAGGCTTTGATAACATCGCTCAGGTAGTAATTTCTATTAAATTCCACTTCTCCCTTAGGAGGTTCTACTCTAGCTTAATGTTTTGAATCCCAGGTTTGGCATGGTCAAGATCAATGCCCAGTGACGCCACCTCGTTTCTGAGATCTCACAAATGGGATTTTCACTAATCAATTATAATTGATGAGGCCATCGCTTCCTTTTTCTGAGTAAATTGGATTTTTTTAAAGACCTATATTTATACTAATCATGTGATCACTGTTCAATGGATATATTAGCAATGGTAACAATTCTTAATGGTATTTTGAAATCAAAAAACATAAAACCAAGTAAGTGCATATGTTTTACATAACCATTTCACATAATAATACATTTAATTAGATAAAGAGGAATTTTCATTAATAAAAGTTTTTATCGTTACATATAATAATTTTTTAAATGTTCAAGAACTAATTTATACACATAATATTTAATAATATCAAATTATTTTTTAATGGATGCAAAAACATCCAAAATAAACTAAAAATTAATCATTCATGTTTTATCAAATGAATCATATTTATATCATAAAATTGATATATGAGACCACTGAAACACATTTATGTTCATTAAAAAAATATAATTTAACTTTTGGATAATTATTTTCATTTTAAAAGAACATCCACTATTATATAAATGTAAACCGACCATGAAACCATAAAAAAAAATGCACCCAAAATAATGAAATTAGACACTATGACTCATCAAAATCACCATAAATGAAAAAAAAAGTTATAATAAATCAAATACATGTATAATTTGTTTTTAATTGGGTAATTAATGAATCTAATTTTATTTTCTCGGATATTAAGTTCAAGTGCATAATGCTTTCAAACATTTGGTAGGGGATTCTCGAATGGTAGTCCTTTTATTTGGGTTATACCTCTTTCATGCCATATTTCACTATGGATATTCCATAAGTATGATTTTTTTGTTTTCCCTTTTTAATTTCTAAGATATACATATTTTCAACTTGGTTTTATGAAAAATATAATAATTTCCCAAAATAACTCTTCTTTTAAAAACTCATCTTGACTCTTATTGAGTTTGTTTCTTTTTCACTCATGAATGATGATTCTTATAAAAAATATATTTTTTCCTTTTTCATTTGGGAACCCTAATGTTTATTCGGAGATTTATTCTCTATGTAATCCTTTATGAAAACCATTTCATTCCAGGGTTTATTTTATGACCATGATTGTTATACCTTTTATGGTCCATGCATGATTATGTAAATGTTAGGAAGTGATATGTGGACCTATAATTATATATCCCTCTAATATATTGGGTAATATGATGTATCTCATGAGATAATTTTTATTAGTCATGAACTTGATGCTAGATTTTATCACAATGATGATGTTATGATTATGAACATATTTTATGCGTGAACATGATGCTAGCTTTGTTCACAACTTTGTGTGGTATTTGACAACTAAGGAATGATATTAAATTTTCGTACATTGCCACATTCCATTCCTTTATCCAATGTTACCCTTTTGATTTTGATAATTATCCCATCTTTATATTATGATGATGACTATTATTCTAACTCATGTTATATCATTTCATGTACAATATTCATCATCTTATTATGATTCTATCTCACCAATTTCATTGATTTATATTGTATGGTGAATACATGTACTAAAGATAAAGTGAGCTTTAGAAGGATAAACAAGAATATTTTAAATAAATTTTTATGTTTTATTATGCACAAGTTCTGTATGTGCCTAATTTCTATAAGATGTTAAATCTTGGGTTTCTGGTTTTTGTTACTCTTTTATGTTTTTTATCTTAAAAATGAGGTGATTGTTATGTTATAAAATTTTTCATTTCTATAGTTTTAGGTATCCATAATATCACTGATAGTTGATTTATGGATAAGGTTTCCCATCAAAATTCTTGTTCAAAGCCCTATTCATGGTTGGACCAAGATTCAATCAACATTGGATAATACAAATGTGGGGGCACCGATATGGATCGATTCATTGGCTGACCGTCTAATAGAGGAGACACTGCATGAGGTATATGTTCTCTACACATCATGGTTTCTCTTGTGTGTGGTAACAACAATATCATTAGGTCCCAATAAGATGACGTATTTACCACATCCTCATGTGAAAGGGAGACGATGCTTGTATGTGGATTATATGTATGTGGATTAGTGAGGTGGTCACCATTTTAATGAGCAATCCCAGCCCACAACAACAGTACTATGTCTAATGTAGAGGTAGAGTGGTGGAAAGCTAGCGGCAATAGAGACGACTATACCATGAGATCTTGAAAGGGAGCCATAACTTCTTCCACATGCATGTACCAATAAAACAATTTAGGAATCCTGTGGATTTCACGTTCCTAGATTTTGATTATCACCTTTCGATCTCCTACCCCAGAATCTGGAAGTTTGTGTGGAAACACCATTACCAAGTCATCTATGTCCTGAGAGTCAGATAAGTTGATGAGGTCGATGAAGAATTTGTTCTTCCCAGTATTTTTCTGATCAGGGAGAGTATTATCCCTTCTTCCCTAGGTTGGATCATTATAAAAGGATACGTATTTAGTGTATGGAAGACCCAAACACTGATTGGTTTGAGAATGAGGATGATCCTCATACTGGATGAAGTGGACATGGGGAGGACCTCTTTCTTAAAGGGCATGAGTATTGAAAAGACCTCGATATTGTTTATTTAATGTGTGGGAAGGACCTTCACTTTGGATGGTGATGGTGTGGGAAGGACCTCTAAAATGCATATCATTGTCATGGGTTGGCTCGTAATGGATTTCATTGGTGATGGTGATTGAGAGAGTCAACCCAACCTACTTATAATTTGTATAGGGTCTTGATCCCAATCGGGAGAAGGAAGATCTTCATTTACATATTACGGGGATTATAGGGACCTGTTGGAATGTTCTAGAGTTGGTGGGGGCCACTGGAGCCATAGAAGACAATTATCCTCATCGGGAATTCTTCTTAGTGTGTCCTCGGTGCTGGCATTCGGTGCTTCAGACCATAGACGATGGAGGAGTGGTTACATCTACCTATTCATAATCTTGATTAACTGATCATTACTGTCACTAATATGGATTATTGGGATACATACATGGAAGCTCCAAGGTTTTAGTCACATATGGGGTGACTCAAGGATCCCCCACTTCCTTGGAATAGGGGACCGAGTTATAGGATCACTCTAAGGTGAGACGCCTAAAGTAGTTAAATATTAGAACAAGGAGTGGTTTCTCCCTATAAGACCCTTGGGGGAAGTAGTGTTGGAAATATGTTGAATCCTCCAGGTCCAGGAGGTCAATATCCCTTGTATTAATTACCCCCTAATATTCATATTGAAGCATGAAGGCATCAGTCACCCTTCATTGGATGATCTATGAGGGTGTGGTGGGGTGTGGGTGCCCGAAAGCTGAAGTCATGGTGGAAGTCATGGAGGATGTGGTGTTGTACATAGTTACAACATTCACATTTCTCATTCCCCTTCACCTTTGAGCATTGGAATGTTTATTTATTATGCTTGGGGTCCTCAAAGGGAGGTGGATTCAGTTGTTAGTTCATATGTAAGAAAATCAATGTCCAATGCCCCAGTGTCATCCAATATTCTGAATAATGAAAGGGATTGCTGCTGACAATGTAGCAGATAAGGGATGGCCAACTATAAACTTCCCCAATCTCTAATGAGTTACATGTTGGGACCACCATCTTTTTAGTGGGACCTAGTTCCAGATATTTAAATTTAGTGACATGCTTATCTAATTTTTTTTTGAAAGATACAATTATCCATACCATGGAGAAGAGTTTCACATTAAGTTCACCATTTCTATTTATTATGCTTTCACCAAGTCCATGCTTATGCATCAGAATATGATGTGCATTTTGGATTCTTTTAGGCCTTGTATTCCCACTTTCCAAAGGTGGGTGACTTTCATAACTTTCATCATTTATGTATTCTCATTGAATGAATATGGATGATGGGATATCGGTTCTTCCTTCCATGGATTGATCCTTGGAGATCATGGCCTACTCTGGGTCTACCTCATAGAGTTAAGTCATGTTCATGAAACTCATTCCCAAATTCATCTCTTTTGGAAACTGATTAATTACACTACTTATGTCTATACATTCAATTTTCATCATGATAGGGTAGAAACCTTCTGTTGGGGGAGTTTTCAAGTTGGGCATCAATGGAATGTCTTGATGTTGGGTACATTGGTCACTTGTATTATTCCCCTTGGGAAAAAATATAATGTGAGGCATCAAAATGAGTGGTACCCAAGGAATCCCATGTCAATCATGAGGTAATAAATCTATGGGGTATTTCCTACATGGATTTTACCTGAGGCATCCCATGTATTTTATGGGGTAAGTATTTAAGTTTATGTTAGATGTTTTACATCCAGTGGAGATTTATAGAGACATCTTGTTGAGACAAATCAAGGAATATGATTAATATCTTATGGAGATATTCACAAGGTTAATGTATTATGGGGACATGATGTGAGAAGGTTGAATAACTTTTTGGGACATATTTGGTGATCAATATGCCCCTTGAGGCTAACCAACTAAGTGTATCCCTATGAGGGGTGGATTTTACACCTAAAAGGTTTACCAGTGGATCAGGGTGCCTCATGGAGGCAGACCTAGATGGTTGGATCAGAATTTCCCAAGAGATAGATCTAGGATAGTTGCTTTGAAATCCCCTTGAGGGGGATTGAGGATGAATGGATCAGAACACCCCAAGAGGTGAATCCATTATTGTTGGATTAGAACATCCCTTGACACCAATCCAAGAGGTGTTTCCTGAGGAGGTAATATGTTACACCATGAGTTGAATGGTCAAAACACCCCTTGGGGTAAATCCATGATGGTTGATTATAATTTACCATGAGGTGTAATAGAGAGGTAAGTCCCTAGGAGGGGGCACCAAGGCATACCATTGGTCGGGAAACACCTTGAGGGGAGCCTGAATAGTTGATCAGAATGATCTATGAGGTAGATCAGGGTGGTGAGTCCCTATGAGAGAGAAACTAAGTGAGACATTGGTCAGGATACCCTTTAAGTTGAACCCATGAGGTTGATCAAAACTCCCCTTGACGATGATTAAGGAGGTACGTCCCTAGGAAGGAGCACTTAATTTTACTGTTGGTCGGTACACCCCTTGAGGATAACATGGGAGGTTGATCTGACCCCTATTATATGGATTAGGGAGGTATGACCCTAGGATGGAGAAGCTTATTTTTCCATTGGTCTAGATAGAACCTCATGGAGTCTTCTTACGTACTCTTCTTAGAGGACAAAGATCAAAACCCAGGTAGTTAGACATCACGGTTTAAGGTCGTATGGTAGGATGTATCCTTATAGTTTAACCTAATGTGATAAAGACCCTCATTTCAAAAAGGGAGAACTCAAAACAGATGGTATGGTTCTAATTTATTGAAGATTCCTAGTTGCTTCTAAGAGAAGTGATGATGTGGATCGGGCATACGCATGACAGCTTCTCTTCACAAGAGTATTACTCTTTAGGGAAGGATGTGTGGAGTACACATTGAAGCTTCCTAGTATGGGTGATTTTTTTACCATAGTGGGAGAAAGGGTGGAATCTCAGGAGAATCATACATATTAAATATCATTCTTGTTGCACGAGTTAGGGTTTGGGGTAATCCCATGTAAATCATACATGGGGAATCCTATGCATGATTTGTATTTTAAGGTTACAGTTTTATGTCATGTGCTGAGAATGTTGTCATGCAGTGTAATATCGTACGACCAGAATTTGAAGCTAGGAAGTTTTACATCATACAACCTGGATGTGGGAGGACTCACTCCTTTCCCCATGGGATTATGTGTCAATTTCTCATGTCCCTTTGGGAGGGGCATCACTTTGGCACTTCCAGGGTATTACTAAGGGAGGAGTGGCCAGTCACGATGCCCATGTTAGAGTCCCCAGGCTCAGAAGAAACTGGGGTTAGAGTACCCATGCACAGAACAAGGTGTTGTGAAGGCATTGGAGACATCAGTTAGGGTAATCGAATTTTTTTGTGTGCATGTTTGGAATGATTCGTGCAAGAGGTGTGCACAAGGGTTGGTATTTCCATGCGATATTTATGCGAACATGGTGATCTAGCACAAGGGTTAGTCGTGGATCCTAAAGTAGTGGGCGGGCATGGGATTTTTGGTTGGGAATAGATCAAGGGTACTTGTAAGGGGAAACTTTTACACACATATCACCAATGTTAAGAGGTGTTGCACGAAGCTTACTTAACCTCAGTCCAATACTTGTTTGGTCCCACTGGTGGTTTTTAGGGCAAGATGATCTACCTTGGGGGATCCATGTTTCACTCATTCAAGGAAGGTCAGTTTTAGGCATAGAAGATAAAGATTTATCTTTTGGAGGGCCACCCTAATGAATGCAGTTAGCTTATATTTATTACTAAAACGTTCAATGGTCAGTGTGAAAGACTTTGGGAATGGAATGGGTCTTCTTCATGGTGTGTCATTTGTAATTGGAGATTGTCCAAGTAATAAATCCTGTTTGACATTGCCTTTGGCAAGAAATATAACCTATTATGTGCATTGTTTATATCTTGTGTGAAATACTTATATCTTTTTCACAATTTCCTTGGTAATCGTATTGGATTTGGAATAAAGTGTGAAAAATACCATAAATTTTAGCAAGAAAGGGGCTTTCATGTGGAATGGAGTCTTGCGTGCAAGATTAAAATATTTTATACACCCTGAGATGTTCCTTCTGAGTTAGATGCATGCTTGATTTTCCCATAACTAACCATTTCTGGACTCAAGTGATATTTCACTTCCAATAAATTCGTTATTCTATATGTATATTTTATGGTGACTCTAAATATCTATATATTTAATTTATATGATATTTATATAAGGGATAAAATTATGAAGATTATAGAAAAATTTATTAATATACAAGTACTAAACTACCAAATCAAAACAGACATGAAAATGAAGCAGTTAACACACAAAATTGTTATAATAATAAACGATTATTGACAACTAGGTTTCATAAATGGATGATATATTATATTATATATATGTATATGTTTCTTATGTGAATATAATGAATCTATGTTTATTATATAGTAGGTTAAAATCACATATGAGGAAATTTGAACTTGAGGTAAGGGGTTTCATCAATAAATATCATTTTAATGTGTTAGATTACTTATTTATTGTCTTTGAGATGATAAGATTATGTGTGTAATTTCATATTACTTTTTTATGATATATTTCCCCCTATTTTATGTTTATTTACATTTGATTCCCATAATCACTATATCGATTAATTCTCACTTCAATGATATGATCTTTTTAAGGGATTTCATCTAGATTTTCACTCCATTGAGACGTATTTGGTAATGTGCATCTATTTATTTTAATGTTTATAATATACTAACCCTTTGACGTATTTAACTTGGATATATCATTATTAATGATTATTAATATATATATTCAAGTTTATCTATTCAAATGGTAACAATTTGAATGTTACTAAAGAGTTACTAATTTATTTTACAATCTCATTTATTTGGGATTGATCTTATTTTCATAAAAGTAATCTTATAATCTATCCTTCGTAAAATCCATAAAATTTATTATCCTGTAGATATTTATGGGTTTTACATTTTTCTTCTCCTTTTCACTTGAATAATTAAAATTAATATTTAAAAGAAAATTTGATCTTATTTCTCTTTTTGAATAAGGTATATTTTTCTTCTATTTCTGTATTTATTAAAATTATTTTACAAAATATCTTTTTATTTTTCCCAAATTATTTATAAAGTGAATTTTATGTTATCCATGTCTATTTAAAAGGATTGAATGTAATATTTATAATTTTTTCTAAAATTTTCATTTTCATCTTTCGATGTAAAAAGTAAAAAAGAAATGATTTCTTTTTAACATATGTGAGGTTAACAGACATTCACGCAACCATAACTATTTTTTGATATTTAACTTCTTATACAATTATTGAATGATTTTAAAAAGAAATATATTTTATGAAAACAAATTTAAAGGTTTCAATTTCATTTTCTTATTTCTATTAAAATATTATATTTGACTAAAAAGATAAATTTCTTGGGGAATTGATGGTAATCTCTTATCTCTTGGTTAATTTTGTGGTCATTAACATTCTCATGAAAATTTCACTTTATTATGATAATTTATCATTAGAAATTAAATTTCTCAAAAATATTTATATTAGTGATATCAAGTATATTATTATTTAATAATTTTTATACCATTTCAATATATGGTAATTTATTATGAAATTTATTTGATTTACTGGGAAAATATTGATATTCTGTGTCCTTTACATAATATATATCTATGGATAAGCCATATTGTTTGTTAATAAAATTTAGCATTAAATATTTGAGGAATTCATTTCACATGCAATAATGTTTGGGACTTGGTTATTGATATCCCCTCAATGCATTTATATGTATAATGAGAAAAACCAGTTGGTTGGGATTATTAAATGGGTTACTTAGTGTATAACTACCAATAGTTTAAATTAACTTAGCATAAGGTTTTGAAGGAAAATATATCATGATATCTGATATCTTGATGTCCAAATTTAATAATTTCATTCATTGATCATTCATTTATTATTATCCATGAGATTGCTATATTGATATTATTCATGGGTTCTTTTCATACTCAAGTTATTGATTAAATGCCATGTGTTTTTTGGTGTTTACCCTTCCATATTAATTATTTCTTATTTACTCGTGATAAATTTTGTTTTATTTAACCCCTACTATGCATCTAAGCTCACTCTTTACTATGTTTCCTTTCCTAGAAACATGAAGAAGGAACATTTGAATGAGTACAAGGATGTATAATATTTTATTTCTCTAGGTTATATATTTTTCAAATATAATTTAGGAATCATGTATATATCTATTTTACCAAGACGGATAAACTATTTAGTCCCTCAGGATATGATTCCTTGCATCTAGTTCCAATGCAATAAAGTAACCACTTGATCTAGGATTCTAGGGTTTTGGACTTTACCATTGGTATCATAATAATTTTAGTAAAATCTTTGGGAAATAGATATAGGAAACAATAGATTAGGGAACATAACCCTATGATTGAATTTGAGGATAAGTTGAAGTATATAACAACATCCTAAAGTTTTTTTGTAAGGTATATATAATGTTTCTTTTGTATAAATACATCATCATGTGGATAATTAAAGGTTATATGGTTTTTTTATATATGAATCAATGGGTAATAAACATGAAAAATTTGTTCAAGTATATATTAACTTTTTTCTATTGCACTATGAATTTACCTTTACTGCACACTAGGTTTTACAATCCTGGGTGATATACTTTGGTTAATTTATTTTTTCTTTATGGTACATTCTAATGAGTGAGATAATATAACCTATGGGGACCTGTGTTATTACATAGTGATATGGGATAAACCTAATGTGTATTGGATTGACAACTCTAAGGTTGATCATAAGTTTAAAAGAATAGATACCCCTTTTGTGGTTTCATGTTATGGGTGTTTAACATGATTATATATATTTTGGGTGAAATTTATGGATATAAAACCCTTTAATTTATTATATAACAATGTTATGTGAGGGATAATGTCTTTATATTTAGTGTACATGAGTTTAATGATATTAATAATTTTTAGAGTTAATATGATCATTGATGTTGAGGTAATTATGGTTGATTGGGATAAAAGTGTTTGCTAATTTTGGGAATATATCACATCGATATCCATGGGATTGATAACTGATTTAATGACTAAGTTATTAGTGTTAAGTATACTATATTTTGAATATTATTTGGTTAATGTAATCATAATTTGAAGAATGAAAGTTCAGCTAATTTATGGAATTATATATGAATTTATTTTCTCTCTATGGCGATTCAAGATATTTATAGAAATGATTACAATACATTGGGAAGTATATGATTTGGTTTTATTAATTTTTGTTATATAACCTTTAGAGAGATTTATATTATTAAGAGATAATATTTGGTATTATATTAAAAGAATATCATAAAACCTTTCAGTTTTTTGGGCTTTGTATTTGGTAAAACATATTTTGGAGGAGTCTTAATATTAAGATAAACATTATATATTATTACTAAGGTTTTATATATTAATATATTATTTCATAAGATGAATATTTTTTATCCATTAATTTTTTTATTCATTCTTTATAATCACACATTAAATGGTTAAAGGGGAACCCAAAAATTACATTGCGTATAGTATTTGGGACATTACAAGACCCAAAGGTCTTAAAAGAATACATCCTAGGCTATAACTACTAGAAACTATCCCTCACTAGAATATTCATTGTAATTAGATCTCTACCTTTTCCCGGTTATTGAACTAGATGTCTTGTGCAAGGATTCACATGCCTGGTAAAAATGTAAAGGGTCATACCCTCTCATTATTCCAAATCTGATAGCTCTACTATATTGAATGTGCCTTCGCTGAATCCGCCTCTTGAGCTTATTTCATAAAAAATATTTTGGTTCGTATCTTCACATATTGTGTCCTAAAGAACTTGAGGTGACCCATAGGCCTTAAGGTGGTCGGAAAGCCTTACTGACTCAAAGGTCGGGCTGGCCCGAAGGCCATAAGAACTCTAAGACCAAACTAGTGTCCCGAAGGTGAATATTTATGGATGCTATAGTTCCAAATAGTAACTACTATAGTAACTACTACAATGATGGATACAATGCCTACTATAGTACTACTACGGTATCTTGAAAATATTTCTCCACCTGGGATTGAACATGGGTTTTGTGGATGCACATGAAGAGTCTTCACCAACTGGGCTGAGACTCATTTGCTGAAGATTTTTCCATATTAAATAACTTGTGCAAACCATTTTGGTTTTTTTAAATATTATAATAAATAATTAATTAATTTGAAATCTTTTAGGGATCTTATGATCCATTAAATGTTAATTTTAGTTCTTAATGTATAAAAAAATTCATCTTGAAAATGTATTCCTTATAATAAGAGATGAAGTGGAAATTTATTGAAGCATAACCAAATAAAGAAATTATTCTTATGAAATGGAAAGAAATCAAGTAATTACATTTTATCATATTTTTTATATTGATATTAAATGAATCTCTAAACATTAAGAAAATGATCTTTAAATAAAAAAATATTATTTTACATTCATTTTCTATTAATGATTGTTCCTTTTTCCCATCATTGATTTTATAGATTTATGGTTACTAACTTTCTCATGACCATGACACATGTCACTCACTATTATTCCCTACATGGTATTTTCTCCTCCTTGTATATATTTTTATTTTCTACCACTATTTTCCCTATCTCAGAACTCAAATATGTGGAATTTTATGTTGCCTTTATGTTTTCCACTTCCTATTTTCAAAAAAGGTTTCATTAACCCACTCTATGATGCAAGTTTGAAAAAAATGGTATATAAAAATATTAAACATTTGATAAAAAAGATAAAATTACGAGGGAAAAACTTATTTTTTGGGGTATAATTTAACACGCTGAAAATTTAGAATACATTTTTAACAAATATCATTATTAACAAGAAAAACCGAGCATAAAGAGACCCATGATATACTATAAAAATTTTATTTTTTAATATAATATTTATCACCTAGATGTTGGTGTAACACCCCCAGATTTTAAAATTAAGTTGAAATGAATGAAACTTTTTTTATATAAATATTTATAACTATACTTTAAACTTAATTTTTCTGCTTTGATATTTTTAATTTCAAAAAATGGTCATCTAAAATTGCTATTAGTAAGTTATTTCGAGTCTAATGGAACCAACCTGATTTTTTGGTGAATAGTAACATGCACTTATGAATGTTAATATGAAACTAATGAATGGTACATTTTATTATTATTTTATTTTTATAATGCCTTTAAGATAATGATATCTTGATTAATTTTTCAAGATGATGTAAAATTATTTATAGATTTAAAATAGTTGTTTTTTAATAAATTATGGTTTTATTTAAAAATTAATTTAATAATATGTAAAAATTATTTTCAAAAAATGGAGCTCATTTTTTTAATTCTTCACATTGAAAAATGGCTAGGGTGATTTTTTGAATTTTTTTGAAATTCTTTAATTTTTTATGAATAGTGAAATACGATAAATTGTGATAACTGAAAAATACTTGTTTTACTCCATAAAGGTGATTAAAGGCGGATTAAATACCACTTTTTTGGAATCCGCATTCAATTATTACTATTTGGGGTCACATTAATCAATCTTATTTATAGACTTGAGAAAAAATATTTAAATTATGAGTAAAATAATCTAAAATCCCTCCTCTCCTCCACTATTAATAACACCATCATTCCCCTCTTCCTCTCACACCTCTAAAGCCTTGATCATTGTCTAATTTCTTCCAAATTCCCTCTCAAATTCTCTTCCCCAAGTTCAATATCTAATGTTATCACCAAAAGACCCAAAAAAGGCCTTAATGGGGGGTCTCAAGGAGAAGAGATCAAGAGGTAAGAATCCCCTTCCTTTTTCATGGGTTTTCTTTTCAATTCCATTATTTTCTTATACTCTCTTCCCCCACTATTATCCAGGAGGTATGAAATGTATAGAATCATATATATTATATATTTTATCATGTTCATTTACCAAAATTATCATCTTCCTTCCTCTCTTATCCCTCTTGTTTTAAAAATAAAAACACCGTTTATGGTGTTCTAATTTACCAAAATCATGGGCGATGTGTTTTCAATATCTATTAAATACTTAAAATATGATCATAAAACCCTTTTAATGGTTGAAGAAAAATTTAATGTGTATTTATAACATATTTTATGTTCTGTAATGAACTTTTATGCTTGACATTAAATTATATAATGAAACAAGTTCATGTTTATCGAGGAACTACTAAAAATGATCTGATCGGATATCATTAATGTTTTATCTAATGATCCATCACGATATATGATAAAAAATCATTTATGGTATAATTATATATTATGGAAATATATGAATACTATTTATTTCCAATTATGGAATTTATTTTCCAAATGACAAGAAAATCAAATACAAACTGGTCGTTGAAATCATGTAAACAACATAACCAAAACAATGGAAGGAACAAAATACTAAAAAATAAAGGGGAAATGATGTTATGAAATGGTCATATAAGGCATTATAAACAATAATATGTTTCTTTAAGATATTAATAACACTCTTTTATCTATTATAATTGAGTTTTAAACAAGTTGTAAGTAATCCAAATCAAGGGTAAGGGAATTCTTAACCCGATATCCATTCTTTAGGTTAACATTCTACTTCATTATTTATGTGTTATTAAAATTATTTGTGTGATTAATTTTGAATATATTATGTTGGATTATGTTTATTTAAATTTTATATACATATTCCATCCACACAATTAAGTCTCACCTAAATTATATGATATTTTTAGGGACTTTTATTTTAAAAACCACTTTTAAAATTTTGTTTTATGAACTTCAAAAGAAATGTTTTTATGAAATTATTAACATTTTATGATTATTTTCTATTTCTTGTTAATTGTTTATTATTAAGTTTGGGACTTATATATCCCTAAAATTCATTGGTTATGTGTAATTTTTAGGATGTTTTTATGGTTACTATAAGTGTAACTACAATGGTTACGCAATAAGGTGGTCATGACGGTTACATTGTATGGTAGCCATAAGGGTTACAAATTATAAGGTTTCTGAGAGTGTTACAAATTATGTAAGTAATTCCCCAAGATACCATTATGGTTATATTTATATTAATTATGTTTCTTGGAATCACTTGTTTCACAAAGTATGTATATATGGGTGAAAAGTATGTCTATTTGAAAATGAATTCATGCGTTTACAAGTAATCATGGACTAATGTTTTATTTTACTCTTTTTATATCCTTTAATGATCTTTTTGTTCATATCCAAAGTTTTTAATTTATTTTCATAGGTAATAATTTTGTGTAAGACAAAGGAGGAATCCATGTTAAATGTTGTGAATGTTTTCCAAAGAAATCCAGTTTTATTTGAATAGTTTTATATTTTGGAAGAGATGGATATTGTTTTTGTGGAAACTACTCTATATGATTGTGGACTGTTTTGAATGTGTTACATCCCAGTTATATAAAAATATAAACTTTAAAAGATCCTAAATGTTAAAGGAAGTTATTTCTTGACTAAAATTCAAGAAAAATTAATTTAATAAGGCCACGTACTTATATTTGGTGTTAAAGGATGTTTTAGATAAATTTTGGGGTTTTTATGATATTAGTATAATAGAATAAATAATTTTTACTCTATGTTTAACATGAAATGATATAGAATTTAAATATTACTATATTTCTTCAACTAATATATGTTTGTTCAAAATGGTTTTCTGCAGATGAAATAGGGAATATGATGTGGAAAGGCACTGATATAATAATATCCTTCCGAATATGTAGCATGGAATGGTGGGAATTGGAACTGAGTATTTTGTGATAGTAGTGGCTCAGCAGACACAAGCAATAAATGGTGGTGTAATCCATACAAGATAACAACAAGAGTTACCACAAAAGGACATGACAATAGTGGAAGATTTTATGAGACAAAACCCTCATTATTTCAATGGATCTTCAGACCTAGTGGCGGCTAAAGGATGGATTATGTCCCTTGAAAAGATATTTGATGTTATGGGATCTTCAGATAATCAAAAGGTAAGTCTTTCCATTTATCATTTTAAAGGTAAAGATGATCAGTGGTGGTCAATGGTTAAGAATATCCAGGATATAGATGATATTTATTCCTTATAGTGAGATGAATTTAAAATTATTTTCCTTGAAAAATATTTTCCTAAGGTGGTGCGCCTTAGAATAGAGAAGAAATTGCTTGAATTAAAGAAAAAGGAGAAAGATTTAGTGGCTGTGTATGAAAAAGACTTCACCTGAATGGCGAGGTATGCTCCAAATATTATTCTGGATCTTAATAAAAAAAATAAAATATTATACCTCAGGAGAATAAGAGGTACCTATGGAAAGAGATCGGTAAGAATCAGTCAAAGAAATATTTTGGTAAGAAATTCTAGTTTCTAGTTTGTGAAAATTGTGGAAAAGAGAACCTTGGGGAATGTCATTCCAAAATAGGGATGTTTTTTCAATGTGGTAAGTTTGTAAATGTGGCCTTAGATTTTAAATAAAATTATCCTAAGACTAATCTTGATAATGAAACTATAAACGGTTCTAAATGTGGTGATATGGGTCATTATGAAAATTCCTACCCAAAAAGAGATCCAAATGATACCAAAAAACTAGACAATAATTAGAAAGGTGTAGTGAGATCCTTTATAACTACATCTACATATGTCAGGCTATCCAACAAAGTGGAATCAATTACTTTGTTTGTTTACTCATATTTTTCTAATGTCTTGTTTGATACGGGGTCTACCAATTCCTTTATTTCTAACAAATTTTCTGGTAAATTTAAAATATCACCTCGACAAATGATACAAATAAATTATTGTTAAAATACCAGTGGGAAATATTAGAGAAAAGATAAATTATAAGAATCATTATATTGTTTTTTGTGGAAGGAATTTACCTAAAAACATTGTTGTTTTTCCTTAGTAGAGTTTGATGTCATACTGGGAATGTATTGACCTTTTACTTATCATGCTAAGATTGACTGTAGAGATAAAGAATGTTTTTTCAAAAAGAGTTTTAGTTTGTATACAATAATGAACCCATACAATTGATAAAGCATTATGAGGATAAGAAACTGTTGAAAGATGGAACTGAAAGTTATCTTGCTCATACTTTTATAAATAAGGGAACTGTTCAGATTAATGAAGTACGAGGGGTAAATGAATATCTTGATGTGTTTCTTAATGAGTTACCTAGTGTTATACCTAATTGAGAAGTTGAATTCACAATTGACTTAGTTCCTGATTCTAATCTCATTTCAAAACCCCCTTATCAAATTTCTTAAATGGAACTTTTAGAGTTGAAAAATTAGTTATAGGATTTTTTTGATACAGGCATCATTAATCCTAGCACATCAACATGGGGTTCTCTTGTTTTGTTCATTAAAAAGAAATATAGTTACATGAGTCTTTTCATTATTTATAGATCTTTTAATATCATCACTGTTAAAAACAAGGATGGAATAACATTTGATCCTTCCAAAACAAAAGGGGTTGATGAATGGCCAAGACCTTCAAATGTTATAAAGATTTATATTTTTTTTTGGATTAGAGGGTTATTACCGAATTTTTTTTAAAAATTATGCCTGGTTATCTAGCTCAATAACTAAGTTATTGTGAAATGTGGTTAAATAATTTTGGATGTAATGATGTTATGTTCGTTTTCAATAACTGAAGAAGAGATTGGTGAATGCTCCAATTTTGGCCTCACCTTCCTAAAATAGTTAGTTTTTTATCTATACTGATGCTTCATTTAAGGGACTTGGTTATGTTCTGATGTAGAATGATAAGGTAATTGCTTATTCTTAAAGAAAACTAAAACCTCATGATTTAAATTATCCCACACATGATTTAAAATTGGAAGTTGTGGCTTTTTATTAGAAAAATTGGAGGCTTCATTTATACGGAGTAAAATTTCAAACATATACTAACCATAAAATTTTGAAATATATATTTACTCAGAAAGAATTAAACATGAGGAAAAGAAGATGTCTTGAACTAATAAATGATTATGATTTTATGATCAATCACTAAAAAAATGTCTTATAATAATAGAAATTTATTGATAGATAATGTATATGTTGGAAAAAATTATCAATTCCAACTGATATTAAATTTTATTGGTAAATATTTTATGTACCAACAGTTTTTTACCAATAATTAGATCTGTTGACATTGATCCATTAACACCAACAAATCTTTTAGAAACATTTAAATTTATTGCTTTATCATATCAATAATAACATTTTTTTTACAAAAAAATGATTCTATTACTATTAATTGTTATTACCAATAGATTTTCTACCATTATAAAAATTGGTTTCCCTAAATTACCCAATAATATAAAATATTTTAGAAAAAAAGGAATATGTATATATATATATATGATTTTCAATAAATGTTATAAATTATAAATATTTTAAAAAATAATAATATAATCATATGTTTTCATTGATACATTATAAATTATAAATATTTTTAATAAAATCATAAAATCATATATTTTCATTCATACATTATAAATTATAAAAAATTTAATAAGATCATATAATCATATGTTTTCACGGATACTTTATATGTTTGTGATAATATATATATTATATGTTTGTTATAATATAAATTATATTTTTTTATGATAAATGATTATAATTTTTTAAAGATTGAATGAAGTAAAAACTAAAAAATTATTCACATATATATAATTTCATTATATGTATATAATATAATTTTTTATTCAGAATATTTAAATTTTAAACAATTTTCACTGTATATAAATTATATATAAATTTATTGTACATCCTGATGATAAATATATTTTTTCTTTTATTTCGTAGAGGATAAGAATTCACCCCAGATTGTATAGATCTACCAATATCTGGCCATTGACACCATATAGCACCACCTCAAACCCATTTTCTATGCACCGTCGTCTGTCGAAGCCTCCGCTGACAGTCCCAACTGCCATCACCAATTCCCAGACCACCGTGAGCTACTGCCTTCACTAAACCCGACCACCACCTCTTCAATTAATGTCTATATCGCACACCTCTGCAAGGAAGGACTTCATCCACGCACCTCCCTCTAACTCCATATATGGAATCTAGCCATGTCCTCTTCTGATTTCCCACACATTCTCCTCTGTTTGTAATTTCTTCTCCTTAACTCTCTTATTCGTCTCCTTTAATTGTGATTTTTATTATATTCTTTGCGATGAATGTGACCCATACAAAACATAACCTAACTTTTGTTGAATCATTATGGTTAAGGTTCGTGAGTAAAGATTGTGGACCATTTTATCCATGGTTCTGTTAGGTTTTTTAGGGAAGTGGATAATTCTTGGCCAATTGGTGAATAATGCTTAGACATTTAATTGTTTGGTTATATTTTATTTATTGATTTTGTGTGTGTAATGCCTCAATGTAGTGTTTTTCTTGACTAATGAATGATTCTCATTCTATTTGGTGACTTCATATAGGATGGTTGGTTGTTGAATACTCAATGGGGTTCATGTGAAGGCTTGGTTTTGTATATTGTTTCTTTTAGAATGATTTTAGTTGACTATTTTATGCTTGTGTGTTGATTTTTAATGAAAAGAATCAAGTATAAGTTGGGGTTTAATTTGGATGAGTTTCTAATGGATGCTGATGGGTGGTGTTCTTTCTTGCAGAATGCAGATGAGCTCCTTGGATTGACTTTCTCTTCCTTGATTCTCGTATGTTTTTTTGAAAATCCCATCTAATTTCTAGTTTTTTATCATCAATTTAAAAATCTAATGAAAACTATTTCTTCTTTATGTCATATATTGATAAAAGGATGGTAATGTTTGGTTTAAGATACAACCCCCATTCAATGTAGTGTTTAAATTCATTATTTTGTTTTATTACATTAATCAACTATTTTTTCATTGAATTTTATATTTAAAGTTTTCACTTCTAAGAGTTATTACAATTCATGGATTGTTCTCAAAGATTCAATTAGATGAAATATAGACAAAAGTTGATATCTATATTGAATTTTATTTATATTTTTAATATCATAATTTTATTCTTATGTTATTATAAATTAGCAGTGTTTTTTTCATGAATAATATTTTGTTTCTTTATTTAAAATTAATTATTTTTTGTGTTATTTGTAAGTTTGTTTCTTTGTTAATACATGAATAATATTTACTTTGTTAATTGTTAACCATTAGTTTTAGTTTCCAGGTTAATTAATGTAACACCCCGAGATTTTATGAAAAATATTCTTTTTAATTTCATTAATGTCTTGTGTTGTATGCTACAGCAAAAGGAGCCTGCACAACACGCATCCTCGACTTGCCTTGCATTACATGCAATCACGACCTTCCTCAATAGCGTGTGTAGTACGCAATACCGAGTTTCCCAAAACAACGATATGCTATTAAAATATTATTAAAACTAATCGCTATGAATAGTAATAACCACTTTTTGAAATTTTGTAAATTTTATTTTTCAAAATGGACTTCATTTTTGGATTCGGAATATCAAAATTATCTTAGGGTCAAATTTTGGTACTTTTCGGATAACATTCATATTCTGATAAATAGTGAAAATTACTAAATTTTAATTAAAAACAACTTTTTTAATCGAAATAATTAATAGTGATAAATTATTAATTTGAGTGGTTTTAAAGTATATTTAGAATATATTTTTACAATTTAATACAATGTTGGTCATTGGATGTAATTTCACATTTAAACCAGTTATAAACAATTGTCAATCTCTTGATAGTTATTATCTCTTAAAAACACGCTATTTGTTTCGGCGACGGGAATTAATTTTTAAATTTGTTAATGTAACTGATATGTTTTGAATTTGATAAAACAGACATCATTTTTTAATTCATAATATCAAATATATCTTAGGCCTAATTTTTGGTATTTTTCTGAAAACTTTCATTTTTTGATGAATAGTGAAACCACTAAGTGGTAGTTAAAAAAACTGAATTTTTCATAAAACTTAATTTTACCGCTTCTGTGAGTGGAATTTTGAAAATTCTAGAGACACGGTTATTATCAAGGACTAAAATTTGGTTTAATGAGATGAAAATAATTTTTGGTGAATAGTAACTTTTTACTTTTTTTACCACGGTTTAAAGTAAATAGGGTAATTAAGGGTAAAAAAATATTATTATTACCCTAAAACATGTCCTAATTCTATTGGAAAAGTGTAATTCGACCAAAAACAACCTTAGGAATAAAATATGACCATTTAGGCCCACTTGGATTAGATTATGACATTTATTATTAATTTATTTAAAGAAGGGTTAAAATAGTTAAAATCAATGTTTAATAAGTAAATGATTTTTAATATGGGGTTATACATATGATAAATTCTACTATAAATATTCATTAGAAATCTAAAGAAATTTCATACATAATGTTATTTTATTTTTAATTTTTAGACATTAAATTATCTAATTTATTTATGACACAACGATGATGCAGTAATTATCTTATTAATGAAATATTGACATAATTGATGTTATAAATACCCAAATAAATGTAATTTGAGACTTTTTATGAATTAAACTAATTTTCCAGGTTAATATGACATGTTAGTATTGATTTAATTAACTTGGTTCGAAGTAATCATTCTGTTATGAGATTCACAAAAATCAATTACTAAATAGTGTCAAAATTTACATAAAATAGTTTTTAAAATAAATATTATATTATTAATTGTTATTTTATTCATAAAAATCTAATGTTCGGCCAAATTACTTATATAAGGTTATATATATTAATAATAAACAACTAGGGGTTCTTTTGGCTTGTTATAGTAAGTTTATTAACCTTGTAGTGTAAAAACACAAGAAGACACGGTAAAAGTAAAATTATTTAAATTAATGTTAAATCTAAATGATAAGGTTAAAATAGGAACCTAAACTTGTCTAAATTATATTTTATGAGATGATTTAGACCCATCACCACCTTAGCTTCGAAATAAATCAATTTGGAGATATTTAAAACCGAATTTGGATTTATAATAAAATAATATTTTCAGTTTTTCCAAAGGTGCCCCTCTCCTCCCTTATAAAAGGGCACCTCCTCCCTCTCTTCCTCACACCACTTTGAGCCTTAAATCTCTGCCAACCCCTGCCAAATTTTCTTCTCCAATTCCCTAGAAATATTCTAGAGGTCCTGGTATTTTTCAAATACCAATTTTAGTACCCTAAGAGGAGGACTCAAAGAGGCGCTTCAAAGAAGAGGAAATGTCCGTTACCGATTCTTTCAACTTTATTTCTTCTTCCACTTATTCTTCTTAGGTTGTTTCATTATGAAGTAATAACATAAGTATCACTCATATACTGATATTTTATTATAAGTATGAGACATCCCTATTTCACCATCTATCCATCCTGTGGAAAACAAAATCACCGCGCGTGCGTACGTACGGAATATCGTCTCCACGTCATGGTGTAATCTATTTTCCACCACCACCTTACTTGGATGGGTATAATGGTGTACATAATAACTATATATGATTATTGTAAAGTTATATTTATTCTGAAATAGTATAAATACACTCCAATACAATTCCACGATCATGAGAACGATATCATCGCTCGTGCGTACGTACGGACTACTGTCTCCACGACGCGATGAGATTCATTCTCCACGTTAACCATTCAGGAATGATTATAAATTATATATAATAAGTAATCATGAAATATATTACATAATAATGATACTGGATTTATTTGTATATATATGTATTTCATCTACTTAATTCCATTCAACTTAATAAGGAAACGAAAACAGCGTTCATGCGTACGTACGGCCTACCGTCTCCATGAACGGTGTATTTCTTTCCATTTACTGATTTATTATATATATGTTAATTCTGAATATATATTATATATAAATCATGTTTTATATTATGGAATTATGTAATCATGACCTAAGTAATCATATGAATAATTACAAGTCAAAACACGGACGACAAATGAAACGATTTTACCCAAAATGCTCTTTAACATGGAATTTACAAAAGAACGGGTAATATAAAGTCACAAGTGAACCATATATAATATCATAACAATGATTATGATTCTTTAATAAGTCAATGACATTATTTAAATCATTATACAGGAGTTTCGGACACTTACGAAGCAAATCGGACCTAAGGTAAGGTAAAATTTCACAATCTCATTTTTATCTGAGATTGTTTACACTTTGGTATTTACTGGGGTGTATTTTATGAACCACATAGATGTTTCCTCAATATGTAATATTATTTCCATCCAACTAAATTTTTTTAAATCCAACTTTACCCTTCAGCGAGTTTTTAGTAAAAGACATGAAAGGAATCTCTTGTCGTTTTTCATACGAGGAACTTTTTGACTTTTCCGACAAAAGTACGAGAAGAATGTTTTTTTAACTTATACGGTATGAATGGATTTTTAAAACAATATTTCCAAGAATATTAATTTACAAGTTTTCATGTTTATTTTTAATCAACTTCTTTTAGTTTAAATTTGTATGGCATGTTAAGAAAGGAAAAATGTTTTTGAAGTAGAAAGGATATTTTCCTCAAGAATGGAGTTCAAGAGTTTTATCAAAATTATTTTCCATCTAAGATAATATAGGGTTCTGTTTCTATCCCTATTATTACATGTATTTGATTATGATTTGATGGAAATATTTTTGTGAATTCCTTTTTCTTATATGAATTTTTTTATGATGTCACGATGATTAAGATTCCCATTTTTATTACATGGGTTATGCTATGATGTATGGTATATGATTTTGTGGAACATATAAGAATGGTATCATTATGAGATGGGTGGGACCTATATCTCTCTCCAATGCATTGGGTAAAGATTTTATATCCCATGAGATAGAAATGGCTAGAACGACAGGTTAAACCGGTTCAGTGAAGCAGGGCAGAAACGAGGAATGAACTCGGTTCAAAAATGGACTTTGTCCACTAAGATAGTCTTGGAAATAAGTCTTGACTAATAAGAAATTATTCTCTATGATTATGTGTGTATTCCACAAAGCTTCATGTTTTAAGTTATGATTATTGTGATTACATTTCACTACTATGATTTATCCCATGTTATGAAATTATGATCTCTTTTGCAGGTTAAGATTTCCAAAAGTTATGTTCTTATGAATATGATGTGATTGATATTTCTTTTGTTTACCCTTACGGACCATTTGAGCCCACTGTTTTATGTTTTCTTTTCCCTAGGATATAAAGAAAGGTTTTAGGTAAGGAAAAAAAGGGAAGATCTTTATGGGAGATGTTGAAGATCTTTCACAACGATTAAAAGATTATATTTCGAGTTTCCAAAGACATTAAACTATTACGGTCCTTGTGTGTGTGTTTTTGTATTGTTCTAAGTATTCTGAAAAAGTAATGTAATGTCCGTGTACGTCAAGCTTAGGATCTATACAGTTGGTATCAGAGGAAAGGTTTAGTCAACCTTTGGAAACTAGGATGCGAGAACTTTAGTGAGATCCCTAGAGATATTTCTAAGATATGTCTAGGGATGTCCCTAAGGTTAAGTATACGTATAGGTTATAGTCCTAGAATTACGCTAACGATCTTAGAATTAAACCTAAGATGTTAGATATTGAAGGTACTACCCCATTATTATGTTGTTTTCCCTAGCATGATTTTTACCTCTCACACTATTCTTTTTGGCTTTTAGAAAATGGATGGAAACAGGAAGATTCATGATAATGGAGGATATGATGGACAATGGAATGATATTCTTCATGAGAAACCAAATGAAACGGTATTTGGAAGTCCAAACATCTTTATTATGCCTAATCAGAAATCTCATAATATGATCAATAATCTCAACTTTGGTATGTTTCCCGACTCAGATAATAAGAGAAAGATGGAGTTTCATGATGATCATAGAGGAAAGAAAGTTTAATTTCCCTCATGTAAATCATGTGGGAAGAGGCATCGGGGAGATTGTTTAAAGGGAACTGGAAGATGCTTTGGGTGTGGAAAAGAAGAACACAAAGCCAGTAAGTGCAAAGGAAAAGGTTCAGTTAACACCATGGATGAGGATAATGGTATTGCTATGACATCAACAATGGTTAAATGTTTTAAATGTGGAATGTACGGGCATTATGCAAACCAATGCCCTAAGGGAAAGTCTCATGAAGAGAATCAGTACGGTCGTATGGGTATTATTTATGTTGATGATGATAAAGAGACTACAAATGATATGTGAGATGAAAGAATTGTTGAATCTCGGTCAATGGTTTAAGAAGGTAGTGGAATGATTACATGTTTATCATGTGTAATGTTGTATAAGTAATCTCATGGTACTATGGAATAAAGAGACATCTAAGTATTGTTACATTGTTTTCTTTCCTTGAGTTTTGAAAGTGTATGATTAATGGTACCAGTATCTATGAAAGGTTATTCAGATATTTTAGGAATGTAGATGATATGATCATAATGAAGGGATAAGGAGAAAATTAAATGTTTTATAGTATTCATGAGCTCATGACTGATATAAAGAGAAGGTTATATCATGGTTTGAGTAGATAGAATTTTTGGATTTTGGTATGAGGAAAGAGTTAACTTTTGACAGCATTCATGTTTTCACTAAGGTTTAATGGGTATTCATTTTTCAAGACAATACATGATTAAGTTATTCACAGGATTGGAATGTGAGCAACAATATATATGGGGGATAAATGATGGTATTCACATGCTTGGTTGATTACATTTCAAGTAATCGTTTTCTTTATACTATGAGCTTAGACCGAAGTATTTTAGATAAGCTTAAAGATTGGAATGGATTATGTTGGACATAAGTTAGTATTTTTTAAGGATAGAACATTTTTTTTCTATAATATTGATGGGATGTTATAGTAATATAGCTTTAGAAAAAGGACAACCTGCAGGACGGGTGACAGCCCATCGCGTCGGACAAGGCTGTGGGAATCGAACCCACAACCGAAGTGCGACTGGCCTTTATCACTTACCACTGGCCTACAAGAAGTCCCTGTTTAGTAGAAACTAGTTTTATTATATTAATCAGTATGATATGTGAAGTATAAGTCCATTTTAGGAACCATATATGATTAATCTCACTATAGATGGACTTATGTATTTTTTGATAACTTTTCTAACCTTTTGTTTGAGACAGATGGAATGACCCATCATCCTAACACATGATCTTCTAACACATCACGAATGACAAATTCAACTTCATTTCTTTAAGAGATGAAGTGGAAATTTTCCAAAGAATGACCAACGGTGAGACTATACCAAAATCACGAAAGTATTTCTTCTAATTCCAATTTCATCAACTTTAGGGAAATGATCTTGAAAACCAAAAATGTTGTCCTAGTGCTCTTATATCTGATGAATCAGATGGTACCTTAGATCCTCACAAATTTATGGCTTTGTGATTACTGGCTTTTCCATAGCCATGTTCTCTACCACTCTCCAACAGAACATGGTGGTTAGATTTCTATTCCATATCCATATTTTCACCTATGTGGAAACCCAGTGATTAGTTTATTTGGGTAACTGTTACATTTCATACTTTTGTTTTTAAAGATTGGTTTTGGTATTCCTTTTTATGATTTGGGTTTCTATTAATGAAACTTTCGAGTAGTAAACCATTTATAACCCCGACGAATTTCAAGGGAGAAATTCATTTTAAAGGAGGTTAATTAATGTAACACCCAGAGATTTTATGAAAAATATTCTTTTTAATTTCATTAATGTCTTGTGTTGTACGCTACATCAAAAGGCTCTTGTAAAACATGCATCCTCAACTTTCCTTGCATTACATGCAATCATGACCTTCCTCGACAGTGTGTGTAGTACGCAATACCGAGTTTCACAAAACAATGATATGCTATTAAAATATTATTAAAACTAGTCGTTATGAATAGTAATAACCACTTTTTGAAATTTTGTAAATTTTATTTTTAAAAATGGACTTCATTTTTCGATTCGGAATATTGAAATTAACTTAGGGTGAAATTTTAGTACTTTTCGGATAACTTTCATATTCTGATGAATAGTGAAAATTACAAAATTTTAATTAAAAACAACTTTTTTTAATCGAAATAATTAATAGTGATAAATTATTAATTTGAGTCGTTTTAGAGTATACTTAGAATATATTTTTACAGTTTAATACAATGTAGGTCATTGGATGTAATTTCACATTTAAACCAGTTATAAACTAGTGTCAATCTTTTGATAGTTATTATCTCTTAAAAACACGCTATTTGTTTTGAAGACGGGAATTAATTTTTAAATTAGTTAATGTAACTGATAAGTTTTTAATTTGATAAAATAGACATCATTTTTGAATTAATAATATCAAATATATCTTAGGCCAAATTTTTGGCAGTTTTCTGGAAACTTTCATTTTTTGATTAATAGTGAAACCACTAAGTGGTAGTTAAAAAAACTGAATTTTTCATAAAATATAATTTTACCGCTTCTGTGAGTGGAATTTCAAAAATCAAAGAGAGACGGTTAATATCAAGGACTAAAATTTGGTTCAATGAGATGAAAATAATTTTTGGTGAATAATAACTTTTTACTTTTTTTTACCACGGTTAAAAGTAAATAGGGTAATTAAGGGTAAAAAAGATATTATTATTACCCTAACACATGTCCTAATTCTATTTGAAAAGTGTAATTCGACGAAAAACAACCATAAGAATAAACTATGACCATTTAGGTCCAATATTATTAGATTAGGACATTTATTATTAATTTATTTAAAGAAGGGTTAAAATAGTTAAAATCAAAGTCCAATAAGTAACTCGTTTTTAATATGGGGTTTTACATACGATAAATTAGACTATAAATATTCATTAGAAAGCTATAGAAATTTCATACATAATTGTATTTTATTTGTAATTTTTAGACATTAAATAATTTAATTTTTGTATCACACAACGATGATGCAGTAATTATCTTATTAATGAAATATTGACATAATTGATGATATAAATACCCAAATAAATGTAATTTGATACTTTTTATGAATTACACTAATTTTCCCGGTTAATATGACATGTTAGTATTGATTTAATTAACTTTTTTTGTACTAATAATTCTGTTATGATTTTCACAAAAATCAATTACTAAATAGTGTCAAAATTGACATAAAATAGTTTTTAAAACAAATATTATATTATTAATTGTTATTTTATTCATAAAAATCTATGGTTCGTCCAAATTACTTAGATAAGGTTATATATATTAATAATAAACAACTTGGGGTTAGTTTGTCTTGTTATAGTATGTTTATTAACCTTATAGTGTAAGAACACAAGAAGACACGGTAAAAGTAAAATTATTTAACTTAATGTTAAATCTAAATGATAAGGTTAAAATAGGAACCTAAACTTGTCTAAATTCTATTTTATGAGAGGATTTCTACCCATACCTACCTTAGCTTCTAAATAAATCAATTTGGAGATATTTAAAATCTAATTTGTCTTTATAACAAAATAATATTTTTATTTTTTCCAAAGGTGCCCCTATCCTCCCTTATAAAAGGGCACCTCCTCCCTCTCTTCCTCACACTAATTTGAGCCTTAAAGCTCGTCCAACCCCTGAAAAATTATTTTATCCACTTCCCTAGAAACATCCTAGAGGTCCTGGTCTTCTTAAAAGACCAATTTTAGTGCCCTAAGAGGAGGACTCAAAGAGGTGCTTCAAAGAAGAGGTAATGTCCGTTACTGATTCTTTCAACTTTATTTCTTCTTCCACTTCTTCTTCTTAGGTTGTTTAATTATGAAGTAATAACATCAGTATCACTCATATACTAATATTTTATTATAAGTATGAAACAACCCTATTTCACCATCTATCCATCCTACGGAAAACAAAATCACCGTGTGTGCGTACGTACGGAATACCGTCTCCACGCCGTGGTGTAATATATTTTCCACCTCCACCTTACTTGGATGGGTATATTGGTGTAAATAATAACTATATATGATTATTTTAAAGTGATATTGACTCTGAAATAGTATACATACACTCCAATACAAATCCATGATCATGAGAGTGATATCCTCGCTCGAGCGTACGTACGGACTACCGTCTCCACGACGCGATGAGATTCATTCTCCATGTTAACCATTCCTGAATGATTATAAAGTATATATAATAAGTAATCATGAAATATATGACATTATAATGATACTGGATTTATGTCTATATATATTTATGTCATCTAATTAATTCCATTCAACTCAATAAGGAAACGAAAATAGCGTTCATGCGTACGTATGACCTACCGTCTCCATGAACGGTGTATTTATTTCCATTTACTGATTTATTATATATATGTATATTCTGAATATATATTATATATAAATCATGTTTTATATTCTGTAATTATGTAATCATGATCTAAGTAATCATATGAATAATTACAAGTCAAAACAATGAGGACAAATGAAACGATTTTACCCAAAACGCTCTTTAACGCGGAATTTACAAAAGAACGGGTAATATAAAGTCATAAGTGAACCATATATAATATCATAACAATGAGTATGATTCTGGAATAAGTCAATGACATTATTTAAATCATTATACAGGAGGTTCAGACACTTACGAAGCAAATCGGACCTAAGGTAAGGGAAAATATCACAATCTCATTTTTATCCGAGAGTATTTATACTTTGTTATTTACTAGGGTGTATTTTATCATACACATCGATGTTTCCTCAATATTTAATATTATTTCCATCCACCTAAAATTGTTTAAATCCAATTTTACCCTTTGGTGAGTTTATAGTAAAAGATATGAAAGGAATCTCTTGTCGTTTTTCGTACGAGGAACTTTTTGAATTTTCCGACAAAAGTACGAGAAGAATGTTTTTTTAACTTATACGGCATGAATGGATTTTTAAAACAATATTTTCAAGAATCTTCCTTTAAATTTTTCAAGTTTATTTTTAATCAACTTCTTTTAGTTTAAAATTGTATGACATGTTAAGAAAGGAAAAATGTTTTTGAAGTA